>CM062522.1:55338930-56538930 GCA_031439585.1 Pterocarpus macrocarpus
GCACCACTCCTCCACTGTCCACCTCACTCTGCACAACTCCTCCACCAACAACTGTCCACCTCACACAATGCCACTCTTAGTCTGGTCATCACAGATCGGAGCTCCTCACCACACCTCATGTCGCGCAGTCACCAATCTGTGACTGTCATTGCCTCACCAATCGCATAACAATAACCAGCAAGTCTAGAGTAGAAGCAGCAGCTCCGATTGGAGATCCTCACCTCACCTCGCTCGTTCATTTAGTCTTTGGAGGATTTTTTTTTTTTTTGTATTTCAACTTTATTTCTTTGTTTGGTTGATTTATTTGTAAATTGTAATGTTTTGCTAGATTTTACTTATCCAATGAGCTTGGTTTTTGGCAATTGGAATTAGTGTTCAAAGTGTTATATAGAAAGAATCTGGTTTTGGAATTTTTTTTTTGGCTTCTTATGTTATAACATTTGAAGTGTTATATACAAAGAATATAAGTTATATAATTGCTTGTACTTTTGGTTCATTATATTCCATCATTGGATGAGAATAGATGGTCTTTTAGTTTAAATTTGTGAATATGTGATTGTGAAATTATGAGTTATGACTTATTGTAATTGGATAATTTGATAGTTAAGACTTGAGACTTAATATATATTGAATTTATGAAATTGTTATAAATTGTTAAATAGGCTTTTTGGCCTATTTGGGAAGCCAATTAGCTTATTTAAAAATAGGCTTTGGGCTATTTAGGAAGCCTATCAACTCATCTAGAAATAGATTTTTGACCTGTTGAAGAAGCCTATTAGCCTTTTTAGAAGTAGGTTTTTGGCCTATTTAAAGGCCTTGATATTAAATAGGCTTTTAAACAGGCTTGTAGGTCAAGATTGGCCTTTTCAGGCTTTTAAAAAGGTCAAGCTAAACTTAAAAAAAAAAAAAAAAAACCTATATCAAGTAATAGGTTTAGGTTCAGACTGCATGCTTGCAATGCAAGCCAGGCCAATTTAAGCCAACGCTTGATCTAACCTAGCCTAACTTATTTTCACCCCCTACATAATAACTCGTTATTGAAAGTGCAAGCTATTTTATAATATTTTTTTTTCAAATTATAAGTGAAGATCAAACAATTAAAGAAAAAAATTATTACATTTCTATCTTCCTCCTCTTTATTAAAAAATTTATTTCATTTCAGTCTCTCTCCACTTAATTCAACTTTCTAGTAACAATTTATTAAAACCAAACTGAAGAAAATAAATTATTCATAAAACTAAAATTTAATTTACAATATATTCTTACAATATTTTAGTGAAAATACAACTATTAAAAGAAAAACATTAATTTATTATTGACAAAATAAGTAATTTTAAAGAGAAAATTTTATAAAATAATTTCACATAACAACTAATTATAAAAAATGTAATTTATTTCATAAAGATACATGCTTCTATTTTTTAAATAAGTATTGGATAATTAAAAAATAAATTTTTTTCTATCTCTCTCATTTCTTTAATCTTGTAGTAAAATAATTTGAAAAAGAAAATTTCACAGATGCCACATGAATTATAACCTTGTAGCTACTTTGGATGCTCTTACAAGCCATTGCAAAATTGGAAGCTAATTTTGATGGAGAGGATGTATAACGCGTGTTAGACTGACTTTGAAGCTGCAATAATGAAGAAACACTGTTTAGGGAAGAGATATAAGACTAAGTCATCCTAAGACACGTCTTTTGGTTTGGACAATGCAAGTCACTTTGAAGTTCGGGGATTGGAGATATGGGGAAATTGTCATAATCTTGCTTTTTGTGCAATGAAAGTCTTTATGATGATAGTGGAAGAGAGTTCGCCGAAGCTGCACATATGCCAATGTTAGATGAGAAATTATTGTGGCTAGCAAGTGGTCATAAATAACTTGGCCTTAAGTGTGGTGGATGAGAAATTAATGTGGTGGGGACGCTGTCATAACTTGACTTATTGTGTGGTGAAAGTCTTTATGGTGATGGTAGAATTCAGTTTGTAGAGGCACGCGCAAATGCCAATATCGGATGATAACTTTGCTTTGAATTTTCATTTCAGGATTTCTAGGATTGAGAATACTATTTTTGGGAATAACTTTTTTAGATATGTATTTTTTTACAGTATATGATGGATGGATTGAATTTAAAAAAATATTTTGGACATTTCCAAATATACTCTTGGTGGAGGGCGGCTGTCTGATAGCAGCAAGCAACAGGTGGCAATGGATGGCAATATGGGTAATTTAATCATTTTATAAAGAAAAATATTCCCTTCTCATGAAAATGTTACAATCCCATATGGAGGATAGAATTATCTAGAATGGAATATTGGAGAAGAATCAATCCCAAAAATATAATTG
Source organism: Pterocarpus macrocarpus (assembly GCA_031439585.1). Classification (NCBI taxonomy): domain Eukaryota; kingdom Viridiplantae; phylum Streptophyta; class Magnoliopsida; order Fabales; family Fabaceae; genus Pterocarpus; species Pterocarpus macrocarpus. Next base: position 55,341,277 of record CM062522.1, read on the forward strand.
TCATGACCCCACTCAGAATGTGATCGGCACATAGAGGACACGTCTTCTAGCAAGCCTATACTAGATATTTTCTAAAAAAAATTGGGCAAAATCTCTCCTGTATTTAGGACAATTCCCAAATACGAATCCTCCACCTATACAACAATCCAAACACACAAAAATCATTGGAGATCCAGGCATTCTCGGGATGCATCTCACAACACACAATATAGGAATTTAAAACATAATCATACTTATGAAAAGATATATATACATATATATTCTTGAAACTTAATTCATAAACATTAAAACTCAAGTTACTCATAACTAAATTAACATACTATTTCTGCAAATTATAAATGATATGGAAAGGACCCTACCTGCAAGTTATTAGAGCATTACTAGAAGTTCTACCAATTTTACTCAAATATAAAAAAAAAAAAGTATCTGAAACCCCGCACGAATAAATGTTTGGGAATCTAACACTTCTAACTAGACGTAGAAATCCGAGAACGAGCTAGCACCTATCTAAAAACATGGAAAAGAAGAAAGGGTAAGTCATACAGACTCAGTAAGTAATAATATATTTATAACAAGAATGAAACAAACCTAAACATACAATTTTAGTAACATAAAATTTATAAGCGTTTTCAAAAACTCATACGTTGTTTCTCAAGTAAAATACTTTGTCTATGTAGTAAAATTACTATAAAAATTTCTGGTAAGGCATATCTGATATTTAATTTATCTTTAAAATCTCTCTATAGCTCATTAAAGCACCTTTCAATTTAACTGAATAAAAATCTCATTATATCAACTCATATGTATTCTTACTCATGACTTCAAATACATGATAACTTCAAGGAATTTCCTTAAATTTCAATTTCAACTAAATATAGTTTCAACTAGAAAATAAGGATCTTAAACATAAATGCATAATATAGAAATACTTTTTCAAAACACAGAAAATAAATACTTATTCAATCTCATGAAAAAACTTAGAGGAGGATTCTATTTCAGAAAATAACTGTCTAACTGGACTTGCCCAGCAGTAATTGATCTCACGCCTATTGTGGCTATATCTACCGGACATGTTGGCCGATATGTCGGGCTAGCAATCACCCTACTAACTAGGTCATACAAGATGCACCAAGGTTAATGCTGCTGCAATTAGCAAACAGTTCTATTACAATTCTCCCCTTAGAAAGACACTCATACTTGCTGGGTCTTTGTCATGCCTCATATGAGTCTTTGAAAACACATTTCCTTTCTAACTCCATGACAATAACACTTTTCTTTATTTCAAATTATATAATTTCTTACTCATAACTTTAAATGCATAATAAGATTCAAGAATCTTCCATTTTCTTAACAAACATAGTTATCAAAATTCACCAAATATTCAAAATAACTATACTATCAAATATAATTTCAAAGTATAATACTTTCAAACTAAAGCATCTAGAGTTCTTTCTCAATTATCGAAATGTGACTATTCTTTCTATCAAATAGCTCAGAACATTGACTTTAAGAATATAATAATTTCTAATAACTTGAAACTTCATATTATTTAGATACCATAAATGAACTTCTATAAGAGCTTGTCCTACACTTCAATGCATATATATATATATATATATATATATATATATATATATATATATATATATATATATATATGATTATGTCAAGAGTTTTATAAATACGGAGTAAAACATATTAATTCAATTCTTTTGTAAGCTTCACTAAATTACATTTTTGGCATGTAGATAGAAAATTAAGAATAAGAACAAACTATAGATATACTAGCACTCACATGTCAAGTTCAGAAAGAAAGGAGCCCAAACTCTATGAAATCCGAGAGCCACCAAGAGATTCCGGAAAGTATCTAGCATGACAAATACATATGTTAAACTTCCACCATTTAACTATTGTAACAATTTATTAGGATTAGTCTCATAGGGCAAAATCCCTAATTTCTAGAACTCTAACCCCCCCTTCATAACCTTAAACGTGGAATTCATGAAAAAACTAGCTAATCTATGGTCTAATAAGGAGGGTTGAGCTCAAAAGTTACCTTAGGAAGTGGAGGAAGGTGGTGGAGCGTGAGGAAAGTGGTGGGTCTCCTCCCACCATCACTTTCTCTCAGTAGAAGATGAGAGAGAGCTCCAAAGAAAAAATCAACTCCCAAAACTTGAATAATGATGAGGAAATGATAAATTTTGAGTAAAAATGGATGAAGGATTTATGGAATCCATGAGCGAAGAAAAAGAATGAGAGAGGAAGGAAGAGAGAGAGAGAGATTGGTGAAGAATGAAGGAGAAGCTTTGAGCTTCATCTTTTAATTATGTGCAACAGGCACCTAGGCGCTGCGACTTGATCGCCTGGGCGCCCGCTCACCTGAAACTCAACATTCAACAGCGCAGGTGCTGGCCTTGGGAGCCTAGGCGCCCAGCACCCTTTTTTTTTTTTTTTTTCTCTCCTCATCCAAACACTTCTCAAATATCATCATATACTTATTTATATATCTTAATTTTAAGTTAATGTCCATTAACTTTAAAACATAAATATAAATAAGAGAATACCCCCTTTGAATTCAATAAAAATATTGAAAAAATTAAATTCCTTAAGAATCAAAATCTAACTTTTGGATTTTAGTATAAACTTCTGAAAACTTGCATTTTCTTAAATTTCAAGCTTGAAAACGAAAGGGTTAATAGCTTCTAAAAATTCGTTAAAAATCACTTTTCAATTCTTAAATACTTAAGGAACAATTATCAGGACTTTTAATCCCATAAAAATGTTCCAAACATATAGCCTTTCAAGAAGGCCTAGGATCCAAACTTGGAACTTTGCGAGATTCGACAGGACAGCGCATCACAATTTATGTATTCCTATACCTGATTATTATAATAATATTTCTGAAAATATTTTTCTAACTCTTGTACCAAATAGGAGAATGTTTTTATATTTATGGAAATATAAAAATATTTTTCCCTACCAAATACCCCTACCAGTGTGACCCAGCATTAATTAAGTTGAAATGGCATTCAATAAGAAGGAGATAAACAATTTTAGGTATTATTTGATGATCATGCAATAATTAATGTGTTGTACTCTTATAATACACGGGCTAAAAGAATAACTTTGATATATAAAGATTCTATATAAAGTTTTGATTAAGTTATTAAAATATATGAATTAAGAAAAACATATATTATCAAACAAAACAAATTTGAAATTAAAAAAATTTATTTGATATAACTTCTTTGATTTAACAATAAAGAGTAATATGAAAGAATAAAACAATAAGCCTAATAAGTATGAATAATTCTGATATTCAGCTTTAACATTTTAGTTGAAAGTTCGGTCTCCATGTAACTCATTCCATTGAAATTAATATATATTTCAGAAACAATATAACAGTATAAAAATTAATATTAAAAGATATAATATATAAAAGTATTATATGATGCAATTATAATTTTATTATTCTATTATAATTTACATTTACATGATGTCAAATTAACAAAGAATGACAACCAATTATCTAAATTATGAACATACCTATAGCGGAGTAGAATAATAGGAAAATTTTAGACTTGGGTAATTCCTATAAATTAAAATCGCACAATAAGGTTTAAACTTTCATCAAATGTCAGAAAATAAAAGTCTGAATAAAAACATCAAAGATTTTTTTGAACCATGATGGCAAACTTATATTAGTCCGTAATACTTGGATATCATACGCAAAATAAAATACGATGCTTCAAGGTAAATTGGTTTGCCTTCTGCCAGCAGTATAACTATTACCGTGAGCGTATAACTGGATCTATAATCCTTCATTGCTATTGCCCTTTTGAGTGTTTTGCTAATCCTGTTGTCTGCTCTGGTTCTTTCAAGACGTTAAAAAGATCTTTGTGCCATCATATAGTAGCATAATCATCAGGGCATCTTTTTTACTGTTTGATATTCAATGTTTATCTTATCTATAATTTTGACAAACAGAAAGCATAAACCAATTAAATAGGCAGTCTCGAGTAATGGTCACAAAGATTAAACCATGAAAATTAAGCCATGAACATACTAACACAGAAAAGTCCACTACAAAAATTCATGCAATAACATTAAATCCAGTGTTTAAAAGAAGCTTTATAATAAAGGCTTTAACATAATGCACCCAACATGCATATTCAGTTATTTTTTCCGATAGTTTCATAAGGCTCCGAAGTCGTAACTCCAGAGAGAAACTTGCATACAAAGTCCAAAAACAGAAGCAATACACAAAAATTAGCATCCAAACTATAGTAATCAAGATAGAAAAAGTCATATCTCCTGTATCTGCATAATCAAGATAAAATCAGCAACATCTAACACAGCTTTACCAAGCTCTCTAGCTTCTGCAAATTGCTAAGAGCCAATGTATACCTCACCAAGTCATACCCTGCCCTAAGTATTCGTAGCAAGAATCAATTAATGACATGACAACCTTCTTGAGAGAGTGAATGCAGTATTGGTCATCAGGACTCCAAGGAGGACTGAAACTTCACTACATTCAACCCGAATCATTGCACTCAATCAAATTCCACCATCCTTCCAGTAGTAGAAAGGAAAAAAGGCCAACAGCTTATAATATGTGAGACCAGATAACAGCAAGAAACTATAGATCACATCACCCAAAGAGACTTCACCAAAAGCCAGATGAACACATAAGCATCACATGAAAACTACCAAATCTCATAATCCACATGAATGAAAACAATACATATTCTACTAATAAGTTATTAATTGCATAAACTGCGGGGTATACCTTTAAATAAGTGAAACCGAATTTACCATCCTAATATACACGATAAAAGTTAATGTCTGTAAAGCAAAAGTTAAGTTGAACCTGAGAAAGGAAAACGCAAAGTTTCTGAATGCATACTTGATTGAGAGTCATGCACCAAGCAACCAACAAATTGAAACCAAACATCAAATCACAACTACACGAATAGGCATGCACTTACATAAAGATAATGCACTGAAGTATAATAAACTCTTAATTCTGAATATGTAACTTCTTACCTTATTCAAGAATTATAATAAACTCCAAAAAGTAGGGAATCAATCCAAAATAAGAAATAAAGAGTAATACCTGGTTTAAAATAAAACACTAATTAACAATAAAACATGAGTAATGAAAAATTTTAAAATTTTATACAGCTTATATCTTTGGGCATTTCTCTATTTGCTTCAAATTATAAAGCAGTAGAGATGTTTAACTCAATTAGATGAAGGTGTTTTGTTATTGAAAAAAAAAAAAAGAAATAGAAGAAGAGAAGACAAGGGATCATGGTGCACCTCATTAATGGTGGTCCACACCATACCCCTCCATTGCTTTTATTTCCTTCCTTCACCCCCCACCGTTAGAATCCATTTCTTTTTCCCCCGTCTCTCGTTCTCTCCTCTTCTCTATCTTTCACTCACACCCTCACACTCTCACTTGTTCGCTCTCTTTCACTCCACCACCGACCATCGTTCCTCCGCCATACCTCACCATGGTTGTTGCCCCTCCCCTTCAAATCTGTTTCTCTCCGCTGGTTTGTCTCTCTCTCTCTCTCCCCCCTCTGCGTTCTCTCTCTGTCTGTCACGGTTTGTCTCCCCCTCCGCTACAATACTTCTACCGTGCAAGGGACTCTTGATTTAGCTCCCTAAATTCATAATCTTAGGTAAGCATCTTGACATTAGCGTTCTTGTATGAGTTCCTTATTTGATTTTGGGTGAGTCACAACACTAGATTGTTACATCGTAAAGTTATGTTTTGAAGATGACAAATTATATAGAATTATTATGTTGTTAGTTGTAAGATAGCCATAATAATTTGGAGCATGTATGTGTATTTTTGGCGTTGGTTGAACTTTAGAATTTGGAGTTCTCTATAGTGTTGTTAATTAACTCATGTTCTTGTGTGTATATATGTTTTTAGGTTTTAGTTGGATTGTTTTGAATTAGTTTTGTGGCGATTAATTGGATATGGATGTAGTGAAGAGTTAGAGCTAGTAAATGAGATAAGTCATGAAAAAGATAAGTTGAAGAGAGTAATTCTAGAATGAACTAAAAGAATTAAGAGTAAGCTGAATTTTATTTTAAGTTTGGAAGGTTGTAAGTTAACTGGTTGGTTTTATGGTTGATTTAATTAAAGGTTATAACCAAGTAGTTATAAACAAGGGTAATTATGCATAAGTTAAAATTGATGTAATACCTTCCTAGTAAAAGAGATATCTTGGATAATTCCTGGCTCTACAGGTTCTTCGGCATGTGAATGATGACTTTTTGGTGCTGGATTCCCTTGGATAGCGACTGAGACTCTAAGACGCTGTAATTTCCGACTACTTGTCGATTTAGCCTGTGAGTGATAGTATATTTGTAACATATTTTCTATTCTTATTTTTCTAAATATATGTTTTGATAGCTACTCATTTTCTAACCGTACCTTTAAAGCCATTTATATTGTTATAATGTTATCTAGTTCTGTATATCCGCAGGTTGGACAAGTATTTTGAGGAAATTACTCTCCGACATGGTAGTTAAAATCGCGATCCAAATCGTAAGATCGGACGATTTCACGATCTTACCTCCCCTACCCGATCCCGATCTCACCCAAGAACGCGTTAAGCTATTTCGCCGGCCAGAGATCGCCGTGCAAGCTCGTAAAATCGGTGGGATCGGCGTTTTGCGATCCTACCGATCCTCCATGTAGCGTAGGCAGCTCGACCCATTTCCCTTCAACCCACCCATTTCGCTTGTTTTCTAAACTCACAGAGGTACTTCATTCTTCGATTCTGCATTCTGACTTCTCCGCTCCCCCTTTCTTCCGATTCTCTAAAACCTCCTCCTCTCCTTCGATCTCTCTGTTTGCTCTGTTCAAGTTCGAACTCTCCATCTCCCTCGAACCGTCCCTCTCTGTCTCACTCTCTCTCTCGTCGCCACGGCCAGTTGCTAACGTGCGCCACCGGTTCTGTAGCCGTCGTCGCCGGATTCTGTGATGTTCTTGTGAGCCGTCGCCGGTGCTTCTCTGGCCTTCAAGTTCTGCCTCCTTCTTTCGTTGGTTCTGTGCTTCTCTGGCCTTCAGGTTCTGCCTCCCTCTTTCATTGGTTCTGTGCTTCAATCTTTCTCCTTTGTTGGTACTGTCCTCCTTTAGTTCTGGTGTTTGTATTTGTTGCCTTGTTGGTCAGTTCTTTGTTGGTCTCGATTGCTTTGATAGAAAAATGGAGTCTAGTGGAGCTGCTAGTGAGGGTAACAGTAGGACACCTTCCCAATCTGAAAGTGGTAGCATTGTTGGGCCTAGGAGTCAAAGTGGAGGAAAGAAAAAACAACCTAAGACTGCTGCTGGAAATAGAAGTGATGTGGGATGGAGCCATGGGATTTCTGTTGATGGAGATCCAAGAAAAATAAAATGTAAATATTGTGAGAAAATCATAACAGGGGGAGTTTATAGATTGAAACATCAATTGGCTGGAACACAAGAGGATGTTGGGCCCTGTTTGGCTGTTAGTGAGGCAGTTAAGAATGAAATGTGGAATATTGTTGTTGGTTTGCAACAAAACCTGATCAAGAAGGTTGAAGAAAGAGCACCAACCAATGAAGATAGTGAAAAAAGAAAGGAAAAAGAAGTGGAGACACAAGGAAATATTTTCAAGAAAAGATGTGTTAGCTCTCAAGCAACCATAAACAACATGTTTAAGAAGAATTTGAGGAAGGAAGCATGTCAGGAAATTGCTTCTTTCTTTTACAACAATGTCATTCCCTTCAATGTCTCTAGAAGTGAAGAGTATACAAGGATGTTTGAAACGGTTGCAAGGCATGGATTAGGATTTAAGCCACCATCCTACCATGAATTGAGAGTGAAATATTTGAAGCAAAAGGTAGATTTGACTATGGAATCGTTGGAGGAGCATAGAGCTTATTGGAAGAAAACGGGATGCACAATTATGACAGATGGTTGGACGGATAAAAGAAGGCGAACCATATTGAATTTCTTAGTAAATAGTCCTAAGGGGACTGTTTTTTTGAAGTCTATTGATGCCTCCCATATTTATAAAACAGCTGATAAGATATTTAAGATGATAGATGATGTGGTTCAGGAGGTTGGAGAGGAGAATGTTGTCCAAGTTGTCACGGATAATGCAGCTAACTACAAAGTCATTGGAGAGATGTTGATGGAAAAAGAATGCAGCTCTATTGGACCCCTTGTGCAGCACATTGTATTGATCTAATGTTGGAGGACTTTGAGAAAAAACTGGATCTTCACAAAGACACAATTTATAAGGGAAGAAAGATTACTACTTACATCTATTCTAGGACATCTCTTATTTCCCTATTGCAACACCACACCAAAGGAAAAGATTTGGTGAGACCGGGCATGACTCGTTTTGCAACATCTTACCTTACTTTGGGTTGCCTCCACGAGAAAAAAGGGGCATTGATAAGAATGTTCACTTCCGATCAATGGAAGTCTAGTAAGTTTGCAAAGACAAAGGATGGGAAGATGATTGAAAATGTGGTGTTGGATAGGATGTTTTGGAGAGACATTGTGATATGCTTGAGAGCTGCTTATCCTCTTCTTCATGTGCTTCGTATGGTTGATTCGGATGAGAAGCCAGCCATGGGGTATATTTATGACGAGATGGATCGTGCAAAGGAGAAAATTCAAAGTGCCTTCCAAGGTGTCCAGAAGAGGTAAACTATTGTTTATAATTAATGAATGCATTATGCATAATCACATTTAGCTTAAATTAGAATGTTATAGTGTTTGTTTAGTAGCTAATCCAATTTTTTTTAATTTTTTAGTTATAAGCCTTTATGGGACATTATTGATGAAAGATGGGATAATCAACTTCATAGGCCCTTGCATGTCAAGTGGGCTATTACTTGAACCCTCAATTGCATTATGCCCCTGGGTTCAAGATTGATTATGAAGTCAAAAGAGGCCTTTATGATTGTATGGAAAGGATTGTGGGAGACACAGATGAGATTACTAAAATTGATGCTCAACTTGAGGATTTCAAGAATCAAGTAAAGTTTTTTGGTAGTGAAGTAGCCAAGAAGGCCCTTAATACCAAAACCCCAGCTCAATGGTGGGATTCTTATGGGGATGAGCATCCAGAGCTTCAAAAATTTGCAATTCGTGTGTTGAGTTTGACATGTAGCTCATCTGGATGTGAGCGCAACTGGAGTGCCTTTGAGATGGTAAATATTTAATATGATTTGTATTTTACTTTTAGAATTAGTTGCCCATTGGTTGATGATTGCTTTTATTTTATATTTTCTTTAAGGTCCATACAAAGAGGAGAAATCGTTTGAAGCAAAAAACAATGAATGATGTTGTGTTTGTGATGGCCAACTCAAGATTGGCTAAGAAGAAGCAAGAAAGAAAGCCTCATGATTTTGAGTGTAGCCTTGATGAGTTGAATTCTGATGAAGAGTGGATTGTTGATGAAGAAGAAGATGTGTTAGAAAATTTGGAAGATTTGGACATTCCAAATGATCTTGTGGCCCAAGGAGGTGGTAGTGGAAGTGTTGCCCTAAAGATGATTTGTCAATTCCTGATCTTGATGATGATGATTTTGATGAACTCATTCGGAGGGATGGCAATGAAGATATAGATCATATAGAAGATGAAGAATATGATGACCATGGCCTAAATGATTTGCTTTAGATATTCTTCTATTTGTAGTTGTAACTTTCAAACTTGTGGCTATTATATTTTGTGTTATGATTTGTGGTCTTATAGACTTCTTGTGGTTATGTAATACTTGGATTATGGGTTATGCAACTTTGTCCATTTTTATTTGAAGTTTAATTATGTTAAATGTGGTTATTTTACTTATTTATGATATGTTATATGCTAATATAGTTTTATGAATGTAGTTATTTATTTTTGGTAGGATCTTACGATTCGTGTTACGATCCCATAATTTACGATTTTACATCCCCCTTCCGATCCTATATAGGATCTCGATTTTAACTACCTTGCTCTCCGATACTCATATTTAATTTAAGCTTTTAATGTATTGTTAGCAATTAATGTTTCAAGTTGGTATTTTGAACAAGGACAATAGAAATTATTGATTTTGCTATGGTAAGTTTTGGAAATTATTTCCATGAATTGTTTTAAGTTTAACATTATTAGTATGATTGAAAAGGTTTGGAATTTGTATGTTAAATTTTAAAACTTGACATGCTTGAGAACTATATTGGATTCCATTGTTATAGGGCTTTGGTGCTCTGATAAATTTAGTTTTTGAAATAAATTATTTTAAAACTCTACTTGAGCTTTGGATAAATGATTTCTTTCTTGCGAGGGACCTTTAACAGAAATATATGCTAACGGCGGTATACATTAGCCCTAAGTACACCTTGGTTTGGCCAACTCGGCTAGCAGGGGTGTTGCTAGCCCGGCGTAATGGCCACACGTCCAGCTCTATTTGTCGATCCTTCTGCATAAGATCGTTGGTGAGATATTTGTTCTAGTTGAACCTTCGGGAACACCTGTTGGTGAGACGTGTGCATTACATTACGACTGTAATGCGAGACCTTCCCTTTTTAATTTCAGATATATTATTATTATTATTATTATTATTTTTAAAACTAGTTTTAACTCCGTAGTTAAATATACTCAAATTACCAATTCTTGGAAGTACTAATTTGTTATTGATCACTTTTATTACAAATTTTATTTTATTTTCAGCGTTACCATATTCTGTTTTCACGTATCATGTTGGATTTGGAATATCTTTTGCATATATATATGTACATCTATATATGGATCTTTTATGAGGGCATTATTAATTGATTATATTTATTTTATTAAAAGCTCGTGCTTGCACTTGTCCCACTCCCCGTTATAAGTATATTATCTCTCACTAAGTCAGTTTAACTCACCCCTCACCTTCTCTCTATTTCCGAGTTAGATACGAGCTGCAAGTGACTTGTCTCAATGAATTAAAGGTATAAAAGCTCCGTGAACTTGATGCAATCAGTGTGGACATTCGGGTTGTCTATATATTTTGATCCATGTATAGTTGAGTAATCATATATAAATATTTCTAATTATGCTCCATAACCCACAGGTAAGGTCTGACTTCCCTTGTAATATATCTATATATAATTGTAATAGGTTGTTTTTAAAAGAGTACCTATCCTTATGTATGTCTCGCATGTTCTGAATTTTGAGGGCATTCGGAGAATACTTGTTGGCCTGAGTCTGTATTTTAAATTTTGTTGATATTCTAGATTTGTGGTTGGTCTGTATATCCTTGGCTTGTATCTGGAGCTTTTTGTATTTTGGGAAACATCCAATTTTTAGGGGAAACTCTGTCCGTTTCTTAGGAAAAATTTTCCATAGAACTATTTGGGAATGACATTCACTGGCTTAGAGTCCACAACCCTAGTTGGGCCGTGACATAAAGCAAATAAAAAATTAAGAAAAAAAAACCAAATCTTATAATAAAGAGAAAAGGATAAATATTGTTAGATAATCTCGAACTTAATAAATTTTTTTCATTACACAATTTTTTTTTCTTTTTTCTTTTTTTTTTTTTTTACAAAAAGAGTTGATGGTTTGGGGTAAATGAATCATACCCATCTTCACCTACTTCTCTCACTACTTCATAAACTCAGTCCCTGTTTGCTCAATGTAAAAGACAAAAAAATAAAATAAAATAGTATAGAAAATAAAAGTTCACAAGCTAAAACACAAAAGGTGGAAAAGTTATAGAAGAGAGAGAGAAAGGGTACAATGGGATGTTCAATCACTGCAAGAAATAAGTTATTTTGTGGCGGTTTTTTTTGCGTTTTGTGGGGGTTTCAAACCACCACAAAATAATTTGTGGCAAAACCGCCACAATAACAATTGCCACGGGCAATATTGTGGCAGTTTTATAAAAGCGCCACGACAACCGCCACAAAATGAACAATTTATTTGCGGCGGTTTTTAATTATATCAATGGGGGTTTGAAACCCCCACAAAATTATCAACATATTTTTTAAAAAAAAAATATTAGTGGAGGTTCAAAACCTTCACAAAATGGTCAACATATTTAAAAAAAAATGATGGCCCCTTCCTTTCATTAAGATTTTATTTATTCCAAAATGAACTTGTATCCCTCTTTCATCTCCTACACCCGCAATCAATGATTAATCTAAGGGTTAATTCCAAGATGCAACAAGTAATTGGATGCATTTTAAAAGAAAATGACAAATTATCTAACAGAATAAGGAAGCAAATTTGGAGTTTGTTAACATAATATTACTAATAACAAAGAACAAAATCATTTCTCGACAAAGTTAATTAGCAGTTGTGAGTTTATCAACCCTCAGGAAGGAAACAAGCATTGACAATAAGCAAAAAGATAAAAATATACCCTCAAAGATTGCAATACATGATTCTCCATTGGAGTAAAGCTAGAGCTATTAAGATGCTTGGGTTCAAAACCATAGTTGCTACCTTTTTAGAGGCTACAGTAACAAAGACGAGAGCCTTTAACTCAAATTCTAATATTGGTCAAAATGTAGCAGAGAGACTTACATATCTTCCCGTCTGTTGATGGCTTGCAATTATCAAAATGTGTTGTTCCATTAGGAGAATTATATTAGCATAGATAAAAGCTATCGTGTTCACTATGATACATTTCTTTCACTCATTATCGTTAAAGGTAATGTTATTTACACATCAATTATAAATTATATATTATTATACGGGGTTTAGTCTATTTGCGTCCACTTATTTGTGCAGGACCCTCCTTATTCTATGACCAATCAAATACAAATATTAGAAGCAGCATAAAACTAACTAATGTAGATACAGTGATGTGAAAATACCACTACATGAACTCAAGATTAAATTAAACTAACAACTGAGTAACAACATTCATCTATTTCAAGCAATAAATCACGTTCTGGTTTAAAGACTAATAGTAAAGTTTTATTGCAGACCATATAGTTTACTAGTCAACATCACATAAACAACTCTATTTTTTACATGCTTGAAATATAGTAATTCATTAACAAATACCATGATCACGTTATAAACTTTGTATTAAAAAGGTTTTTAAGCATAAATCATAGGACGTATATTGTACCCAAACAAGACATAAACACTTGATTTTTACTAACTCATTGCCTTAAGAGTTTTTTGTGTTAGTAACACAATCTTCGCAAAGACATATGAACATAGGTTACAATGTGGATACATAAAAGCATATACTCTCTGTCACTAATTTAATGATTTTTGTGGCCCATACCTATGAACTATCATGCTCCATAGAAGTGGGATCTACTCGTGCCAACAAGCAATTTAAACTTAACGCCCATGTCTAATAAATAATAATTAAAATGCCCATGTCTATTCCAATACTTTAAAATCATGAGCACATTTCTATAAGATTTATTGTTTGTAAAAAGTAAATAATACTTCCAAGAAGTGTTTTGACAAAAATGCTAATAGATATCAAATTGAAAAGTTCACCTTACACGGCAGGTGCATCCTGTAGAAAGATATAAAACACAAGCATGCAAAAAGAATCCAAAGCCTGTTAGAAAATCATGAAACAAGATATCAATTTTAATGAATTGTAAATTTTATTTGCTATTGAACAACTATTACAAGTTTAATGAGTCATATTTTACACAGACAGAAATATCAGTTGCATGTAAATGGTCGAATTTATATCAATTTTAAATTTTTAATATGTCCAAAGAAAAGGGTCCTGGATAGCATTATCCTATGACTTGTTTCTTTCTCATTCGTATGAAATAACATGTATTTTCATGTAAGATTCACAAAATAAATCATGTAGTGCTCTTACAAAAACAAAGTGGGGTTCAACTTACAGGCAGGTCTAAGTGCTAAAAGAGAAAGAGCATGGATCAAAGACTAAAAATTAAGGACACGGGGTTAACTAGAAGCTAATGACATGTCAATTTTTCTTCGGCGAAACTAGCATATTTCTGACATGACTAGTTTATCAACAATGATGTCCTCATAAGTTTCTCAACCTTTTTTTATTTTTTCTGGCTATTTTTCTTTAGCCATGAAAACTTCTAAGTTTCTTACTTGAATATCAAACTTTCGCAAGCACTAATTACCGAAAAAAAAAAGTTTATTAAAATACATAGTGTGCATCTTAAATTATTACTTGCTAGCTTAGGGAATTATGCATCATAACATTAGTCCCCTGAGACAAATAGGCTCACAGACCTCAACCGATGTCAACACAAGAACATATCCCAATTACAATAATTTAAGGCCATCAAAAAGTAGAGAACATGATGACAAGGAAAAGGCTTGAGGATTACCAAGTGTTGCGAAGGATCCTCTTCTTCTTCTGTATTTGGCCGTTTCACAAATTGGAGGAAATAGGAATGCTTCTTGAACAGCTACTTAACAATGCATTCCTCGAATGACGGTCACAATGTAATTAACACACAAATGGTAAAATAGAATGTTAAATTGAAAAAAAAAAAAAAAATCTTATCAACACATAAGAAATTGATTATAAAAAGCTGATTTTACCTTAACACTAGCTACTATTAGGAAAAAGAGTGACATGCTTTTCCTGAACTATCATTTGACTAATTCTTGAACACAAGCAGACAACGCACATACTATTCAGCTAATTGTTCTTCTAGAATAAGTAATATTTCGAAGAAAAATAATACTTTAATTAATCAAACAAACAAGAAATACTTTTAAAAAAATGCAAATTAAGCTATCATATTTGAAGCAAGCAGTAGTGGATCAAAATAGCACAGAACACAGAAGCATAATTCCAATGTCTCACTAAAATGCAGCCAGTGAATAGTAATGTTTGCTAGGTTTCTAGAAGTAACAAAAACAAAAATTGAATTATGAGGATTGCATCGAATGATAATTTTGCAAAACATAGCATCATAATTGAGTAATAATTACAATAAATAGAGATTTCATCCTCAAATTAAGTAATAGCCCCACAACTATACGGTAAGAGAAAAAATAACTAACTGAGAACTTTCTGGGCAGGGAAGGGGAAACCCGAACAGGGGGTCAGAATGAGAAAAACATACCGTGCATTCCAAGATGGCGACGTAAAAATGGAATAGTGCGGACATTTGAGTCTCGGCGATGAAAGAAGGCGTAAATGACAAAAGGGATTCCGACGTTGCAAACTTAGCGTGCTGCTCTACATTAAACCAAGCCGCGACAGTTGCCTTTGCTCATCGAGTCCACGACGTGGCAAGCGGCGGCGACAAGGGCTTCAATGGTCGTGGTGATGAAGGGGAGCACACAAGATTAGAAGAAGGGTATGAGTCTTAAGTGAAAAGGGAGAGAGCAAAGGGTTCGAGTAAGGTGAGGAGGGTTTGTTTAAAAGGATTTTTATTTTTAAAAAATGCCACTAAATAACAAAAATTGTGGGGGTCCCAAAAAATGCCACAAATTAAGTGAATTGAGGGGGTTATTTTAAACCGCCAAAATTAAA
This sequence comes from Pterocarpus macrocarpus, assembly GCA_031439585.1. Classification (NCBI taxonomy): domain Eukaryota; kingdom Viridiplantae; phylum Streptophyta; class Magnoliopsida; order Fabales; family Fabaceae; genus Pterocarpus; species Pterocarpus macrocarpus. Next base: position 55,356,756 of record CM062522.1, read on the forward strand.
CTGCCACAAAATCATAGATTTTTTTGTAGTGAATTTACGTATCATATAGAAGCCAATCATGAAAGGTACAGACAAACTAAAGACTTCTTAGATACAATGCCATCAACAATAAAAACAAAAGATAATCTAGTAAAAGAAAAATGTCAAATTAAAATGGGCAAAAAAGATAAAAAATATAACGTACCCTAATGATCCTCTTTTCCTTAATGATATGGGAATTCGCTTCTTCAGAATATGAGAGGCTTGTAAGTGGAAGTATAACCATCAGCGTCTCTGTGCTGATTCTTCGGAAAAGCAAAAAGCCATATGAGTATATTGGAAGGGGAAAAGGTGAGTAAAAGAGAGTGAAAAAACTTTTGAGGAGAGAAAAGACCAAAGAAAATATAAGCGAGACTTCTAAAGAGCTAGTTCTGATTAGGAGGCAACAGAGAGTAGCAGCTTGGTAGGTATGGCAAATAGAAATTGTAATTAATGACATAAGTTAAAAAAGGAAAATATGTTGTTGGTAATTGGTCCCAATTAAGTATAGATTTTGTTTTGGTAAAACCAATTAGATATAGATAATTTACATATATAGATAATAATAATTTTTATTTTAAAATAAAATTTAAGAGTTCTCTATATCATAATTGGCTTGGTCTAAAAATAATAAGAATTCTAAGGTGTGTTGGTGAAGCCATTAAAGAGAAGCTGTCATTTCACAGCACTTTTCAATTTATGATTCTAAAATATTAATAGGATATAGATATATAAATAGATATAAATTTCTTAATCAAATTTCATTGGCAAAACATTAAATATTAATTGAAAATAATAGATATATTAATTTAATAACCAACATTCATTTATACTTTTAAAAATATTTTATGCCAAATTAAAATGAAATAATCTCGCTAAAAAAATTTAAAATGAAATAATAAAGTATCAAATTATTTTTAAATTGTATTAAATTTTACAGCTTGACATATTTAGCTTGGACTTTCAATTTATAAATAGAATTAATAAAAATCAATTTCCATAAATAGTTATTCAATTGAATAAATATATCAAAACTTAATCTAAGTGCACATTTGATTCTTAATGATCTTAATTTTATTAAAATTGATTTTAGTTAAAAGTAATTTTAAAATAATGTAATTTATGTTGCCCCAATTAAAATCAATTCTAGATCTGAAAGTTTGAACAGAAAGCAAAAGAGAAACCGAACACCAGACCAAAATGAATAAGCCAGGTTTGCCTCCCTAAACTACCATTTGAGAAGTTTTGACATGGAACCAAACGTGCAATAAATGGATCCCCACCCACCCATTATATCTTAATACTATAGTTACGGGGTAGCTATTATCACTTCTTGTTGTCTATTACTACTCTTACTTAATTACCTTTTATTTAATTTTATCCATAATATCCTTTTTTCTCTCTAATACTTAAACATTTAAACTAATGAAGTGGCTATTGTCAGTCTTTGCTACCTATTGTTACTTCTATTCAATTAATTTTTGTTTAGTTTTCTTAAGCTATCATTCTTTATTTTGTTTTAATAAGAAAAATTCATTCATAAATAGACCTAAAGAAACTTAAAAATTAGAAAAGATATATCAGATCTAAATTTAATAATAAAATAAATATATTTTACATTTTGAACTAATCAACAATCTATGACTTTGCTCTTTACAACTATTAATATCTAAGAATCTTTCATATTAAACACCAAAATGAAAAGTATTGCAATTTAAAGAATCTATTATGCATTTGTTCAAAATAAATTTAAATATCTTTATCATCTATAAGATCGGCTATCAAAATAGAAATACCCACAAGAAAAAAACCAAAACACCTATAAAAGGGGAACAGAAATACTCACAAAGGAGATAATAAAAAACACTCATAAAGAGGATAATAAAAACAAAATAAAAGATATAAAATACTAACAATGATTAAAAAAAAAAGAGAATGGTAAGGCTACCATCAAAGAAGAAAGACAGCAACTCCCTCAATAACACTCATATAATGGAAGACGAGAGAGAAGAGAAAAAGAAGGATTAAAGTCAATTTTAAAGTTTCATTCTTTTCCTTAATTTTATGATTAATTGATACTCTATTGTTACTTCAACACTATTTCAGCTAATCAATAGTAATATTTTTAATAAATATTATTTTAATACTTCATTATCTATATTCTATAATCATTTAGTTTGTGAAAAGCTTTCCATAGTAATTTTATATAAACTTATTATTATTATCTTAACTGACAACAAATTTAATTTTTAAAATGTTTGATATTGATTATATTTTCTATTTTTATGTGATCGCCAAATATTATAACTATCTAGAATTAATTTATATAATATAATTACTTAGATATAGATATTACACGACTTTGTAAAATTTTTGTAATTAACATAATAATTAACTAAATAATATAGTAGTAAGTATGATAATTAAAATCTAAAAAAGTGAACAAATAAATTGTAATATATATATATATATATATATATATATATATATATATATATATATATATGCATTATCATACCATTTAAGGTGTCATGACAATATATGAGATATTAAATCTAACAATATAAAACAACTATTATTTGATGATAGTATAATTTTTTTTACACTGATAAAGAAAATTAATTAAATTTTGAAATTATTATCAATAATTATATTATTTAATTTAAAAAAATTTATTGTGTTAACAAGAATTTACTTAACTTATTTTTATCTCATATCATGTTTACAGAATATTAAAATAAAAAATATAATAGTATATTTTCATAAAGAATAGTAAAATTATAAAAATTAATATAGAAATTATAAGAATGAAAATCAAAATTAATGTAACACCCAAGCCAAGAGTGTATGAACTATGACATTTTGTCCTGCTGAATCTTGCGAAAGTTCTAAGTCTGGACCCTATGCTTCCTTGGAGAGCTATATGTTTGGGATATTTTTGTGGAATTAAAAGTCCCGGTAATTAATCCTTAGATATCCAAGAATTGAAGAATGATTTTTAATGAATTTTAAGAAGTTATTAACCATTTCATTTTTAGCCCGGAAGTTTAAGAAAATGCAAGTTTTTGGAAGTTTCTACTAAAATCTAAAAATTGGATTTTGATTCTTACGGAGTTTGATTTGTTCGAATATTTTTATTGGATTCACATGGAATGTATTCTCTTATTTACATTTATATTGTAAATAAGTATATGATGATATGAGAGAAGTGTTTGGAAGAAAAAAAGAGGGGGACAGGGTACCTAGGTGCCCAAGGCTATAGCATCTAGGCAATATCTCACTGTAGGTTGAGTTGGTTTTAGGCAAGTGGACACCCAGGCGCCCGCTAGATGAGATTAAAAGATGAATCTCGTCCCTTCTCCCTCATTTTGCACCATCTCACTCTCTCTCTTCTTTCTCTTTCTTCTTTTTCTTCCTCCAGAAGGATTCTACCTTTCTCTCACCATTTTCTACTCAAATCCATCATCAATCTATCTTCTTCCATCATCACCATCACCTTTTATCTTCATTCTCCATTGAAGCTATCTCTTTCTAGCTTCCTTTAGGGAGAGAATCAAAGGTGGGAGGATATCCATATCCTTCATCAAGCTTCTTCCTTCTTTTGCAACCCAAGATAACTCTCTAAGTTCAAAAGCTTCTTTTATTTCAAGAGTATGGTAGGATTTTGATGAAGATTTGAGTCTAGACATATAAGTGAGACAAGCTCTTGTAGAAATTGATTTCTAACATTGAGTAATTTGATAGAAAAAGACAAAGTTTCATATTAATAGAAATTGAAATGTTTTTAAAGTTAATCCATTGAGTGATTCAATGGAAAGAGATAATTTAAATCCAATGTTTTGAGAAAGAACTTTAGATACCTTAAGCTTGAAAGATTTGAAGGAATTATACCTTGAACCTATGGTTGATAGCATAGTTAATTTACACATAATTTGATATAAAGAAGAATTTTAATGACAAGAATTTAAAAAGATGAAGTTTCATGTTTTTAGAAATCCTGATGTTTTAAAACTAGTTTAAAACTAGAAATATTTGAAAGAAAGGAAATGTGTTTCAAAGGAGTTTTAGCCAAGGGCTCACATGAGGCATGACGAAGACCTAGCAAGTGTGAGTGCCTTTCTAAGGGGAGGAAACTGTAACAAAATTATTTGCTAATGGTAGCACTATTAGCCTTGGTGCACCTCGAATAACCCAGCTAGTAGGGTAATTGCTAGCCCGACATTGTTTGGTCGACATGTTCGAAAGATATTAACACGTTGGGCAAGCGCAGTCAGGTAGTTATTTTCTAAAATAGGATCTCCTTTAAGTTTTATAATGAGTTTAAAGCAAGTATTTCTTCTTCATGTTACAAGAAAGTATATCTATCTTTATGCCCAATTATATATACAATAATTACACATGATTTATTGTAGTTATTTCTATATGTACTATGCTTATATATCCATGAAAAAGTTATATCCATTTGAATTGTTAAGGTGATTTAACGATCTGTGTATGTTCTATAAAAAATTTTATGGTATTTGAGATATATAAATGAAGTATTTTACTTAAGAAATAAGGTATGAGGTTCTTAAGAATCTTATAAGGTTATATCTTGTAAAAATTTTATGTTCAAGCTTGTCTCACTCCAATTATAGGTATATTGTCTCTCATTGAGTCTGTATGACTCACCCCTCCTCTTTTTCCATATTTTTAGATAGGTACTACTTATGCTCAAGCTTTTATAGTCAGCCGGAGGTGTTGGATGTAAGTAATAATCTAATTATGCATGGATGGATTATCATAAACACATGAATTCCAAGATTTAGAACTTTATGCTTCTCACATAGTTTAGATAAGAATGCGAACCATTCTCTATAGAACTTGAATGAAGTGATTAATCCTTAAACAAACAGAATATGGGAATAATGATTTCTTTCTCTTAATCTCCTTTTTAATTGCACAATAGTGATGGAGACAATGTGCTTTTATTGATAGTGGAGAGAAGACCACATCCTTGGTTTATATAGATAATGAAAATATGCTTCCATTAGGCACCTCCAATAGTCATGCCTTTTAGATTCCAATAGTCTTGTTTTTACATATTGAATAGTCATGCCTTTATATTTGAATAGGTATGACCATGCATAATGATAACTCCTCAATATGACTATTCATAAGGATGTCTCTTCAATAAGTCAATCAATTAATTTAACATGTATATAATGATTGTTAAACTATTATATGGGACATAATTCTTACATTCTCTCACTTGTCGCATATAACAATGCTTCATAGTTTAATAAGATACATAATGCACAAATTAAGATAATGTTAAATCCTTATTATATTGGCTAGAACATAATATCATAAGTAAGTAGAAAATAAATTCGAGTCATGGTGGTTGTATGTTACTATTTTCTCGATACAATCCCTTCCATGTACTACAACACTAACCTTCTTGCTTAACATGATTCATAATAAAGAGCATCGTCCAACTTTAATATCTTTATTAAAAGACCATTATTCCTATTGTCATTACTCTAATCCAATAATGTATGCTAATTAAAAATAGGAAATAAATATCAGAAACAAACTTTATTATTGAGTTCAAAGTGTCAAACAAGTCAAAACAATCATAATACAATATTATCAATGACGTCCAATAATGCCCATTCTCTCAACATGCTCATAAAATGTCTCGAGCGGCAATCCTTTTGTTAATGGATCTGCAACCATAAGGTTTGTGCTAATATGTTTTATTGACACTCTTTGTTTTTGAACTTCTTCTTTAACATCAAAGTATTTGATCTCTATATGCTTACACCCTTAGAATACTTGTCATTCTTAGAGAAGATTACTGTGGAATTATCACAATAAATTTTTAGCAGCCTGACTATACTATCGACAACTCAAAGTCCTGAAATAAAGTTCTATAGCCATAATCTCTGAATAGTGGCCTCAGCATGCCACGAACTCAGCCTCCATGGTGGATGCAGCAATGACAGACTGCTTCGCACTTTTCCATGAAATTGCCTCTCTAGCTAAAAGGAACAAATAACCAAATGTGGATTTCCTTGAGTCAACACATCAGGCAAAATCTGAATCTGAATGCCTAATTATCTCTAGATTATCAGACTTGCTATAAGTGAGCGTGTAGTCTTTTGTTCCTTGCAAATATTTGAGAACTTTCTTTGCAGCCTTCCAGTGATCTAATCCAGGATTACTTTGATACCTGCCCAGCATACTGACAACAAAATTGATGTCTGGCCTGGTACAAGTTTGTGCATACATTAAGCTCCCAATAATAGATGCATAAGGAATATTTTGCATTTGTTCTCGTTCCAATTCATTCGTTGGACATGCATAAGAGTAAATTTGTCCCTCTTCTGAATTGGAACTATTCCTACTGAACATTTGTCTATCTTAAATATTTCTAGAACTTTATTAATATAGGCTTTCTGAGACAGCTCTAACAATCCTTGTGACCAATCACGGAATATTTCTATTCCAATCACATAGGTTGCCTCTGCTAGATCTTTCATTTCAAAGTTTCTAGAGAGAAATTTCTTAGTTTCATGTAATAAACCAAGATCATTAGTAGCAAGCAAAATATCATCAATATATAAAACTATAAAAATAAATTTGCTCCTACTGATCTTCATATATATACACAGATCAATAGTATTTTCCTTAAAACCAAAAGAGGTTATGGTATCATTGAACTTAAGATACCATTGACGGGAAGCTTGTTTAAGCCCATATATTGACCTTTTAAGTTTACAAACCATGTGTTCCTTACCTTTAACTGAAAAACCTTCAGGGTGATCCATATAAACTTCTTCTTCTAAATTCCCATTAAGAAAGGCAATTTTAACATCCATTTGATGTAACTTTAAATCATTATGGCTAATGAGCCACTAAAGCCATAATGATTCTAAGTGAGTTTTTTTTAGACACTGGTGAAAATGTCTCTTTATAATCAATGTCATCCTTTTGAGTGAAACCTTTTGCAACAAGTCTAACCTTATATCTTTCGACATTGCCATTTGAGTCTCGTTTTGTTTTAAAGACCCATTTACAACCAACCTTTTTGCAACCTTTAGGCTATTCGACAAGATGCCAAGCTTGGTTATCATCCATAGATTTCAACTCATCTTTCATTGCATTGATTCACTTTTCAGAATCATCACATTCAACGGCTTGAGAAAATGAAATTGGATCATTAGTTATTCCTAAATCAACTTCTGACTCTTGCAAATAAACCACATAATCACCAGGGATGGCTAATTTTCTTACCCTTTGAGATCTTCTTAATTGTGGGTCTCATCTACTATACGGTCATTATTAACATCTTCATGACGTAGTGTTTGATTATTAATATGTTGTTCTTGGCCATTATTATGTTGTGCAATTACTGTAGGAACAATAACTTTAGAAATCATGGCAAAGCAATCTCAACCCTGGCTTTTTGAATGCTAACATTATGCAATTCTTCACTCCCATTAGTCTCATCATTTTCAATGAATCTAGCATTTCCAGCTTCAACAACTCTTGTACTATGATTAGGACAATAAAGTCTATACCCCTTGGACTTTTCTAGATATCCAATGAAAAAACCACTGGTTGTTCTAAAGTCCAATTTTGTTTCATGTTGATTGTGAATTCTTACTTCTGCTGAGTAACCCCAAACATGTAAGTGTTTTAAACTAGGTTTCCTTCCAGTCCATAATTCAAAAGGGGTTTTTGGAATTGCCATACTAGGAACCCTATTTAACAAATACATAGCGGTTTTCAAAGCATACATCCACAAAGAAATGGGTGAAGAAGAATGACTTAACATACTCCTAACCATTTCCATTAAAGTACAATTACGCCTTTCTGCCACACCATTTTATTCTAGTGTACATGGCATTGTGTATTGAGCACAAATGCCATGCTTTTCAAGGAATTTAGCAAATGGACTAGGATTTTATCCTGACTCATTATACTTTCCATAATATATCTGACCTAATGATTTTCACCTTCTTTTATAGTTGTCTCTCAACCTCATTAATGAATACCTCAAGGGCATTCACAGACCGAGATTTCTAACGTAATAAATAAACATGACCCAAAGGTGAAAAATCATCAATAAAGGTGATAAAATATTTTTCTCCACCAAAAGATGGAACATCAAAAGGACCACATATATTAGTGTGTATAATTTCAAGAAGCTATGTACTTATTGTGGCTTCTTTCTTAGTGTGTTTTGTTTGTTTTCCTTTAATACAATCAATGCACACCCCAAGATCAGTAAAATCCAAATTTGGAAGGATCTCATTCTTTACTAATCTTTGCATTCTTTCTTTGGATATATGACCCAAGTGTTTATGCCACAAATAAGTAGAATATTCATCAACTAAACCACGTTTAGTGCCAATATTATGATGCAGGGTCATTAAGGTCTCAATAAAATAATCATCAAGTTTAAACTTGTAAAGATCATCACATAAGATTCCAGAATCAATAATATTATTATTCTTCAAGAAAGTAAAAGTTCCATAACCAAACTTGAAAGAGAATCCCGCTTTATCTAGCTTTGGTAAAGAAACTAAATTGCGAGAAAATGTAGGTACATAAAGGGTTTGAAATAGATGCAGTTAATGTCCAATATCTAAAGACAAACGATAAGTGCCAATTCCTTCAATTGGAGCCTTGGTTCTATCTCCCATGTAGACAAATTTATCACTTGGCTTTATGGTTTGGATTGAAAGGAATCCCTGCATTGTATTGGAAATATGAGTTGTGGAACCAGAATCAATCCACTAAGTATTATAAGGAACTTCAGTAAATTTTGATTCGAAACATACAAAAGCACTTGGCGTACCTTTCTTTTCGAACCATGCTGTATGTTTTGGGCAACCTTTCTGATAGTGTCCTATTTTATGGCAAAAATGACACTTATCTTTCTTATATTCCTTCTTGTGGATGTGAGAAGATTCATTCAAGTTATGTAAACCTTTCTTCTTGCCTTTCCCTAGTTTCTTCTTAGAACTACTTCCAGCTTCTTGATGCCTTACAAGATGGACTGAATGAGACTGTTGACTCTTTAATCTTGTCTCTTCTTGAATAAGCATACTGGCTAATTCATTAACAGCCTATTTGTCCCTAATAGTGTTATAATTCATTTGAAATAGCCCATATTATTCCGAAGGCAAGGAATTGAGCATGAATTGCACCAAAAAGTACTCATCCACGGACATCCCCAGTGACTTTAACTTTGTTGCTAAGTTTGTCATTTCAAGAACATGCTCATGCATGGTACATGAACCATCAAATTTCATGGTTGTCAGTTGACTCATTAATGTACCAGCAAGTCATTTGTCAGTAGTTTGTGAACGTTTTTTTCACAAATTTCATAAATTCCTTAGCACTCTCTGATTTGGAAAGGGTAGACTTAATGCTGTCTGCAACTATCATTCGCATGAATATTAGGCTTAATCTGTTCGACCTTTCCTATTTCTTATATAATGACTTTTGTTTAACATTGCTTTCACTTATAATAGCAGCAGGTTTCTCTTCTTGAAGGGCTAAATTGTAACACCTTCCTCAGTACAGTACTATACTTAAGTCATAGTATCATACCTTGGAGTTGTTACTGTTACCTGAGCGGACCTTATCTGACAGCAACCTCAGTCGTCTTCGGAAACTTCTGAAATTATCTGGAGACTTCTGAAATAGGGGTGAGAATTATAAATTCCCAGTAGAATTCTCTAAGTATCACAAACAATGTCATCGTTGTTAACTCCAGTTTGCTTCAATTTATTAAGAAAAAGGTGAACATACTTTACAAATTGTTTAACTTTATAGTTCGAAAATATAATGTCCGAAGCAAAGGTTCAGTTTTACTCATAGACTTGTCATTTGGGAAAAACCCATAAAAATTAATTCCTGAATGATATCATGGATAATAATTGCAACATATTAAACTACACATAGCATTTGCACATAACTTTATCTGTACTTGAATTCATGCATATACATAAAATTTGCTTTTCTTTCTTCATCTCTCTTTTCATCATAAAATCTTTACGTGCCACATTCCAGAGTATGATCGCCATGTTATACCCCATCAGAGTGTGATCGCCATGTCACGTTTCTTAGGAATATGGGATTTTCCTTTGGTACTTACACTAGCTAGGTCATGCCATACCTCGTGTAAGTTCTGTCCCCTGTACTCACACTAGCTAGGTCAATGCCATGCCTCATATGAGTGGGGTGCTTGCATATGCCTTAATCTTTAGTCTTTAATCTTTAACTTTTACTTGGCACACCTAGGCGTTACGTATCGCCGTCCCTCTGGTGCTATTTCTGCCCTTGGGTAGCCTGGCCTTGGAGTGAGCTCGTCAGCTTCACCCGTGACCGTCGTCACATCGACTCACCCGCAAGGGGACCCACTGCCTCTAGGTTGGAGGGACCCAATGTGCAACTGCCTCCAACATAGAGGGACCCAAGTTTTAGCTGCCTTCACAAGGAGGGACCCAATGTGCAACTGCCTCCAGGTGAAGGGACCCATGTCTTTATCATTTAACTGCCTTCACAGGGAGGGATTTCAAATAACTGCCTCCGAGTGAAGGGACCCACATTTTATCTTATTTAGCTGCCTTCACAAGGAGGGACCTCAAATAACTGCCTCCGAGTGAAGGGACTCACATTCAATATTCACATTCTTTCATTCTCATGCATAATCCAGCATAAACATGCGGGATGTACTTATACATATGCTTCATAGTTTATTCTCATATATCTCATATCATACTTATGTCATTCTTGCATATAGAATTTGCACATACATAATCATAATTGTGTGGCTATTCATATCATAAATTCCTTGTAATCTAGACACTCATAGTCTCCTAGACTTCTGCCATAAATTCGGCAGCATAACGGATCAGTACCGTCTCCCCAGGAATAGTGCCAGCTCTCACAGACAGTTCAGTCATAGCAACATAATCAATCTAACATATATATCAATGTAGAACTGGCAATCCTCAACTCAAACCTTATGTACTCACTAACACTTGCGAAACTATCAATTTGGCCATTCTGCCAAACTTACTCAGTTCTGCCCGGATTTTGTATGATCCACCTTTATTTCTATTCAACTCATTTAAACCTGAATTTTGGATATATCATAGCTCTATGTGTCTACTTTCTAACCTCTTTGGTCCCATATCATTTTGATCTACATAACTCAAGATATTTAAATATTGCCTCAGCTTGTTCAGTCACTAGCCCGAATTACACTCCTGTAAGTATAAATTCACTAAAAATCGAAACTAAGCTCAAATCATGCGAAATTGGTTCCATATCAAAGCGAACAGGACAACCTTTCATTTGCAATAAGTTTCACTTGATTTTCTTAAGTATACTTCGAGTTATGAGTCCTGAAAGTCGACCTTCTTGAACTACCCTATTTTGGCTTGGTTTGGACATAGAGTAACTTCCTCAAACCATTGGGATCAATTGGTGTCATAACAAACTTGGAATTTCATATTGGATGTTCCCCTATGTGTAAAATTTCTAAAAAAATTAGTTTTACTCAATTTGGAGTTGTATAGGGTGAGTTATACCCTCCTCAAGTCACTCTGCCCGGATGAAAGTCCTGAATCCTAGGTCAAACTTCAAAAATTCATATCTCTCTCAATACTAATCCAATAACCTTATATGATATATGTATGGAAAGCCCTAGATGTATACTTTCATCTAAAAATGGTTTCATCGGATTTAACCGGTTGTAGGCGGCGCCGTACACTCTGCCGTATAGACTGCTGTGGAATTCTTCATCCAGACAGCATCCTAATCCTTAATTCCTTCTAATTTTCTCCTTCTAACTATAATTCCAACTCAAGATCTCCTATTAATCTAATTATAATCCATCATAATACATCCAATAATTCATCAAATACATGAACAAGAGCATAAGTTCATGTAATCACAGTGCAAGTAATTCAAGAATAGAAATAGAATCCTACCTCTTTGGAGTATGATTTGAGCTAAGTGCTGAAACTTGGAGTGTTAGAACCTTGCTAAGCTTGAAGGAGTAATGGAGTTGATCGAGAGAAGGGAAGAAGGAGGCTGGAGCAAGGGGGAAGGGGAGAACGTAAATCAGACTAAAATGGTGAGAAGAGTCTGATTTAAATACATGAGAGTTGTGGTGTTGATTGGTTGGAGTTTTGTGGTTGAAATTCGGCCATATCTCCCTCTTTTGTGGCCAAATTGCTCCCCACATCGTCCCTCAAACTGCTTTCCACGTCGTCCCCAAAGTGAGACTTGCTTCCACTCTATCTAAACTCGAAACTCGTCTCTAAATTGCTTGAGGTCGGAAATCGTGCCATTTGACTTGAGCTCGGGCTGAAGCCTGATGTCGGAACTCATCCCATCTCGTTGGTGACTTGAGGAAATCTTATCTGTTTATTCGAAACTTGAAAGTAAAGTCGAACGTCGGAAGCCATAAAGCTCGCAATTATATAATCTCGGAACTCCCTATTTGAACTCGAGAATTCCTCGGAGATCGAAACTCGTGTATGATTGGAAATCAATTCAAAGATTTGAACTCATGTCCATTGAGTTCAACTCTAAGGCCGAAACTCGTTACATTTAACTTGGAGGTCGGTACATGCATCATTGTGTTAACCTATAACTTCTGAGGTCGAAAACCGCGTAAACAATTTTGAAACATGAGGTACAAGGTTGGAACTCGGGAACCTCTATCCGAAACTTGAAGCTACAGTATGAGATCGGAAATCGGGTAACATGAAGTTGGAAATTAGGAATCACTCCATATTGTTCGGATTTGAAGGTTAAACTCGAAAGTCGTGGAAATAATCCAGATTAAGTCGGAAGTCGTAGACCAATGTGAGACTAACTCGGAAATCGGAAATTGTCCATATTATGTGAAATTCAAAGATGAAGTCGGGAATGGGATTTGATCAAACTTGAAGGTGAAGTCGGATGTCCGTTGTTGGAGTCGCATAATGTCAGAAATCGGGAAAGTCAATGTAAAGTCGGAAATCAAAAAACATGTGTAAGGAAGTCAGAAATCGGGTTGTTACATAAATCAAAATCCAAAACACCTAAGTGAAATTGGACTTGTTCCCACCAATCAGAAAAATTCATTCCATTGAACAAAGGAATAGATGAAGCATGTGAATGAAGTGAAGGAATAGGTACTACAAATAAGAATCAATCATAACTTAATGCTTTGAGACATACAGTTTGTCACATAAAAATCACATTCAAATAATGGAGACAATCATTAAACACATATCAAAGTTCACCTTTGGGTGATCCTAAGACATGCAAACATAATGATGCTAATATAATACATCAATCTAGTTATTAAGGTATGCTAATTGAGATTATTTGCTATCTTTGGATATACAGAATAAAACTACTGGATATATCAATTACTAGCAATTATATTCACTAATGATAAGAACAAATAATCAACCTTTGGACGATTACAGAAGTGTCTCATAATAATAAACTTCAATTTACCCACACAATATAATGTCATTTACAAGCATCAAAATCTATGGGTAATTGAAAATACTTTTACAATTTAAAATTTATTTTCCTTAAGATTTGGCCACTTTGGTAACTAACAAATCATTCATCATGTAAATCTTAAATTGTAAATAAACACGTAAAATAAATTTCAACCGTTAATTTCAAAAGAAAACGGTTAGTTTCAAAATCGTTGATATTATACAAGGCCATCATAATATTCTTTCTATAAAAATTGACCTTCGGTCATTCAAATCTAAAATATAATATATACAAAATATATATATACAATATTCTCAATATGAAACAAAGGAAAATAGCTATTCCATGAAACGTTGTGTCTAAATAGATAACGTCATATTGTTATAATAAGAAAAAAATATTGAGAACGGTTTTTTAAGAAAACGGTGCCAAAATCCGTCATTTAACCATTAACAATCAAAAACCCAGAATCTTATCAAAAATTGATCATTTCAAGAATGGTTTCAAAATAGTACTGTCAAAATACATTTACGGGTTTCAATTTTCTAAAACCGAGGATAGCCAAAACTGTACATTTCCTTTTATAAACAAGTTATTATCCTTCAACCATTTAAATCACTTCAGGAAAGATCAAATGTAAAAGGACTAGAAAGAAGGCTATTCAATATCATGCATCATCTTCTTTGATCAAAGTGCCAAATGCCATATATATATATATATATATATATAAAAGAAAAAATTTATGGCTTTAAAGAACGGAGGGATCATTATGTGGTGTTTTCTACAAAATGGAGTCACCACCATGCATGCAAACATCAAACAGAATCGAGTGAACCAACATTAGAATTTCTCATATGAACGGACACAATAATAGAATATACATGAACCAAATATCATCAATATTCAGCATGAAGGAAAAAGCAAGAGTTCTTGAACCTAGTGTTCTGATATCACATGTAAGTAATAATCTAATTATGCAAAGATAGATTATCATAAACACATAAATTACAAGATTTAGAACTTCATGCTTTTCACATAGTTTAGATAAAAATACGTAATATTTTCCATAGAACTTGAATGAAGTGATTGATCCTTAAATAAACAGAATATGGGGATAAAAATTTCTCTCTCTTAACCTCTTTCTTAATGACATAATAGTGATAAAGACAATGTGTTCTTATTGATGGTGGAGAGAGAACCACATTCTTAGTTTATATAAACAATGAAAATGTGCTTCTATCAGACACCTCCAATAGTCATACCTTTTAGATTCCAATAGTCATGTCTTTACATATTGAATAGTTATATCTCTACATTTGAATAGATATGACCATTCATAATGATGACTCTTCAATATGACTATTCCACAAGGATGCCTCTTCAATAAGCCAATCAATGAATTTAACATTTATATAATGATTATTAAACTATTATATGGGACACAATTCTTACATTAGACTCTTTGGTAATCCACACTTTTTTTGTGTGGTAACCAGAGGTTATTCTATTTGAGAAGCTCAGTATTGTATATATTGGTAGCTTTCTAGTTATGCTCCATTAACCTACGGACATGATACTTCTAGTGTTGGCCTTGTATTGTAGCAATTGTATAATTATTCTTATTTATGAACAATTGAAACTTGATGATTACGGATGTAACGTCTAAAAATTTTTAAAACGTTTAATTTATGCCGTTAGTCGATCTATTCGATTTTATTAAATATGTAAGGATAATTAGAAATTAAATAAAGACCAATTAGAAATTAATTGGATGTTAATTAGAAAAATTAAACTTGAGGGAATTAGAATGGACACAGAAACCTTCACAAAAATTTTCCAAACTATTTTGTTGATTTGAAGGAAACCGGTAGAGATTCGGTATTTTTAACTGCCAAAACCGAATCAATATAATTGCACACCCTAAACTCTATGTTTAATGGCTAAATACACAGCCACATAACCACTCAATTGGTAGTGCAAAATAGCCCCAAAATGACTGGAGTTGGCTGCAATTCAGCCGCAAAAATTTTAGCCAATAAGAATGAAACTTGCTAAGCACTTCATCTAGCTTTTGGGTGAGTTTTTTCCTTCCTTATACCTTCATTTTTCATGCTGCCCCTTCAGCTGCATCTTCTCCACCATTTCTTCCTTCATTTCACTTTATTTCACCTCATCTTCAAGCTTCCATCACTTCCCTATCAAGAGGAGCTCAAAACTAGTTAGTCTTGCATCAAAAATTGAAGGTAAGGTTCAATAATCCCCATAGTTCTCTTGTGTGTGGCTGATGAGGGTTGGGATTTCCACCCTTTATTAGATAATATATTACATACATATGATGATTCATGACTGGTTTGGCACGAAACTCTTAGGTTTTGGTTGAAACTTGCATGAAAATCCATGAAAGAGAGCAACCAAAATAGTATAAGTTGGGAAACCCTACGACAGTCTGTACCACGCAGCTCTGCCTACAGCCATTTAAATTCAATGAAACTATTTTCATGTGAAACTAGACACCTAGGGCTTTCCAACCATATAAAATATAAGGTCAGTGAATTAGTATAGGATTAGTTATGAATTTTTGAAGTTTAGCCTGAAAATTCTAGGTCCTTTCTGGGCAGTATGAGTTGAGAAGAGTGTAACTCACCCTACAAAACTCCAAATTGAGTGTGACCAACATTGTTTGAAAGTTAGTATGTAGTAAACATTTCATAAAAATTTCAGAGTTAGATTCATTCACAGTTATTCCCAGTATATTAATGAAATTACCTTAAGTTCAAACGGGACTGGAACATGATAGTCCAAAAGGGTTAATTTACAAGGCTTATATCTCAAGTTATACTTATGTAAATGAGGTGCAACTTCTTTCAAATAAAAGCTTGTTCTGCTAGCTTTAAATTGGTATAAGTTTCGTATAATTTGACCTAGGTTTCTATTTTTTGTGATTTTCTACTTCTAAGAGTGTAATTTAAGCCAAGAGTAGAACAAACTGAGGTAAAATTTAAATAACTAGAGTTACACAAATCAAAATGAGATGGGACCAAGAGGGTTGGAAACTAGACATGTAGAACTATAGCATATCCAAAAATTAGGTCGATGAGTTAAATAGAAATAATGGTGAACTTTGCAAAACCGGGCAAAATTGAGTATAAGAGTCCAAGCACAACATATTTGACATTATTGTTATAGACTTGCTACTCTATGTTGAACTTTTTGCTTGATTAGTTTTACTAGTAGCCTGGCACTATTCACGGGAAAATGAACTCGATTTGTTATGCTGCTGAATTTTCGGTATAGACTAGTGATGATTCTAAACGTTTGTGTGTAAATGTTGTTACACGACGTGTATGAATACCATGCAAGTATTATCATTTGAGAATAAGGTATGAAGCCTATGTATTTGTGATTCTATGATGAAAGATATGATGATGAGTTCATATTCCAAAGGAATGTAACATGGCAATCACGCTCTGATGGGGTATGATATGGCGATCATACTTTAGAATATGGCATAATGATCCCACACTCTAAAAAATGTGACATGGCGATCACACATGGCGAACATATTCTGGAACATGGCAAGATGAACATATTTACAAGGAGTGTGATATGGTGATCACACCTGATGGAGTATGACATGACAATCGTACTCTGGAATACATATGATAAGTAAAGGAAGACAAAGAAAGAAAAGAAAATTATGTGTATCTGCATAAATTCAAATACAAGTAACAGCTTGTGCAGATTTTATGTTTCCATTATATTGGTATTATTTATTTTAATATGTTGCATTTATTATCCATAGTATGATTCATGTTTTTATTTTGTATTGGCTCTTCCAAATGACAAGTGTGTGAATAAAATGTACTCTGCTTTGGACAATATATTTTCGAACTATAAAACTAAACAGTTTATATAACATGTCCACTTTTTTCATAATAAATCGAAGCAGCTGGAGATAATAATGATGACACGATATGAAATTTCTTAGTGAATCCTACTAGGAATTTAAAATTTTCACTCTTATTTCCGTGTTATCTCCAAATAGTTCAAGAAGTTTCGAAGGCAATTTGAAGTTCTTTGTCGAGATAAGGTCACAGAGTACTTGATAACAAGCTCACGAGTGTGGTATTGTGATTTAAGCATAGTACTATACCAAGGAGGACGTTACAACGGATATGTATACATATTTTTCATAAGCATGTAAATGTTTTAAACATCTATAATGTGTGCTGTGGAGTGCATTATGAGAATGTCTGGATCCCCAATGATTTTTGCATATTTGTTTGTTTTATATAGAGCGAAAATTCTTATTTGGGAATAGTCATAAATATAAAGGAGATTCTACTTGATTTTTTTTTTTTTTAGAAAAATGGTCTAATATAGGCTTGTTAGGGATATGTCCCTCGCCTGTCACAATCCTGATTGGGTTGTGATAATTAAATTAATTATAAGAATTAATTATTTATATTTAGAAAATAAATAAACGAAATTGCTCAAACTTAAATTAAAATGACAAATCCATTTTCTATAATTTATTTATTCATTTGCCTAGACTTTCTGCGTCGTAACTCAAAGATAATTACTCACTTTTTTCATTAAAAAATATATCTGGAGTAGGATTATATATAGAGGCAACAGAAGAAAAACACATGAGTTGGAAAGATACTGTTCGCAAGTGTCATAACTCATAAGCGGAGGAGTGTTAGTATAATTAGTTATATAAGTTTATATTGTAATTTAAATTTTACAAGATATCTTTCATATTCTTGTTTAAATGATCTGCGATTCAAATTCCAAACTAGTGATGTAAATATATTCTCTTCTATATTTTCCACCTCCCATTCTATTCCCTTTTATGAGCCATTTGGCCATTTCCGTCCTCTCAAATCTTCCAAGAAACATCAATTAAATAAAGTCATCCATTAACACATTAAGAATATGATTCTTTGATTTCTTTCGCTTCATTTATGAGCAGCAGCCACCAGACAAGAGCATCTTCAACATGGAGTAAGAATCAGGCTTTGCATCAGAATAGAAGATAAAGGAACTCAAAAGTAAAGAGTAGAAGTGACAACATTACTAAGGACATGTTCTTTGTGACAGCTAAATGAACAGAACCATGAATTCCCAAAGTTGACAAATTTGAAACTATATTTACAGCCCAAGTAAGGAATAGATATATTTGCATCATTCGTTGAGGCGGAAGGTGAAATCATGAGCAGCAACATGAACAATTTCACGCCTTTGCCAGGGGCTCGCAGACTAGGTGATAGAGCCTATGATGTTCACACTTTAAACAATAGTGATTCCAATGAGGTGCCTGTGTTTTACAGATCTCACTCTACTCAGACAACGATAAGTATATTCAATTCTTGTTTTAGTACCAAGGTTCTTAGGACATGGCAGAGAAAAGAAAGCCGAATTTGATTTATGTTCACAGAAACAGAAATTGGAACTGTCATTGTTTGGGGATAACAACTTGTTTATAACTTTGGTTTATATTAGCAGGATAGCAGGACTTCAGGTGTGCTAGATCCACGGAGGTTGTGGGAAATCAGAACTCCTACAGGACTCCACAGTGTACCAAAGTAAAGCCAATTGGCTTAGGCCAAATTGCAAGCGAATTGGCTTAAGTGTTTAGACATGTTATTATTGAACAAGAAATATGGACATGATTGTGCTGGTTTATCTACTAATATTTTACAAATACCAATTTGTGTGAGAAGAAATACTTATTAAATAATCAAATGCTGAGATAATTGACATACAGATGCTTGTTCAATTCCTATAAACTTTATTGAATCAAAAAATATTAGATTTGACATAAAACTCAGAAAAATCCTGTTAAATATTTCCTACAAATTCAGGATTTAACAACTTGTTTTCAACTGGTAAATGAAATGACAATCAAATTGCCATTCTTAAAACAGGAAAGGGAAGAAACCAGGAGCCTAGTTTTGGCATGGTGATATTTTTTGCACTAACATGGCAGACAGTGAATACTATTTTGATAGACAGAGGTCAATGCTTACTTTATTAGACCTTGGAAGTTTGCAAGAGCCAAGGAGGTGCAAATCATTTGCACTGAAGTGTATCATGGAAAAATCTACTTGATCTTGCCGAATTTTCCCTATGAATTTCACATTAAATCAACCCAACTCAATTCGTTTTCTTTTTCTACGATAGGTGTAATCCAATATAGCATGTAGTTGCATGAACTTATGATTTTTATGCTTGAGGGGTAAGAATTAAGAAAAGCCTGGCTGATTTACCAATTTCTTGGCTTCTTATGAGTTATAACATTTGAAGTGTTACATACAAAGAATATAAGTTATATAATTGCTTGTACTTTTGGTTCATTATATTGCATTGTTGGAAGAGACTAGATGGTCTTTTAGTCTAAATTTGTGAATCAGTGATTGTGAAATTATGAGTTATGACTTATTGTAATTGGATAATTTGATAGTTAAGACTTGAGACTTGATATATATTGTTATGAAATTGTTATAAATTGTTAAATAGGCTTTTTTGACCCATTTGGGAAGCTTGTTAGATTATTTACAAATAGGCCTTGGCATATTTAGAAAGCCTATCAACTCATTTAGAAATAGATTTTTGACCTATTTAAGAAGTCTATTAACCCGTTTAGAAGTAGGCTTTTGGCCTATTTAAAGGCCTTGATATTAATTAGACTTTTAAATAGGTTTGCAGGCCAAGACTAGCTTTTTCAGGCTTTAAGAAGACTAGGCCAGGCTTTAAAAAAAAAGTTTATATCAAGTAATAGGTCCAGGCTTAGGTTTCATGCTTGCAATGCAGGCCAGGCCGATTTAAGCCGAAGTGTGGTCTAACTGAACCTACTTCCACCCCTACATAACAACTTGTTATTGAAAGTGCAAGCTATTTTATAATTTTTTTTTTTCAAATTTTAAGTGAAGATCAAACAATTAAAAAACAATTATTACATTTCTATCTTCCTTTTGTTCATTAAAAAATTTATTTCATTTCACCCTCTCTCCACTTTGTTCAACTTTCTAGTAACAATTTATTAAAACCAAACTAAAAAAAAAAATTATTCATAAACTAAAATTTAATTTACAATATATTCTTGCAATATTTTAGTGAAAATACAACCATTAAAAGAAAACATTCATTGATTATTGAACAAAATAAATAATTTTAAAGAGAAAATTTTATAAAATAATTTCACATAACAACTAATTATACAAAGTGTAATTTATTTTATAAAGATAAGTACTTCTAATTTTTAAATAAGTATTGTATAATTAAAAAATAATTTCTTTTTCCTATTTCTCTCATTTCTTTAACCTTGTAATAAAGTAATTTGGAAAAGAAAATTTCACATATGCATTCTGAATTATAACCTTGTAGCTACTTTCGATGCTGTTACAAGCCATTGGGAAAGCAGAGGCTAATTTTGATGGAGAGGATGTATAATGTGTGTTAGGCTGACTTTGAAGCGGCAATAATGGAGAAACAGTGTCTAGGGAAGAAATATAAGACTAACTTTGGATGACTTTGAAGTCATCCCAAGATGCGTCCTTTGGTTTGGGAGTTCTTAGTCAATGCAAGTCACTCTGAAGTTCAAGGAGTGAAAATATGAGAAAATTGTCATAAGTCTTTATGATGATGGTGCACGAGAGTTCATCGAAGCCGTGCACATGCCAATGTCAGATGAGAAATTATGATGGTTGGGAAGCGATCATAACTTGGCTTTTTGTGTGGTGGATGAGAAATTGTTGTGGTGGGGAC
Source organism: Pterocarpus macrocarpus (assembly GCA_031439585.1). Lineage (NCBI taxonomy): Eukaryota > Viridiplantae > Streptophyta > Magnoliopsida > Fabales > Fabaceae > Pterocarpus > Pterocarpus macrocarpus. The sequence goes on from CM062522.1 coordinate 55,378,056, forward strand.
ATTGTTATAGCTTGGCTTTTTGTTTGGTGAAAGTCTTTATGATAATGGTAGAATTCAGTTTGTAGAAGTACGCGCAAATACCAATATAGAATGATAACTTTGCTTTGAATTTTCGTTTCAAGAATTCTGTCATGAAAAATGCTATTTTTGAAAAAAGTTTCTTTTGATGTGCATATTTTATAGCATTTGATGGATAAATTGACTTTTTAAAAATATTTTGCACATTTTCAAATATATCCTTGGCGGATGACAAACAAAACCATGTTGCTAAGGGTAGAAATTTAAATCATCCTAAGATACGTCTTGTACCTTCGTTGTTATTGGAAAGCCAATCGTTTACCATTGTCAAGAAATTTCTTTTAGATCACCTATGGTCCACACGTTTGAAAGCACCTCAAAATATGTTTTCTTATGTGTCAATAATTTGAAAAGAAAAAGTTTATTCTTCAAATTGTTTTATATATATGTGTGTGTGTGTGTGTGTACATTATCTAAAAAGTAACTTAGGATTTTTTATATGAACTTTTTAAACAATATTTTCTTTATATTGTTCGTTTAAAAGTAAAATTTTATTTATATTTAAATATATTCTGTCAATGTTATCTTTTTTTTTATTCTTTAAAAAACTATATTTTGAAAATTTCTTTGAAAAGCACAAAAATATAGATTTTATAAAAAAATAATTTATGTTTTGCCTAGTGTCTTGACTGCTCTGGTTTTTTTTTTTGTAAAAAAAAAATGCTCGAATATACTGAAAAATTGTAAAGTGCAATATTTAAAAAAGATTTTAAAAAATTTGCCTTGTCAATAAGTTTGTGCTTGGTTTTAACTATGTTTTAGCATGTTTGGAAAATACGTACGGCTGAGGGACCCGTATTTGCGGGTGTTGGCTGATATGAACTTGTTAAAGCTTTACAATGGAGACACTAGCATAAGGCCAAACATAGTTGTTGTGATAGTCTTTTGAAGGCTTGCCCGATGGGAAGGTTCTTACTAACTGCAAGGTCAACCACTAGTCAAGATGTAATTTCTTTTTTTCATTAGGGGGAAAGGAATACCGGGGGAGGGCAACTTGGATTTAGATCGAAATCCTTATATATAGGATAACAAGACAACAATTTTACTATTGTGCTAAGGCCTTAACCTAATATATATATATATATATATATATATATATATATATATATATATATCAAAGTTGTTATTTGGAGCTATTAATGTCTTCAGAGAGTGTGGACTCACACGTGCACATAGGTTTTAGACCTAGTGCATATTTGTGATCCTTCCCCTTTGAGTAATATTTATCGCCTTGCTACCTTTTGCTTATTTAAGGTTAAATTAATTTGTAAGTCTCCACAATTTTAACATGGTTTTAGATAGGTGCCAATACTTTAAAAACTTTTAATTAGGTTCTTATACTTTAAAAACATTGTAACTAAGTCCCTACCGTAATTTGGTCATTCATTCTCCATTATACTACACACGTATGTGGTTATTATATGCTCTATTATGCTAGATATACCATATGAACTAGGGGTGTGCAAGGAATAGGTTGGGTCGAGTTGAACTAGACCTAAACTCGTCGTGATGTTTTGACCGAGTCATTTTTTACAATCTAGGCTCGACCCAATAATGGCCCAAAAATGATTGAGTTAGACTGTATCAACTTGGATTTAGACAACATATAACAATTTAAACATTATACATAGTAATATCATCAAATTTTTTAAGCTCAAAACAAAATTCAAGACATATTTTACAATAAATATTTGAAAATAAATTATTTCAATACAAAGATGATATCATGTTATGTAAAACACATTAATTGAAGTATAAATATCATGACCTAGACCTAGACCCAGACCATGACTGGCATGTAGGGGGCATTGCCCTCTAGCAAGCCTGATTGGGAGATTTACATAGCAAATACAATTTTTTAACAATAGCACCAGAACACTAGGGCACTTGCGTGTGGTGCCGGAATATTGAGAGACGGATGAGTTCAAGGCGAAGGCAAGCAAGGCCTTCACCAAAGGGTGGGTCAGTCCACACTGGTGGCTCCACCAACACCGAGCACACCAGGGTGCAAATGGTAAGTTGTGTAAATTGCATTTAATTTTACATTCACTTTATATTTTAAATTATGCATGATTATGTGATGTTAATTTGAAATGCAGAGGAGGGATATGAATAAGGAACCCACCCTTTGTGAGCTATTTAGATAGACATACACTCGAAAATAGGGCAAGTTGAGGTGGGTTGGCCAACATTCAGAGGCGACATGTGAAAAATCCTGAACTTCCTTTAATATAAATATATATATATATATATATATATATATATATTAATGTACACTATGGTGCCTTATTAATTAATTTGTTTATTTTCAATGCAGAATTAATATATCTAGTGACTTGAGGAGGCACGGAGCTAGCACTCGCAATAAGAAGGTGATAATTGCCCTCCTATTAATGAGGATTACATCTAGTCTTAGGCTGTGGGTGGCCCCTGTACAGGGGCTGCATATACAAGAAAAGGACTTACTATTCAGGTGGTAGTATGTCCCCTGCATCAATGACCAGATCATTTGCTGCAAAGGATCATGAGGTTTGGGACCATGTGCATGCATTAACTTCTGAACTCCTAACCTAGCACAAGAAGGCAAAAATGAGAAACAAGAAGATGTGAGAAAGCATGCAAACCTTCATGCAGCAGGAGCATGAGAGCACCTTAGTTGATGTTTCTCTTCCGCCCGTGCCAGAGGAGTCCTTTGATAGCTCTAACTCTCTTCTAACACTGATTCGGACAATGGCACCACCGTCGATGCCAAACTCAACCACATGGATCCCAGCTATCATTGATCGCCATTGTATTCTTTTTTAATTGAATTGTATACTTGAATATTTTGATATTTTGATATTTATTTGAATAAATTTTATTATTATTATTGTATTGTGATTATATATGTTCATTTCTTTATTATTTTGAATAAAAATTAAAAATAAATAATAAAATATATTAAAAATTAAATGTAAAAATTAAGTAAAAATAATGTGTAAAAATTAAATAAAAATAAATTAAAAAATATATTCATTAATTACCGATGGGCCATATGTCGTCCTTCGTCGTAAGTAAGAGGAGTGTTGTCATTTGTTGACAGCTGCTCTGCACCATTCCTCCACTGTCCGCCTCGCTCCGCACAGCTCCTCCGCCGACCACTGTCCACCTCGCACTATGCCGCTCTTAGTCTGGTTGTAACACCCTACTAATTTAATATTATGCTTAAGTCATAGCATGAAATTAAGTAGATTGTGTTACTGTGTTAATGCTCCATTTACGTTCTTTTTTTTTTTTTTTTTTGAACAAATGAAACGGCGCGCTACTATGCTAAAAGTGAAACGAATTCAACGGAATATTATAAAGATGCAAATAGTACAATAACATTACTGAATACGTGCCTATATATATATTTATGTATATATTTATATATATATCAGAAGCCTCTGCTTTGGTTTATATACAAAGTATCAAAATAGGATACATGAGTGGGGCCGTGTACCAAAAAGACATAAGGCCCATGTCAGTCAACCTGATCCTATGTGGTCCTCAGAGGACATTTCAAAAACCTACCACTAGTCTATGACCTAAAGCTGTATACTGCCAAAAGAGGGTCATACAATACAATACTGCCTATGGCTGACCTACTCAGTCAGGTAGCCATTGGCCATATCAGGCCCGGCTGGCGAGTAGTCAGTACTGGGTCCTGAGGAGGAGGATGCTGAGCTGGTGGCCTCTGAAGGGTGGGTTATCGGGTGGCGGGATGTCAGGTACAACCCGTGGAGGTGACTCTGGTGCAGGGTCGGCAGGGGCTGCAGGTGCTGCGGGTGTAGGAGGTGCTGGGGGAGGGTGTGCCGCGTACAACGGAACCGCAAAGTAAGGGGAAGCAGGATCAAAAGCGGGATGGTGCAAAGGGACGGCAAAGTTCCTATAACTAAAAAGGTAGAGACGGAACTGGCAAGAGCCGACTATATACAGCGAGCCTGCTGCAGGGTCATGGTGGAGCTGCAAGTCTGGCACCTCAGTGAAGAAGGTAGCTGTCGTGTCCATCGTCCACGTCTGAGAATGAGGCGGAAATGCAAAACGAGATGAGAATTTAAGGAAATTCTCAGTAGGGTCGTGCATGGCGTTTAACTGACGTCGCTTTCATTCTCAGTTGCCTCAGGTTTCATTTAATTATGAAAACATGAGATCAAATTTAACCATTCATATTTAATAAGGTTAAGAAAATGTCTGGTCCGAGGCAAGGTTCAGTTTTACTTTAAACAGCATAAGAAATCGTCTAAACTACTAACAGTAATACACAGAATAATGGGCAGGATAAGTGAACACATGCTACAAGTAAGCATAATAGTTAAACTGTAAATAACTTGTAATCATGCACTTAATGCGATCATGCAAACTTGCTCTTGAACTTTCCTTCATAAACTTTTCCTTTGCTCATATACTTTCTTCACTACTCATAAATTTTTCCATTACTTGGTCCCCTGGGAGTTCTTAGCCATTTTAGACTCTTGGGTAATAGTCTGCTTATTAGGATCGAGCTCGTTCCTATACAGGAATTGCCGGGTTTACTTTCCCCGATGTTTCCACCGATCTATTCCCCTTAACTTCTTATCCGGGGCTGGCCCAAATAACATAGAACTTTCATAGTGACATGAGTCTTAATATACTTTCATAACTTTCATTGAAATGCACATGTATTATCATCAAATTCATAACTTGTGCATGGATTAACATGTAATTCATAACTCGTGCGGGGGTTCTACCGAAATTTTGGCAGCATGACGGAACATGTCCGCTTCCCCATGAATAGTACTAGCATACCAGAATATCAATTTGTCATAAAGAAGCCAACATCACATACATATTCCAATATTGAACTCATATCAACATCAAATTCATTAAGGCAGAGTTTCTGCCCTAGCATAATCAACTAACCCGGTTATGGTATAGCCCACCTTTATTTCAATTTAACTCCTTTAAACCTGATTTTTGGATATGTTGTAGCCTTATATGTCTAGTTTCTAACCTTTTTAGTCCCATCTAATTTGGATATCTATAGCACAAGATATTCAGATTTTATCCCGGCATGCCCAGTGGCTTGCCAAAGTCAGGCAACTAAAAGTAAAAATCCACTAAAAATCGAAAACTGACTCAAATGATATGAAATTGGACTCATATTAAAGTTAACAGGGTAAAGTTTCATTTACAAAAAGTCCCATCCCATTTGGCTTGGTAGGGCTCGAGTTATAAGCCCCGAAACTTAACCTTCTTGAACTGCTCTAATTTGGCTCGGTTTGGACATAGGTTAACTTTTTCAAATCACTGGGAACAAATAGGGTGGTAACAAACTCGGAATTTCTGGGTAGATGTTCTCCTATGTGTAAGCTTTCCAACAAAATTAGTTTCACTCAATTTGGAGTTGTATAGGGTGAGTTACACCCTTTTCAACCCATACTGCCCGGGTGGATGTCTGGATTCCTAGGTCAAACTTCAAAAATTCATATCTCTCTCAATATTAATCCAATGGTCTTATATGATATATTTATGGAAAGCGTAGATATCTAGTTTCACATAAAAATGGTTTCATTAATTTTGAACGGCGGGAGGCGCAGCCGTACACTCCGCCATACGGACTGCCGAGGGTTTTGAGTTTCCCAGCCTCTCAACTTCTCCATATCTGCATCCTTTCTTGTTTCCAATTCAACTTTAATTTCACAAACAGTCAATAAACCAGCCACAATTCATTATGAATCATTCAGTCAATATATCAGAATTGAAGAATTAAACCACCAATAATCATTCAAAATCAGAAAACTCAAAACAGGAATTAAAACCCCTACCTCTTGCTTTGAGTTTGGAAATAGAGCTGGGTTGAACTTGAAGGCTGGATAGAGTGGGAGAGTTGAGAAGAGGAAGGAGAGCTGAAGTGAGGAAGGGAAAGCAACGTAAGAAAATGAGCTGAAGAGGTAGGAGAAGGATATATATAGACAAGGCTTCGAAGTGGTAGTTAGAATGAGTGGCTTTGATTGGGTGAAATTTTGTGGGCAAAGTTCAGCCATGTCTCCCTCTTTTGTGTCAAAATTTGCTCTCCACGTCGCCAGAGAAGTGAAACTCGCTTCCTGCGTATCTGAGCATGACGTCGGAACTCGCACTCTTAAGGTCGGAATTCGTGCCTATCTATTCAGATGAAGTCGGAACTCGGAAATATTGCCTTGGTTTATTCACAAGGTAAAGTCGGACTTCGGAATCGTAAGATACAATTACCTTCAAATCGAAGGTCAAGGGCCAGAATATGAAACCAAAATACTCGAACCCGGAAGTCGGGAGACATAGTAAACTCAAATCGATTCTAAGGATGACACCGGATATCGGGATTCAAAACATTAATCAAGTGTACCAAGAAATCGGAACTCATAGGATCTCGGCACTCCAACTCGATCTCGGAACTCGGGAGTAAGAGAAATGAAAGCTTCTGCTAATAAACTCGAGATCGGAACTCATAACTTAATATCGAAAATTGGAAGCATAAGCCACTACATTTGAACTAACGAAATCGGAAAATCAGGATATCGTGTTTATTCTAACTCGAGCATAAGGTCGGAAATTGCATATTACGTGCATAAGGTCGTAAATCGAAAGATACAGCCAGTCCTTTTTAAGCCTTGGAGACGAAGTCGGAAATCGGAACTCCAACGTTGTATTACTAAGGTCGGAAGTCGTAATTCATCTGAAGTTAAAGACAAACTCAGAAATCGAAAATTTCAATATTAAGTGATGAGATCGGAAGTCGGAAATTGGACGTTACACTGGTCGTTGCAGATCAGAGCTCTTCACCACACCTCGCGTCGTCGGTTGCCGGTCCGTGACTGTCATCGTCCCACCAATCGCATAGCAATAGCCAGCAAGTCTAGAGCAGGAGCAGCAGGTCCGATTAGAGATCCTCATCTTGCCTCGCTCGTTCGTTTAGTCTTTGGAGGATTTTTTATTTATTTTTTGTATTTCAGCTTTATTTCTTTGTTTGGTTGATTTTATTTTATTTTTTTACTTGATTTATTTGTAACTTGTAATGTTTTGCTAGATTTTACTTATCCAATGAGCTTGATATATAGAAAGAATAACTTTGCAAGACTATTGGTTTTTGGCAATTGGAATTAGTGTTCAAAGTGTTATATAGAAAGAATCTGGTTTTGGAATTTATTTTTTGGCTTCTTATGTTATAACATTTGAAGTGTTAAATACAAAGAGTATAAGTTATATAATTGCTTGTGCTTTTGGTTCATTATATTCCATTGTTGGATGAGAATGGATGGTCTTTTAGTTTAAATTTGTGAATATTTGATTGTGAAATTATGAGTTGACTTATTGTAATTGGATAATTTGATAGTTAAGACTTGAGACTTGATATATATTGAATTTATGAAATTGTTATACATTGTTAAATAGGCTTTTTGGCCTATTTGGGAAGCCAATTAGCTTATTTAGAAATAGGCTTTGGCCTATTTATGAAGCCTATCAACTCATTTATGTAACATCCAAAATTTTTTAAAACATTTAATTTATGCTATTAGTCAATCTTTTCAATTTTATTAAATACGTAAGGATAATTAGAAATTAACTAAAGGTTAATTAGAAATTAATTAGATATTAATTAGAGGAATTAGACTTGAGGGAATTAGAATAAATACATAGAAACTCTCACAAAAATTTTCCAAACTGTTTGGTCGATTTAAAGGAAATCGATAGAGATTCGGTATTTTAAATTGCCAGAATCGAAGTAATAGAATTACACACTCAAAACCCTATGTTTAATGGCTGAAATCTTAGCCACTCAACCCCTTAGAAGTGGTGCAAGACAGCCACATAAAAGGGGGGAGACTTGGCTGAATTTTCAACCAAGTGATGGTGGCCAATGAGAATTAAGTTTCTCAACTACCACCTTTATACAAATGGCTATAATTCCCTTCCACTCCCACAAAGAATTCGGCTCTCTTCCTCTCTCTTGCAAACTCCTTTTTTCTTCCTCTCATCATCTTCTTCTACTTTCAACCTCCATCAAGCTTCTTACACCCAAATCTTTCACAAAAACTCGAGACTAGCTAGTGGTGACACCAAAACAAGGGTAGGAATCAACTTTTGTTCTTGATTTTTATAGATTGTGACTGTAAGAAATTTTACTTTTCTTCATTTATTTGATAATATGTTGGATGTATCTGATGGTTTATGGTTGGGTTGACATGAGATTTTGAGTTAGAACTTAACTTAGAATGAGGAAGCTAGAGAAAGTGAAGAATCAGAATGCTGTTTGGGTAAAATCCCTATAGCGTCTGTACTTGCGCATTGTACAGACTCGTCTATAGCCACCAAACTGAGATGAAACTAATTTTAGATGAAACCAAACAATTAGAGCTTTCCAACCATACAAATTATAAGGCAATTGAATTAGTATTGAGTGAGATATGAATTTTTTAAGTTTACCCTAGAATTTTGACCCTGATTCTGGGCAGACTGGATTTCGAGGGGCATAACTTGCCCTATACACCTTAAAATTGAATGAAACCAATTTTGTTAGAAAGTAAGACATAGGCTAACATGCTATAAAAATTTCAAAATTTAATTCAATTCTAGTTGCTCCCAGTAATTCATAAAATTGCCCTAAATCCCAACTGAGCTAGAATAGGGTAATGCAAGTTACCCAAATTCAAGAGTTCATAACTCGAGTTCTACTTATTCAAATGAGATGAAACTTGCTGGAAATAAAATATGGGTCAATTAGCTTTACAACAATATAGATTTCATATAGTTTCAACTATTTCTGTATTTTTAGCGGATTTTTAGTTATTGGTAGGCAAATCTGCCTAGTAACAGGACATACCTAGGTAAAATGTTAATAACTTGAGTTATATATATCAAAACTTAATGGGACTAAAGAGGTTGGAAACTAGACAAATAACACCATAACATATCGAAAATTTAGGTTTAAATGAGTTATGGCTTAATTTCTAAAAGCGAGCAGAATTGAAGAAATTGGCAGAAAATCAATTTAAATGCAAAGGCTACAAGTTTTATGTGAGTATTGAAATGGTTGATGTATTATGTTGGTTTTCTATCTAAATGATTATCAAGCTAGCTAGCACCATTCATGGGAAAGCGAACTTTATCTGTTATGCTGCCGAATTTTCGGCAGAAGCTTATGAAGTTATGATAGCTTATGTTATGAAAGATTTATGAACCTTATTACATACATAAGACTCTACTAAGGTTTGAATATGCAAGAGTGTTTGAAAGTAAATGCATATAAACATTGCATGATGATATGATCATGATTCTTTTTATGAAAGACAGCATCTTTGCATGCAAAAGAAGAAGATATATGAATATGTGAGATTGGGTCCCTTCACTTGGAGGTAGTTATTTGGATCTCTCCCAGTAAAGGCAGTTAAAAGATATGAGGAAGGTCCCATATTCCTAAGGAGTGTAACATAGCAATCACACCCTGATAGGGTATGACATGACGATCATACTCTAGCATGTGTCACGATGGGCACATCCTAAGGAATGTGCCATGGTGATCATACTCTGGAATGTGCATGAGAAGTAAAGGCAATTAAGAAAGACTATGAGGATGACGATATGTAACATCTAGGTGTGTCAAGGACGAGAGTTATAAAAAAGTAAAGGAAGGTTAAATAAAAATACAAGTGCATTTGCATATGTATATTATGATTTTCTTATTCTGTTAAAATTTACTATATTTGTGAGCATTGTGACTGCTATGCTAATTATGAGATATGAAATGATCATATAATTGCAATGTGATTCAAGTGCTTGAATAAGATAAACTTTGCTTTGGACAATATGTTTTTGAACTGTTAAATTGCCCAGATTACATAGCATGTTCACCTTTTCTTAATAAATCAAAGTAGCTGGAGATAATAATGATGACACGGTTTATGATGAATTAATGAATCCTACTGAGAATTTATAATTCTCATTCCTATTTCTGTGTTATATCTAGATAGTTCAAGGTGTATTAATGATGGCTAAAAGTAGCTGCCAAACAAGGTCCGTCCAGATAACAGTAACAACTTCCGAGTATGGTACTATGACTTAAGTATAATACTGTATAGGGGAGGATGTTGCAATTTAGAAATAGATTTTTGACCTATTGAAGAAGCCTGTTAGCTTGTTTAGAAGTAGGCTTTTGGCCTATTTAAAGGCTTTAATATTAAATAGACTTTTAAATAGGCTTGCTAGCCAAGACTGGCCTCAAGCTTTTAAAAAGGCCAGACTAGGCTTTAAAAAAAAAGCCTATATCAAGTAATAGGTTCAGGCTCAAGGCGCATGCTTGCAATGCAGACTAGGCCAATTTAAGCCAAGCTAGCCTAGCCTATTCCCACCCCTACATAATAACTCGTTATTGAAAGTTCAAGCTATTTTATAAAAAAAATTTTCAAATTTTAAGTGAAGATCAAATAATTAAAGAAAAAATTATTACATTTCTATCTTCCTCCTCTTTATTACAAAATTTATTTCATTTCATTGTCTTTCCACTTTATTCAACTTTCTAGCAACAATTTATTAAAACCAAACTAAAAAAAAATTATCCATAAAACAAAAATTTAATTTACAATATGTTCTTACAATATTTAGTGAAAATACAACCATTAAAAGAAAACATTCATTTATTATTGAACAAAAAATAATAATTTTAAAGAGAAAACTTTATAAAATAATTTTACATAACAACGAATTATAAAGCGTGTAATTTATTTCATAAAGATACGTACTTCTAATTTTTAAATAAGTATTGTGTAATTAACAAATAATTTCTTTTTCCTATCTCTTTTATTTCTTTAACCTTGTAGTAAAGTAGGTTGGAAAAGAAATTTTCACATAAGCATTCTAAATTATAACCTTGTAGCTACTTTGGATGCTCTTACAAGCCATTGCAAAACCAGAGCCTAATTTTGATGGAAAGGATGTATAATGTGTGTTAGACTAACTTTGAAGCTACAATAATGAAGAAATAGTGTCTAGGGAAGAAATATAAGACTAACTTTGGATGACTTTGAAGTCATCCCAAGATGCATCTTTTGGTTTGGGAGTTCTTTGTCAACACAAGTCACTCTGAAGTTTAGGGATTGGAAATATGAGGAAATTGTCATAAGTCTTTATGATGATGGTGGACGAGAGTTCATCGAAGCCACACACATGCCAATGTCAGATGAGAAATTATTGTGGTTGGGAAGTGGTCATAACTTGTCTTTTTGTGTGGTGGATGAAAAATTGTTGCAGTGGGGACGTTGTCATAGCTTGGCTTTTTGTGTGGTGTGTAACATCTTCCCAAATATAATGCTATGCTTAAATCATAATATTATGTTCAAGAGTCTACTACTTATACGAATATATTTTTAGTAGCGTAGAGCATTTAAATAGATATGGATTTATCCATTTACTTATCCGTGAAACAAATATGCCCCATTAATTTCATAAGATAAAATGTAGTATGTTGAAAGGTAGGGAAAATAAAGTGCGGAGTGAGACTTATAGTAAGTATTTACATAAACATACACAAATCCATACATATGAGTCGTAGTACATGTCCATCTAGTATAATTATAACGAGTCAATGGCCCAAGCCTTCATAGAGATAGTCAAAAGAGGACCACTCTGTACAGCTAGCAGTGCACTCTAAAAAGTCCGTCAAACTCCCCTAAACAAGCATTGTAGAAAGGAACCCGCTCTCCATAAGATCTGCAGACTTTGAGCCATCACTACTTCCAGAAACACGGAAAGGGGAGGTGTCCGCCTGTGTGGTATTACTCTCCGGAGGAGTTAGAGAAAGAGGCTGAGGTGGTACTGCAAGGAAATAAATCTCGTATAATGGGGTCCCGTCAAATGGAGTTGGAGGGTGGAAAGGGGACTCGAAATAGAAACAATAAAAGCATGTTGAAGAAATATGTACAAATGTATGCGAGAAGTCACTGATAGAAGTAAAGAGTCCAAGGCGGGTTATAGTACTACTGCCATTCAGATACCTCGACGAGGAGTGCCTTCATGCCATCGCTACTGTCTAAGAATGACACCAAAGAGTAAGAATTCGAAATCCTTAGTAGGATTTCCTAGACTATTATATAGTGTCATCGCAACTATTCCCAACTGTTTCGGTTTAATTTAGAAAAATGTGAACAATATAAATGATAGAGCATTCATTCTAATTTTATAGTTTGAAACCATATTATCCAAAGCAAAGTTCATTTTATTCATACACTTGGTAAGTAGAGAAAGGAATGTAATCATAAACATATCAAGTTAAAGAACAGTTGGATAATATGCATAAATGCATGCCATTGGACTCTTGATGCAAGTGCACTTGACTTTTCACTTCTTAACTTTCACCATCTTTTTCCATACTTGGTCCCCTGGGAGTATTTTGGCCATGTAATTTCTGGGTGATAGTCTACTTCTTAGGATCGAGATCGTTCCTATATAGAACACCAAGTTTGCTTTTCCCGAGTCTCCCACCGATCTATTCGCCTTAATTCATACTGAGGCTGGCCAAGTAAAATGAAATCATACTTTTATTATAAATCACAGACTCATGAATATTATGCTTGAATGATTTGAAATCATAATGCATAAATCATACATTTTCTGCTGAAAATTTGGCAGCATAACGACTGAAAATATGAGACTTCTCAAAATACAACCAACCAAATTCACAGATAGCTATTCACAATAATAAGATCCAACATATTCACATATCAATATAACATTATATCACAAAGGATTGCATGCATAGTTTAGCCTTTGATCTCTTGTAGCTTATGAGCTCCTGATCATTGTAGCTATGAAGGTATCTCTTTTGTTTCAATTCTGCCCTACTTTATAAATTGCACTAAAATTTCATTTTAGCTTGTTTTGATCTGAAAATTTTATATATTGTATCCCTATTAGTCTATTTTAAAACGTCTTTAGTCTCATTGAGTTTTGAGGTGTATAACTTAAGTTATTAATGTTTTTCCCAAGGCTAACTTGGTTCATGACAAACTTGAACACCTAAGTTGGGAAATTCACTAAAATTTCATTGGTCATTATTTATGTATAAATTTCATACCAATTTGAAGTTGATTGAATAATCTTTCAATCCCAATAAATTTTATCTTAATTTAGTAGGTAGAGCTCAAATTGACAGCTCCTCAGTTAGGATGTTCTGTATTGCCCTATTCCAACGTGAACAGAACTAAGGGTATTTTTAGAGAATTACTGGGAGCAACATACTTAAAATCTAAATTTGAAACTTTTATAGTATGATTATATATAGGTTAGCTTTCTAAAAAAAATTGTTTCACTAAATTTGAAGTTAAATAAGGGAAGTTATGCCTTCTCAATGCACTTTGGTCAGGGTAATACATGAAACTCAGTAATCTATTTTAAAAATTCATAACTCTCTCATTTTAAATCTAATGAACTTGTAATTAAATTGTTGGAAAGCTCTTGATGTCTACAGATGTAGCCATACCATTCATCGTACGGACAACACACTTAGGGTTTCAACATAACATTTCTATTTTGTGTTTTCTCTTTATCTTTCAATCAATCTTCAATCCAAACCAATGATTCGCATTTTAAATCACCACAAATAAATCATATAATCATCAAATATCATCAAATAAGAATATTGTGAAGAAACCCTAGGGAACTTTAAACCATAAACAACAACCAAAATCCAAAGAAATCCTACCAAATATCCAAGACTTAAGTTTTTCTACTTGAAGCTTGATGGCACTATGCCTTCAAAACCTTGAAATATGTACAAACCCTTCTTTAATCTTGGATGAGCTTATGCCAAAAGGTCAAGGGAAAAGGATTCTTGAGTTGATCTTAGGGTTTGCTTGAGGATATCTAAAGGAAAGTGAAAGATTTTGATTCAAAAGAGCCAAAATCACTAAGTTTTCTTGGGTGAAGGTTGAAAGGTTGAAAATGAGATAAACATAAGAAGAAAAATGGAGAGTGTAAATGTGGGAGGGCTGGCCGAATTTGTAACACCCTCCCAAGTACAGTACTATACTTAAGTCGTAGTACCATACCTTGGAGTTGTTACTGTTACCTGAGCGGACCTTATCTGACAAAGAACTCAATTTGTTTGAACTTCTTGAACTATCTGGAGATAACACGGAAATAGGAGTGAGAATTATAAATTCTCAGTAGGATTCTCTAATTATCATACATAATTTCATCGTTGTCATCTCCAGCTCGCTTCGGTTTATTATGAAAAAGGTGAACATGCTATATAAACTGTTTAATTTTATAGTTCAAAAATATAATGTCCGAAGCAAAGTTCATTTTTACTCATACACTTGGCATTTGGGAGAGCCCATACAAAATCAATTCATGAATTATAATAACTGCGACATATTAAGCTATGATAGCATTATTATGCTGGAGACATAACATCTACACATGCTTTTGAATCTATGCGATCATATAAAATTTACTTTTCTTTCATCTGACACACCTAGGCGTTACGTATCGCCGTTCCTAGGGTACCTGCATCTACCTACACTTGAGCGTTACGTATCGCCGTCCTCAAGTGCAGCATCACTCATCTTGAAAATTATACATATACATAAAATTTACTTCTCTTTCTTTATCTTCCTTTTTCATCATAAAACCTTTACATGCCATATTCCAGAGTATGATCGCCATGTCATACCCCATCAGAGCGTGATCGCCATGTCACGATCCTTAGATATATGGGATCTTCATTCGGTACTTACACTAGCTAGGTCATGCCATGCCTCATGTAAGTTCTGTCCCCTGTACTCACACTAGCTGGGTCGATGCCATGCCTCATGTGAGTGGGGTGCTTGTATATGTTTTAATCTTTAGCCTTTACTCTTTAGCCTTTACTGCCCTTGGGTAGCCTGGCCTTGGAGTGAGCTCGTCAGCTTCACCCGTGACCGTCGTCACACCGACTCACCCACAAGGGGACCCACTGCCTCTAGGTTGGAGGGATCTCATTCTAGCCACGTGCCTCTAATTGAAGGGATCTCTTCTAGTCACGTGCCTCAAAACTAAGGGATCTCATCTGACCACGTGCCTTCAATATAGAGGGATCTCATCTGACCATGTGTCTCCAACATAGAGGGACCCAAGTTTTAGTTGCCTTCACAAGGAGGGACCCAATATGCAACCGCCTCCAAGTGAAGGGACCCATATCTTTATCATTTAACTGCCTTCACAGGGAGGGATCTCAAATAACTGCCTCCAAATGAAGGGACCCACATTCAATATATTCACATTTTTTCATTCTCATGCATAATCAAGCATAGACATGCGGGATGTACTCATACATATGCTTCATGATTTATTTTCATATGCCTCATATCATACTTATGTCATTCTTGCATATAGAATTTCCATATACATATTCATAATTGTGTGGCTGTTCATATCATAAATTCCTTATAACATAAACACTCATAGTCTCCTAGACTTCTGCCATAAATTCGGCAGCATAACAAATCAGATCCGTTTCCCCATGAATAGAGCCAGCTCTTCCGGACAAATCAATTATAGCAGTATAATCAATCTAACATATCTATCGGGTAAAACTTACATCCGTCAACTCAAGCCTTATATGTTCACTAACACTTGTGAAACCATCAATTTGGTCATTCTGCCAATTCTATTCAGTTCTGCCCGAATTTGTATAATCCACCTTTACCTCTATTTAACTCATTTAAACCTGAATTTTGGATATGTCATAGGTCTATGTGTCTATTTTTTAACCTCATTAGTCCCATATCATTTTGATCTATATAACTCAAGATATTCAAATTTTGCCTCAGCCTATTTAGTCACTGGCCTGAATTATACTCCTAGAAGTATAAATTCACTAAAAATTGAAACTAAGCTCAAATCATATGAGATTGGTCTCATATCAAAGCTAACAGGACAACCTTTCATTTGCCATAAGTTTCACTTGATTTGCTTTAGCATAGCTCAAGTTATAAGTCCTGAAATTCGACCTTTTTGAGCTACTCTGTTTTGGCCTGGTTTGGACATAGGGTAACTTCCTCGAATCACTGGGAACAATTGGAACCATAACAAACTCGGAATTTCATATTGGGATGTTCCCCTAAGTGTAAACTTTTTAAGAAAGTTGGTTTCACTCAATTTAGAGTTGTGTAGGGCGAGTTATACCCTCCTCAAGTCACACTGCCCGAATGAAAATCCTAATTCCTAGGTTAACGTTCAAAAATTCATATCTCTCTCAATACTAATCCAATAACCTTATATGATATATGTATAGAAAGCTCTGAATGTCTAATTTCATATAAAAATAGTTTCATCGGATTTAACTGGCTGTAGGCTGAGCCGTACACTCCGCCATCCAGGCTGCCGTGGACTATTCACCAAGACAGCATCCTAATCCTCCATACCTTCTAATTTTTCTCCTTCTAACTTTAATTCTAACTCAAGATTTCATATTAATCCAATCATAATCCACCATATACATCCAATATATCATCAAATACATGAAGAAGAGTACAATTTCATGCAACCATAGTGCAAAGAATTCAAGAACAGAATGGAATCCTACCTCTTTGGAGTGTGATTTGAGCTAAGTGTTGAAGCTTGAATTGTTAGAACTTTGTTAAGCTTGAAGGAGTGATGGAGTTGGGTGAGTTGAGAAGAGAAAAGAGAGCTGAACAAGGGAGAAGACAACGTAGAGATGAGGCTGAAGGAGAGAAAGAAATGAGTTATATAAGCTTGAGGTGGTAGTTAGCTTGGAGGGTTTTGATTGGCCTAAAAACGCAAGGCTGAATTTCAGCCAACCTTCCCCATTTTTGTGGTTAAGATTCAACCATGTATCCCTCTTTTTGTGACAAAATTACTCTCCACATCGCCTAAAAGTGGGACTCGCTTCCATTCATTTGAAATCGGAACTCGTCTCTATTATGTGTAAGGTCGGAACCCGCATCCTTTTTAATTGAGCTTGGAGCTGAAGCCGGATGTCGGAACTCGTATACAGCTTATAATCACCTAATCTCGGAACTCCCCATTCAAACTCAGGAACGCCAACAGAAATGGAAAGCTACTGGGGATAAACTCGGATATCGGAACTTGTGTATGACTTGGAAATCAACTCAAAGATTCGAACTCATGTCCATTGAGTTCAACTCTAAGGCTGGAACTCGTTATATTAAAATCGGAGGTCGGCACTTACACCATTGTGTTAAAGTACCAACTTGGGGTCAAGTTGGAAGTCGGAATGGGCATGCTGGGTTAAGGTCGGAACTCGACAATTCAAGTCACAAGATCAAACCCAAATACTTAAACCCGGAAGTCGGTATTTTATATATATAGTGTGTTTGAGACTCTAAGTCGGAGGTTGGAACTCGGGTATACCTTGCTTGAAACTTGGAAATAAATTATGATATCGGAAATCGGGTCCGTTACCTTTGAGACATAAAGTCGGACATCGGGAATCACGTTCATGTTGTTCAGACTTGAAGGTTAAGTCGGAAGTTGGGAAAAGAGGAATGCTGGGTATGGTTAAGGTTGGAAATCGAAAATTATGCTGAAAGTCGAAGATGAACTCAGAAGTCGGAAATTATCCCATTTTATGTGAAATTCGAAGATGAAGTCGAAAATGGGAATTGTTCAAACTTGAATATGAAGTCGGAACTCGAAAATCAGGATGTTACAGAATTTTTGAAAGGCAAAAATGGAAGAATTTGTTAACTTATGGACAAAGTTAGAAGGTTGGAAAAGAATGCGATTGGTGGATTTGATTGGTAATTTGAATTTTGTTAAAACTCCAATCATGTGGCCACCATTGTGCCAACAAGATGGGGTGAAGGGCTAATTCCTAGCCACATATATTAGGTTTTCAACTGGTACTCTTGTCATCCTACAGTACAAATTTCCACTGATTCAGTTCTTGTGCTACGAAAGTGGACAGGGAAAGATGTCTCATATAGTCACTTGAGAGTTGGTACTCTAGTTAGTGATGTTGCACAGAGAGTATGGACAGGAAAAGATGTCTCATATAGCCACTTGAGAGTGTTTGGCTGCTGGGCTTTTGTTCACGTTCCAAGAGATGAGAGGTCTAAGCTTGATGGGAAGTCCAAGCAATGTATCTTCGTTGGTTATGGTCATGAAGACTTTGGTTACAGGTTATGGGATCCGACAAGCAAGAGAATAATTAGAAGTCGAGATGTGATTTTTCTTGAAGACCAAACCATTGAAGATTTTGAAAAGTCAGATAAGCCAGTGTCTGTTACTAGAAGTGGCAGTGATGTTGAGCTAGAGTCTCCTTCTAGTACTCCTGTTGATGAGGGAGATGTAGAGATTGATAATGGGAATACAGGTGATGAGCCTACACATACTCTTGAGGTGCCAGTTGAGCAAGTTCCACCAAAACACCAGTTGAGCCACAATTGAGAAGATCTACAAGACTCCATTAGCCTTTTAAGAAATATCCTTCAGATGAGTATGTGACAATCTCTGATAGTGGGGAGCCAGAGAGGTACCAAGAGGTTATTTTTGATGAGTACAAAGACAAATGGTTGAAGGCCATGCAAGAGGAAATGAATTCCTTTCATGAGAATCACACCTTTGAGTTGATGAAGTTGCCAAAGGGTAGAAAAGCACTCAAAAATAAATGGGTGTTCAAGCTAAAAATAGAAGATAATGTCTCACAGCCAAGATACAAAGCAAGGTTGGTTGTGAAAGGTTTTGAGCAGAAGAAAGGAATTGATTTTGAAGAGATTTTCTCACCGGTGGTGAAGATGTCCTCTATTCAAGTTGTGCTTGCTTTAGCAGCAAGCTTGAATTTAGAGGTTGAGCAACTTGATGTGAAGATCGCATTCCTTCATGGTGACTTGGAGGAAGAAATTTATATGGAACAGCTAGAGGGTTTCAAGGTTAAGGGAAAGGAGCAGCTTCTATGCAAATTGAAGAAGAGTTTGTATGGCCTTAAGCAAGCACCAAGGCAATGGTACAAGAAATTTGATTCTTTCATGGCAGATCATGGGTATAGTAAGACTACTTCAGACCATTGCGTATTTGTCATGAAATTCTCTGATGGCGATTTCATAATTCTCTTGCTTTATGTGGATGACATGTTGATTGTTGGTCATGACAAGCAGAAGATTCAGAGTCTTAAGAGTGACTTGAGCAAGTCCTTTGCTATGAAGGACTTAGGTTCTGCAAAGCAAATCCTTGGCATGAGGATCACTCGTGATAGGAAGAATGGTAAGTTGTGGTTATCTAAGCAGAAGTACATTGAGAAGGTGTTAGAGAGGTTTAACATGAGTAATTCAAAGCCTTTTGGTACTCCACTAGCTGGTCATTTCAAGTTGAGTTCACAACAATGTCCTACAAGTGAGAAAGAAAAAGAGGAGATGAAGAAGGTTCCATATATGTCTGCAGTTGGCAATTTGATGTACGCTATGGTATGTACTTGGCCGAATATTGCTCATGCTATTGGTGTTGTTAGCCGGTTTCTCTTTAATCCTGGTAAGGATCATTGGCAAGCTGTGAAGTGGATTTTCAGGTATCTTCGGGGCACTTCGAGAGTTTATTTATGCTTTGGTAGTGGTTAGCCTGTGTTGGATGGTTACACAGTTATGGATATGGCTGGTGATCTTGATTCTAGGAAGTCTACTTCAAGGTACTTGATGACTTTTGCAGGGGGAGCCGTGTCATGGCAGTCTAGACTTCAGAAACGTGTTACTTTGTCTTCCACTGAGGCTGAATATATTGCTATTACTGAAGCTTCAAAAGAACTCTTGTGGATGCAGAAATTTCTACAAGAGTTAGGCCTTGATCAAGAGAAGTTTGTGTTATTTATGATAGCCAGAGTGCTATCCATCTCAGTAAGAACCTGACATTTCATTTCAGGTCAAAGCACATAGAGGTGTGGTATCATTGGATACGTGAAGCACTAAAGACGAAGTTGCTTTCATTGGAAAAGACCCATACTGATGACAATGGTTCAGATATGATGGCTAAAGCTTTGCCAACAGTGAAGTTTATTTCTTGCAGAGAGAAGGCAGGCTTAGTGGAGCAGCGCATCCCCACTTGAGTCGAGAAGGGGGAGATTTGTTGGTGGGCTTCCCTCATCATTGGGGCCCAACAACTTGTAAAGAAAAAAAAAAAGGAAAAGTGAAAAAAAAAATGCTATAGTAGCATTAGTGAAAAAAGTTGCATGTATTTGGTTAAACTGCGAATAGGGAATAACGCCGTGGAGAGAAGAAGAAAAGGGAGAAAGGCGATTACCTTTGGGTTCATCATCGACAGATAACGTGTTCGTTTATCACGAAAATTTAGTATGTTGTTCCTGATATTAAGCTTGATAGTTGGATATAGCCTGTTAATTTTTTTGCCTTCTCTGGCAGCTATTTTGTGGTACCCACATTGTGGAGTTATATGGTTGTGATCCGTCCATTGGGTGAGTATTCTGTTGATTGTTGAGATTCCCTAGTGCTACAAGGAAGACTGATTATATTCCCATTGATCATAGTGGAAGTTTTTGCTAAACTAAGTCCCGTGGGAATTTTGTCCCTCTAATTGGGGTTTTTCCCACGTTCAAAATTGCAGTGTCTCTTGTTTTATTTTTCTGCCAAGTTATTATACTGCCTAGAGTAATTTTGGTAGTACCTATTTAACTGCACAGGTGTGGGGAAATATTTGTTGCTTCCGCTGTTGATAACAGGTTTCATTCCTAAGATTTCTCTAACAAATTGAAACCAAACATCAAATCACAACTACACGAATAGGCATGCACTTACATAAAGATAATGTATTGAAGTATAATGAACTCTTAATTCTAGATATGTAACTTCTTACCTTATTCAAGAAATATAATAAACTCCAAACAGCAGGGAATCAATCCAAAATAAGAAATAAAGCAAATCAAAAATTAAGAAAAAAAAAACCAAATCTTATAATAAAGAGAAAGGATAAATACTATTAGAAAAACTCAAATATAAAGAGAAAAGAATAAATATTGTTAGATAATCTCGAACTTAATAAATTTTTTTCATTACTCAATTTTATTTTATTTTCAATGGAGTTGATGGTTTAGGGTAAATGAATCATACCCATCTTCACCTCCTTCTCTCACTACTTCATAAACGTGGTCCCTGTTTGCTCAATGTAAAAGACAAAAAAAGAAAATAAAATAGTATAGAAAATAAAAGTTCACAAACTAAAACATAAAAGGTGGAAAAGGTATAGAATAAAGAGAGATAGGGTACAATGAGATGTTCAATTTACTTATTATAAAGAAGCCAATCATGGAAGGTATAGAAAAACTAAAGACTTCTTTAGACAATACCATTAATGATAAAAACAAAGTTAATCTAGTAAAAGAAAAATCTCATATTAAAATGGGCAAAAAAGATGAAAAATAGGAAGTATCCTATCGATCTTCTTTTCCTTCATGATATGGGAATTGGCTTCCTCAAAAAATGAGAGGCTTGTAAGTGGAAGTACAAACATCAACGTCTCTGTACCCATTCTTCAGAAAGGCTAAAAGCCATATGAGGATATTGGAAGGGGAGAAGGTGAGTAGAAGAGAGTAAAGAAAATTTTGGGGAGAGAAAAGATCAAAGAAGAGATAGGAGAGAGTTCTAGAGAGATGGCTCCGATTAGGAGGAAACAAAGTAGCAGCTTGTAGGTATCGAAAATAGAAATTGTAATTGATGATGAGTTAAAAAGGGAAAATGTGTGGTTGGTAATTGGTCCCAATTAGGTATAGATAATTTGTAAATATAGATAATAATAGTGTTTATAAATATAGATAATAATAATTTTTATTTTAAAATAAAATTTAAGAGTTCCCTGTATCATAATTGGTTTGTTCTAAAAATAGCAAGAATTCTACAGTGTGTTGGAGAAGTCATCAAGGAGAAGCTACCACTTGTAAGCTCTTTTCAATTTATGGTTCTAAAATATTAATAGTATAGATAAATATATATTTCTCATATCAAATGTCATTGCCAAAGTATTAAGGCAGCGTTTGGTATGAGATAATCCATTTAGATTACTAACAATATTTGATTAAATTGCTTAGATCTATAACATTACCTTATTTTGTTGGACAATATAACTGGCAGTCCAGATTTTCAAGGTAATGTAGATTACTATCAATGTGGTAATATAGATTACCCCTATGAAAGTAGGTAATGTGGATTACCACCAATGTGGCAATCCTCCCATTATTATTATAATTATTATTATTGTTGTTATTGTTATTATTAAAAATAATATTAATTATTAATAAAATAAACTATTGTAATCATATTAGTAATTAAATTTTATTATTCTTATTAATTAATAATTTTTATTAATTTTTATATAAAATTAATATTATAATAATATTATTATAACTAATAATTAATAATAATAATAAACTATTTATTATTATTATTATATTAAATTAGGTTAAGAAATATATTACCTAATAATGTTTTTGATATACCAAATAGAATAATATGAATTGCTACTTATATTACTTGTGCCTATCAAACACTATATTTAATAGTATCAACAATTTAAATGGTGGTAATCTTTCTAAGTGATAATTTATATTACTCACAATCTTAATAAGTAATGTATTAAACACTACCTAAAGATTAACGGACAATAATAGATAGATTAATTTAATAACCAATATTTATTTATATTTTTGAAAATATTTTATGTCAAACTAAAATGAAATAATCTCGCTAAAAAAACTGAAATGAAATAATGAAGTATCAAATTATTTTTAAATTGTATTAAATTTTATAGTTTGACGTATTTAGCCTGGACTTTCAATTTATAAATAGAATTAATAAAAATCAATTTCCAAAAAAAGTTACTTAATTGAGTAAATATATCAAAACTTAATCTAAGTATACATTCGATTCTTGATGATCTTAATTTTATTAAAATTGATTTTTGTTAAAAGTAATTTTAAGCTAATGTAATTTATGTTGCTCCAGTTAAAATCAATTCTAGATCTCAAAGTTTGAACAAAATGCAAAAGACAAACCATACACCAGACCAAAATGAACAAACCACGGGTTTGCCTCCCTAACCTGCCATTCGAGAAGTTTTGACACCGAACCAAATTTGCAATAAATGGATCCCCACCCACCCATTATATCTTAACACTATAGTTAGAAGTACCTATTGTCACTCCTTGTTGTCTATAACTAGTCCTATATAATTACCTTTTATTTAATTTTTTCTATAGTGTCCTTTTTCCTCTCTAATAATTAAACTAGTGGAGTGGCTATTGTCACTCTTTGCTATCGATTGTTACTTCTATTCAATTAATTTTTGTTTAGTTTTCTTAAAATATCGTTCTTTGTTATAAGAAAAATTCATTCATAATCAAGTTTAATAGAATTTATAAATTAAAAAAGATATATCAGATCCAAATTTAATAGAAAACAAATATATTTTATATTTTGAATTAACCAATGAGTTATAGTTATGCTCTTTGCAACTATTAATGTCTAAGAATCTTTTACATTAGAGACCAAAATGAAAAGTATTGCAATTTAAAGAAAATACTACGCTTTCGTTCAAAATATATCTAAACTTCTTTATTATATATAATATAGACTATTAACATAGAAATATCCACAAGAAAAAAAAAGACCAAAACACTCACAAAAGGGGAACAAAAATAGTCACAAAGGGAATGATGAAAAACACCCACAAAGAGGACAACAAGAACAAAACAAAAGATACAAAACACTAACAATGATTAAAAAAAAAAAAGAGAGAGAATGATGGGGCTACCATCGGAAAAAAAGACATGAGCTCCCTCAATAACACTCATTTAATGGAAGACAAGAGAGAGAGAAGAGAAAAAGAAAGATTAAGGTCAATTTTAAAATATCATTCTTTCTCTTAATTTTATGATCAGCTGATACTCAATTGTTACTTCAACATTATTTCAACTAATTATTACTAATATTTTTAATAAATATTATTTTAATACTTCATTATTTATATTCTATAATCTTGTATTTTGTGAAAAGCTTTCCATAGTAATTTTATATAAATTTATTATTATTATCTTAACTGACAACTAATTTAAATTTTAAAATGTTTCATATTGATTATATTTTCTATTTTTATGTGATCACCAAATATTATAAGTATTTATAATTAATTTATATAACATAATTACTTAGATTAAATATTACACTACTTTGTAAAATGTTTATAATTAACATAATAATTATCTAAATAATATAGTAGTAAGTATGATAATTAAAAAATAAAAAAGTGAACAAATAAATTGCAATGTGTAACACCCTACTAATTTAATGTTATGCTTAAGTCATAGCATTCAATTAAGTAGACTGTGTTACTGTGTTAATATTCTGCTAAAATTTCGTGAGTTGTATCATAAAGCAGTAAAGCGATTACATTTGTCATGTAATAGGTGTAAATAGCATTATATAATGAAATAGAGTTTAATATTACATAACAAAAGGATACGAACACATGGTATATTATCAACTGTATGCGTACATATATAGGTCAGAAGCCAACGCTTCAGTTTATACATACATATATATATTAACAGCATATGAACTACAGGAACAGCAAAATTCCTATTGCTAAAAAAATGAAGGCAGAACTAGCAGGAGCAGGCTATGTGCAACGAGTCCAAATCGGAGTCATAGTGGAGCTGCAAGTCTGGGATCTCAATACAAGGAGTGGCCGTTGAGTCCTTCGCCAGCATCTGAGAATGATGCGGAAAATATAGAACGAGGTGAGAATTTAAGGAAATTCTCAGTAGGGTCCACGTGTGGTGTTTGACTGACGTCACAATCATTCTCAGTTGCCTCGGGTTTTATTTAATTATAAAAATATGTGTTCAAACTAAACTACCCATTTTAATGAGTTCAATAAAACATCCTGGCCAAAGCGAGTTGATTTTACTTTAGATAGCATAAAAAAACAGAATAGGCTACTAACAGTAAAACATAGGATAATGAGCATAGCAAATAAACATACAGTAGTACGTAAATATAATGCATAAACCGTAAACATCCTGAAATAATCATGCCATGTAATCATGCGTTCATGTAATTATGCAAACTCATACTTGAACTTTCCTTCATAAACTTTTCATTTCCTTTCATCATTTTTCCATCTCTTGGTCCCCTAGGAGTTCTTGGCCATTTAGACTCCTGGGTAATAGTCTGCTTCTCAGGATCGAGCTCGTTCCTATACAGGAATTGCCGGGTTTACTTTCCCCGACGTTCCCACCGATCTATTCCCCTTAACTTCTTATCCGGGGCTGGCCCAAGTAGCATGGAACTTTCATAGTGGCATAATCCTTTTCATAACTTTCATAATTTTCTTAAGGATGCACATGCATTAACATAGAATTCATAAATTGTGCATGGGTCCTACCGTAATTTCGGGCAAAGATAATCTGAACGTGTCCGCTTCCCCATGAATAGTGCCAGCCAACCAATACAGTTACACAATTTGTAATTTCAATATAGAGCAGCAATTATACACATACATTCATAAATTCATTCATAGCTTCAACAAGCTTCAATAGGACTTTTAACTGATTTTACCTATTTCTGCCCGGTTATGGTATAGCCCACCTTTATTTCAATTTAACTCCTTTAAACCTGATTTTTGGATATGTTGTAGCCTTATATGTCTAGTTTCTAACCTTTTTAGTCCCATCTAATTTTGATATCTATAGCTCAAGATATTCAGATTTTATCCCGGCATGCCCAGTGGCTTGCCAGAATCAGGCAACTAAAAGTAAAAATCCACTAAAAATCGAAAACCAACTCAAATCATACGAAATTGGACTCATATTAAAGTTAACAGGGTAAAGTTTCATTTACAAAAAGTTCCATTTCATTTGGCTTATTCGGGCTTGAGTTATAAGCCTCGAATTCTGACCTTTCTAAACTGCCCTGTTCTGGCCCGGTTTGGACATAGGGCAACTTTCTTGGATCACTGGGAGCAGCTGGGACCTTATCTAATTCTGAAAATTTTATGAGAAATTCTCCTATGTGTAAGCTTTCTAAAAAATTTAGTTTCATTCATTTTCAAGTAGTATAGGTCAAGTTCTATCTTGAACAAGCTAGTCTGCCCAGATTCAGAGTTAGAACCCTAGGTCGAAATTCAAAAATTCATAACTCCCTCAATACTAATCCAAAAGTCTTATATGGTATATCTATGGAAAGCCCTAGATGTCTAGGTTCATTTAAAATTGGTTTCATCAAATTTGATCGGCTGTAGGCGGAGCCGTACGGACTGCCGAGGGTTTTTGATTCTCTAACCCATCAGCTCTTTCTATTTTCATGGTTTCTTGCTTCCACTTCGGTTTGAATCAAACCAACAGCCTAAAACCAATCACACATCATCATAAACATTCATTTAATACATCAAGGAAGGTGAAAATAATTCAAGCCCAGCCAGCCAAGTCCATGGATTTGGTGCAAGAATCAAAACTCCTACCTTTGATCCAAGTGTTTGTGCTGGATTCTTGAAGTTTGGATGAACAAGGCTAGAGTTTGCTTCAGTTTTTGGTGTGTGAGGAAGAGAGAAAGAGAGCTGAAGGAGAGAAGAGAAAGTGACGTAGAGAATGGGTCAGAATGGGTGAAGAAAAGGGCCAAGAAAATCTGATTCTTTGAGTGGTTTATGTTGATTTACTTTGGCTTTTGATTGGTGGATTTTCCATGGCTAAAAATCAGCCAGCCCTTCTTGCCTTTCTATGGCCTTCTTTGCGCCATTTTGAAGGCTTAAGTGGCTGAGTTCTCAGCCACTTAAAGTAAGGTTAATGGGTTGAAATTTATCAATCTTGCCCGACAGTTTAAAATATCGTAATGTTACCGATTTCCTTTAAATCGTTAAATCAGTTTCGTGAAAATTCTTATGAAATCTTCTATATTCTAACTTAATTCTCTCTTATCTAAACTCAAGTAATTGTTAATCAATTGATTCTAAATAATTGTTTAACCGAATTTTAATTAATCTCAATTATTCGATAAAAACTGAACAATTGAACGGAAAACGATAAAAGGATTTCGGAGGATGTTACACAATGTACATCATACATACATATTTAATCAAATATATATCATACATATTCAATATCTAATGGTGCATTATCATATCATTTAAGGTGTCATGACAATATATGAGATATCAAATTTATTAAATAATATAAAACAACTATTATTTGATGATAATATAATTTTTTTCACATTGATAAAGAAAATTAATTAAAATTTGAAATTATTATCAATAATTATATTATTCAATTCAAAAAATTTATTGTGTTAACAAGAATTTACTTAACTTATTTTCATCTCATATCATATTTGCAAAATATTAAAATAAAAAATATAATAGTATATTTTCCTAAAGAATAGTAATGTTATAAAAATTAATATAGAAATTATAAGAATGAAAATCAAAATTAAATTAATTATAAGAATTAATTATTTATATTTAGAAAATAAATAAACGAAATTGCTCAAACTTAAGTTAAAATGACAAATTCATTTTCTATAATTTATTTATTCATTTGCCTAGACTTTCTGTGTCGTAAGTCAGAGATAATTACTCACTTTTTTCATTAAAAAATATATCTGGTGTAGGATTATACATAGGGGCAATAGAAGAAAAATACATGAGATGGAAAGATTTTGCAAGTGTCATAACTCATAAGCGGAGAAGTGTTAGTATAATTAGTTATATAAAGTTTATATTTTAATTTTAATTTGATAATATATATCTTTCATATTCTTGTTTAAATGATCTGTGATTCAAATTCTAAACTAGTGATGTAACTATATTCTCTTCTACATTTTCCACCTCCTATTCTATTCCCTTTTATGAGCCATTTGCCCATTTCCGTCCTCTCAAATCTTCCAAGAAACATCGTATAAATAAAGTCATCCATTAACACATTAAGAATATGTAGTACAAAATAAAACATATACCAGTATAAAGATAAATATTTAAAAACAGTTCAAATAATAATTTAATTTTACAATAATAATTACACATAAAATAATTTACAATAATAATAACTAATAATTAATTATTATCACGTATTGTCTTTTCAAATCACTAAACTAAAATATACATAATTGACTACTAAAAAATAATTAATTTTAAAATTTAAATATAATTTTATGAAACTTAAAAATATTCATTAATATGTTCACCTATAAATATATTAATATAAATTTTAATTATTACAAAACAGCACATAAATAAGCCAAATAAATACAGAAAAAATTTTAAACTACGAATTATAGTGGATTATGTATGTACAATAGCTGTCAATAACTTGTAATGGGCCTTAATTACAGATTTAAAATAAATTTAAAAGAAAAGATTCCCTAATTAGTGGAATTGCAAATACATAATTTGATGACACTTGTCAAAGTTTTCAGATTATAGATTCTAAAATATTAATAGTATGAATAGATAGATTAATTTTTTTATTAAATTGGATTTTTTTTATAATAGAAATACATTTTCTGCAAAGAAAAGAAATATATTTTGTCATGAAAATAGAAATATGTCTTAAGATCCTTATTTGATAACTACCATTAATTGATGTACAATAAAAAGGTTAGTTCCTCAAATATACTTTACTCGCATAAAATGGGAAAGAAAGATGAAAATATATAAATTCTAAATATAACTAATTAAAATAAAATATAATAAAAAAATAATAATTAGTGCATAAGAAATGTGCAAAATTATGCCGCATCAACGTAAAAGATTTTTTTTTAGAAAATTAATTCTTTATTTCTCAATTAGGTTTACTCAATTAGTTCAAGAGTTTCTTCGAAAAATAAGAAATTTTATTTGTCAAATACTATAGATTTGATTGCTTTGTATTTCAAATCCTATATATCAAAATTGGAAGAATTTGATAGGAATTGGTTTGATTTTAAAGTTTAAGTATAAATCAAAATTAAATCAATTCCATTTTTAATCTTTCAAAGACTATCTAATGCATTTTAAACAAGAAAGGATTAACTTACACAAGTTTGGTAGTGTTTTATGAAAAGGTGCCCCGCCTTATGAAAATTATAAGTTAATTTTTTCTATTTGGTAAACTAAAAAGTTGGACTGTTTTTGCTCTTGACTTTTAAAAGTCAGGAGGTGCTTTTGAGAGATCTCATGAATTATTTTTTAGAGCTGACTTGTGCACTCTAACATTTAAAAGACTAATATAATTTTATTCTCATTAATGTTATTAAAAGTAGAAATTATTCTCTTTAGTATTTATATTTATTATAGTTATTTTAGATTTTAAAAGCAACTTTACTAAACATTACTTTTCTAGGTTCTGCTTATTGAGAGTAACTTTTACTTTATTTTACCAAATAGTACAATTATGACTTTTTGACCATAGTTTTAGAAAGTTCAGAGAGCTCAGCAGCTCTCAAAAAGCCACAGTAATACCAAACAAAGCCTAAGTTAAACTCATATCTTACACCTTTTAATAATTTTTTATTGAGAAAGTTTTTTACAAAACTAACTACTAGATTGAAGGTTCATATTTTATAAGTCATTTTTATAAAATTTTACATTAATCTGAAATCTTTTAATATATATATGTATATATCTAAATCAATGTAATGAATACTTCTTAAATATGTGTAAAAGGAAATTATTGATGTCCAATTTTTTTAAAATTTGTCACAAATGATCAACATGATATATAATTATAATTCAGCAGTTGGATTGATAAAAATTATATTATATAAAAAGTTATTTAGTGTAAATGTGTCAAGTCTTACACCAATGTCAATAGATCTATCCTCGTTTTAAGCATAAGAACTTATTTTTAAATCAATTTAAATTCTATTTTATATAATTATTCCAAACATACAATTTAATTTATAAATTAAATCAATTCAAATTAAATCTTAATTTTAATCATTCTAAACACTGCCTAGGTGACTAATCATTGACTAAACTTCCAATTGCACCGGCACAAATCTCTTGATCAATAACCTCGTGTGGTGATTGTCTTTTCAGTAAAATTTCCCATTTCTTCGGCTACAATTAAGCCTCCATATTTGATGAAATATCCCACACTGTACACAAAAATTCTTTACTTAAAAAATGTCATTAAGTCGATACTGTAATATATATATATATATATATATATATATATATATATATATAACAATTTTTTTCGAATTCAGCTTAGTCAAGCAACAAAGTGCCAATCACCCTTGGTGGGTCCTCAATCCAGACATTAGAACCCCCAGAGAGAGTTAAATGAGCTAACAGATCTGCTACCTTATTACAATTTCTTGGAATAATCCATGAAAACCAAGCATGTAAAAAGATATCTCTCAGAACCATTCTATCATAAATTTGTTAAATGGTACCAGATCCCTGGAAGGGAGGAACTCCTTGAGAGTTCTCACATGGAGAAGAGAGAGCACATTGAGAAAAATGAGAGAATGACTTAATCTGATTGTAAATGGTATTGTATAGGGTTTATATAATATGTACAAGAGCTATACTAAAATACACACATACCATAATTTAGCAAAGCTGAAAACTAACTAATCAACAAACTAATCAACAAACTAACTAATGCCTAACTCCTCCTCAGTATGTGGCAACAGCCCCTTGCAAGTTGGAGCATGGACATCCAGCATGCCCAGCTTGGACTTA
Source organism: Pterocarpus macrocarpus (assembly GCA_031439585.1). Lineage (NCBI taxonomy): Eukaryota > Viridiplantae > Streptophyta > Magnoliopsida > Fabales > Fabaceae > Pterocarpus > Pterocarpus macrocarpus. Next base: position 55,408,842 of record CM062522.1, read on the forward strand.
TTACCAGCAAACAGCGCAGGAGTTAGAGGCTTAGTCAAAATATCAGCTACCTAGTTCTTAGTGGAAATTGGCAACAGATGGATGATGCCAGCCTAAACCTTATCACGCACAATGTGGCAGTCCATTTCTATATGCTTGGTCCACTCATGGAAGACCAGGTTAGAGGCGATATGAAGCACAGATTGACTATCATAGAAAATAATAGCAGGCTTAGGATGAGTAATATAGGAAATCATGCAGCAAGTAAAGCAACCATTGCGTCTCACAAGTAGCATGAGAAAATGACCGATATTTGCCCTCAGATGAAGACTAAGAAACAATGACCTACTTTTTGTTATTCCAAGAGATAAGTGAGGATCCAAGGAAAAAGCAAAACCAGTAACCAAACGTTGCATGTCAGGGCAAGCCCCCCAATCGAAATCAATATATTCTTGGAGCTTGAAGCCAAACTAAGTAGGGAAGAATAAGCCCAAGGCAGGGGAGCTCCTGAGGTACTTGAGGACCCTGATAGCTACTGAATAGTGGAGGTCAGTGGCACAACCTAAATACTGACTAAGCTTGCTCACAGCGAAGGATAAATCTGGTCTTGTATTGGTGAGGTACAATAAACGTCCGATGAGCCTTTGATATGAAGAAGGATCGTCAAGTAGAGTCCCTAAAGTCTTGGACAGTTTCACTGTGTAGTCCATGGGAGCGGATGCTGGCTTTGCACCCAAGAGGCTAGCATCCTGAAGAAGATCTAAAGCATACTTTCATTAATACAGTGCAATTCCATGCTTGGATCTGGCCACCTCCATTCCTAGGAAGAATTTCATTGGACCAAGGTCCTTGATCTTGAAGCAATCATCCAAGAGCTTCTTCATGGAACTAATCTTGGCTAAGTCATCACCTGCCAAAACCAAGTCATCAACATATACTAATATTGCAGTAAAGGATCCAGCTGAGGACTTAGTAAATAATAAGTAATCCGCTTTGGATTGAGTGTACCCAGACTCCGCAAGAACACCAGTAAGTTTGGCATTCCACTACCTACTTACTTGCTTTAGGCTGTATAAAGAATTTTACAATTTGCACACAATGTTAGGGTGCTGCTTGTCAAGTCTACGGGGTAGGGACATAGAAACCTTCTCATGTAACTTTCCATGGAGAAACGCCATATTGACATCAAGCTGGTGCAAGAACTAGCCCTTGATAGAAGCAATGGAGAGCAAAAGTCGAATGGTTGTGTGTTTGACCACTAGACTAAAAGTGTCCAAGTAGTCAATACCTATTGTTTGAGTATATCCCTTCGTTACAAGCCAAGCCTTGTAGCTTTCAATAGAAGCATCCAGTTTTATACTTGAGCTTGAAACCCTATTGGCTTCTTCCCACGTGCAATTTAGTGAGGAGCCAAGTGTTATTTTTCTTCAAGCCATCCAATTCATCCCTAGTTGCTTGCTTCCAACAATCATTAGTGATTGCCTCATGATAAGTAGATGGTTTAGTATGAGAGGAAATAGCAAAAGAAAAATGTTCATGAGGTGGTCAAAGTAAAGAATAAGAGAGGTAATTGGAAAGTGGATACCTGATGATGTTGGATGAAGTTGACGTTGAGGAATGGTGTATTGTACAATGGTATTCTTGCAGGTAAGAGGGCCTCTGTTTGCTGCAGTTGAACCTTTTGAGGTTTGGAGGCTATGAAGGAATTTGTGGTTAGCAAAGACTGTGGTGGAGATGGGTCAGGTTCGGATATAGGTGGAGGGTCAGTTTGAAGGCAAGATGCTGATGAAGTAGGCTGAGATGGGGTTGGCATGGTGTGGCTAGAAGAAGGAGGGAAAGAGTCATCAAGAAAGCGTAGTGAGGGAAATTGTGGCATAAGGGAAGACTCAGAAACTGAATGCACGTAAGGAAAAATATGCTCAAAGAACAAAACATCTCTAGACAAGAAAAGTTCACTAGACTGCATGCCATACAGCAAATATCCCTTAGTTCCATTACGGTAACCCAAATGAACACATTTTTGAGACCTAGGATCTAGTTTATTTCTGTTTGCAGATTTAGTGCATGCATATGCAAGACACCCAAATACCCAAAGCGTAGAGAAATCAGGAGCTTTATGATACAAAATTTGATATGGAATGGCATTATCCAAGTATGGACTAGGAAGTCTATTTATTAAATGTACAACATGTGCAATAGCTAAATTCCATAAATGTTCGGGAAAGTGAGATTGAGACATGAGAGCCCTAGCCATACCCAAAATATGTTGGTGTTTTCTCTGCACCACACCATTTTGCTAGGGTCGTTCTACACATGAAGTTTGATGCAAAATACTTTTCGAAGCATATAACGATGGTAAACTAAACTCCGCCCCATTATCAGATCTAACACATTGAATGGTTTTATGAAACTGTGTTTCTATCAATTGAACAAAATTCTAAATAAGCACCTTTACTTCATATTTGAATCGCATAAAATATAACCATGTATGTCTACTTCTATCATCTACTAATGTAAGAAAATACTTATGATCCAAACTGGAAGGAATAGAAATGGGACCCCATATGTCAGCGTGTATCAATGCAAAAATAGAATCAGATTTTGTATTACTAACAAAGAAGGGTAACCTCCATTGTTTGGCCAAAAGGCAAGGTTCACAAGGCTGTTTATTGAGTATACATGAAATAAAAAGAAACTGTGAGTGTAAAACAAAAAGCTTTTGATGAGAGGGGTGTCCTAATCTATAGTGTCAAACAAGAGAATCATTACAAGAAAAATTATTTACAGAAGCAAGCTTAGCAGAACTAAAACTAGGCACACCCTTGGCGGCAAGCTACTATTGTATAGAGTCCATTCCTAAGCTCAGCTACACCAATCATCCTCAAAGTAACCTGATCCTGAATATCACATTTAGAGGTGGAAAAAATAAGTTGGCAGTTAAGAGAATTGGTAAGTCGTGAAACAGAGACGAGATTAAAAGAAAAACTAGGAATGTAAAGCTCGTTGGTAAGAAGGAAGTGGTTAGTAAACAAGATGCTACCTAACAGATTTGTAGTAATTTGGTTTCCATTAGGCAATTTAAATACAACTGATCTAATTTTGGTGAGGAATTGGAATTCTGATATGGAGTTACATACATGATCTGTAGATCCAGTATCAAGAATCCAGGATATAGGTTTGGTGACAGGAAACAGGCTAGGACAATACTTGTGTGTGGTTGTGTGGTTGGCAAGGGATAGATGTAATCTGGTTGGTGCTATGAGAAGAGGCCGATTGCTGTTAGCAGCAAACAGTGCAGGAGTTAGAGGCTTCGTCAAAATACCTCCATCAAGTCCTTAAGCTGCTATACACATTCTTAGCATCCCCTTCAAGATAAACTCGACGAAACCCCAATTCCCAAGCAAATAGCAAGCCCTCCCTTGCTGCAATCAACTCTGCCTTGTGAGGATCAAAACAGTTGTATCTCACATGAGTACATATCCTTCCATGAAGTTCCCTTGGTGGTCTCTTGTGGCCACGAATCCTTTCCTCATTCGGCAGAGACAGTGAGTAATCCCTCAAAGCAGCTAGTGTTTTCTGTCTCAAATCTCAGTGGGGTTGGTGGCGGACTTACCTTGCCAAACCTGATTACGAGCCACCTACAGAGCATGCCAAAGATTGACCACAGTTTCCCATAAAACTATTTTTTTTTTTCAAGATGTGTCACATCACTATATTGTATAACTTAACAGATAGCTAGTTTAATTAACCTGCATTAACGTTATCAAAGCTAGATATAACATGATTTTAGTAATAAAGTTCAATAACTAGTATCCTAGACTCTCGACAACTATAACTTAATTAAATTAGCACGTGATGAATTAAATCAGCATGTGATGGATTTGTTTGTTAGTTGTAAATAGCTAAGGTAGGTAAAAGTCTATTATTGCTACTAACTGATTTTCCGTCCATTTTTCCGCGAGTATCAGATCATGGATATAAGAACTAACACTCAATTGAATAATCAGATGAGAATTCATTCCTCACTTTTCCTCATTTTCTCTCTAAAGCTCCATTCTATCTTGTTCTCTGATATAGATATAGGTAGATGTTATAAGACCATTATTATCAAAAGAATTATAAATTTTGCACATTAACTATTTTGAGACTATTCTGACTGCTACATATATTCCTAAACCCGTTCACACATGTCCAATTCCTGAATTAGAAACCACAAACGTCTGCATGAATAAGGTTTCAGTACCTTGCAATGACGCCGTGCAACTGGGTAATTAAGGAGGATAATCAGTATTCACCTCAACGATATGGCTAATGATCACCTGTCATAAACTTGCGCTTCTTAGCTGAGGAATTCAAATCATCATCAATCTGAATGCTGCTGCTACTTCCGCTACGCATCATTGTTGCGTTTACCTGTTCCAGATCCTGCGGAAATACCCAACGAAATCCACATCTCTTCACCTCAATATAAGAACCTCGAGGGTGGCGGTCTATACAGGTTAGGAATTTGAGAGTACCATCAGACACACCGCTAATACTTTCTAAAATAGGAGTGAATTGTTCTTTAGTGTAATAAAGTAGCCATAGGTGATCTGATTCGACTATGACCAAATCTTTCCTAAGAAGCACTGGATTATAAATACCAGCGTACCACGGCCATTTCCCTGCAAAGTGACACTCAAGCCGGCCTCGTTCCCATTCATTACCCAAATTAGTTGGATCATCGTGTGTCGAAAATGCTACACACCAAGCAACGCCAATCCAGTTATTGTCATGCATAATGGCAGATGAATCCGTGCTTATTGATCTACCCTCAATCTGATTTTTGAACCACAACGGTATCTGATTACCAGGAATAACAACATCAACATGAGGAAAGGGGTCGCTTGACTGTCGTGCTGGATCCTGTTACAAGAAAACTTAGTTGGGTTTGAATAAGATTTTATTCTTCGCATCTTCTTTGACTTTAGTTTTAATTCTTATACTTTTTTATGTTTTAATCTTTATAGCATTACTAATTAAGTTTTGTCATTATAATTGGATATCAATTTTTAAATTTCTTACTTTTCAAAATTTTAGTCCTAATTATACTTACTACTTTAAAAAAAAATTGACGCTTAGTTTTCACTGAAAAAAAAAATGTACTTATAGCTTAACTTGTTTTAGTTTGGATTCTTGTCAAAATAAAACTTAAATAGTCCATTAGTTTTTTTTAATTTGTAAAGCTCGAACCTAAAATTTTACTCAAGGTACAAATTATTTAAATCAACCAATCATTATTAAAAATGGATTGAAAATAAAATTTGACTTAAATACAAAGAGCAAAATGATATTTAAACCATTAGTTGTGTCTTAGTTCTCACAATAAAAGAAGAAGAGAGACGGTAGGTGGAAATATGGAAAGAGTGTAGCACACCTGAAGGAATCGTTTCATCCATGAAAAGGCCATGATATTGCAGCGATCCATTTCAACCAATTTCGGGCAGTTGAAAATATATAACCCCTCTGAATAACAAATGGAAACAAATTCTCTTCTTACTGGTATGAAAAAGCTTAATGGGAGTTGAGGCAAATATTTTAATTGCATGCAATGCTCCAAGTTCAAATATATAAGTGTAGAAAGCTCCTTGATGGTAGAAGGTAGTCTAACAAAATTGTTCCCTGCTAAGTTTAGCTTTTGTAGGCCATGTAAACTTCCAATAGCATCAGCGATTTGGAGTAGATTGCAGAAACTTAGATCAAGATCATACAAATATTGGAAACTAGGCAAGGAAGGCAACAATGAACCAACAGAATCTCCATGCCTCTTGGAATAGAAGAAATGGATAGGCAGCATAATCATTTTGCAGATGGAGGATGCTGAGTTAAGATGGATAGCAAGTTCACTTGTACCAAACATCTTCAAACGTTTCACATTCCTTGTTTGATTTAACAACTGGTTATTAAATAATTTGGAACAACCAGAAAGATTTAGAACTTCAAGCGAACAAAGATTCAATATCTTGTTGGGGATACTGACAAGATTTTCGCAGTCTCCCAGATCGAATAAAGTGAGCTTTCTTAGAAGGCCAATGGATGGATCGATCCGCTCAAGTTTTATACATCCCTCCAGTATTAGGCTCTCAAGATTTGTCATGTGACTAAAATCTGGAGTCTTCATAAGATTTTTGGAGCCAGAAAGATCCATATATCTCAAATTGTGCAGAGGCTGCAGTAAAATGCCAAAAGTAAGAGACGAAAATAATAATCACATTTAAGCTTTCTTTTCATTCTTTAATAACTCCAAAGAAAAGGGCAAAAAAGATAAGATAATTTGTCTATTTAATTTGTTCATTTTAAAAACAAAATAGAAAGAGAATATTAATTTACACTACCATTGTGCCTTCCCATAGTTGTTTGATGTTGCTATTACGCAGGATCAATTTAACAAGTTTATCTGGCTGAAAACTTGGTGGCAAACATGTGAAAGGATAATTTCTCCACGAGAGAAATCTTAATTCATTGGAAAGATGATTGAGGCATCCTGAAAAATTCACATCGTCAATTATGAGCAATCTAAGTTGACTCATTTTTGATAGAGCATCAGCCCTCATTGTCCATTCGCTTCTTTTGCCTAGATATTGTTGCAAAACGATGGCTTCAAGATTTTCTGCTGCCTAAAGCATTGCAAAGAAATAAAGTGTTAGATCTTCTTGAATTTTACAGATTCTAGAAAAATGAGAACTCGAGATTTAATATTGAAAAGCTATTTTACCATATTGTCTAACATAACTTTGTTGAGATCCTCGTAGTCCCACAACCTGCTCCACTTTCTTGGTTCATTGGGTGCTTTTTCCCAAACAATAGTCTTGCCTAGTTCTTGCAACAAATCATGCATATGAATTAACCCTTCTACACAAGTTATGAGCGATTTGTCAATGAGAACTCTTATACCAATATCAGGATATAATCCACGAATATCTAAAATTTCCTTCACATTTGTTTCAGGCAGATTGGTAAAGAAACAAGCAATATCTAAAAATATTTCCTTTTCCATATCCTCTAATCCATCAAAACTAATTCGAAGCACGTCCATAATATCTTTTGTTGGACTTTTTCTTAATCTAGCCAATGCACTTTTCCACTCACAGACTTGTCTACCAAACAAAAATGAGCCCAATACTTTAATGGCTAGTGGAAGGCCATTGGCATATTTTAGTACATCATATGCCAACTTTTCATAATCACTCTTAATATCATGAGATCTGAAAGCTTTTGTGCAAAACAATTGAAGAGAGTTATACCAATTCAAGAGTTGAACATTGTAAATTCCATCACATCCATGCCCTCTTAAGAGATGCTTATCTCTAGAAATTATAATGATTCTACTTCCTGCACCTAACCATTCACGATACACAACCCATTTATCTAGTTGCTCAACTTGATTAACATTATCAAGAATTATAAGAGACTTTACATGTCCTAGCCTACTTCGTATCAAATCATCCGCCTTAGAAAGATTGCATATCTGAAGTTTTTTTTCATTTAGAATTTGACAAAGAAGTTGCTTTTGTGCACCATGTGGACCACAATCTCTATGGAGTTTGCTTAAATCGTCGATAAAAATGTGAGCATCAAATTGGCGCCAAATTTGGTTATATAAAACAGTAACAAGAGTTGTTTTTCCTATCCCACCCATCCCATAAATTCCAACAACTCGAACTTCATCGCTAGAGCCCAAATGTAGAAGCTTCTCCATTTCTTCTACGGGAGACTGCCACCCAACTAGCTCATTTGGAAGAGTTGAAAACTTATGACCCAAAATATTTAGTGTCTCTTCAACAATTTTTTCAATCTCTACGTACTGTGGCCTGGATGTTTAAAGAAAAGCAACACCAAATCACCACGTTAAAAAGCATGAAAAATTATATAATCCTAGATATATTGTACAAAATAACAGAGTTTTCCCTCTCATCCCTCCAAAAAATAAAATTCCTTAAATACTATTCACAGTAAACATGTACAAGGATCGTAAATCCAGGAAAACTAAATTCCTAAAAAATAATTTACATAGGATGTAACTGGGTGCATATTTATAATTAAGTAAGATTTTTTAAGCAAACATTAAATCTATTTAATCGATTATTGTTGCAGTGATACTTATAAGCCTTTGAACATGACGAAGATTACCCAAAAAAGACTTAGATACTCATTTAGTAATAAAAAGATGATAGTTTATAGTTCCTCCATTTAAATTTATCGATCAATTTGGTCAATTTAATATATTCATAAAAAAACATATTTGAATACAAATTGAAATGAAGGGAATATCATTTTTATAACTCAACACAGTAATTATTATATTAAAAACATAATAAAGGTAGAAAACATACATAATCTACGATGCTGATATGTCGAATTATAGAAGTACAAAATATTTTTTTTATTAGGAACATCTATAAGAATTTCTAAGGGTACTTACTTATTCCTTACATCCCAGCCAGAGAGGCTAGCCACTTGTGCGAGAACTCCCCTCCAACTTTGCACCATCTCCAGATTTTCTCTGAAGACTTCTTCATGCTTAGCAAAAGCTTCCCCGTAATTCCCACTCTGCTTTCGCACCTCAGATGGATCCACATCATAGAAAACAGGCAAGACACGTTTCCCTGATTCTCTCATGCAATCGAAGATCTTTACTAGTTCACGCAAGCACCACGTGGAGGAAGCGTAGTTGCGTGAGAAGACAACAATAAAAACATGAGACACTTCAATAGCTTGTTGGAGCTCCAACCATACAGGTTCCCCTCTCTTGAGCTTTGTGTCATCCCTGAAGGCTACGATGCCGTTTCTTTGGAGAGCACCAAAGAGATGATCAGTGAAACCGTTACGTGTGTCACCTCTGAAACTCACAAACACATCATGTTTCCATGTCGTGCGAGATGAAGGGCTAATTTGGATGCTTTTGCAAGCCATTGCGAAACCCGAAGCTAATTTTGATGGAGAGGATGTGTAATGCATTTTAGACTGACTCTGAAGCTGCGATAATGAAGAAACAATGGATAGGGAAGGAATATAAGAAGATTAAGTCATCCCAAAGATGTGTCTTTTGGTTCGACTCTTCTCAGTCAACGCAAGTACTCTAAATTTCGGGGATGTTGGAAATGCAAGGAACTGCCGTTGCTTTGCTCCTTGTGCTGTAAAGTCCTGATGATAGGAGAGAGTTTGTCGAAGCATGCGAAAAATGCCAATAGGCAAGTATTGTGATAGAGAAATTGTCGTAACTTGGCTTTGTTGGCAGTGAAATGCCAATAAAGAAAATTCGTAGAAGCCAGCGCAAATGCCAGTATGGGATGATAACTTTGCTTTGGTGGTGGAACCCACTTTAATAAAGCTGAAATAGCTTCCAGTGATTGATAGGACAAAATTCCACGTACCACTCCATCGTCATTCAATAATTTCTCATATCGGATGACACTGTGAGAGCCTTAGGCGATACTTGTGAGTTTTACAAAAAATGGAAGAAAATAATTTATAATGAAAAGGAAGAGAAAAATAAGAAGTAGAATAGGCATTTTTCTGTTCTGTTGTTTAACAATTTTAGTGAGGAAAGAGAAAATAAATTTGTGTGATTTTTTTCTTAACTTTTTAATTTGTAAGGTTAAAATTAAAAGGAGATTTTGGGTGATAGGAAAGGGACATTATGTCTCTTTTATTATTTCATTTTTTCTTTTAAAATTATTTCTAAATATAATTTATTTAAGTTCAATCATTTCACTTCTTATCATTTTCTCTTTTGTCAAACTTTCAACTATGTCCTTAAAGATTAAAAAATATTAATAGATATATTTTTATAATAATCAACATTTATTTATATTTTTTAAAATTGTATTGAATTTATATTTTCAAAACTATTTTATACGTCAAAGTAAACGAAGTATTGAAGTGTTAACTTCAAATTCAAATAAATGTTTATCTTTAATTGCATGCACAAATTAAGGAAGATATTAAATAAATCTTAATATTAGAGTAATTTAAATATATTTTACAAAATTATCCTTATCTCTTAATCCCATTTATTCTCTCTGTCTCTCTTACTTAAACACTCTTCTAGTCATTCATTTAATAAAAGTAGAATGAGAAAAAAAATAATTAATATTTTTTAAATTTTCCGAAGGGATAGATAATTGTGAAAAAGCAAAGTTTTGAAAATGAACACTTATTTAAGAATAGATGTAATATCAAATTATTCTAAAGTGTATAAATTTTTATAACTTGACATATTTAGTGGGAACTTTCAATTTAACAAATGAATTAATAAAAATCAATTTCCGTAAAATATTATTCAGCTGAGTAAAAATATTAAAACTTAATTCAAGTGTACATTTGGTTGTATATTTATAATTTTGATTATTGCTGAGGTTGATTTTGTTAGAATTGATTTTATGTTATGAGTAATTTTAAAACAAAATAATTTATGTTGCTTTAGTTAAAATCAATTTTAGATCTCAAATCATAACTTTGCTTTGAATTTTTATTTCAAGAATTCTATTATGAGAAATGCTATTTTCGGAAAAAGTTTCTTTTGGCATGCATTTTTTATAGATTGAATTTCTAAAAATATTTTACACATTTTTAAATATATCCTTAATGGATGACAAACAAAACGATGTTGCTAAGGGTAGAAATTTAAATCATCCTAAGATACGTCTTGTGCCTTCGTTGTTATTGGAAAGCCAATCGTTTACCATTGTCAAGAAATTTCTTTTAGATCACCTATGGTCCACACGTCTGAAAGCATTTAGACCTCAAAATATGTGTTCTTATGTGTCAATAATTTGAAAAGAAAAAGTTTATTCTTCAAAAAATATATATAAGTACATTATCTAAAAAGTAATTTAGGATTTTTTATATGAACTTTTTAAACAATATTTTCTTTATATTGTTCGTTTAAAAGTAAAATTTTATTTATATTTAAATATATTCTGTCAATGTTATCTTTTTTTATTTATTCTTTAAAAAACTATATTTTGAAAATTTCTTTGAAAAGCACAAAAATATAGATTTTATAAAAAAAAAAAACTAAGTTATATTTTGCCTAGTGTCTTGACTGGTCTGTTTTTTTTTTTTTCTAAAAAAAATGCTCGAATATACTGAAAAATTGTAAAGTGCAATATTTAAAAAAGATTTTAAAAAATTTGCCTTGTCAATAAGTTTGTGCATGGTTTTAACTATGTTTTATCATGTTTGGAAAATATGTGAGAGTGAGGGACCCGTATTTACGGATGTTGGCTAATATGGACTTGTTAAACCTTTACAATGGAGAAGATCCCCACTAGCATAAGGCCAAACATAGTTGTTGTGATAGTCTTTTGAAGGCTTGCCCGATGAGAAGATTCTTACTAACTGCAAGGTCAACCACTAGTCAAGAAATACTTGGGGAGGACAACTTAGATTTAGATCAAAATCCTTATATATTGGATAACAAGACAACAATTTTACCATTGTGCTAAGGCGTCAACCTAATATATATCAAAGTTGTTATTTGGAGCTATTAATGTCTTCAAAGAGTGTGGACTCGCACATGCACATAGGTTTTTGACCTAGTGCAAATTTTTGATCCTTCCCCATCGAGTAATATTTATCGCATTGCTACCTTTTGCTTATCTAAGGTTAAATTAATTTGTAAATCCCCTATAATTTTAACATAGTTTTAGATAGGTGCCAATACTTTAAAAGCTTTTAATTAGGTTCTTATACTTTAAAAATATTGTAACTAAGTCCCTACCATAATTTGGTCATTCATTCTCCATTATACTACACACTTACGTGTTTATTAATCATGCTATATTACACTAGATATACCATATGAACTAGAGGTGTACAAGGAATAGGTTGGGTCGAGTTGAACTAGACCTAAACTCATCATGATGTTTTGATCGAGTCATTTTTTACAATCTAGACTCAACCTGATAATGGCCCAAAAATGATCGAGTTTGACAGTATCAACTTGGATTTAGACAACATATAATAGTTTAAACATTATACATAATAAAATCATGAAATTTTTTAAGCTCAAAACAAAATTCAAGACATATTTTACAATAACTATTTCAAAATAAATTATTTCAATACAAAAATACTATCATGTTATGTAAAACATATTAATTGAAGTATAAATATCACGATCTACACCTAGACCCATACTGTGACTGGCACGTAGGGGGCATTGCCCTCTATCAAGCCTGATTGGGAGATTTACAGAGGACATACAATTTTTGAACAATAGCACCACAACACTAGGGCACCTGCACATGTAGCAGGAACACTAAGAAATGGATGAGCTCAAGACGAAGGTGAGCAAGGCCTTCACCAAAGGGTGGGTCATTCGACACTGGTGGCTCCCCTACCACTGAACACACTAGGGTGCAGATGGTAAGTAGTTTAAATTGCATTTAATTTTACATTCACTTTATATTTTAAATTATGCATGATTATGTGATGTTAATTTGAAATGCAAAAGAGGGATATGAATAGGGAACCCACCCTTTGTGAGCTATTTAGATAGACATACACTCGAAAGAAGGGCAAGTTGCAATGGGTTGACCAACATTCAGAGGCCACATGTGAAAAATCCTGAACTTCCTTTAATTTTCATTATATATATATATATATATTCTAATGTACAATATGGTGCCTTATTAATTAATTTGTTTATTTTCCCTGTAGAATGAATATATCTAGTGACTTGAGGAGGCACAGAGCTAGCACTCGCAATAAGAAGGTGATAATTGCTTTCCTATTAATGAGGATTACATCTAGTTGCAGGCTGTGGGTGGCCCTTATAGGGCTGCATATGCATGAAAGGGACTTACTATTCAGGTGGTAGTATGTCCCCTGCATCTATGACCGGATCGCAAAGGATCATGAGGTTTGGGATCGTGTGCATGCATTAACTTTTTAACTCCTAACCTAGCACAAGAAGGCAAAAATGAGAAATAAGAAGATATGAGAGAGCATGCAAACCTTCATGCAGCAGGAGCATGAGAGCACCTTAGTTGATGTTTCTCTTCCGCCCATGCCAGAGGAGTCCTTTGACAACTCCAACACTGATCTGGACGATGGTGCCGTTGTTAATGCCGAACTCAACCACGTGGATCCGAACTGTCATTGACCACCATTCTATTCTTTTTTAATTGAATTGTATACTTGAATATTTTGATATTTTGATATTTATTTGAATAACTTATTATTATTATTATTATTATTATTGTATTGTGATTTATATGTTCATTTCTTTATAATTTTGAATAAAAAATAGAAATAAATAATAAAATATATTAAAAATTAAATATAAAAATTAAGTAAAAATAATGTGTAAAAATTAAATAAAAACAAATTAAAAAATATATTCATTAATCACCAATGAGCCATATATCGTCCTCCGTCGTGAGCAGGAGCAGCATTGTCATTCATTGACAGCTACTCCGCACCACTCCTCTATTGTCCACCTCGCTCCGCATAGCTCCTCTAGCAACAACTGTCCAACTCGCACTATGCCGCTCTTAATCTGGTCGTCACAGATCGGAGCTCCTCACCACACCTCGTGTCGCCAGTCACCGATTTGTGACTGTCACTGCCTCACTAATCGCCCAACGACAACCAGCAAGTCTAGAGTAGAAGCAGCAGCTCCAAGTGGAGATCCTCACCTCACCTCGCTTGTTCATTTAGTCTTTGGAGGATTATTTATTTATTTATTGTATTTCAGCTTTATTTCTTTGTTTGGTTGATTTTATTTTATTTTTTTGGTTGATTTATTTGTAAATTGTAATGTTTTGCTAGATTTTACTTATCCAATGAGCTTGGTTTTTGGCAATTGGAATTAGTGTTCAAAGTGTTATATAGAAAGAATCTGGTTTTGGAATTTTTTTTGGCTTCTTATGTATAACATTTGAAGTGTCATATACAAAGAATATAAATTATATAATTGCTTGTACTTTTGGTTCATTATATTCCATCGTTGGATGAGAATAGATGGTCTTTTAGTTTAAATTTGTGAATATGTGATTGTAAAATTATGAGTTATGACTTATTGTAATTGGATAATTTGATAGTTAAGACTTGAGACTTAATATATATTGAATTTATGAAATTGTTATAAATTGTTAAATAGGCTTTTTGGCCTATTTGGGAAGTCAATTAGCTTATTTAAAAATAGGCTTTGGCCTATTTAGGAAGCCTATCAACTAATTTAGAAATAGATTTTTGACTTATTGAAGAAGCCTATTAGCCTGTTTAGAAGTAGGTTTTCGATCTATTTAAAGGCCTTGATATTAAATAGACTTTTAAATAGGCTTATAGGCCAAGATTGGCTTTTTCAGACTTTTAAAAAAGTCAAGCTAGACTTTAAAAAAAAAAAAACTATATCAAATAATAGGTTTAGGTTCAAGCCGCATGCTTGCAATGCAGGCCAGGCCGATTTAAACCAAAGCTTGACCTAGCCTATTTTCACCCCTACACGATAACTCGTTATTGAAAGTGCAAGCTATTTTATAATTTTTTTTTTCAAATTATAAGTGAAGATCAAACAATTAAAGAATAAAATTATTACATTTCTATCTTCCACCTCTTTATTAAAAAATTTATTTCATTTCACTCTCTCTCCACTTAATTCAACTTTTTAGTAACAATTTATTAAAACCAAACTAAAAAAAAAAATAAATTATTCATAAAACTAAAATTTAATTTACAATATATTCTTACAATATTTTAGTGAAAATACAACTATTAAAAGAAAAATATTAATTTATTATTGACAAAATAAGTAATTTTAAAGAGAAAATTTTATAAAATAATTTCACATAACAACTAATTATAAAAACTATAATTTATTTCATAAAGATACGTGCTTCTATTTTTTAAATAAGTATTGCATAATTAAAAAATAAATTTTTTTCTATCTCTCTCATTTCTTTAGCCTTGGAGTAAAATAATTTGGAAAAGAAAATTTCACAGATGCCATATGAATTATAACCTTATAGCTACTTTGGATGCTCTTACAAGCCATTGCAAAACCGGAAGCTAATTTTGATGGAGAGGATGTATAATGCATGTTAGACTGACTTTGAAGTTGCAATAATGAAGAAAACATTGTTTAGGGAAGAAATATAAGACTAAGTCATCCTAAGACGCGTCTTTTGGTTTGGACAACGCAAGTCACTTTGAAGTTCGGTGATTGGAGATATGGGGAAATTGTCATAATCTTGCTTTTTGTGCAATGAAAGTCTTTATGATGATGGTAGAAGAGAGTTTGCCGAAGCTGCGCATATGCCAATGTCAGATGAGAAATTATTGTAGCTGGCAAGTGGTCATGAATAACTTGGCCTTTTGTGTGGTTGATGAGAAGTTAATGTGGTCGGGACGTTGTCATAACTTGGCTTCTTGTGTGGTGAAAGTCTTTATGATGACGGTGGAATTCAGTTTGTAGAAGCACGCGCAAATGCCAATATCGGATGATAACTTTGCTTTGAATTTTCATTTCGGGATTTCTGTGATTGAGAATACTATTTTTGTGAATAATTTTTTTAGATATGTGTTTTTTTTTATAATATATGATAGATGGATTAAATTTTAAAAAATATTTTGGATATTTCCAAATATACTCTTGGCGGAGGGCGGCTGTCTGATAGCGCCAGATAACAGGTGGCAATGAATGGTAATATACGTAATTTGATCTTTTCATAAAGGAAAATATTCCCTTATCATAAAAATATTACAATCCCATATGAAGGATAGAATTATTTTGAAGGAAATATTAGAGAAAAATCAATCCAAAAAATATAATATTTTTAAAAATATTTTTCTAATTCTTATATAAAATAGGAGAATGCTTTTACATTTATAGAAATATAAAGATATTTTTCCTACCAAATACCCCTACCGGTGTGACCCACCATCAATTAAGTTGAAATGGCATTCAATAATAGGGAGATATACAATGTTAGGTACTATTTGATGATTATGCAATAATTAGTGTGTTGTACTCTTATAATACACGCGCTAAAAGAATAACTTTGATATATAAAGATTATATATAAAGTTTTGATTAAGTTATTAAAATATATGAATTAAGAAAAACATATATTATCAAACAAAACAAATTTGAAATTAAAAAAAATTTATTTGATATAACTTCTTTGATTTAACAATAAAGAGTAATATGAAAGAATAAAACAATAAGTCTAATAAGCATGAATAATTCTGATATTCAGCTTTAACATCTTAGTTGAAAGTTCGGTCTCCATGTAACTCATTCCATTGAAATTAATATATATTTCAGAAACAATATAACAGTATAAAAATTAATATTAAAATATATAATATATAAAAGTATTAAATGATGCAATTATAATTCTATTATTCTATTATAATTTACATTTACATGATGTCAAATTAACAAAGAATGACAACCAATTATCTAAATTATAAACATACCTACCGTGGAGTAGAATAATAGGAAAGTTTTAGACTTGGGTAATTCCTATAAATTAAAATCGCACAATAAGGTTTAAACTTTCATCAAATGTCAGAAAAAAAAAGTCTGAATAAAAAACATCAAAGATTTTTTTGAACCATAATGGCAAACTTATATCATAGTCCGTAATATTTGGATATCATACGCAAAATAAAATAAGAAGCTTCAAGGTAAATTGGTTTGCCTTCTGCCAGCAGTATAACTATTCCCGTGAGCGTATATCTGGATCTATGATCCTTCATTGCTATTGCCCTTTTGATGTTTTGCTAATCCTGTTGTCTGCTCTGGTTCTTTCAAGACGTTAAAAAGATCTTTGTGCCATTATATAGTAGCATGATCATCAGGGCATCTTTTTTACTGTTTGATATTCGATGTTTATCTTATCTATAATTTTTGATATACAGAAAGCATAAACCAATTAAATAGGCAGTCTCAAGTAATGGTCACGAAGATTAAACCATGAAAATTAAGCCACGAACATACTAACACAGAAAAGTCCACTACAAAAATTCATGCAATAACATTAAATCCAGTGTTTAAAAGAAATTTTATAATAAAGGCTTTTAACATAATGCACTCACATGCATAATCAGTTAATTTTTCCGATGGTTTTATAAGGCTCCGAAGTCGGAACTCGAGAGAAACTTTGTTACAAAGTCCATAAACAGAAGCAATACACAAAATTAGCGTAACACCCTCCCAAGTACAGTACTATGCTTAAGTCATAGTACCATACCCTGGAGTTGTTATTGTTACCTGAGCGGACCTTGTCTGACAGCAACTTCAGCCGTCTTCGGAAACTTCTGAAACTATCTGGAGACAACACCGAAATAGGAGTGAGAATTATAAATTTTCAGTAGGATTCTCTAATTATCATACATAATGTCATTGTCGTCATCTCCAGTTTGCTTCGATTTATCTTGAAAAAGGTGAACATGCTGTACAAACTGTTTAATTTTACATTTCGAAAAATATATATATTATCCGAAGCAAAATTCATTTTAATCATACACTTGGCATTTGGAAGAACCCATAAAAATCAATTCAAATATGATATCATGAATAATAACTGCAGCATATTAAAACACACATAGCATCAATATGCTGGAAACATAACATCGGCACATAATTTTACTCATACTTAAATTTATGCATATACGTAAAAATTTACTTATCTTTCTTCATCTTTCTTTTCATCATAAAATCTTTACATGCCACATTCCAAAGTATGATCGCCATGTCATACCCCATCAGAGCGTGATCGTCATGTCACGTTCTTTAGGAATATGGGATCTTCCTTTGGTACTTACACTAGCTAAATCATGCCGTGCCTCATGTAAGTTCTGTCCCCGATACTCATACTAGCTGGGTCGATGTCATGCCTCAAGTGAGTGGGGTGCTTGCATATATTTTAAATCTTTAGTCTTTAGTCTTTAGCCTTTACTTGGCACACCTAGGCGTTACGTATCACCGTCCCTAGGGTGCCTTTACTGCCCTTGGGTAGCCTAGCCTTGGATGAGCTCGTCAGTTTCACCCGTGACCGTCGTCACACCGACTCACCCGCAAAGGGATTCACGTGTCTCTAGTCTTGGAGGGATCTCATTCTGGTCACATGCCTCTAATTGAAGGGATCTTTTCTGGCCACGTGCCTCAAAAGTGAGGGATCTCATCTGACCATGTGCCTTCAATATAGAGGGATCTCATCTAACAACATGCCTCCAAGATAGAGGGTAGCTGCCTTCACAGGGAGGGATTCAAGTGTAACTACCTCCAAGTGAATTAATTCATATCTTTATCTTTTAACTGCCTTCACCGGGAGGGATTCAATGTGCAACTGCCTCCAGGTGAAGGGATTCACATTTTATCATTTAACTGCCTTCACATGGAGGGACCTCATTTAACTGCCTCCGAGTGAAGGGATTTACATTCATTATACTCATGCTTTGTCATTCTCATACATAGTCATGCATAGGCATACTGAATGTACTCATATATATGCTTCATCCTTTATTTTCATATACGTCATAACTCATGTCATGCTTATATTTACCCTTGCATATAAACATTCCTAGTTTCATAAACTTCTGCCATAAATCCGGCAACATAATGGATCAGCTCCGTTTCCCCATGAATAGTGCCAGTTCTCACGGACAAACCAGCTATAGCAATATAATCAATCTAACATATCTATCAATGTAAAGCTTGTAATTCTCAGCTCAAACCTTATGTGTTCATTAACACTTGTGAAACTATCATTTTGGTCATTCTGCCCGAATTTTGTATAATCCACCTTTACCTCTATTCGACTCATTTAAGTCTGAATTTTTGGATATGTCATAGCTCTATATGTCTACTTTCTAACCTCTTTGGTCCCATATCATTTTGATCTATATAACTCAAGATATTCAAATCCTGCCTCAACCTATTCAGTCACTAGCCCGAATTACACTCTTGGAAGTATAAATTCACTAAAAATCAAAACTAAGCTCAAATCATACGAAATTGGTGTCATATTAAAGCTAACAGGACAACCTTTCATTTGCAATAAGTTTCACTTATTTGCTTTAGTATACCTCGAGTTATAAGTCCAAAAATTCTGCTTTTCTGAACTACTCTATTTTGGCTCGATTTGGACATAGGGTAATTTCCTTGAAGCACTAGGATCACTTGGGCTCATAACAAACTCGGAATTTCATATTGGGATATTCCCCTATGTGTAAGCTTTCTAATAAAGTTAGTTTCACTCAATTTGGAGTTGTGTAGGGCGAGTTACACCCTCCTCAAGTCACCCTGCTCGGATGAAAGTCTTGATTTCTAGGTCAAACTTAAAAAATTCATATCTCTCTCAATACTAATCCAATGACCTTATATGATACATGTATGGAAAGCCCTGAATGTCTACTTTCATCTAAAAATGGTCTCATCCATTTTAACCGACTGTAGGTGGAGCCGTACACTCAGTCGTACGGACTGCTGTGGAATTTCTCACTTAGATAGCATTCTAATCCTTCACCTCTCCTAGTTTTCTTCTTCTAACCTTAATTTCAACTCAAGATTTCATATTAATCCCATATTAATCCAACCATAATTCATCATATACATCCAATATATCATCAAATATATATAGAAGAGTAATCTTTCATGCATCCTCAGTTTAGAGAAATTAAGATTAGAGATTGAATCCTACCTCTTTGGAGTATGATTTGAGCAAAGTGCTGAAACTTGAAGTCTTAGAATCTTGCCAAGCTTGAAGGAGTGATGGAGTTGATTGAGAGAAGGGAAGAAGGAAGCTGGAGCAAGGGGAAAGGAAGACGTAAATCAGACCAAAATGGAGAGGAGAGTCTGATTTAAATACATGAGGGTTGTAGTATTGATTGGTTGGAATTTTGTGGTTGAAGTTCGGCCATGTCTGTTATTGTTGTGGCCAAATTGCTCTCCACATCGTCCCACAAGCTGCTCTCCACATCGTCCCAAAAGTGGGATACGCTTCTGTTCTACCTGAAATCGAAACTCGTCTTTATTATGCTTTAAGTCAGAACTCTTGTCATTTTACTTGAGCTTGGAGCTGAAGCCGGATGTCGGAACTCGTCCCATCTTGTTTGTGACTTGAGAAAATCTTGTCTGGTTTATTCGTAACTTGGAAGAAAGGTCGGATGTCGGAAGTCGAAAGCTTACAATCACATAATCTCGGAACTTCCAATTCAAACTCGGAAACACCAACCGAAATGGAAGTCTCCTGGGAATAATCTCGGATATCGAAAATCTGGAATGACTGGAAATCAACTCAAAGGTTTGAACTCATGTCCATTGAGTCAACTCTAAGGCGGGAACTCGTTACATTAAAATCGGAGATCGGTACTTGCACAATTGTGTTGAACTATTGACTTGGAGTCAAGTTGGAAGTCGGAATGAGGATGCTGGTATAGTTAAGGTCGGAACTCGGGAATTATATACAGTATGTTTGAGACTCTAAGTTGGAGGTTGGAAACCATGTATACTATTTTGAAACATAGAATATTAAGTCGGAACTCGAGTACATCACTTGAAACTTGGAGATAAATTACGAAATCGGAAAAACAGGTACTTTTTCCTGGAGACATGAAGTCGGATATTGGGAAATTAAAACCAGATGAAGTCGGGAATTATGCAGACCAACTCGAAAGTCGGAATTTATCCCATTTTACCTGAAATTCGAAGTGAAGTCGGATGTAGGACCTCGTGCTCACCTTATTGGAGACCAACTTAGAGATCTGATCTCGCGTCCATTAACTCGTAGGTAGGGAATCGTGTCTTACTCTGGTTGAACAATCAACCATGAAGTCGGAACTCGTATCCTTTGTATTTGAAGCCTAAGGTCGGGAATAGGATAATCAGGCTAGTCCGTTTGAGATTGAAAATCAGAGATCATCACATTTGTCTGATAAGGTTGGAAATCGGAAATCGAGACGTTACAATTAGCATCAAGACTACAGTAATCAAGATAGGAAAAATCATATCTCCTATATCCGCATAATCAAGATAAAATCAGCAGCATCTAACACAGCTTTACCAAGCTATCTAGCTTCTGCAAATTGCCCAGAGCCAATGTACACCGCACCAAGTCATATCCTGCATTAAGTATTCGTAGGAAGAGTCAATTAATGACATAATAAGTCCGTCTTGAAAGACTGAATGCAGTATTGGCCATCAGGACTGAAACTCCACATCACTCAACCCGAATCATTGCACTCAATCAAATTCCACCATCCTTCCAGCAGTTAAAAGGACAAAAGGCCAATAGCTTATAATATGTGAGACCAGATAATAGCAAGAAACTATAGATCACATAGATCGCATCACCCAACGAGACTTCACCAAAAGCCAGATGAACACATAAGCATCACCATGAAAACTACCAAATCTCATAATCCACATGAATGAAAATAATACATATTCTACTAATAACTTAATAATTGCATAAACTGCAGGTATACCTTTAAATAAGTGAAACCGAATTTACCATCCTAATGTACACAATAAAAGTTGGTGTCTGTAAAGCAAAAATTAAGTTGAACCTGAGAAAGGAAAACACAGTTTCTGAAAGCATACCTGATTGAGAGTCATGCACCAAGCAACCAACAATTGAAACCAAACATCAAATCACAACTACACGAATAGGCATGCACATACATAAAGATAATGCACTGAAGTATAATAAACTCTTAATTCTGAATATGTAACTTCTTACCTTACTCAAGAAATATAATAAACTCCAAACAGCAGGGAATCAATCCGAAATAAGAAACAAAGAAAATAAAAAATTAAGAAAAATAACCAAATCTTATAACAAAGAGAAAAGGATAAATACTATTAGAAAAACTCAAATATAAAGAGAAAAGGATAAATCTTGTTAGATAATATCGAACTTAATAAATTTTTTTCATTACTCAAATTTTTTTTTTCAAAAAGAGTTGATGGTTTGGGCTAAATGAATCATACCCATCTTCACCTCGTTCTCTCACTACTTCATAAACTCAGTCCTCTTTGCTCAATGTTAAAGACAAAAAAAGAAAATAAAATAGTATAGAAAACAAAAGTTCACAAACTAAAACACAAGAGGTGGAAAAGGTATAGAAGAGAGACAGATAGGGTACAATGGGATGTTCAATTTACTAATCATATAGAAGCCAATCATGAAAGGTATAGAAAAACTAAAGACTTCTTGAGACAATGCCATCAACAATAAAAACAAAGATAATCTAGTAAAAGAAAAATGTCACATTAAAATGGGCAAAAAAGATGAAAAATAGGAAGTACCCTATTGATCCTCTTTTTCCTTAATGATCTGGGAATTGGCTTCCTCAGAAAATGAGAGGCTTGTAAGTGGAAGTGTAATCATCAACGTCTCTATACCCATTCTTCAGAAAGGCAAAAAGCCATATGAGGATATTGGAAGGGAAGAAGGTCAGTAAAAGAGAGTGAAGAAAATTTTGGGGAGAGAAAAGACCAAAGAAAAGATAAGCGGGAGTTCCAGAGAGCTGGTTCTGATTGGGAGGCAATAGAGTAGCAGCCTGGTGGGTATGGCAAATAGAAATTGTAATTAACGATATAAGTTAAAAAAGGAAAATGTGTTGTTGGTAATTGGTCCTAATTAGGTATAGATTTTGTTTTGGTAAAACCAATTAGATATAGATAATTTGCAGATATAGATAATAATAATAATTTTTATTTTAAAATAAAACTTAAGAGTTCTCTGTATCATGATTGGTTTGTTCTGAAAATAATAAGAATTCTAAGGTGTGTTGGACAAGCTATTAAAGAAAAGCTGTCATTTGACAGTATTTTTTAATTTATGATTCTAAAATATTAATAGTATATAGATGTATAAATAGATATAAATTTCTTATATCAAATGTCATTGCCAAAGCATTAAATGTTAATTGACAATAATAGATATATTAATTTAATAACCAACATTTATTTATATTTTTAAAAATACTTTATGTCAAACTAAAATGAAATAATCTCGCTAAAAAAATTAAAATGAAATAATAAAATATCAAATTATTTTTAAATTGTATTAAATTTTATATCTTGACATATTTAGCGTGGACTTTCAATTTATAAATAGAATTAATAAAAATCAATTTCCATAAATAGTTATTCAATTGAGTAAATATATCAAAACTTAATCTAAGTGCACATTAGATTCTTGATGATCTTAATTTTATTAAAATTGGTTTTAGTTGCCCCAGTTAAAATCAATTCTAGATCTCAAAGTTTGAACAGAAAGCAAAAGAGAAACCGAACACCAGACCAAAATGAATAAGCCACAGGTTCATGGAGAGTTTTTAACAAGAACCAAGTTGATCTTAAAAATTTAATGATTGATTAAAAAGGAACATTTATATACTTTTTTTATATGGTATATTATAATTTTTTGATTTAGTCAAATTAAAAAGGAAAAATGTTAAATATATTTTGAAAATTATCAAAAAATTATCTGTGAGATCCTGAAATTAATTGTAAATCTTTAGGTATCACACAGATAAAATTTGATATTTTTTAGTGTTACAGAAATAAAAATCTGGTCATTTCTAAAATACAAAGAATATTATACAGATAAAATTTGATAACTTTTTATGAGATCTTGAAATTAACTGAAAGTTTTATATATCACACAAATAAAATTTGATATTTTTTAGTATTACAAAAATAAAAATTTAGTCACTCTTAGGCTTGATTAATTTTTATTTATATAATCCTAAAAAATTACTATAATATATCATATAAAAAGAGATACATCAATACATCTTTTTTATCTACCATTAATACACCCAGACCAACCTGGTCCAAAACCCGTCACAAACCATGTTAGAATCAAACTAGGTTTGCCTCCCTAAACTGCCATTTGAGAAGTTTTGACATGGAACCAAACATGCAATAAATGGATCCCTACCCACCCGTTATATCTTAATACTATAGTTAGGGAGAATCTGTTATCACTCCTTGTTGTCTATTACTACTCTTACTTAATTACCTTTTATTTAATTTTTTCTATAATATCCTTTTTCTCTCTAATAATTAGACTAATGAAGTGACTATTGTCACTCTTTGCTACCTATTGTTACTTCCATTCAATTAATTTTTGTTTAGTTTTCTAAAGCTATCATTCGTTTTTTATTTTAATAAGAAAATTTTATTCATAAATGAGCCTAATGAAACTTAAAAATTAGAAAAGATATATCATATCCAAATTTAATAAAAAAAAATAAATATACTTTATATTTTGAACTAATCAATAATCTATGACTTTGCTCTTTACAGCTATTAATGTCTAAGAATCTTTCATATTAAAGACCAAAATAAAAAGTATTACAATTTAAAGAATGTATTACGTATTTGTTCAAATTAAATTTAAATATCTTTATCATCTATAAGACCGGCTATCAAAATAGAAATACTCACAAAAAAAAAAAAAACTAAAACACCTATAAAAGGGGAACAAAAATACTCACAAAGAAAATAATGAAAAACACTCACAAAGAAGACAATAAAAACAAAATAAAAGATATAAAACACTAATAATGATTAAGAAAAAAAGAGAGTGATGGGGCTACCACCAAAGAAAAAAGATAGCAACTCTCTCAATAACACTCATATAATGGAAGACAAGAGAGAGGAAAGAAAAAGAAGGATTATAATTAGATTTTAAAGTATCATTCTTTCTCTTAATTTTATGATCAACTGATACTCTATTGTTACTTCAACATTATTTCAGCTAATCATTACTAATATTTTTAATAAATGTTATTTTAATACTTCATTATCTATATTCTATAATCTTTTATTTTGTGAAAAGCTTTCCATAGTAATTTTATATAAATTTATTATTATTATTATCTTAACTGACAACAAATTTAATTTTTAAAATGTTTGATATTGATTATATTTTCTATTTTTATGTGATCGCCAAATATTATAACTATCTAGAATTAATTTATATAATATAATTACTTAGATATAAATATTACACGACTTTGTAAAATGTTTATAATTAACATAATAATTATCTAAATAATATAGTAGTAAGTAAGATAATTAAAATCTAAAAAAGTGAACAAATAAATTGTAATATACATCGTACATACATATTTAATCTCTCTCTCTCTCTCTCTCTCTCTCTCTATATATATATATATGATGCATTATCATATCATTTAAGGTGTCATGACAATATATGAGATATTAAATCTATTAAATAATATAAAACAACTATTATTTGATGATAGTATAATTTTTTTACACTGATAAAGAAAATTAATTAAATTTTGAAATTATTATCAATAATTATATTATTTAATTTAAAAAATTTATTGTGTTAACAAGAATTTACTTAACTTATTTTCTTCTCATATCATATTTACAGAATATTAAAATAAAAAACATAATAGTATATTTTCATAAAGAATAGTAAAATTATAAAAATTAATATAGAAATTATAAGAATGAAAATCAAAATTAAATTAACTATAAGAATTAATTATTTATATTTAGAAAATAAATAAATGAAATTGCTCAAACTTAAGTTAAAATGACAAATCCATTTTCTATAATTTATTTATTCATTTGCCTAGACTTTCTGTGTCGTAACTCCAAGATAATTACTCACTTTTTTCATTAAAAAATATACCTGGAGTAGGATTATATATAGGGGCAATAGAAGAAAAATACATGAGATGGAAAGATACTGTTTGCAATTGTCATAACTCATAAGCGGAGGAGTGTTAATATTAATTAGTTATATAAAGTTTATATTGTAATTTAAATTTTGTAAGATATCTTTTTTATGCTTGATTAAATGATCTGCGATTCAAATTCCAAACTAGTGATGTAAATATATTCTCTTCTATATTTTCCACCTCCCATTCTATTCTCTTTTATGAGCCATTTGGCCGTTTCCGTCCCCTCAAATCTTCCACGAAACATCAATTAAATAAAGTCATCCATTAACACATTAAGAATATGATTCTTTGATTTCTTTCGCTTCATTTCTGAGCAGCAGCCACCAGACAAGAGCATCTTCAACATGGAGTAAGAATCAGGCTTTGCATCAGAATAGAAGATAAAGGAACTCAAAAGTAAAGAGTAGAAGTGACAACATTACTAAGGATATGTTCTTCGTGACAGCTAAATGAACAGAACCATGACTTCCCAAAGTTGACAAATTTGAAGCTATATTTACAACCCAAGTAAGGAATAGATATATTTACATCATTCGTTGAGTAGGAAGGTTAAATCATGAGCAGCAACATGAACAATTTCACGCCTTTGCCAGGGGCTCACAGAATAGGTGATAGAGCCTATGATGTTCGCACTTTAAACAACAGTGATTCCAATGAGGTGCCTGTGTTTTACAGATCTCACACTACTCAGACAACGGTAAGTATATTCAATTCTTGTTGTAGTACCAAGGTTCTTAGGACATGGCAGAGAAAAGAAAGCCGAATTTGATTTATGTTCACAGAAACAGAAATTGGAACTGTCATTGTTTGGGGATAACAACTTGTTTATAATTTTGGTTTGTATTAGCAGGATAACAGGAGTTCAGGTGCGCTAGATCCACGGAGGTTGTGGGAAATCAGAACTCCTACAGGACTCCATAGTGTACCAAAGTAAGGCCAAATTGCAAGCCAATTGGCTTTAGTGTTTAGACATGTTATTATTGAACAAGAAATATAGACATGATTGTGCTGTTTTATCTACTAATATTTTACAAATACCAATTTGTGTGAGAAGAAATGTTTATTAAATAATCAAATGCTGAGATAATTGACATACAGATGCTTGTTCAATTCCTATAAACTTTGTTGAATAGACAAATATAAGATTTGACATAAACTTTAGAAAAATCCTGTTAAAAATATTTGCTGCAAATTCAGGATTTAACAATTTGTTTTCAACTGGTATATGAATTAACAATCAAATTCCCATTCTTCAGAAAGGAAAGGAAAACACCAACAGCCTAATTTTGCCAGTAATGATATTCTTTACACTAGGCAGTGAATACTATTTTGATAGTCAGAGGTCAATGTTTACTTAACTAGACCTTGGTAGTTTGCAAGGAGGTGTATGATTGTTTGCACTAAAGTGTATCATGGACAAATCTACTTCAGCTTTTTCGAAATTTCCCCATGAATTTCACATTAAATGAACCCAACGAAATTCATTCTCTTTTTCTACAATAGGAGTAATCCAATATAGCATGCAGTTGCATGATCTTATGATTTTTAGGCTTGAGGGGTAAGAATTAAGAAAAAGCCCAGCTGACTTACCACCTTTTTGAGCAATTTACAGTTTTCCAGCACAACCACATAGAAGACAACAAATTTATATTCACGGTGGCGACATGGGAAGGGGTTTTAACCCCAGCCTTGGAGAGATTTTCCGGCAGTCGCCGCCGAGAGCCACACTCCAAACAAGCACACAAGTTTCTCCACTGGCAGAAAATTCCACATCAGCAGCCTTGAGCAAACTTAAGAAAGAAGTCTATAACCCCACACCAAAGAGGTTAGCCAGGAGACTCAGCTTATATTACAGAGATAATGCTGCAAACGGTTTGCAAGAGAGGGAGAAGGAGAAGGATGAAGAAGGTAAGAGGTGTGCTGTTTGCTTGGAAGATTTTGAGCCCAGAGAGGAGGTGATGCTCACTCCTTGCAGCCACATGTTTCATGAGGACTGCATAGTGCCATGGTTAACAAGCAAAGGCCAGTGCCCAGTTTGTAGGTTTGTGATCTGTGAGAGAGTGAGGGGGAACCCTTCATCCTTCAGCAGCAATAACATTGCCAATTTGGAACCCAGTGACCTAATTGCTGGAGAGCTTTTGTCAATTTTGAGGGCCATGGAAGAAGCTTTTCATTTGGGCAATGGAATTCACTAGTATACATATTACATACAAGAATTTACTATAGTTGGAAGGAAGATTTATTTTGATGTTCGAACATATACTGTGAAATTCGATAGGCTGAACTGGTATATTGTGAGTGAAAATGGAAATGAGACAGATCAGAAATCAAGTTGTAAACCAATCATATTCAGAGTTTGGTAATACAAGTTCTAGCTGCATCCATGCGCATGATGACCGCATTTTTTTCTCTTCTTGATTCTTTTTTTTTTTTTTTTTTCTACTTGATTCATGGTGCGTTACATTAAATCAATGTTTTCATTTTTCGTTTTCTTTTTTTTTTTTGGAAAACAATTTCTTGAGTAAATAATTAAACCCAAATATAAACCTATTGAATAGAAATAACATTCAAGTCAAAAATCTAATTATGCAAGTGGTATACTCTGTTCCCGATTTTCATCCAACTTTTTCTTATCATTTTTCTGTTTCCTTTTAATTCATTTCAACATTTTTCCTTTTCCATTTTTTCTTTCCTATCAAATTGATTTTCAATTCATTTCAATATTTTTGGCAAAATCATGTTTTCAATGTGATTTTTAGTCTCAAATTATAATTTGAACCAAAAAAAATTAAAATAATTACTTTTTCATTTGATTAAACAATATTTTGAAAATTATAAATCAAGTACACCCTTAAAAATCCGAAAGTTATTGTCGCAATATATTAGTATTGGCATCACTAGTAGGGGTTTACGTCAATACAACATTTGTTATGGTTATACCGTGCTAGCTACAATGTTTAAAAATTACGTCTTCCATTTTAATGTATCTATCAGTTTGACTAAAGTGATATATTTGAAAATCAAATTATATCCAAATACATTAATCTTTAAACATACAATTTTGGTCAAACTGACAAATATACTGAAACAGATAGAGTATAGTTTAAAGAGAGAAAAATTATCATAATTGTATCAAAAGTTATAGTATTTGAAGTATTTGTTGCGCTTATATTACATATAATGTACTGTCATATCATTCTCTCATTTTTATTTTAATTTTTGTTTCTCTTCCATTAACATATTGGGAAGTAACACCCTGTAAAGCAATTAACATAAATTATAACAAAATTAAAACACAAAACCCCTTAAGGGCATAAACTTCAAATCTAATACAATTAAATGGCTAGAAGTTGAGTCTCAATCAGTTGGCTCCTTGGTAACAACAAACTTTTAGGGTCCACTTTCAAAATAAAATGGACCAAGCCAGCCCATTCAAGTCAGCCCATTTTCTGGTTAGGCTTGATGGAGTTATGTTAGTTTTGAGTTAGTAAAATGCTAATTCAGCCCAATCTTTTTTGAGCCATGGGCTAGATATCCAGCCAAATTTTTTTAAAAAAAATATTTGAGACTTGGCACAACACACAAACTCTCTCACTAGAGAGGAGCCGCAATCAAAATCAGCCCAAATTACAAATATATTGCTAAGCAATTTCCAATCCAATGATGGTATCGTTGCTCACAAGAAAGCCTTGCATATACGTCATTCAACATCCAATAATGCCACGCATGCATATCCTAGGGATAAATCATTTACCGGGGTGATTTATAATTAAATATAATCTGTTTGTATGTCTAGCCATTATATATATGTACGTTATTTGCACTGATTGAGAGTAACATGAGTAATTTCTTATGTATATGATAATACAACAAAAGTGGCTCAAAGTTGCATCTTCCCCCCCCCCCCAAAATTACAACAATTGATTGATTAGTTATTATTTAAATTAAAAAATGCATTCGGGCTATTGGGCTGGCCCAATTCAGGTTGGGCCCTCAAAGTTGCATCTTCCCCCCCCCCCAAAAAATTACAATAATTGATTGATTAGTTATTATTTAAATTAAAAAATGCATTCGGGTTATTGGGCTGGCCCAATTCAGGTTGGGCCACATCGGGATGGGTTAGATCGAGTTAAAAATTTTTTCACTCATATTTTTATGGCTCTGCCTACACATTTTTCTGATTATTTAGGCTGGTTCATCGGGCTCGTCCCATTTCAATAGCTCCACTCCCAGGCCTCCCCACCACTATACATAGGTCACCACCCTCCTTCCTTATCCTTCAAGAATTGACCAAGAGTTAATCCAAGTGGGGGTTTTTTAACTCAAACTTCTAAATCCTGTCTATTTTTGCCCGTATATTGTTATAATGATGTTTTTGAATTCTAATTGTGATTTTTATGTGAACTTCATTATTCTAAAATTTTGTTTAAAATCCTTTTTGGGAAATCGTTATATTATTTCTATGTTTCATCTTACCACTTTAAGTGCCAAACTAAATAAATGTTAATTTTGATACTTAATGTACATTTTGATTGTAATGAATTTTTGAAAGGGTATCATATACATTATAATTATGTTGAATTTATAAAGAATATTTGTTAGAATATTTTTTTTTTTTAAATTATGGCCACGAACTATTTGACATAATGTCTCTTTAAAAATTTACATGCTAACTATTTGATGAAATGTCTCTTTGAAAGGTTACCTGCAAGCTATGTGAGTAACTGCTTCCACATGAACTTTGTGACATACACTACTATGATCTATAGAAATGATGAAATGAAATAAGTGAGTGTTTTGACCCCACCTCAGAGTGGATCAGTAAGACATTCACTCAATGACATCTTGGCCCCACCCTACAAGTAAATGATGAACATGAACAATTACTCAAGAAATATAAAAAGTGTTGACTATGATGATATTTTTTTGTTCATGAAAATTATGGTTAACTTTGTTCATGCATCCCATTATTAATATAAATACATATTAGCCTATATATGTGTTATTATTGCATCTTTCTGAATGGTTTTGGGCAACATTGGCATATCCTTGAAAACATCACCTTGATGAGAGTATGGCTCCCACCCCATTTTCTTGATATTTTTAGTGGATGCGGAGATCTCTTGAGAATATGACTCAGTGACAGGCTAAATCTACTTGATACTCTATGGATATCGTGCTTATGTCTTTCTTGTAGAAGATTGATGTAGAGACTAGTTAGCAACTTTTGACTTTTGAGTCCTGCTTGAAACAATGGACAAACACTAGTTGTCCCTTTCTGAATTTATATATAGTTCAAGTGGGAAATAGTATAACAATAGATTGCATCTAGTTTGAATGAATGTATATAAACTAACTTTGAATGTTATGAATGAGTAAGTAGTTGTGCATTACTTGTCCTAATAACTTTAAATTCCAAATAGAATAGTTTAAACAATGATAGCTTTCACTAATTCGATTATTCAACCTAAACCATAGAATATAAAATTTTTTGCAAGAAAAGCATTAGTAACATTCAACTAGTTGTTTATTAAAATAATTAACTAATAGGGTGTTACATCTAGTTAAGTGATACGAACACCTTTCTTACAAAAAGTTTTATATTTTACCGTTTAGATTGAATAATCGAATTAGAGAAAGCTATCATTTTTCTCATGGCACCAAATGCAAGTGATGTCCTAATTAAATTTTTTATTTTTGACTGCTCTTATTTTTATTATTTATTTAGGCTTAGATGGCACCAAATGTAAGTGATGGCCCAATTTAAATTTTTCCTATGGCCCAAGTCAAAATTTTAATTGTATTGGATTTTTTCAGTATAAGTTGGTGTTATATTAGTAACTAATTTAGTGTTTTTTTTATTGATTTTTCTTGAAATTTTGGGTAGTGTGAGTGAGGATTTTTCATTTTTGTCAAAGTTAGATTTTATATGTCCTATATTTATTATATATCTTATTATAATTTTTCTATAATTTTTTTGGATCTTTGGACTATTTTACCCCTAACTTTCTTGAATTTCCTAAAATATCTTTGTAATTTAAATTTCTACCTATATATTATTTTGGTCATTGGTTTTTATCATAAAGTGGACCCTCAAAGTTTGTTGTCACCAAGGAAAAACGGATAGACGCTGCTTCCATCCGTTTAATTGTATTAGATTTGAAGTTTATGCCCTTAAGAGACTTTTGTGTCTTAATATTGTTATAACTTATGTTGGCTGCTTTTTAGGGTGTTACATGGGACAAGAGAGATCGATATAACAGCATGTTATAGAAATATGGCAAATACTTTTAGAACATGTTTGGTACGCTTGACAGGATAAGATATAATATTATAAGGTCAGATAAAATTTTAATACTATACAATGTCAGATATGTTATTATATACTATGTTGGTTTATATAAGATAATATTATTATTTCATTCTCACAAATAATTCTAATCAAAAGTAAAAATTTAATAAAAAATAAAATTATAATAAACATAATAATTTTTATTAATTATAAATTGAAAATAAAAGATTTTTTAATTCTTACTACACTTATTTTAAATATTTATTATTTTTATTATATTCAGTTATAGTTTAAACTAAATAATATGTATTATTTGTATAAATTTTAATAAATATATGTTATTAAATAAAATGTAAATAAATAACAAAAACATGATATTCTCTCTTTTATATATTTTGATATTTTCTGTTTTTAACTACAAAATATAACAAGAAAAATTATAATAGAATATAATTTTATTTAATTATTTAATTAAAATTAATATAATTGTTTAAATATTTATTATTTTAATTTATTAATTTTATTTCACATATAAATATATTTTATATTGAAAATTTATTTTTTTAATAATTATTTTCATAAATATAAATAATGAGTGAGAGAAAAAAAAAGGAGAGAGTCTTTATACACCAAAATTCAATCAAGACTAATATCACATTCTACAATTTGACTAAGTTATATATCACACTTAATTATTTTTATTGTATATAATTAATTTTATATAAAATGTTATTTATTATTATCTGTATATTTTAATAATGAAATATTATTTATATATTTTTATATTAGTTTGAATAATTAATTTTATATTAAATATTATTTTTATTTATATAGTTCTTACTAGTTCTTATTACTTATTTAATAA
This sequence comes from Pterocarpus macrocarpus, assembly GCA_031439585.1. Classification (NCBI taxonomy): domain Eukaryota; kingdom Viridiplantae; phylum Streptophyta; class Magnoliopsida; order Fabales; family Fabaceae; genus Pterocarpus; species Pterocarpus macrocarpus. Next base: position 55,441,712 of record CM062522.1, read on the forward strand.
TTATTTTTAATTTAATAAAATATATTAGAAAGAGAGTTAAGGTGTCCTTATATATATATGAAATTAATCGGGTTTAGTCTGATTTTCTATGCTTGAGTAAATCATCCATCATTTTAACATATAAAAAAATTATAATAAATAAATTTATATAATACATAATTAAACCAAACAACAAATAAGTTTAGAATATATAAAATTAACTTATTTTATTATATCTAATACAACAGCACACACTCAAAGTCGTAACATTTGATACCATGACTGTAACTTTTTCATTCCTGATTGTAAGTTGCAACTAAAAGCAAAGGTTTTGACAGCAAAGTTGTACGGGCTTCAATGGATGATGATGACACTTCAAAACATTAAAAGCGTTTAAAGTACCATTTTAGGCGCTGCATGGGTACTAATTTCAAAAAAGGTAGCAACCGTAAAAAATAAAATAAAATCATAAAAGGTGGTATATATATATTTTTAAAGTTATTACAGCATACGACAGAAAAATTATAACATGAGATTAAGAAGTCAAAGATTGGCTGTCAAAAGTTATAATGTTACAATATAAATCGAGTTTCGCCGCATGTTTTTGAAAAATTCTATTTTGCAGGCTTTTCAATCCTCTAACAAATATTTTTAATATTGTAACTTTTCAACCCGTAATATAAATTTTTTATACGAAAATTGTGTTTATTTCAACTTTTAAAAAAATTATTATAAAATTTAAATTTTATATATAATTTTATAAGTTAAAAATTGATTTTTTTTAAAAATTACTATTTTTAGCTTTTAAAAAAACTTGAAAATAGGATTTTTTTAGTATATTGGCACTATAAACTAGGATAGTTTTGGGTTGACACTTGACCTTTAAAATGGGCCTGGTTGGGAGTTGAATTGGGTCCAAAGAAGGACAATCAAGTTACATCAGTTGAAGAAAAAGGTTGGGCTAAAAGAAGTAAATAAGCCCAATAGCTAAGAAAGGAAGATAGTTGGAGACTGATAAGATCAACGGTTACCACTACCAGGAACATGGAGATTCAGCTGAAGGCCACTATAGGCATGACTTGAGAAAGTGGCAATATTTTAGGAAGGCTATAAAGGGCTCATATATATACAAAGAAGAAGATCATCACTCAGACCAAAACACATCATGTCATTTTAACTATCAACTTTTATTTCTCTTTGTTAGTTTCTTTTTTAGCTTTATGTTATTTCTTTAGTTTCATTGTCAATTTTCAAGACTTTGTATGAACTCATCAGTTGGTTAACAAAAATTCAAATTTCTATTCAATTATTCGTTGATCGATCTTGCTCAAAGACTTACTCCCGTGAGCCATTTGAGGAGTTTATTTGCTAAGGAGTAGAGTACCCTCCTTAGTATTAATCATCTGAATGTCGGTAATTTTTGGGATATTACTTTTCAAATAAGTTTCTTCTTAGAGATTTAGTCGATTGCATTTTCATCCAACATAAAAATTGGCACGTCCGGTAGAACGATCAGGATTAGGTCAGCGAAAGTTTCCTGTTCTAAGACTGGATCATCCTTGGCGTATGAATTTGAGATCCGAGAAGGTAATCAACATGAGTTCAATAAACCAAAATCCAAGCTTTACCCCAAGGCAGAAAGCAAGGGGCAATCAATTATGTACGCGGAAGCCTTGACTACACCCTAAGGGATGACTTCAGAGCAGCTAAATACAGCTGCTACCTCTCAGCCACAGAGGGCCCCGATAGCTTCTCCTACCATGACTAGCTCCATACAGACTAGACGCAAGGAGAGGTAGCCGTTAGTGATGTCTATGTCCTTTATCCGGCAACAAATCGAAGCAGGAGTGAATGATCTGATGCAGGAAGTATCCAAACAATTGGCTAAGATAGTAAAGCCGATGGTGTGAAATGAGTTGCAGATATTTCAGCAGCAACAGAGGGAAATTGTTGCAAAAATGTTGTAAACTTATGGTTAATCAACTGAGTCCATACACGCAAATGCACATGAGACCATTAGTGAAACAATGGCCTACAATTGTCATTGAGTAATACAGGGTCTTGGAATGGTCCCAATAGTAATTGGGAACAACCTATTTACACAAGCCCTATGCCTATAGTTGATCTAGTAGGTTAAACAAGTTGGCCCCAGGGAGATAATTAAGGGAGTTTGTATAATCCAAGGCTAAATGTTCAGCTGATTAGTGGATACTCGGCTCATCCTAGACGATCTGTCTAGCCAACATATGTGCAACCACCAAATTATATGTCTCAGCCTATAAATATACCTTAACAACCGATGTACCCTCCATAATACATGCAACCACTGTATGGGATCCCTTAAGGAATCAAACAAGGGGTTAATCGGTAGGCAGCACCCGTTTAGCGTCAGCCGTGTGTTGAGCCGAGGGGGGCTGTACCCTAGCTAATTGATCCAAACATGATAGCTGAAGCTATGAGAAGGCATTTTGAGGTACAATTGAAACCTTTAGAAAGGCCAATTCATAAGAGACCATATCCAGATTGGGTAGATAGAATCCAATTTCTTAGAGGCTTCAGAACTCCAGACTTTACCACATTTTTTGGAGAGGACGGCAAATCAACTATGGAGTATGTCAGCTGATTTATAGCCCAATACGCAGAGGCAAGTCAAAATAATTTTCTAAGGCTACAATTGTTCCCTTTATCCTTAACTGAGGTAGCATTTACTTGGTACTCGTCATTACCCTCAAGCTTTGTACAAAGTTAGGCTGATATGGAATAATTATTTGATGACAAATTTTATAAGCCCCAGCCAGAGGCTTTTATGCTAGATTTGTTAGGGATCAAACAACAAACAAATAAGCTTGTGACAGAGTTTCTAGAAAAATTCAGAAAGGTTAAACGTAAACGCAGCTTGCAATTACCAAATGTTGAATATGCCTTTTATTGCTGTGAATAATACGAACCTTCAACTGAGAGAAAAACTCATTGTCTCAGAATATTGTGACCTGGCTCAGCTCTCTTGGAAAGTAGCTCGAGTTGAACAATTCATAATAGAAAGAAAGCAGAGAAGGTCTAACAAAGCAGGGCTTAGAGGTTCCCAGTTGGTGGTTGTAGTTAATGGTGACTCAGCTGATGAGGAAGGAAATGATAAAGAGGGGGTAGTCGAAAGAGAAATTATGATAGCTAAATTACTGGGGGGCAAGCTATACACTGGTCCTGCTCTTACTCCTGCCAAAGGAAAAGAAAAGGTCAAAATAGAGGAAAATGAAGCATATCTATTTGACATTGCAAAAGCAGATCAGATTTTTGACTTCTTAGTCAAAGATAAACAATTAAGCTTCCAAAAGGGCATAAGTTACCTCCAACGGATCAAATTCAAAATTTGAAATACTGTAAGTGGCATAATTCATACTCATATTATACGAATAACTGTATAATTTTTCGTAATGTGATTCAAAAAGCCTTGAAAGAAGGAAGGTTCAAACTTGTAGATAAAAAGGGGTGTGGTATGACTATTGATACCAATCCATTTCCTTCAGCCACTATCAATATGGTTTCCATATCTGTAGAAAACAAGCATACCAAGAAAGAAGCTTCATCTTCTCAACTTGTCCAATGTTCTAAGCAAGTATGGAGACCAAAATTAGTGGTGGTCAAGGGAAAGACCAGAGCCATGAGCTATGACGCATCCAAGAAGGTGGAAAGGAAAGAATGAATGCATAAGCTCCAAGGCAACTCAGAGACTATGGGGCAATATGAACAACCTTGACAGAGTGTATTTCAAAGAATACAATTTCCTTAACAAAAGGATCGGCTGAGGAGAGGATAGTATGAACAAACTCGGCTGAATGTATTCCAAAAAATATAGTTTCCTCAACAAAGAGACCGGTTGAGGAAAGAATTGTATGAGCAAAAGCAAGTCTCACAGATCCTAGATCATCCTGTGCCTAGAGATTCCAACCAAGCAGTTGAAGTAAACTATAGTGAAGTAAGGTCTACGCTAAGAATTACAGTGAGAAATGGTGAATCGGCTAAAGGCAAGGATGATTAAGCCGAAGGTTTAGTCTAACATGGGAGAGTGGTTCGTGAATAAGTATGGCAAAGGAAAGTAAGCTGAGCCATAACTTGTTCAGTTGACAACGACTCAGAAAAGAAGAATGCAACGGAAAAGGTCCATCCTAAGAATGAGAAACATAGCGACTATGTCTGATCAAGCTAAACTTGTGAAACAAAAGGAAGTTACCAGCCCAAAAGCTAAAGTCACAAAAGAAATACAGTGGGAGATCCAAAATCATAGTCATACTCAAACAGCTGAAACATCAGCCGAGAGAGTGCAAACAATTGAAACAGAACTGTCAAAGACTTTGATTGAACAAATTCTTAATGTGATGATCTACTTATTCTAACAGATGATCTGCAAGATGATATGAATTTAGCAGCTACTATAGGAGTTCTGCTTGTTGAATTTGTTGTAAAAGAGAATCAGCCGATACGGCTAGACGGTGATGTCTTGGCTAAAGAAACTGTATGGCCTACTTTAGCCGATGAGATAGATTCAAAAAAAATTAGTAGGAAAGAAAAGAAGAAAATAATAACACAGAAGGAGTCATTAAGTTTGAAAAACCTCAGCTAGCAAGATATTTAAAGCCACTTTATATAAGGGCTCATATTGATGGAAGACCTATCAATCGAGCATTTATTGATGGCTGTGACATCATGAATGTTATGCTAATGGGAATCCTAAAGAAATTAGGTAAGTCTCAGAAGGATCTCAAAGAGACCAACATGAAGATGACAAACTTCATAGGGGAGACCACGAATGCTCTAGGATTTTACATTGCTGAATTAACTGTGGGAACTAAAACATCTACCATAGTGTTTTTTGTTATGGATGCTAAGCCAGGATACTCTTTGTTGCTAGGAAAAGATTGGATTCACGCAAATATGTGTGTCCCATTTACCTTATATTAGCAACTGATGTTTTGGCAAGATTGCAAGGTAATAGTAGTGCCAATAGACTAAAAACTGTTGTCAGCCGATGTTAAGGTAGCAGAAGCGATGTATTTACACCACTGAATTCCAGCCGATACAATGGCCTCCAGGAGTCACCTAGGATGCTATTCAGGCTATAAATTTTACCAATCAAGGTTTCAAGGTCGAGATAAAAGGTGGTAATTTAGATAATCTACTAACTGATATGCCGAATAATGATGACTTATAGAACGAATTCCAAGATAAACTCAACTGCTATAGCTACAGTGGGAATTAGTCCTATTAGTAGAGTTCTAGTTGATGGAGGAGCTGTGTTTAATGTAATGCCTTACAGTACGATTGAGAAGTTTAGGAAAAGCCATAAAGATCTCAAGAAGACTAATATTACTATGTCCAACTTTACTGGGGAAAGTACTCTGACATTGGGTTTCCTTATTGCCGAGCTTATAGTAGGGTCCAGGACAACTAACACATTATTCTTTGTGATAGATGACAGACTAAGGTACACTATCTTGTTAGGTAGAGAGTAGATTCATGTTAACCAATGTGTGCCTTCACACTCCACCAGCAGCTTCAATTTTGAAATGGAGATCAGGTTGAAGTAGTGAATGCAGACCCATTCCCTTTCTCAATTGATGTAAGGATGCAAGATGTCATGCTCTATTCTTCAAAGATTGAGCCTATTTCTTGACCTGAAAATGTCCAATTGGACTCTGCCAAGTCATTTGACCTATAATTGGATGGGTTTGAAATTGCAATAAAGGCCGAGACATGGCCTAAACCAGAATTCATCAATGAATAGCTATAAAGTAGTGACAAAGGATGTCCTACAATGGTTTGCCCTACATTCAGCCGAGGCAAGACTTGAAGAATTTTGGTTTCAGTAGGAACTAGTCGAGAAGGACGATGAGGTTACAGGAAAGAAAGAAGATCAAGCAGCAGATTTGTTTGTGTCCTTTATTAAAAGAGAAATTCCAAGCTTTGAAGCCCAAGACCCCTTGATTGAAGTTAACCTTAGGACTATCAATGAGCCGAGGATGACTAAGATTAGTGACTTACTTAGCCAAGGTGAGCAAGATCAACTAGTGCAGCTGATAACCAGGTATAAAGATTATTTTGCATTGGACTACCATGAAATGTCTGGATTTGATAGGGAATTAGTTTAGCACCGTTTGCCTATCAAAGAAGGTTTTAGGCCATTCAAGCAACCATTCAGAAGATTTAATCCAAAATTAATGCCAAATATAAAGCAGGAAATAGAGAGATTGTTGAAAGTAAGTTTTATTAGGACTGCTAGATATGTACAATGGCTTTCAAATATTATTCTTGTAATCAAGAATAATGGCCAAGTTAGGATTTGTATAGGTTTTCGTAATTTAAATTTAGCTACCCCTAAGGATGAATATGTTATGCCTATTGCGGACATGTTAGTTAATACCGCAAAAATTAATGGAATTTTATCCTTTTTGGATGGTTATTCTAGGTACAATCAAATCTATTTAGCTAAGGAAGATGTGTATAAAACTGCATTTCATTGCCTAGGAGCCATTGGTATTTTTGAGTGGGTGGTCATGCCATTTGGTCTCAAGAATGCTGGGGTTATCTATCAAAGGGCAATGAATTTGATATTTCATGATTTGATTAGAAAATGTATGAAGGTTTATATCAATGATGTAGTTGTGAAGTCAATCGATTTCCAAAACCACTTGGCTAACTTAGAACAAGCATTCCTTAGAGTGAGAAGCATTCACTCAAGATGAATCCTACCAAGTGTGCATTTGGGGTCTCGGCTGAGAACTTCCTTCGATTCTTAGTCCACCAAAAAGGAATTGAAGTGGATAAGAACAAAGTAAAAGCTGTATTGGAAGCTAGGCCTACAAGAAATAAGAAGGAATTGCAAAGCTTAATAGGTAAGATAAACTTCATGAGGAGATTTATTGCTAACTCGGTTAGCAAGATAAAGCCCTTTTCACTTTGTTAAGGCTTAAGCAAGCCGAGGAGTTCATTTGGAATAGTAAACAGCAAGATGCTTTTGATCAAATTAAGAATTGCTTAGCAATACCTTTGGTGCTAGCACCATCAGCATTTGGAAGGCCTCTTAAGTTATATATATCAACCGCTGAGAACTCCATTGGAAGCTTGCTAGCTTAAGATTCAGGGGATAGAACTGAGCGGCTTATTACTATTTGATTAGGCTACTAAATGATGTCGAAACTAGGTACACTCTAATAGAAAAATTGTGTTTATCACTATTCCATGTATGTACGAAATTAGAGTATTATCTATTGCCTAGGGAAGTGTTGGTAGTTTGTAAGATAGATATAGTGAAGTATTTACTAAATCGGCCGGTCTTTCAAGGAAGGTTGATGAAATGGGCCATTAAGCTGAATGCATTTGCTCTAAAATATGTGCCATTATATGCCATGAAAGGACAAGTGTTGGCCGATTTCTTAGCACAACATCCATGTGTGGAAGTACAGAACCTATTAGCCGAGTGTCAAGGTTATGTGCAGATTAAACCATAGACTCTAGCTTTTGATGGTTCAAAACATCAAAAAGGAGTTGGTGCAGGAGTAGTAATTACTAGTCCTAAGGAGTGGATAAGAAGTTTATGAATCAGCTAGATATCAAATGTTCCAATAACCAAGCAGAATATGGAACTATCATAATTGGCTTAAAACTGCTCAAGTCTTTGGATGTAAAGGCCGTGCAGATTATGGGACATTCACAGTTGGTGATCAACTAATTATTGGGAGAGTATAAGTGCAACAACCTAACATTTGAAGATATCTGAAAGAAGCCCAAACCTTATTAGAATATTTTGCTGATATCATAATATTACATATTCCCAGGATGTCAAATGAAATAGTAAATGACTTAGCACATGCCTTTGGATACAAGTTCATGATACCAGATATCAATACTGTGGAAGATGGAAAAGCATTAGTAATTAACCATTAGCTGGGGACATCAGCCGATTGGAGGCAAGAGTTGATCCAATATTTGGCTAACCCGTCAGCTCAAATAGATTATAAACTTAAAGAAAAAGTATTAAAGTATGTATTTATTGATGGTAAGCTATTCAGAAGAAGTCAAGAAGGGGTATTACTCAAATGCTTAAATAAAGAAGAGGCCTTAAAAGTGATAGGGAAAGTCCATGAAGGCATGTGTGCGGCTCACAAATCTAGCTCTAATATGAAATGGCTAATCTACCGATATGGGTATTATTGGCCAACTATTACAGCCGATTGCTTTGCCTATGCTAAAGGCTGTGAGGCTTGTCAGCTTCATGGACCCATATAGAGAATGCCAGCCAAGGAATTGCATGCCATTGTCAAACCTTAGCCATTTAGGGGTTGAGCAATGAACCTCATAGGCAAGATATATCCTTCATCTTCTAGGAAGCACACTTTCATTATAGTTGCCACTAACTATAATTTGTATAGAAAGACAAATTATACATTAGTTTGGCATTCCAGAGATCATAACGGCTGACCAAGGCACTATGTTTACAGGGTATAAGGTGAAAGCGTTTATGCAAGACTATGGAATTAAACTCATTCCTTCATCATCTTATTGCACAAGCCAATAGTCAAGTCGAGGCAACTAACAAGGTCTTAATTAACATGATTAAAAGAACTGTTGAAGATCAACCGAACACATGGCATGAAACATTATCCATGGTTCTTTGGGCTTATAGAAATGCAAATAATAAGGCTACAGGTTCGACTCCATTTAGACTAACTTATGGTCAAGATGCAGTTTTGCCAATGGAGATAAATGTTAAATCATTAAGAGTAGTAAAACAAGCTGGACTGCAGCTTCAAGAGCATTCTCAGGCCATGTTCCAAGAGTTGGAATCAGTCGATGATGATATAATTATGGCCCTAGAGAATATTAAGCTGAATAAAGAAAGGGTTGTAAAGTCTTATAATAAGAAGGTGAAGAGGAAACAATTTGCCGAGGGAGATATTGTATGGAAGGCGATATTGCTTATTAGAACTAAAAATCCTAGATTCGGCAAATGGTCTCCAAATTGGAAAGGTCCCTATATTGTTAGCCAAGTTTTATATGGGGGAGCATATATATTAGTTAATATACAAGGAAAAGAATTAACTACGAGTATCAATGAGAAATTTTTGAAGAAATATTTTCCATCTATCTAGGAAACGGTTCAAATTGATTAAAGTGTTTAAAGAAATAGCCACAAGCCGGCTATTTAGCTCTAAATTTTAATTACAAGAAGAAAAAATAATATCCTATCCTAAGTTTCAGATTGGGTAGGAGTTGCATTGGCAGGTTTGCCTTCTGCATCGGTTGATTCGGCTTGCTCCCTTGCTTCAGCCGATTGAGCTATGGTAGATTTGGTAGCTGCCTCTACAGATAACTCTTCCTCCAAAAGTGTTGTCAAAGCATCCTTAATAGCGGTGAGGATGGTGTCCTGCATATCATCAAGCTTGAGTTCTGGAGTATGAAGGGTGGGCTCTTCGCCTACGTAAGGAATAATAGCGGAGTTGAAATGTTGAGCAATTTCTATGCGAAAAGGATACTAAGAAGAGTAAACTGAAAGAAGCATCTGAAATAAGCAAATAAGTTGATATAATTACCTACAGGCAGAGGTAGCCGAGCTGCTTGAAAATTCTGAAATAGGGAAGCCTATGAAGATTCAGCCTCGACTAAGCCCTTGTTGCCTACCTCCATTGCATTCTCCAATGGCTTTTGTTTCTCAGTAAGAGGGACAATCTTATGATCCAGGGCTCCAATGGCTTGGGAATAAAGTTGAAGCTGTTGAGCATCTTTAATTTGAGCTTTCACAGTGGCTAGTTCAGGTTCTAGGACCCCTAATTCAGCTTGCAGCTTGGCAATCTCTTCGTAGATGGACCCGATCCTATTAGTAAGTTGAGTTTGCCTTTGCTGGTGCTGGTGTCGACTAGATTTCATAGTGTGATATTGGGATAAGTATGCATTCTTCTGCATTTTGAGATATGCCAATTCCTCCAGAGCTTTGAGACTATAACCTCGGCGGGATTTGAACCAACAGTTGTCTGACACAATATCTGAGAAAGTCAGAACAATGTCAATACACACCTGCCAAAGTGAAGTAGGTACCTCAGCTCCTTGGGACTTGGACACCTTCAAGAGAGAGCGTTCCAGTCTAGCCAAGGCCGCAGAGTCTAAAGGAAAAGACTTTTGCAATTCTTCCCTAATGATCTCAAGGTGCTGCTGTACAGGTGATGACAAAGTGTTTGGAGGTCAAGTAAATGGAGCATTGAAGTACGCTTCTAACTCCTCATTAGGGATTAGGGATAGAGAAGTAGGAGGAGCTAGAGGCTGCTGAGGGAAGCTGCTGATGTCATGGGGCTCTGCTGCTCGGCTCCTCTGTTGGGGGATAGGCTGGCTATCATGAAAGTCTACATTGGTTGAAGGATTTATTGACACTTCTTTAGTAATGGGAGGGGATTGGACAACAAGATTAGTCGTAGTAGGTTCATTCGGCTCAGACTGCAATGCTTGATCTTGAGGATCAGCTGATGCAGGAGTTGATTAGGGTTTAGGCCAAGGAGTGTTTCTAGCCTGCCTTATTAGAGGACGTTCTTCTTTTTCTTCTTCTTCCTCAGAATCTGGTATGACATCCTTCATTTTTAGGGACTTGGTTGTGAACCTAGGTGGACGAGGAGAAAGAAAGTTCAACTTGGCCTTTTTCTTACTTCTCATTTTTTTTTTTTTTTTTGCAAGAATACAAGTATACATTAGACTAGGAATAAACATGCTACTAAGAATGAAGGAAAGTTGCATATCCTTATAGGGGAAGTGTCTTTTGAAGCAACTGCGGCTGGAGCGGCCATCCTAAGATGGGTAGCCAATACAAGGTTCCTAGGGCTTTTCCTCATTGTAGTTTTATGACGCGGCTAGGTTGAAACATGAGTATCACCATCTATAATTTGTAACTCTGTGTTTCATATAGATGATAAGATAAGTATACAAAGGAAAATGATTCAGATAACATAAAGACTAGATATGCTTACCTTGAATGGTAGGAGGCATGATTTTGGCTAAGGGCTTGGTGCCAAGTAATGGAGTTACTATAGTAGTGGTTGGTCGAGGAGGTTAAGCAAGCCTATTATGGCTACCACCAATGAGCTTTGACAGATAATGATCAGGAGGGTGAGGAAAAGCTCTATTGAACACAAACTTCCACTAATCTGCATAATCCGAGGAAGTTCCAGGCTAGGGGATAAAAGGCTGGAATTGAAATTAACTCAGTTTGTTGGCATTAGTGGTCACCAATTGTTTCAGCTCGAAGGATAGAAGTGCAGGCCTTGTATCAGTGGTTACCACGGATAGATAAGGAGCAAGAACACCGTGGATAAGTCCAAACTATTGAGCAAAATAATTTGGATTGCATACCTCAGCTGATATCTTGTTAAAGCAAGCATTAGGGTTGGATTGCCAGCTAGAGTTGTTAGAGCTTGAGCAGATTCTTGATGATCTTTTGATGATCCCTATCCATGTCACCATTATTGGAACTGGTATCTTCAATTTGCTGTTAGTCTTTACTTGTCACCTGAGATCCTACTACAAGACCCACGATAATGGGAGTTACCTCCAAGGCAGGAGCATGTTCAGGTTCCTCAGCAACCACCCCTGCAGTATCCTCCTTATGCCCAAGTACCTCAATATCCAGTCAAGATGCACCGCCACCCTTGCAGTATCCTCCGTATGTCAAAGTATCTCAAAATGCAGTCGAGATGCACCCACCACCTCCTCAGTATCCTCCTTTTGTCCACGTGCCCTCGGCACCATGGCAGTATCCTCTTTACAGCCATATGCCCTCACCTCCATCCTAGTACCCATATAGTTACATGCCCCAACCACATGGGATAGAGCCGCATCGAATGAGCATTTCGGCATTATCATCCAGATCAACTCATGGCGATGAAGGTCATTCACAGGGAAGATGGTCAGTTGATAGTGGAGTACACTACCATCATGGTGCTGGCTCACGTCAATGCAATAAATCTCATGCTGCTGAATCTGGATGTGGAAGTGTTGCTTCTGCTGCCTATGGAGACGTGTATCGGCCAGTTCCACCGATACCACAACAAGAATAGAATTGAAATTAACTCAGTTTGTTGGCATTAGTGGTCACTAATTGTTTTAGCTTGAAGGATATAAGTGCAGGCCTTGTATCAGTGGTTACCACGGATAAATAAGCAGCAAGAACACCTTGGATAAGTCCAAACTATTGAGCAAAATAATTTGGATTGCATGCCTCAGCTGATATCTTGTTAAAGCGAGCATTAGGGCGAACCCCATTTAACAAATCACAGCCAGTCAAGGCACTGCTCCAATAAGGAATTGTTTCTCCTACTTCATCATCCGAGGCTAAAATCAGATCTACTTGAGCCTAGTATAGCCCATAAGAGCGGTAGATGAAGGGACAAACCTCCAGATACAGCCTAGGACGCATCTTGAATAGTCGATCAGCTAGTTGAAAAGTAGAGAAGTTTGGAATAGGCACAGTCTTGTAATGAAGACTATAAGTAGGAGCATCTCGGATCGATTCTGTGGTGATAGAGCAGTCGCGGTAGAATTCTGGAAAGCACCCATTCACCCATAGGAACTGGAATCATATGGGACCAAGAATGGCCTTGGTATCTCGAGATTTCAACTGATCTACCCATATCTTCATGCCCTCATAGAAGGAAGATAGAAATAATGTTCCCAAGTTCATTGGTCGACCAGATATGATAGCCGAGACATAATAAGAAAATTCGTTGACCGTGGAAAGGGATTTACTGCAAAGGAAAAATTTACAGAGTTAGAAGAAAATGAAAGCATTACGCTTTGTAATACTTACAGCACCTCGATCCCGCCTGTGCTCTTCCATGAACTTGCCATAAGAAGAGTTTTCCATGGAGACAGGGCAGCCGAGGTCCTAAAACCTCTCTTCATATAAATAAGGATGTCCTCGCCAATAATCAGCAGCCCTAACATAACATAATGCTATTTTTCCTCCTTTTTTTTTTTTTCTTTTTGGCAAATTCCAAAGTATAAAATTAGTCATTTCAGTTTATAATCATTCAAAAAAATAGAGATAATATTAATTTTACAAAATATATTAAATAAAGTTAAGTTTATAATTGCATAGTAGAGATGCTCTAGGATTCTAATTTATCAGTTAATTGTAAATCTAACCCTAATTGTAACCTTTGAATTAAATTTAAGTAAACATGACTTATTTTAAATAAATTTAATTTATTAAATATTTTACATAAACATAACTACGTGATTATAACAAACCAATCATACGGTAGCGCATTCAATAACTTATTATTAAGCCATTTCTTACAAAACATACATATAAGAAAATGATATTAATAAATACATATAATTATTACCATTTTTTTGGGTAATGCAATCATTAACATATTCAACCAAAAAAAAAACTAATAATATAGATAAATATAAAAAATAAATAAATAGATAGTATTATAAACTACTAATAGATAGTATTACTATTAATAAACTAATAATTTGAAACAATAATCTAACTAGTTGACTATAATAAACCAATCATATGTTATAAACAAAATAGTTTCATTGAAATTAATAGCCAGAGCCCCAAATTACATTAGCCAATACAAGGTAATAACATTTCACTTATATCTAAGAAGTTGGCCGATTTCTATGGGGACATTGTTTATGGCTAAGTCCTTCACCTCGACAGAGGCCACAATGTTTTGGTCCTCTCATCTCTCTCATATCCATTTCAATGAGGAAACAATTGATATTGGTCGACCTTTCTCTATGCGTTTTAACTGGGATTTAGGATAAATTCTCAGGCCACTATATGGCGGCCATGTAATTTCATGTCAACCCTGAATTCCTGCTCATACACTTTGCAAATCTTGTCCATCCTATAAATGCCATTCATATAAACTTGCCAATCAATGTACTGATTAAAACAACAAGCAATTACGTGACAACATGGATATCGATCTGTCTGAAAATTACCGCAATCACAGTACTGTTCCCTCATATCAACTTTGAATTGTAACCATTTGATAGGTCTTTGACATAGAAACTCATGTTGTCTTGAAAAAGTAGTAATGCGCACGCCTCCGGCTGCTTGCTAGTTTTCTCATAAACGTGTCGTGATGGCTTCAGAGAAAACACTTCTAGCAGTTTTTCATGTATATGCCTTTGTACCTTTAGTAGCAAATAACTCAGCTAATCGAAAGTATGTTGCTCTAACTAAGGCAGTAATTGGTAGATTACGAGCCCCCTTTAACACAGAGTTGATGCACTCGACCAGATTCGTGGTCCTATGTCCATGTCGATGTCCTCCATCAAAGGCTTAAACCCACTTTTCTCTTCGAATTTCATCAAGCTAATTTGCATAAATCTCACCATGCTGGCGCATTCGCTCGTAGTGAAGATTAAATTCACGCTCCGTCCTTGAATAGCCTACAAATCATAACATGGTTAGCAAAGAATAAAAGAAAAAAAATCACATTCAGCAAAAGAGATAATTAATTTGGGAATCACCAATACTCATGACAAGTCGGTGTAAGTAAGGCTTCTTGAATCTCCACAAGAAATTGGCTATGATGTGTCTAATATGGTACATATGAAATGCTCTTGGAGGTTTCCACTGACCATGGCAACATTGAATTGCTACTTTAATTGACTCATGCCAATCAGAAATAATGCTAACTTCATCTCGAGTCACCGCATATCTGTGTAGAAAATGCAGAAAAGAATACTATGCATTTGCCGTCTCGCCCTCAACTATTGCAAATGCAATTGGTAATATGTTTTGATTGCCATCTTATGCAACTGCCACTAATAGAGTGCCTCTATTTTCTGCATACAAATGTGTCCCATCAACCTGGACTAATGGTTTATAGTATCTAAAAGCTCTGATGCAAGGACCAAAGTCCAAAACATTCGACTGAATATTCGATCATTTGGTCGCTCCTCAGTGCCATAGTAGGTTGGACTAGTATCGAACTCAACATATGAACCTCTCCTAAAAGCACACATTGCTCCCAACCATTTGGGTAAAGCTGCATATGACTCTTACCAACCACCATATATTCTTTCAATTGCTTTTTGCTTCGCCGTCCATGCTTTCCAATATGTCGGTGTGTATCCATACCGAGATTGAATTTCTGCAATCACAACTTTTACTTTAATGGATACATTAGTTCGTATCATGGGCTTTATATATTATGCAATCATGTCAGTATCTAACTTTGTATGATCTTGAGAAATCATTGCCGTAGTATAAGTGTGAGGGCCATTGTACATTTTGACTTCCCAAATGTCCCTTTTTCTTCTAAGACTTACCCTAACAAGCCAATTGCACCCCAAACCATAGTATTTGTAGTTACAATTAAAGGTCCTTGATTCTGACTCACATACTTTGTAGTCTACCGATTTAGATATGTTGTAATTTTTTATTGCTCGTACTACAGCCTCCCTATTGTTGAATTGCATTCCCACAAATAGTTCACCGTCTATAGTATAATCACTAGCCATGTTTGCGTATTCGGGAAACTCAAGTGCATGCATAGCTTCAAGATCCAAAGTATGCATGAAAGATAGAGGATTCTCTAGATGCTGAATAATAGCCTGTGTATTGGGCATTTCATCATCCTCTTCTTCTGCACCATCATTCCCCGATTCATATTCTTCTTCTAAGTAATCACTATCGGTTTCACTATTCCGAATTTCACATTCTGCACCTCTTACTGGAAATAGACTTGGTAGATCTTCTTCGTAGTGCTAGTACTAACAATTAATAATTATAAACACAAAAGATCATTACTTCGATACATTTCTGATACACAAGATCCTCATAAAGAGGTAAGTGTAGAGCATATTTTATATCTCATATAATAATAATAATAATAATAACAATAACAATAATAGAAATAATAATAATAATAATAATAATAATAACACTAATAATAATAGTAATAATAAAAATGATAATAAAGAGTGATTAAAAATTTAATTTAAAATGATAATAATAGTGATTTACTAATATCTAATCTACTAATAATAATAATAATAATAATAATAATAATAATAATAATAATAGTACTAATAACAATAGTAATATTAGTAATTATAATAACAATAATATCAATAATAGTCTATTAGTAGTAATAATAATAATAATAATAATAGTAATAATAATAGAAATAATAATAGTAGAAGAAGTAATATTTTTAGTAATAATAATAATAGAAATACTAATTGTAGTAGTAGTAATAATAATAATAGAAATAATAATAGTAGAAGTAGTAATATTATTAGTAATAATAAGAATAGAAATAATAATAGTAGAAGTACTAATAATAATACTATTATTATTATTACTAATAGACTATTAGTAATAATAATAACAATAATAATTGTAATATTTGTTATCAAAGTAATAGTAAAAGAAAATATAGAAAGAGGAGGAAGAGAGAATTCTAGATATTCTCAAAGGAGTTCTCATACATGGAGCACCCAAAGGGCTATTTATAGACAAAGGGTGAAAGATACAATATATGATCAAATAACTGATTCTGTCTAATCAAATCTTAACTGAATCAGGATAAAGATATATACATCCACATTCAAATTCAAATAATATTTGATAACACTCCCCCTTGGATGTCCATTAGGGATATGCCTCATTAAAACCATACTAAGAAAAAATTGATTGGGAAAAAAATCTTAGTCAAGGAAAAAGAGTACAATATCCTCATAATGAGAATTGCCTCGTTAAAAACCTTATCAAGGAAAACTCAGTGAGACAAAAACCTTGATTAAGGAAAAAAGAGTACAGCATTTCTCCCCTTCTTCAAAGGATCATTTAAGTTCTTGGAATTGATGCATTCCAATCTTGTGCACTAGTTTCTCAAAGAAAGAAGTAGGTAATGACTTGATAAATAAGTTTGAAAGAATATCACTTGAATGAATTTGTTGGATATCAATCTCCTTGTTTTGAAGATCATGCGTGAAAAAGCTTCTAAAGAAATATATTCTCTTTTTTAGCTGAACTATGCATGTTGCATTGTCCTCGTATAAAATTGTGGTAGTTTCTTCCTTATAAGATAATCTACATAACACTTGAATCTATTGTTTTCCACATATAAATAACTTGTTTGAGACTGCATTAATGTGGATCTAAAAAATATCCTGCATCTGCATAACTAACTAATTGTAACTTGAATTCATATGAATAACCACATGTCAATCATTCCACAGAGGTATATGTTTAATTCCAATCCAATGGCTTTCTACCTATTTTGGAAATGAAATACATATGCTAATACATTTATAATGAACATTATATCAAGTCATGTATTATTGGCAAAATATATAAGTGCTCTTATGATACTAAGATATGGTACTTCAGGAACAAGAACTTCATTACTTTCCCGAGGATGAAATGAGTCCCTTTTCACATCCAATGACCTCATAATTATTGGGAATACTTAATGGATGTGATTTATCCATATAAAATCCCTTAAAAACTTTCTCTACGTAAATTGATTGACAAACAAACATTTTATTTGTCAAATGCTCGATCTATAGGCCGAAGCAAAATTTTGACCTTTGAGGACTTTTTATCACAAACTCTTCTTGTAGATTTTTTATGACTATGGGAACTTCTTCAGGAGTCCCAATAATATTTAAGTCATCAACATACATAGCAATTATAATGAATCCAAATGCAAATTTCTTGATATAAACAAAAGGGCAAATAGCATAATTCTTAAACCCCTTCTTGATCAAATACTTATTGAGACGGTTATACCACATCTGTCCAGATTGCTTTAGACTATATAAAGATCTTTACAACTTGATTGAATAGATTCCTTGGAAACGTTCATTAGATGTTGATATCTTTAATCCTTTAGGGATTTTCATGTAAATATCAGTATCTAATGAACCATATAGATAAGTTGTGACAACATCCATTAGATGCATATTTAGCTTATTATGTGCAGATAAGCTTATCAAATATCGAAACGCAATTGTATCCACTACTGGGGAATACATTTCACCATAATCTATATCAAGTTTTTGTGACAAACCTTGCGCTACAAGCCGAGCTTTATAGTGTACAATATCATTTTTCTCATTTCGTATTCTCACAAATACCCATTTGTATCCTATAGGTTTTACACCTTCTGGTGTTTGGACTACAATTCAAAGACTTCACGTTTTGCAAGTGAGTCTAATTCAGTCTGTAGGGCTTCTTTCCATTTTGGCCAATCATCTCTACAACAATTCTTGGCTCAAGATCCTCATTTTCATGCATAATATTTAGCGCTATATTATATACAAATATATTGTCGACAATAATTTCTCGTTGATTCCATATTTTTCCTGTAGAGACATAGTTTATTGAGATCTCATCATCTTGACTACTTTTTCGTGTATTGGAACATCTTCTGGCGTTTCAATTATGTCAAAAATTTGGACTATAGGAAGAGTCCTTACTATGTCTTTGTCTTCTTCTACAGGAAGAGTATCACTATTAGAATCATTTTCCTCCATAAATTCACTTGCCTCATTTCTTTTTCAAGGATTTTTATTTGTAGAACCGATTGGTCTACTGCGCTTTTAGCTTGTGATTGTCCAACAGGGATATTAATTGAATTGGGGCATTTTTTAGCTGATATATAGGATCTAGTTATCTTTTTTGTATCTAGAAATGCATCTAGCAACTCATGTCATTCTTTACAAATACTTTGAGCTTCTAATTTTTATTACTTTATTTGAGGATCTAAATAAAGTAAGAATGATGCATTCCAATATATTTCCTTTTTCAGCTATTTACTCCCTCCCTTTAATGTTGGAAATATTATCAAATTGGCATTCTACAAATTGAGCCTTAAAGACATCTCTCATTTGCATTTCAAGAAACTAGATTATAAAGAGAGAAAGAGAGAGTCATGTCTAACATATATTCCCAATTTTCTTTGGGGTCCCATTTTGGTGCAATAAACATATATTGCACATCCAAAAATTCTTAAATGGGAAATATTTGGCTGCTAGCCAAAAGCTAATTATAGGGGAAAGAATTGATGGCAACATGTTTGCCTTATATAAATAAGTGCTGCAGCATGTAAATGTAATACCCAATACAAAGATTAAGTGTTAGAAATAAATTTCAAGTTTGTCTGAATTATGCACTTTGGTATGATCTTTTAAATCAGGATTATTGAATATTTGGAAGTTATTGGAGTGGCAAAAGGCTAACAAAAGTGATTGAGGCTTAAATTTTTCCCAAAAAAATTTTTTTTTTGGAGAGTTAACGCTCAGGCGCCAGCTTTGGGGGCTCGAGCGCTAACTTTTGCTGTCTGGATAAGCTTTAGGAAAGTGGCGCTCAAGTGCCAGCTGTGAGATGGAGTCTTTGGAGTTTCAGGTGGTTAGACACTCGAACGCCAGGAATTGCCCACTCGAGTGCTAGACATTAGAATCAAAATTGAACGTTTCCTATTGTTGAGTGCTTGGAAGTGGGCGCTCAAGTGCCCGCTGCATGAAATAAACTTGGGGTTTCGACCCCTTTCTTCATTTCAACCCCAAATCTCTCTCTTTCTTCCTCTCTCTTCTTTCTCTCCCTCCACAAGAACTCCATTAATTCTTCACCAATTTTTACTCAAATCCACCACCTAATCCATCTTATTCTCATCATTATCATCATTCTAATTATGATTTTCTCTCTTGGAGCTTTCTCTCTCCTCCTCTAGTAAGAGAAAATCATGGTGGGAGGAGACCCATCGCTCTTCTCATGTTCCACCGTCTTCGTCCACTCTTTAAGGTAATTGTTGAGCCCTACCATAGATTAGCTAGTTTTTCCATGAATTCCATGTTTAAGTTTACGAAGGGAGGGTTAGGGTTCTAGAAATTTGAGGTTTTTCCCCTATGAGGCTAATCCTATTAAAGTCTTACAATAGTTAAGTTATGGGAGTCTAATATATGTATTGGTCATGCTAGTACTCTTTGAAATCCCTTGGTGGCTCTAAGGCTTCGTAGAGCTTGAGCTTCTTCCTTTCTAGACCTTAACTGTAAGTGATAATATATTTATAGATTATTTTGAATATATGCATGATTTTAAAAATATTATGTTTGTGGTTATACTTTTGAATGTTGAAAGTTGAAATTGCATCTTATTAAATTCTTGAAGGGCAAAAAGATATTACTCCTCCCTCTCTTGATATATGATTATGTATGTATGTAAGACAAGTACCTTAGAAGTTGATTTCTAATACTTGAATATTTTGATGGAAAAGATGTAGTTCATGTTATTGATTATATAAAGGTTTTGAAGCTGATATGGTGTTTAGAACTTATAGATTTCTATAAAGTAAGTTTAATACTAATTTCTATGAAATTCTAAAGTTTTAAAGAGTTTGAGCAATGTATCTAGAATCAAGGACTTGATTTCAGGAGAGAGTTTAAATTTAATGTTCTATGGAAGAGCTTTAGATACCTTAACATGAATAGTTTGAAAGCATTATACTCTGAACCTATGTTTGCTAAGAATATAGAAGTTTTCTTAAATCTTATTATGCGTTAAATGATATGAGCAATAAAGTATATGAATTAAGATGAAGAAAAGATTTAGTGACAAGGTTTTAGCAAAGAGTTAAGTTTACCTAAGAGGAGGAAACTGTGTTAGAAACTGCTTGCTAATGGCAGTTAGCATTAACGTTGGTGCACCTCGAATAACCCAGCTAGCAGGGTAATTGCTACCTCGGTATGTCGGCCAACATGTCCGAAATATATAGACATGCACAGGCATGAAGTTATCATTTACTACTGGAGTTAGGCCACAGGGCCACCCAATCAGGCAGCTATTTCTGAAATAAGATCCTCCCTTAAGCTTTATGATGATTTTGAAACAAGTATTTACTTTTGATGTTATGAGAAATTATTTCTATCTTTAAGTCCAATTCTTATATCATTATTATGCATATGATTTATTACATCTAGTTGTAAAAGCATTATGTTTATATATATATGTTTATAAAGAAGTTTTATCCAATGGAAAGGAAAAGGTGATTAAGGACCTATGGATGTTTTAAGGACATATTATGCTTCAGGTATGTTTTACCAGAAGTTTTATGGGGGGCTTTTACGTATAGACAAAGTATTTTCTTGAAAAGGAATGTAAGAAGTTTTATGAAGTTTATTTTAAGTTAATGCTAAAGCTTGTCCTACTCCTGTTTTAGATATATTATCCCTCAGTGAGTCTGTATGAGTCACCCCTTTCTTCCTTTCCATGTTTTTAGATAGGTGCAGACTCATGTTCAAGCTTCCATAATCAGCTGGAGGTGTTAGACTATTAGTCAATTCCACACTTTGTTCGTGTAGTAAATAGAGGTTATTGTATTTGAGAAGCTCTGTATTGTATATATAATCTTAGTAATGCTCCATTAGCCTACGGGCAGGGTCCTTCCTATATGGGTTTATATATTGTAATAAAAGTGTAGTTGTTTTAGTTATGATCAGTTTGATTAGTAATGACTATGGATTTGTATTCATATTTTTATAAGCATTTTTTGTGTCTTATATTCTCATATTGTGTGCTGTAGGGTGCATTCGAAGAATGCCTGGATCCCCAATGAGTTTGCATATTTTATGCAGGGTGAGAATCTTTATTTGGAGATAGTTCTAAATACAAAAGAGACTCTGCCCAATTTTCTATTAGAATAAAGTCTAAGTAGGCTTGCTAAGGACGTATCCCTACGTGCCAGTCATGGCCTGGGTTGGGTTGCGACATAACATGCACTCAATTAAAATTTGGAAGATTGGTTCTCATAAGCATTGGTCTAGCAACCGATTGGAGGCATTTTATAAATGATTCTAGCAACCTATTATGTATATAAACATAAGCAGCTAGATATTCAACATTTATATTACCGGCCATACAATAAGCAATAAAAGCTTGAAAAGTAAATTCAGTAGCATCATCAAGATGAACTATTTTGATTGGATTGTCCAGAAATTGTGATCTTTGTTGAATAACTTGTGCAAGTAATCTTGCAAACTCCAGGTTGCGAGATAATAATAAGCACACATGTGACTATTTCATAGATGCATCTATTAAAATCATAAAATATTTAAAATGTCTACATTGTGGATGAACTAGTTCACATATATCACCTTCAATTCCTTCTAGGAATTTAGGAGATTCAAATCCAATATTTGCTAGTGATGGCCTTATATATAGTTTAATTTGAGAACACGCAGCACAAGAAAACTTATTAGATTGAAGAATCTTCTGGTTTTTCAATGAGTGTCCATATGAGTTTTCAATAATTTTTTTTTCATATCATTATTGCTCCCAAATGTCCTAACCAATCATGCCAAATGATAAATTAAATCATTTGAATTAGTAAGCTTCTGGTTTACTATAATATGTACTCAATTGTACTAATATTAGTGCAATATATATCGAAAGAAAGTATAAGGAATCTCTTTACTACAACTTTCTTTTTCGAGGCACAAATTATAATATGGAAGTACTCATTACTTCCCTCTCTCTTCATCTCAATATGATATTCATTTCGATGAATATCTTTAAAACTTAATAATATTCTTCAAGAAACAAGATTGTAGCTCTTTCGGAGCTTACGTATATATTAAGACTTAATAAGTTTCTTTAGGAACAAAATAGTAGCTCTTTCAGAGCTTACTAATGTAACATTCGAAAAATTTTATCATTTTAATCAATTTGTTCAGTTTTGACGATAAGTGAAATTAATTAGAAATCAATTAAATATTTAATTAAAGGCCAATTAAAGGCTAGTTAGAAATTAATTAGATATTAATTCAAGAGATTAGACTTGAGAGAATTAGAATAGACATATAGAAACCTTCACAAAATTTTTCCAAAATGTTTTGCTGATTTGAAGGAAACCGGTAGAGATTCGGTATTTTAAACTACTGAAACCGAATCAATGGAAATGTATTCCCAAAACCCTATGTTTAGTGGCTGAAAATTTAGCCACACACCCATCTAGGGCAGCCTCAAATTTTCAAGCCTTGTTGGCTTATTTGTAAGCTAAGTGAAGCATCAACAAATAAGAGTTCAATTCCTCAACCACCCTTATTTACTGATATCAGATTTTTCCCCTTGGTTTCCTTGATGTTACGTCCAAGAGAAGGAAAGGAAAAGACAACCAGTTGCTTCCTTTCACCTTGTACTTGAACTTCAATCATCTTTATTTCTTCAATCTAAAACCCAAATCTAGCAAGACTATACCTAGAGGAGGTAGAGATTCAACTTCTCTTCTTGTTTCCTTCGATATAGAGCTGCTTGGGGTTTCAACTTTTCTTCCCTTTTTGATATTGTATTTGGGTATAGATGATGATTATTGGTTGGTTTGGTAGCTATCTTTGTGTTTAAATTGAAGTTGAAGTGGAAAGGTTTGAGAATAGAAAAAACCCTATGGTGTCCGTACGTGTTGTGTATGGGCCAAAATTTAGCCATAAAAGTTTGATGAATATATATTTACATGAAACTAGACATTTAGGGCTTTCCAACCATATAAAGTATAAGGCCATAGAGTTAGTATTGAGGAGATATGAATTTTGACCTAGATTTTTGAGTTTGGTTCTGGGCAAACGAGGTTGTTCAAGGAAAAACTAGCCCTATACAACTTGGAATTGAGTAAAACAAACTTCTTTAGAAAGCTTACACATAGAGAAACATCCCATAAAAATTTTAGAGTTAGACTTGATCCCAAGTGCTCCTAGTAATTCAATGAAATCACCCTAAGTCCAAACTGAGCTAGAATAGGGCAGTCCAAAAGGGTCAAATTACGAAGCTTACAACTCAAGTTCTACTCATGAAAATGAGATAAAACGTACTGCAAATAAAAGCTTGTTCTGTTAGATTTAATATGATGTAAATTTCGTACGATTTCAACTAGTTTTCGATTTTTAGTGAATTTTTACTTTTGAGTGTGTAATTTTAGCTAGCTACAGGGTAGGCTGAGATAGAACTTTAATAACTTGAGTTACACTTATCAAAATTAGATGAGATCAAAGAGGTTAGAAAATAGACACACAACACTCCAACATATCCAAAATTTAGGTCCAAATGAAGTAAATAGAAATTATGGCTTATTTTACAAAAATTAGGTAGAGTGAAGGTACATAGGCAGCAATAAAATTTCAAGTACAACTATTATTTCTATGAGATTTATATTGAATTATGAATGAAATATTGTGATTTTTCTGAAAAATTAGTTGTCTGAGTACTGGCACTATTCATGGAAAAGCAGACTCGATCTATTATACCGCCGAATTCTCGGCAGAAGTCTATGAAATTATGAGTATTTATTTTACGAGAAATTTATGATATGAACAGTTATACAATTATGAATATGTTATGGTGATATGATCATGAATTATTCTTATAAGAGCATGAATATTTGCATATGAATGAAGGAAAAATATATGAGATCCCTTCATTTGGAGGCAGTTATTTAGGTCCCTCCATGTGAGGGCAGTTAAAAGACAAAGATGAAGGTCTCTTTATTCGGAGGTAGTTGCACATTGGGTCCCTCCCTGTGAAGACAGCTAAAACTTTTGGGTCCCTTTATGTTGGAGGTAGTTGGCCAATTGAGTCCCTCTAACCTAGAGGCGTGTGGGTCCCTTTGCGGGTCAGAACTATGTGATGACGGTCACGAGTTGAGCTCACTCCTAGATTAGGCTACCCAAGGGCAGCAAAGATTAAAGGCAAGGACATATGTATGTAGACATCCTAGGGACGGCGATATGTAATGCGTAGGTGTGTCAAGTAAAGAAAGCAAAGGAAGCACAAAAGCATATGCATGATTTTAAGATGCAGTGCATACACATAAATAATGTTTGTTATTACCATCATTATGACATTGCAAGTAGGCTCTTGTTATCAATATTATTATTATTATTATGAAATATTATTGTACTCATGCTTGAATCCTTACTCTATTTAACAAGTGCATGAATAGAATTAACTCTGCTTCGGACCATATATTTTCAAACTATAAAATGGAACAGTTCGTATAAATGTTCACTTTTTTTTTTTAATAAACCGAAGTAGCTAGAGATAATAACGATGACACGATATAAAATTTCTTAGTAAATCCTACTGAGAATTTAAAATTCTGACTCCTATTTCTGTGTTATCTCCAGATAGCTCGAGAAGTTTCGAAGACAGCTAAAGTTGTTGTCAGAAAAGGTCCGCTTAAGTAATAGTAACAACTTCTGAGTATGGTACTATGGCTTAAGCATAGTACTATATTTCGAGAGGATGTTACAACTAATATATTAAATTCAATATGTTTCTTCAAGAAACAAAATAGTAACTCTTCCGAAACTTACGAATATATTAAAACTCAATAAAAGTTTATTCGATAAATAAAATAATAGCTCTTTTGAAGCCTTCAACCATCTAATAATGGTATTAAAATATATCTTGCTTTTAAGAATAGTATGCATGATTGCATTATTCACAAGACAGATATTTATACTATTTATTTTGATTATTTTCTTTAAAGAAATATATCAATATGGAAATTTGTACATGATAATTATAGCAAAAAAGAATAAATAAATATTGAGTGCACTTGTACATGAGTATTCACATAACATTGAATAATAACAAAATATATATACATATATGCAATAGCACTATCAACATTATCAATTTACGTTAATTGACGTAAATTTAAATCTCAAGTTATATTAATGTAAATCAACAATTTTTGTTCCTCCATATCTCAAAATCCTTGAAATTTTAAAACTTGGATTTAAAAACACTTATCAACAATAGGAGGTTATCAACGACTTAGATTTAAAAAAAAAAAGTAACAATTTAAAATTTGTAAAAATGTAAACTTGAATTTAAAAGCATATTAATAATTTAAAAATTCAAATATAGTAAATCTAATTGATACTTGATAAAGATCGAGCAAAAGGTCTCCACATACGGTAGGTATGTGACTAATGTACTTTGATGCCATAATGATAGCATTTACTTTTTTTTCTAACTCAATCATGATTTTGATTGAAATCATGACCTTTGCCACTGTTGGGGTTATAATTTATTACATTTACTTCAGGGGATGGAGTAGAGCCAACTGGGCGGATTTTATTTTTTTTTATGGGCAACTCATTATTTCGTTCAGTCATAATAAGGCATAAAAATTAATTCAAAATATTTTATAAAGCCCTTTACTCGATGTTGCTATTGCAGGAGCATATTCGAGGCATGAAAAGTAGAGAATATCTTTTCTCTAACATATCTCAATTAGTAATATCTCCCCTCATAATTTAGATTCGGAGATAATTTTATAATAATGTGGTGTTGTATTTATTTGTTATATTTACTAATAGATTTAAAATCTTGCAACCCGCAAATAAATCTAATTCATATATCTGCTTCAGGCAGCTCTAAAGATCAATAGGATCTTTTAGAATAAAATATAAAAATATTAATCCTTCATGAAAGTGACAACAAAGGAAAATCAATGCTTTTGTGCAATCCTTCTAGGATGCAATGTTTCTTTATTTCAATGGTATATTCAAGATCTATTGAATCAAGATAGATTTTGCGTAATCTTTATCGGGATGCGATGACATTTTCTTGTTTAATGGTGTCTCCATGACCCATTGAATCAAAATAAATTTTAAGCAATCCTGCTGGGATGCAATATTTCGTTCTTTAATGGTGTCTCCAAGACCTATTAAATCAAGATTGATTTTGCGCTATCCTTCTGGGATGCGATGTTTCATTGTTTAATGGTACCTTCATGGCCTATTGAATCAAGATGAATTTTAAGCGATCCTGCTTGGATGCAATGTTCATTGTTTAATCGTGTCTTCAAGACCCATTGAGTCAATATGAATTTTAGCATCTATATTTTAAGACAAATATGTCTTTCACGAAATAACAAGAATCACAAATTCATGATTGAAAGAGCTTGACATGGTTAAAGTGTCTTACCTCAAGCCTTCACTTTGTTAAAGCATCTTATCTTAGGCTTTCACACAGATGGTAAAGTCTCATGCTGATAACGTGTTATGAAAATTAATAGTAAAAGAGAATAGAGAAAAAGGAGGAAGAAAGAATTCTATTATTGATATTCTCAAAGGAGTACTCATACATGGAGCACCCAAAGGGCTATTTATAGCCAAAGGGTGAGAGATATAATGTAACACCTTACCAGAC
The DNA here is from genome assembly GCA_031439585.1 of Pterocarpus macrocarpus. NCBI lineage: Eukaryota > Viridiplantae > Streptophyta > Magnoliopsida > Fabales > Fabaceae > Pterocarpus > Pterocarpus macrocarpus. The sequence continues at coordinate 55,468,914 of CM062522.1, forward strand.
AAAATACTATGCTTAAGTGATAATATATTACCTGATAAGTTATTACGTGTCGTTATCTAATTAAAGTTTCACATAAATCCAACTTTATATGCTCATAACGGAGTTAACTATTGATTTGTATATTTCTTTTTGGCCGTAATGTAAAATAAATAGGTTAACGTCATAACAAAAATGAAATCTGTAGAATAAACAGAACAGAACTATTGCACTACATCATATATATATATACATAGATGTCGGTTTTCAGAGTTTACGAAAAAAAAAAAAGAAACCATAAACAGTACAGAGTAAAGAAAATGAGGCCACTAAAACAAAATAATCCGGCCTGTCTCTACAAAACAAACCCCATATGGTCCCCACGGGACATTTCATATGCTAACCCTATCCACTAAACCTCTACCTATGGCCTAGGCTACCAAAAGAGGGCCACACTATACGTCTCTTCCTACTGCACTATATAAGCTCTCTAGATAGATTCCGAGGAAAGGAATCCATTCGCCATGCCAGCGTCAACTAGTGTATGATCCACACTTGGTGCAGAGGACGAGGAAGATGAGCTTGTGGCCTCTGACAGGTCCTCTTGCTCAGACAGTGAAGTAGAGGGAATCTGCTGAGACGGTGTAGCAGGCGGATCCATGGGAGCTGCTGCTGCCGTTGTGGGTGGTGGTAGGAATGGATGTGCCATGTAGAGAGGGATGGCAATATAAGGTGCGGCAGAGTCAAATAGTGGGTGCATAAGTGGAACGGCAAAGTCTCTACGGAAAAAGAAATAAAGGCAAAACTGGCAACTACTCGATATATATATACGGAATCTAGGAACGGATCGAGGTGTATGTGGAGGTCAGGGAACTCAATGAAGAGGATGCTTGCTGTTGCGTTCGCCATGATCTGAGAATGACGCAGAAATATACAGTAGGGTGAGAGTTTAAAGAAATTTCTCAGTAGGAATTCTAATTCTACGCACGTCTGTCATCGCCGTCATTCCCGGTTGTTTCGATTTTTTCTTAATTTTTAAATGATACAATATAACAGTAATATTCAGCTTAATATGACTTGTAGAAAATATAACTCGAAACAAAACTTGATTTTAAATTAGAGCAATACAAGTATATTTGAACAGGCATGCAAACATAGCATGAAACAGTAACCATAGATAAACAGTAATATAACCCGAGGAATATACAAGTAAATATGTCTTTAACTTAGAAACTAATAAACAGAGCATATATATGTGAAATGGAAAATGCATGTTGTTTTTGGAAGCTTTCAACTTATGCAACTTATATTTTCCATTCTTGGTCCCTTGAGAGTCTTTGGCCATATACTCCTGGGTAATAGACTGCTTTTCAGGACCGATCTTGTTCCTATATAGGATTGCTGGGTTTATTTTCCCCAACTTTCCCACTGATCTATTTCCTTTAAACTTATTCAAGGGCTGGCCCAAGCAATATGGAGTCACAACATTATTCATAAAATTGCATGTACATATAGTATTATTTTTCTCAAGTATCACATGTGCACAAACATTTCACATAATATATGAAGTCTTTGCCGAAATTTTGATAGCATAATGGATCGAGTCCAATTCCCCATGAATAGTGCTAGGCTACCAGAAAAAATATAAATCAAGCATTCAAACTAACATAAATCAACAATTCTATAACAACAATATCAATTATATAGTGTATCAACATCAATAAGATTTCTGCTTAATATTCTCAACTCTGCCTAATTTTACAAAATTCACCATAATTGCAATTTAATTCATTTGGACCTAAATTTTGGATATATTATAGTACTATGTGTCTAGTTTCCAACCCTTTTTGTCCTATCTCATTTTGATTTGTGTAGCTCAAGTTATCCAAGTTTATCTCAGTCTACCCCAAAACTTGCCAGAATTGTACCCTTACAAGTAAAAATTCACCAAAAATAGGAAACTAAGTGAAATCATACGAAACTCATACCCAATTAAATCTAACAGAACAAAATTTTATTTTAAATAAGTTGCACCTCATTTGAATAAGTATAGCTTGAGATATAAGCCCCATAAATTGACCCTCCTGGACTGCCCTATGCTAGTTCGGTTTGGACATAAGGCAACTTCATTGAATTACTGGGAATAAATGGGATTGAATCTAACTCTGAAATTTTCATAAGATGTTTCTCTACATGTCAGCTTTCAAACAGAGTTAGTTTCACTCATTTTAGAGTTTTTTAGGGTGAGTTACGCCCTGCTCAACTCATACTGCCCAATAGAGTACCTAAAATTTCAGGCTAAACTTTGAAAATTCATTACTAATTCTATACTCATCCAATAACCTTATATTTCATATGGTTGTAAATCTCTAAGTGTCTAGTTTCATATAAAAATAGATCCATGAAGTTTTAATGGATAAATTTTGGTCCGTACAAGACAAACATATGAACACCATAGGGTTTTCACCCAACAGCCCCTTCCTTCTTTCTATTTTCAAGTTCTTCCATTCCAACTTCAATCCTAATCCAAATATACATACAAAATCAACCCTAACCCATCATTTCTACTCCAAATAACATTAGAATCATGGAAGAAATATGAAACCCAAGCAGCCCCAATCCAAAGAAAATAAGAAGACAAGTTGAATTCCTACCTCTTCTAGGTGTAGTTGTGCTAGATTTGTGCCTTGGATTAAAGGACTTTTGTTGAAACTTGAAGGTTTGATGGGGATGAAGATGAGATGAGATGAGGATGAAGAAAGATGAAAGATTTCAGTTGTATGGATCCAAATTTGCAAGGGAGTAGGAAGGAAAAAAAATTGAAAACTTTTGAAGAAAGCTATCATGTAATTGGTGGATGTGTTTCCTTTCTCCAATTTGCTTTGGCTGTCCTCTTGAAGGCTGATCCTTACACCACTTGTAGAGATGGTTTGGCTAAATCTTTGCCATTCATTCTAGGGTTCTCATAGTATGATTTCTATTGGTTCGATTCCGACAGTTTAAAATACTGAAATCTTACCGATTTCTTTTAAATCGGTAAATCGGTTTTAGAAAAATTCTATAAGGTCTTCTATGTTTCTAATCTAATCCCCTCAAATCTAATTCTTCCAAATGACACTTAATTAACTTTAAGCAAATACTTAATCAAATTCTATTTAATCTCAATTATTCATTAAAAACCGAACAACTTGGTTAAAAATGATAAGATTTCTCAGACGTTTCATTACTACCCTCCTAAAAAAATTTTGTCCTCAAAATTTAGTACCTAAGAATAATTTAGGATACTCTTTTCTCATATCTATCTCTAATTCCCACGTATAGTCCGCTGAGTCTTCGTTTCCCCATGCTATCTTCACTAACTGTACGGCTTTATTCCGAAGATATTTGGTGCTCTTGTCCACTATTTTGTACTAGGGGTAAATGAAAAGTTAAGTCATCCCTTAGCTGAATTGATTCAAGTTCCAAGAAATGAGTGGGGTCAGGTTGATATTTTCTAAGTTGAGAAACATGAAAGACATTATGAAGGTTTGACAGATGCAAAGGTAAAGCGACCCAATACGCAACTGGCCCAATTTGCTTCAAGATTTGAAAAGGGCCTATAAAGTGAGGGCTTAGCTTTCTAACTTTAATAGCTCTACCTACTCTATTTGTGGGTGTGATCTTCAGGAACACATAGTCTCCTTCTTGAAATTCTAATGGCTTTTTCCTGACATCCGTGTAGCTTTTCTGACGGCTCTGGGCTGTAAGTATCTTGCTACGAATCCATTTAATTTGCTCTATAGTTTGCTTGACTAGTTCCAAACCTAGCAGATTCTGTTCCCCTGATTGATACCAATAGAGTGGAGATTGACATTTTCGTTCGTATAATGCCTCATATGGAGCCATGTCGATACTCGCATGATAACTGTTGTTATATGCAAATTTGACTAGTGGTAAATATTGATCCTAGTTCCCGTGCTGTTCCAAGATATACGATTGCAACATATACTCCAAAGTCTGAATAGTTTGCTCGGTCTGACCATCTGTCTACGGATGATATGTAGTACTTAGACATAGTCTAGTATCGAATGCTTTCTGAAATGCTCCCAAAAATCGTGAGGTAAATCTTGGATCTCGATTTGAGATGATGGTTGAAGGAATGCCATGTAATCTCACCACTTCCTGAATATACAATCAAGCTAACTTCTCCAAAGGATAATTCACTCGAATAGGTAAAAATTGAGCAGACTTAGTCAATCTATCCACTATGACCCATATATCGTCATATCCCAAGGGTGTCCTTGGTAAGCACACTACGAAGTCCATAGAAATGCTCTCCCATTTCCATTCCAGAATCTCTAAAGGTTGCAGAGTTCCTGCTGGTTTCTGATGCTTTATTTTTACTTTCTGGCAGGTTAGACATTTATTCACAAGACTCGCCACATCTGTCTTAAGGCCTGGCCATCAAAACATCTTCTTGAAGTCTTGATACATCTTGTTAATGCTAAGGTGTATAGTGAACTCACTTTTATGGGCTTCCTCCAAGATCTTCTTCCTAAGGTTATCCTCCTCAGGCACACATATCCTTCCCTGATATCGCCATACACCTTTTACATCTCGAGTAAATCCTGTTAGCTTCCCGAATTGCACTAGTTGTTCTGTATGCTGAAAATTGACATCCGGTTGTTGTGCCTGTCGGATTTGGCCTTTAAAATCACTAGTTATCTTAATTTGGTTTAACCGAACACCATGAGGAATTGCATGAGGGGTTATAGAGATTCCCAAGTTGATATCTCGGAAACTCTCTATAAGTTCTATCTCCTTGATCATCATCCATGCCACAGTTAAAGATTTTCTGCTTAAGGTGTTTGCCACCATGTTTGTCTTGCCAGGATGGTATTTTAGCTCAAACTCGTAGTCTTTAAGAAATACCATCCATCTTCGCTGCCCCATGTTTAATTCTTTATGATCAAAAAGATATTTCAAACTTTTGTGATTAGAAAATACTTCAAACTTCACTCCGTAGAGAGGGTGTCTCCATGTCTTCAAAGCAAATACTACCGTCACTAACTTGAGGTGTAACACCCTCCTCAGTACAGTACCATGCTTAAGTCATAGTACCACACTTTGGAGTTGCTACTGTTACCTGAATGGACCTTATCTGACAGCAGCTTCAGCCGTCTTCGGAAACTTCTGTAACTATCTGGAGACAACACGGAAATAGGAGTGAGAATCATAAATTCTCAGTAGGATTCTCTAATCATCATACATAGTTACATCGTTGTCATCTCCAGTTTGCTTTGGTTTATTATGAAAAATGTGAACATACTTTACAAACTGTTTAATTTTATAGTTCGAAAATATAATATCCGAAGCAAAGCTTATTTTAATCATACCACTTGGCATTTGGAAAAAACCCGTGAAAATCAAGTCATGAATTATATTGGGACTAATAACTGAAATACAATAAAGTACGATAGCATCAATGTACTAGAGGCACAACTTCTACATATACTTTACTGGAACTACAGCATATTAAGACGCTCACATAACATCAATATGCTGAGAACATAACATCTGCACATAACTTAACTTGTATTTAAATTCATACATAAACATGAAACTTGCTTTTCTTTCTTCATCTTTCTTTTCTTTGTCATCATAAAATCTTTACGTGCCACATTCCAAAGTATGATCATCATGTCATACCCCATCAGAGCATGATCGCCATGTCACGTTCCTTAGGAATATGGGATCTTCACTTGGTACTCACACTAGCTGAGTCGAAGCCATGCTTCATATGAGTGGGGTGTCTGCATATACTTTAATCTTTAATCTTTACTTGGCACACCTAGGCGTTACGTATCGCCGTCCCTAGGGTGCTATTACTGCCCTTGGGCAGCCTGGCCTTGGAGTGAGCTCGTCAGCTTCACCCGTGACCGTCGTCACACCGACTCACCCGCAAGGGGACCCACGTGCCTCTAGTCTTGGAGGGATCTCGTTCTGGCTACGTGGTTCTGGTCACGTGCCTCAAAATTGAGGGATCTCATCTGACCACGTGCCTTCAATATAGAGGGATCTCATCTGACCACATGCCTCCAAGGTAGAGGGATCTCATAGTTTTAGCTGCCTTCACAAGGAGGGATTCAAAGTGCACTGCCTCCAAGTGAAGGGATTCATATCTTTATCTTTTAACTGCCTTCACAGGGAGGGATCTCAATTAACTGCCTCCGAGTGAAGGGATTCACATTTAATATACTCATGTCTTTTCATTCTCATACAAGGTCATGCAAACATTCCTAGTTTCATAGACTTCTGCCGTAAATTCGGCAGCATAACGGATCAGCTCCGTCTCCCCATGAATAGTGCTAGTTCTCATAGACAATTTAGTCATGGCAATATAATCAATTTAACATATACATATCAATGTAAAACTGGCAATCCTCAACTCAAACCTTATAGGTCCACCAACTCTTGTGAAACTATCACTTTGGCCATTCTGCCAAATCTATTCGGTTCTGCCCGGATCTTGCATAATCTGCCTTTATCTCTATTCAACTTATTTAAACCTGAAATTTAGATATGTCATAGCTCTATGTGTGTCTACTTTCTAACCCCTTTGGTCCCATATCATTGTGATCTACATAACTCAAGATATTTAAATTTTACCTCAGCTTGTTCAGTCACTAGCCTGAATTACACTCCTAGAAGTATAAATTCACTAAAAATCAAAACTAAGCTCAAATCATTCGAAATTGGTCTCATATTGAAGCTAATAGGACAACCTCTCATTTGCCACAAGTTTCATTTCATTTGCTTAAGTATACCTCGAGTTATAAGTCCTGAAAGTCGATCTTCCTGAACTATTCTGTTTTAGTCTGGATTGGACATAGGACAACTTCCTCGAATCACTGGGAACAATTGGGATCATAACAAACTCAGAATCTCATATTGGGATGTTCCCCAATCTGTAACCTTTCTAAAAAAGTTAGTTTCACTCAATTTGGAGTTATACCCTCCGTAATTCACCCTGCCCGGGAGAAAACCCTGATTCCTAGGTCAAACTTCAAAAATTCATATCTCTCTCAATACTAATCCAATGGCCTTATATTATATGTCTATGGAAAGCCCTGAATGTCTACTTTCATCTAAAAATAGTTTCATCAGATTTAACCAATTGTAGGCGGCGCCGTACGGACTGCCGTGGAATTCCTCAACTAGACAGCATTCCAAACTTTCACTTCTCCTAGTTTCCTTCTTCTAACCTTAATTCTAACTCAATATTTCATGTTAATCCAATCATAATCCATCATAATACATTTATTAACTCATCAAATACATGAAGAAAAATACAAATTCATACAGCCAGAGGGCAAATAATTCAAAAATAAGAGTAGAATCCTACATCTTTGGGGTGTGATGTTGCTGAATTTGAATTTGAATTTGAATTGAATGAAGCCTTGACAAACCCTGGAGATTTGAGAGAGTAGATTGAGAGAGGAAAGGGAGGAGAAGAAGGTTGGGAAGGGAACGTAAATCAGACCAAAATGGAGAGAAAAGTCTGATTTAAATACATGAAAGTTATGGTGTTGATTGGTTGAAATTTTGTGGTTGAAGTTCGGCCGTGTCTCTCATTTTTGTGGCCAAATTGCTCTCCACGTCGTCCCAAGACTGGGATACGCTTCCGTTCTACCCGAAATCGGAACTCGTCCCTATAATACTTGAAGTCGGAACTCGTGACCTTTTACATTGCTTGAAGCTGAAGCCGGATGTCGGAACTCGTACCATGTTGTTTGTGACTTGAGGAAATCTTGTTTATTTTGATACTTGGAATCAAGGTCGGAGGTCAGAAATCATGCAGCTGACAATCATATAATCTCGGAACTTCTTATTTGAACTCGGGAATGTTAATGCTGGATAGAAACTCGTAGATCAGAACTCGAGTACGACTGGGAATCAACTCAAAGATTTTGAACTCATATCCATTGAGTTCAACTCTAAGGCCGGAACTCGTTACATTAAACTTGGATGTCGGTTCTTGCTTCATTGTGTTAACCTATAACTCATGAAGTCGGAAACCACGTACACTATTTTGAAGCATGAGGTATGAGGTCGGAACTCGGGAAACTCTTTTTGAAACTTGAAGCCATATTATGAGACCGAAAATCGGATAAATGAAGTCGGATATTGAAACTCGGAAGCCTCTCATTTAACTCGTAACTAGAACATGAAGTCGAAAATCAGGAATCACTCCATATTATTCGGACTTGAAGGTTAAACTCGGAAGTCGTGGAAATAATCCAGATGAAGTCAGAAGTCGTAGACTAATGTGGGCCAAACTCGGATATCGGAAGTTATCCATTTAACTCGAAACTAGAAAATGAAGTCGGAAGTTAGAAATAATCATAATTTGATGGAATCGGAAGTCGGAAAGATCATGAAGTCGGAAATTGAGCAAGATGAATTTGGAACTCGGAAAGAATCATTATATTTGAAATTCAAAGATGAAGTCGGAAATTGGAATTGATCAATCCTGGGGGCGAAGTCGGAACTCGAAAATCGGGATGTTACATGAGATCATGCGTCGCGTAATTTCTCTCATTTCAATTGTCTGGAAGCAAATGCAACCATATTCTTATTCTGCATTAACATGCATCCTAACCCATTTCTGGAGGCATCACAATAAACTTCGAATGCTCCATGAGGATTTGGCAGAGTGAGCACAGGGGCTGTCGTCAACTTTTCTTTTAAGTCCTGGAAACTTTGTTCGCATTCGGGCATCCATTCGAATGGAGCATTCTTCCTAGTTAACTTCTTTAGGGGCAGAGCTATTTGAGAGAAGTTTTTAACAAATCTCTTGTAGTATCCTGCTAGACCTAAGAAACTCCTAACTTCGTAACTGTCATTGGTCGTTCCCAATTCAATACTGCTTCTACCTTACTGGGGTCTATGAAAATTCCTCCATGGGATACTACATGGCCAAGAAATTTTACTTCTTTCATCCAAAATTCACATTTTGATGGCTTAGCATAGAGTTTCTTCTCTCTTAAAATTTACAGGACCAGTCGCAAATGGTCTGCATGGTCTCGCTCTATCTTTGAGTAAACAAGTATATCATCAATGAATAACACCACAAATTTGTCTAGATAAGGTCGGAATATCTGATTCATGTAATCCATAAATATTATTGGCGCATTCGTCAACCCGAAAGACATCACAATGTATTCATAATGTCCATAGCAAGTCCGAAAGGCTGTCTTAGGAATATCTTCTTCTCAAACCCGAATCTGGTGATATCCAGACCGTAGCTCAATCTTGGAGAATATAGTTACCCCTTGCAGTGGATCCATGAGATCATTAATCCTCGATAATGGATGCTTATTCTTGATTGTCACCTTATTCAACTGTCTGTAATCCAGACATAGTCGCATGCCTCCGTCCTTCTTCTTAACTAACAGAATTGGGGCTCCCCATGGTGATGCACTTGGCCTAATAAATCTCTTTTCCAGGAGTTCTTCGATCTACTTTTTGAGTTCGATTAGCTCCAGGGGTGACATTCGATACGGCGCTATAGATATCGATCCCGCTCCTGGTACCAATTCAATGGCAAACTCAATTTCCTTCTCGGGAAGGAATTCAGGGATATCTTCAGGGAATATATCAGGATATTCCTTAACAACTGGAATATCATCTAACTTTTGATCAACCTCTGTTACATTGGTTGATAAAAGAATGTACCCTCGACTACTATCCCCATGTTGGTGTACTGCTAAGGAGTTTAGATAAAGGTTTACAGGGATTACTGACCTAGAAAATGAAGCAGAGGGAAACACAATGACTTTATCAGAACAATTTAACACAACTTGGTTAGCAGAGAGCCAATCCATACCCAAAATAATGTCGAGTCCGGACAAGGGAAGACATATTAAATTGGCTATAAAAGTTCGACCTCTTATCTAAAGGGAGACATTCATACAAATGTGATGGGTTTTAACAGGTTCATTTGTAGGAGTAGAAACTTAGGCTAACTCAGAGATGGGCAATTTCAAAGTTGACACGCAATCATGAGAAATGAAAGAGTGTGAAGAACCTGAATCATATAAAATAGTCAAGGTCTTACCATTCACTTCAAATGTATCCTAAATCAAATTTTCAGACCTTCCAACTTCTTGTGCATCCATGGTGAAAACTCTTCCCTAGCATTGTGGCTTGGGAGTCGGCTGAGGCTTTCTGCCCGGACATTCATAGATTTTGTGGCCTGGCTTGCCACATCCGAAATAGACATTCTGACTCGCTAAGCATGGACAATTGCCATGATTCTTTCCATATTGGCTACAGATCTGATTTCCAAAAGACCTCTAGGGTTGCTTGCCCTTATTGCCTATTGCTTGAAACTTTCTTCACTACTGAGAGTTAGGTTTAAATCTCGGGCCTTGCGGTGCCAATCCTTTCTTGAAGTTACTGCTAACTGATTTAGCAGCGGTTAACTTCCTGTTACAATCCTCCACCAATCAGCACTTATTCACTAAAGTGGGAAAATTTCTAATTTCCATTGGCCCTATGGTGGTAAGAATATCCTCCCGCAGTCCACCTTCAAACTTCACGCATTTCCAAACCTCCTCGAGGTTTTGTTGATAGATGGTAGAAAATTTACACAACTCCTCAAATTTAGCAACATACTTCGATATGCTATTGTTCTCTTGACGGAGATGCATAAACTCTAGCTCTTTGGCATTGCGGATAGAGGCAGGAAAATAATTCTGATAAAATACGTCTCGAAATACCTCCCAAGTGATCTTTATTTGGGATTCTTCCAGTAACTGTCGTACACTATTCCACCAGAACTCTGCATTTGCTTCCAACATGTAGATAGCAAAGGTCACCTTCTGGCGGTCGGTGCAGTCTAAAACAAATAATACTTTCTCCATAGCTTTGACCCACTCATCGGCCTTTCAGGATCAAAGGCTCCTCTGAAGCTAGGCGGGTTAGCTTTTCTGAACTCGGCATATTTGAGTTACGCTAGGTCCACTCCTGGACCATTAGAATTTCTTCCACGACCAATCTCAGGCTACCTTCCTAATTGGTCCATCATCTGGGTTGCTGTAGCTACTTGTTCGTGCATGGCGTACGCCATCTCCCGCATCGTGTCCATGAACTTAGCAGATTCCTCCTGGGCTGAATCCATTCGTGGCCTACCCCCTTCCAGAAGCCATCAAGTTCTGAACACACAAATCAAAAGTTATTTAATTGATCAGGCTCAATACTAAATCCAATGTGCTAGTAAATAATAGCATACGGTCAGGCAATTCCCTCACATGCATCCTATCCAGATGGACAGGACTTAGTGCATGATAATATCTAAGAAACACAGAGCATATGTGAAGCATAGTCAGTCCAATCCTCAGGCCTATAATAGGACAAACTGCTCTGATACAAAAAATGTATCACCTTACCAGACAAAATACTATGCTTAAGTCATAATATATTACCTGATAAGTTATTATGTGTCGTTATCTAATTAAAATTTCACATAAATCCAACTTTATATGCTCATAATGGAGTTAACTGTTGATTTGTATATTTATTTTTTGCCGTAATGTAAAATAAACGGGTTAACGTCATAACAGAAATGAAATCAGCGGAATAAACAGAATAGAACTACTGCATTACACCATATATATATATATATATATATGAGGCCGTTAAAATAAAATAATCCGGCCTATATCTATAAAACAAACCCTATATGGTCCCCACAGGACATTTCATATGCTATCCCTATCCACTAAACCTCTACCTATGGCCCAGGCTACCAAAAGAGGGCCACACTATACGTCTCTTCTTACTGCACTACATAAGCTCTCTAGATGGATTCCGAGGAAAGGAATCCATTTGCCATGCTGGCGTTAGCTGGTGTATGATCCATGCTCGGTGCAGAGGACGAGGAAGATGAGCTCGTGGCCTCCGATAGATCCTCTTCCTCAGACAGTGAAGCAGAAGGAATCTGCTGAGGTGGTGAAGCAGGCGGATCCATGGGAGCTGCTGCTGCTACGGGTGGAGGTGGGAATGGATGTGCCATGTAGAGAGGAATGGCAATATAAGGTGTGGCAGGGTCAAATAGTGGGTGTATAAGTGGAATGGCAAAGTCTCTACGGAAAAAGAAATAAAGACGAAATTGGCAACTACCTGATATATATACGGAAACTAGGAATGGATCGAGGTGAATGTGGAGGTCAGGGAACTCAATGAAGAGGATGTCTGTTGCTGCATTTGCCATGATCTGAGAATGACGCGAAAATATATAGTAGGGTGAGAATTTAAAGAAATTCTCAGTAGGAATTCTACTTCTACGCACATCTGTCATCACCGTCATTCCCAGTTGTTTCAATTTTTTCTTAATTTTTAAATGATACAATATAACAGTAATATTCAGCTTAATTTGACTTGTAGAAAATAAAACCCGAAACAAAACTTGATTTTAAATTAGAGCAATACAAGTATATTTGAACAGGCATGCGAATATAGCATGAAATAGTAACCATAGATAAACAGTAATATAACTCGAGGAATATACAGGTAAATATGTCTTTAACTTAGAAACTAATAAACAGAGCATATATATGTGAAATGGAAAATGCATGTTGTTTTTGGAAGCTTTCAACTTATGCAACTTATATTTTCCATTCTTGGTCCCCTGGGAGTCTTTGGCCATATATTCCTGGGTAATAGTTTGGTTTTCAAGATCGAGCTCGTTCCTATACAGGATTGCCGGGTTTACTTTCCCTGACTTTCCCACTGATCTATTTCCCTTAAACTTATTCAGGGGCTGGCCCAAGCAATATGGAATCATAACATTATTGATAAAATTGCATGTTCATCTACTATTATTTTTCTCAAGTATCACATGTGCACAGATATTTCACATAATATATGAAGTCTTTGCCGAAATTTCGGCAGCATAATGGATCGAGTCTGCTTCCCATGAATAGTGCCAGGCTATCAAAAAAAATATAAATCAAGCATTCAAACCAACATAGATTAGCAATTCTATAACAACAATATCAATTATATAGTGTACCAACATCAATAAGGTTTCTGCTCAATATTCTCAATTTTGCCCGATTTTGTAAAATTCACCATAATTTGCATTTTAATTCAGTTGGACCTAAATTTTGGATATGTTATAGTGCTATGTGTCTAGTTTCCAACCTTTTTGTCCCATCTCATTTTGATTTGTGTAACTCAAGTTATCCAAGGTTTATCTCGGTCTGCCCCAAAACTAGCCCGAATTGTACCTTTAGAAGTAAAAATTCACCAAAAATAGGAAACAAGGTGAAATCATATAAAACTCATACCAACTTTTATTTGAAATATGTTGCACCTCATTTGAATAAGTATAGCTTGAGATATAAACCCTGTAAGTTGACCTTCATGGACTGCCCTATGCTAGTCCAGTTTAGACTTATGGCAATTTCATCGAATTATTGGGATTAAATGGGAATGAATCTAATTCTGAAATTTTTATAGAATGTTTCCCTACATGTTATCTTTCAAACAGAGTTAGTTGCACTCAATTTAGAGTTTTGTAGGGTGAGTTACACCCTTCTCAACTCATACTGTCCAGGAGAGTACCTAGAATTTCAGGTTAAACTTCAAAACTTCATAACTAATTCTATACTAATCCAATGGCCTTATATTTTATATGGTTGGAAAGCCCATAGTGTCTAGTTTCATGTAAAAATAGATCCATCAAGTTTTGATGGGTGGATTTCAGTTTGTACAAGATGAACGTACAGATGCCGTAGGGTTTTCACCCAACAGCCCCTTGCTTCTTTCTATTTTCAAGTTCTTCCATTTCAACTTCAATCCTAATCCAAATATACATACAAAATCAACCCTAACCCATCATCTGTACTCAAAATAACATCAGAATCATGGAAGAAAGATGAACCCCAAGCAGTCCCAATCCAAAGAAAATAAGAAAACAAGTTGAATTCCTACCTCTTCTAGGTGTAGTTGTGCTAGATTTGTGCCTTGGATTAAAGAATTTTTGTTGAAGCTTGAAGGTTTGATAGAGATGGAGATGAAGATGAGATGAGATGAGGATGAAGAAAGATGAAGAGATTTCAGCTGTATGGGTCGAAATTTGCAAGGGGGTAGGAAGGAAAAAAAATTGAAAACTTTTGAAGGAAGCTATCATGTGATTGGTGGATGTGTTTCCTTTCTCCAATTTACTTTGGTTGTCCTCTTGAAGGCTGATCCGTGCTCCACTTGTAGGAATGGTTTGGCTAAATCTTGTCCATTCATTCCAAGGTTCTCACAGTATGATTTCTATTAGTTCAGTTCCAACAGTTTAAAATACTGAAATCTTACCGATTTCTTTTAAATCGGTAAATCGGTTTTAAAAAAATTCTATGAGGTCTTCTATGTTTCTAATCTAATCCTCTCAAATCTAATCCTTCCAAATGACACTTAATTGGGTTTAAGTAAATACTTAATCAAATTCTATTTAATCTCAATTATTCGTTAAAACTGAATAACTTGGTTAAAAACGATAAGATTTCTCAGACGTTACATATAATATATGATCAAATAACTAATTCTATCTAATCAAATATTAATTGAATCAGGATAAAGATATGTACATCCATATTCAAATTCAAATAATATTTCATAACAATATTAATTATAGTAGTAATAATAATAGAAATATTAATATCAATAAAAATAATAATAATAATAATAATAATAATAAAAGGAATAATAAATAATAAAGGTTATTACTATATACATTTCTGATACACATGATCCTCAATAAGAGGCAAGTATAGAGCATACTTTGTATATCATATAATAATAAATAATAATAACAATTATAATAAAATAAATACATATTAATTTTGAAATAAAAATTACCAAACCAAAATATAATACCACTCATCGAGTTTATATTAGGAACAAATTCATCGTAATGCTGGTTAGCCGGATATGAGCTAAGACCTGCTTGAGCAATAATTTCTTCTAAGTCAATATACAACTCCATGACTGCATTGAAAGCTTGATATTGACGATACATTCTAAACATTACTCTCATATCCCTATTACTATTGATTGTAACTGCTCGAAATTTTAAAATCCTATTAATATTTGAGATTGGACACCTATACCATATTTTTCTCACTCTCTTCTGAAAATCAATATTTATGCTTTAAGAAAGCTCTACTTTTAATTCCTTTAATAATATAGTATCAGCAAGATATACCCATACAGAATAATCACAACCAAATATTATACTTTCATCAGTTGTTATAATAGAACTATTAAAATATACAATAATAGTAACTATATTGCTATCCATATTTTTTTCACTCAATTTTTTTGAAACTATCTTATACTCTTTAATATTATTAAATATTACGACTCACTCTCAAATACTCTCAATACTCTCAAAAATTCACTATCAAGCAATGACTAATATTTTGCAAACACTTCGGCAGAATGTCACTCTATTTATAAGGGAGATTCACTAAATTTTTATTATTTATTTCTCCAAAATCGCAATGAAATAAAGAAATTTTTGAAATCGCAATACGGTACCACAAATTCTTAGAATTTGTGTTTGTGTTGCACTGCGATTTCAACCTTTTTTTTTTCCCCAAAACACCATATTCTTTTAAATCTTTTCTCAATACAATATATCTTGTTCAACCCCACGTGAGCAGCCAAGCGTCTTATATTGGTCAAAGAAGTCAAATGGAGAATTTCAGAAGAGTGTAATAAATAAAAGGCGAGATGTGGAGTAATAGAAATCTCAACAAAAAGTGAGTATAATATATTCTTAATTTAAAATATTTTTGGAAGTGGCACTATGACTAATATAAAATACAGAAGTCTGCACCATGAATATTCAAATTTTTATTCATTGGACATGCGAGTCCATGAACTTATAACTCATCTAATAAAGTATAAGCTATTTGTACGCAGCAAATTTTGACATATTTGCATGTCTACGGGAACATCTAAGCACAAAACAAAATCTGCCAGCACCTTAGTACAACCGTGCATGATTACTTCAAAATTCAAGTGATATGTAAAAACAAGTACGCATGAGTTTAGCGGCTTCGGTTAAAATATTTTCTATTAGATTCAAATGACAGTACCCACACAAACTAGAATTCGTGAAGTCAAAAGTTCTTAAACTTGAGAAAAAGAGAAAGCAAGAAGACAGAGTGATATGCTCTCCCAACAACCAGTTACAGCTAATTATAACTTGCATGACGGTAGTTGGCCTTTCAAGGCTTTAAAAATCCACTTCAAGAAGCACTTACTGAGAAACCAGTGGGAGAATACTACAAACTGCACACAGCTTTCCCCTGTAGCCAGTAGTTCATTGAATAATTTGGTTGGAGTATCATGATATTATTGATGATGATAGCTATAAGCTTTGCATCACATTCAAGCAGGAAGATGTCAATGTAAAGAGTACCTAGTTACTTTCAAGATAAAGTGCCCTTTGTGGGCTGCAAGCATTTCAGCATTTATTCTCTCTAGGCGTATCAACTCAGCCATCTTATTTGGTAATTGTTAACCATTCAACATACTTACCTGGATAACCTAAACAGAGAAATAAAGTACTTGGATCTGTTGCCTAATATTGTCCATATTCATCCATTCATAAATCGTGTTAATTTAGTTAATGTCTAATCTATTTTATTTTGATGTGGACAATTAATTAATCTTTTATCTCATAATATCAAAGGAGAACGATAATTGCACATTTCTTATTCGCATTAAAATCTTCCACATGCAATAGTTTCTTTGGCAAATCCATGCCCAACCCCATGGCTCCCGAAACAAAAATTATCATGATGAGTAAATAAATGTTGATATTTGTAAATAAGTATAAACATCCCAAATAAAAATACACTGATGATTGGGAATTATCTTCCATTTCATATATATTATTCTAAATTCTTAAGATACATATATTTGATTCTTAAGATATATTAATAATTAAACATGACCAAGAGTTGCATGCTTCCATTGAACAAGGAAAATCAACGGGACTTATGGGATTTGGCCCTTTCTAAGATAATCAACTATTCTATTTGAGATACAGTATGCAGTTGACTGGATTGTGATCAAGGGGTTGACACCAACAGCAGTGGGAAGCACACTTGCCTCACAAACAAACAAGCCTTCTGCCTCCCAACTCTCCCCATTTTCATCAACTGCACCTTCTTTCTCATTGGCTCCCATTCTGCAGCTCCCCATCTGATGTGCAGAACTATAGATGTTCCAATTCTCACCTGGTGATAATGCCCCCTCCCTTGGATACACACTGTCTAAGAACTCTTCCACTTCACTGTCACTAATCTCAGTGCACTTATTTCTCTGGCCATCACTTCTATGAGTGCCTACTTCAACAGCTCCTGCAGCTATTAGAATCCTCAGTGCTTGCTGCAAGCCAGCCTTAATGTTCTCTTTGTCAATTGAAGATAATTTGTAGCTGATCCTTCCCTCTGATCTCACTTCTCCACAAGCTGTGTCTCTGATTATTGTAATCAAATGTGCAGTTCTTGAGTACTTCAGCATTCTTTCCTTGAAGTCAAGTCCAGACTCCCAAGGACATATTGAAGCAAAGGATGCTGGTCCTAGCAAAGGGGTTTCAATAATGGCTCTCGTGTCCAACTTGGAGTTTCTTGATGATGGCACCTTATGGACTGATGTGATTATACCTCCCTCATATACTTTGAGGTCTGAAATTGAGTCAGGGAAGTATCCCCAAGTCATTAGGACAGGGTGGAGATGAAGGTTCCTACCAATGTTCTTATTCTTTAACCCACTAGAGATCGTCAAGGGGGGTGTTAGAAGTGCCCCACCTGCAGAAACCGTCACTTTGGCCTCAATTTGGAGCTTCGTTGTGACTCTACTGCTTAAAGATTTTGCCAATACTCCCAAGCATTTCTTCTTTCTGGCACTTCCACTCTTGTTATTACTTTCCAACTAGAACCTCACAGCCTTGCATCCAGTTATTATTACAGCGCCATTGTCAACAGCATCTACAAGCCATGTTTCTTGAGTCCCTTTTTTCTCTCCTGTTGGACAACCATAACCGCATGAACCACAGTAATGATTCCCTGATGAATTTCTTGGCACATAATCAACTTTCAGGCCTAGATTTTGACACCCTTTTCTTAGTACCTGATTTTGGAGCCCCTCTTGTGTACAATTCTCTGTGACCCCAATCCTTTCACACACAGTTTCCATTGCAGAGGAATACTCTAGGCTTGAAAAGAGGGAAAGTTTGTGGTCCTCAGACCACTCTTTGAGCACATTTTGTGGTGTTCCAATGCATGCTGACCAATTAACAGCAGAGCCACCACCCACAGTTGATCCTGCCAGAACAAGTATTCTGGAGTCCACAGAAGCAAGGAACCCTCCAGTTTCATATAATTGATCCATGGAAGGCCCCTCAAGAGATGAATAGTCTTGGGGAGCAAATTAGCTTCCTTTCTCAAGAACAACCACATTGTGGCCAGCACTTGAAAGCACAGAAGCTGCAACACCTCCGCCACAACCTGACCCAACAACTACTGCATCACATTTGACTTTGAGGGTTTTCCTTTTGGTGTCCAGAGTAACATTGAGGCCTTTCTCGGCAAGGGATTGTTGAAGACTTTTGTCAGATTCATGCATGGTTTCTACAACCCCTTTTTCAAGAGGCCTTTTGTTGGAGCCATTACGCAGTTCCTCATGATCAGCCACCTCATACCCAATGACTTTCCATGCTGGGTTGTTACCATTTTCATCAACCTGCAAAAGTGACGAATTTTTCTAAAACTGTTCGCTAACTCTATTTGTTTTGAGTGTTTTTGCCGCATCAAATAATCTAACTGACATGAACTCATTATATGTGGGTGACAACTTTATTACATGAAATAACGAGAATTGATAGGAGAACTAAGGAAAAAGGTGGAAGGCTATACCCAAGAGAAGAAAACATAGAGACAAAATACTTTGATGTAAGCAAATGCCAGTCTAATAGGCGTAAGGAACCTATGGTTCAGCCACTTCTGCACAATCTTTTCTCTTTTCTCCAAAGATATGCTTGAGAAGTTGTTGAGAAAGGGCCATTTGTCACCAAGACAGAGCGAACCACAAAGCAACAAGGTGCCGAACCTCGTTGCAAGTAACCATAAAATCACTCTAATCAGTATAACTGCTTCTATTAAGCCCCTCTTCACTAATTTCTCTGCAACCTGTTGTCATTATAAATCAAATTTGATAAATAAGAGATATGAAGGATATCGACACAAGATTGTTCAACTAATTTAACAAACATTATGTTGTTGAAGTTCAGCTTAAAAGAAAATGCCTTCACATCAACGGATTCCAAGAAGTAATTTAATACCTTAAAAATGAAGTTGGAAAAAACTGGAATCTAACATTTTTATCACATTAGCACAAATAGTAAAACGTTAAAAATAAGTTACACAAAATTTTTGAAAGTTTGGAGCCATATAACCTTTACCAAATAGTACTACTAACTACTCTAACTGCTTGTATCACCATTCACTGGGCTACGCTTTTAATGCTTATGGCAGGAAATAATTGCAACTAAACAGACATAAAAATTTCAAATTAGTCCGAATTATGCATAATAAGACGAAACCATGGATATGGTTCATTCTTTATGCTAGTGTCACGCTCGGTTAATATCTTAGCATATTAATATAGGGAATTTCATTTCTTTGCGGTCAGAGGCTACAAAGACAATTTTATCACTTCTTGTCTATCTCAGGGGTTTAGGTGCAAAAACAATGTTAGTTGAAAAAAACCAAATATAAAATTTTATGCAAGAATCACGTTAATTATATTTAAACATGTGAATCCAAACACGTCATAAACAAATAGTGAGAGCAACGTAAATGAATTTCAATTCGGAAAAGTAAACAAATAAACAAATAGTGTTATGAGTTTTTAAAAAAATATCATTACCCAAAAAATTGCAAATAAATAAATATAGTCCGCACCAAAAGTGCGTGTATATAACAATGCCAAATGTATTTCCCCTGCATTATGCCATGTTTAGTTTAACTTTACACATCACACGGAGAAACTGGAGCAGTGATGGAGAAACTGGAGCAATGATGAGAAGCCAAGCACAATCTCGGTTGTTATGGGTTCCTTTTCAAGTAAATGAAGCAAAATGACAATGAGGATAGAATTTAATGATTTGTTGAAAGTTAGATGCATCAAATCCTGTACTTAATTCTATGGCCTTTCTTAAGCAGCATACCCATTAATGTTTTCCTCAAAAAACAAATACTCTATACTTCTTTTTTGTGCAGAGTAACTAAAAGATTAGATATTTTTTTATTAAATATCTTAACAAATATATTAAGAGTACTGGTTAAAATTTTCCTTAATTACATCAATTCACAAATCTCAGAAAAGTGATGGGAATTGTATTTTGAACTTTATATAACTAGTAAGGTTTTAAACAATCCGAATGCTTAGTAATATTTTTTAATCCATATTCTAGAAATCACTTGGGATACCTGAAATCGATATATAAATAATTAAAATTTTAATTATATTGTTATTAAATATGATAAAAGTTTTGAAATTTATTATATCATCATATCATTTTCATTAATAACGTAATTAAAATTCTTAATAATTTGTATATTTTTATTAAATTATTAATATATGATTTCTCATCATTTTCAAAAATAAATTTAGCAGTAATATAATAAAAGTCTCTAAATTATTGTGTACTCAACCCAAAAAAAAAAAAAAAAAACTCCTGTCATTAATACCAAATTTCTAGGAAAAATGCATAAGTATTGTTTACAGGCACAGACAATAAACATACATAACGCCCAAGATCTGTGTTGTAATACCCGATATAAAAATTTAGTGTTGTAGAGGCAAGATTCGAGTTTGTTTGGTATGGATCTTATGAGGAATATTTTTGCAATTTAATTCGTGATATATTCTTTGATTCTAGACTTGGAACATAGTTAAGAATGATTTTTGAGCCTTGTGAATGGGTATTGTGTTGTGAGTTAAAAGAGGAAATAAGAGTTAATAAGATGATTTAGAATTCCAACATGGCTTTGGCCTTAGAAAATTTCTCCTGAAAGATTTTCCTTGGATTGTTGGGGGAGTTTTCGGAGTG
This sequence comes from Pterocarpus macrocarpus, assembly GCA_031439585.1. Classification (NCBI taxonomy): domain Eukaryota; kingdom Viridiplantae; phylum Streptophyta; class Magnoliopsida; order Fabales; family Fabaceae; genus Pterocarpus; species Pterocarpus macrocarpus. The sequence goes on from CM062522.1 coordinate 55,490,056, forward strand.
AAAATATGTTTAGAAATTTTTTTGGAGTTTTGAATTATATGCTACAATTGTATTAAAAAATTGGAAGAATTTTTTATTCAGGAGCCACCGCCCAGGCGCTCAAATGCAGCGCTTAGATGGTAGTTGTGCAAAGATGGAGTGTTGTCTGCCTAGGGAGTGCCTGGGCGGTGGTGATGTGATTTTAAATAAAGCCTCACAAAGCTTCTTTTTCTCTCCATCATTTTCATTCCTTTCCTTTCCTCCTTTCTTCCTCTATCCTTCCCCGCTTTTCCATTAAAGATCCCCCGCCTTTAACCTCCATTTCTTCAACATTTTGACACCCCCACAAGAGAGTTATAGTATTTTATGTGCACGGAGAGTGAGGGCCGCAATTTGTAATCTTGAAAGAGCTTGGGGGTGGCGGGTTTGGAGTTCTATTGGTAACACACTTCCTCCTTTCACTCCTTTTGGCTTCCTAAGGTAAGTATTGAACTCTCATGTGTTCCTAGTTCAAGAATTTGTTAAGTTTGTCATGAATATTGGTGTTTGAGTAAAAGGGGCTTGGAAGGGGGTTTTAGTGTTTGGAAGTTTATATAAGTAAATCCTTATGATTTGAAGCTAATTTATGGTTGGTTAATATTGATTATGGTGTTAGATATTATAGAAGATCACCCTTGGCTATGGGACACAACAAATTGGGATTTTCTCCTCTTGGCTTAGTACTGTGAGTGAGAGTATATCTATAACTTGCTTCATATCCTTAATTTCCTAAGTACATGCCTAAAATATATTTTAGTGAAGTTTTATTGAAACAATTGATTAATGTGTTTTACACCATATTTATAGAACTCTCGTAGTCACGTTAGTTATATGTGTGTGTGTGTGTGTGTGTGTGTATATGTTTGAGCATAGATGTGTGGGACAAGCTTTTATAGCAATTGATTTATGATATTTGAGTAATATGATAGAAAAATATTAGGTTTTCAAGTTAGTAAAAATTGTTATATTTTTAAAGTCAATATTTTGATCTATTTGATAGAAGAAAAACTTAAATTTTTCAATAAATTAAGAAAGAGCTCTAGATACTTAAGTTGAACAGTTTAATCATATAATTATTTTGAATATTTGAAAAAATTTGATAACTATATTTGCTAAGAATACGAAAGTTTTCTTGGATATCATTATGCGTTTAAAGTTATGAGCAAGAATGTATATGATTTGAGCTAAAGAAAAGTTTTAATGACAAGGATTTAGTAAAGAGTAAGTTTACCTAAGGGGAGGAACTGTAACATAACTATTTGCTAATGACAGCAGCATTAGCCTTGGTGCACCTCGAGTAACCCAGTTAGCATGGTGATTGCTAGCCCATTATATTTGGCTAACATGTCCAAAAGATATAGATACGTTGGGCAAGCCTAGACGTGAGATTTATCAGTTACTGCTGGGTAAGCCCAGTTAAGTAGTTATTTTCTGAAATAGAATTCTTTCTTATGTTTTTATTATGATTTTGAAACAAGTATTTACTTTTCATGTTATGAGAAAGTATTTCTATCTTTATGCCTAATTTTATGTATTTATTACACATGATTTATCACAGTTAATTCTGCATGTGTTATGCTTGTATATTCATAAAGAAATTATATCCATTTAAATTAAAAATGTGACGTAACGAACTATGTACATTATATCGAAAATTCTATAGTGTTTGATATATAGACGGAGTACTTTACTTAAGAAATGAGGTTTTTAGAAACTTATAAAGCTATATTTTGCTAAACGCTCGTATTTTGGTTCGTCCCACTCCTGTTATAGATATACTATCCCTCACTGAGTCTTTATAACTCACTCTTTCTTTCTCTCCAAATTTTTAGGCAGGTGCAAGGTCATGCTCAAGCTTTCACATCCAACTAGAAGTTTCAAGAAGTACTCCAATAACCCACAGGCAGGGTCCTTCCTGTGTCAGTTTACAGTTTTGTAGTAAAAGTATGTTATTTTTAATTAAGTATGAATTTTAATGATGATTGATTAGTGTTCTGGATTGGTATATGTATATATATATTTTCATAAGCATGTAAATATTTTAAACACATATGATGTGTGTTGTGGGGCGTATTCTAAGAATGTCTGAATCTCCAATAATTTTTGTATGTTTATATGTTTTATGCAGGGCGAGGATCCTTATTTGAAAATAATCCTAAATACAAAGGAGACTCTTTCCAATTATTTAAAAAAAAAAAAAAATCTTGTGTAGACTTACTCGGATCGTGTTCTTGTGCGCTGATCACGTTCTAGGTTTGGGTCGTGACATGTGCTGTACATGGAGCCAACTCGGGTCCCACTTGTACGTCCCAGCAGTTCATTGCATTCAAGAATTGAACTTCTTGCAGATCAGAGGAGACAGAGAGGGAAAAGAGCAGAGAAGTACCCCAGGAAAAAATCTGTTATCAAAGATAATATTTTATATATATATTTGTATACCTCATGAGGGATTGGATAGCGAGAAGCAGAAATGTTCCAGAAGGACTTCACGTCCTTGTTAGGCTCATCATGGTCAGCTTGGTCTTCCTTTACGATCTTGTGATCATTTATTGGTAAAGGAGGCAGCACAACCTCACATATGCTTGCTAGTGACTCCATCTCAGCCACAGAAAACCCATCTCTGTATTTGCTTTCCCCTCTCCCTCCCCTCAACAATGGATGGCACTCCCTGCTCATGATAACACAAGATCAACTGTGTGTATGAAAAAGGATTAGTGGATTTTGTTATAAGATGACACATGAAAAGAAGGGGTATATTTGCACATATATATATATATAGAGAGAGAGAGAGAGAGAGAGCGATAGAAGGTGCAAGAAAGTTATAATCAATTATTGGGGTGAGGTGGAGGGAGGAAGGTAATAAAAGAAAGGGATGTATTACCACGTAATTCGTGTTCGTTCTAACTTATACAGTGTATAGGTTTTGGTCTGCAGGGCAAAAGAGAGTGAGAGATCACTCAACTACTTTAATATCAAATTATCTAAATCATGCCTTTCCACATCATATAATATAACCAACTTTTGGCAGGCGGCTGCGTATGTACGTACAAATAGAATTTTCAGGCTTTTAGGCTTTAGCTCAAGTTTTCAACTCTAACAACCAAAAGGAAACTTCTGACAAGTATTTTTAGTATATATTAATTTGTTTCAAACTTTAGAAAACCTAAACTATAATCTGAAGAGTATAAATTGAGTTTTTGATTTATTTGAATGTGTTTGACAAAATTACATACATATATTTTATCATAATTTTAGTGTTAATCCATGACTAGAGCAGAAATTAAAAGAAAATTATTTTTCTATTAAACTAAACCATCATTTGCAAATAATAAACTAAAAGATCTTTAAATTTAGTTTTCCTTGCACGGGCATATGTATACAACAACACTCAGGCGAGTGAGCCCAACTTCACTGTAACTCATGACTGGACCTGCCCTTAATTATGTGAGTAAACTCACCATAAATTAATGTTGTGTCTGGATAACAATGCCTCTTGAATTTGGCCCTGGCTAGGGGTGTCAAAAAAATCCGCACTACATGTGAATACCCGCAACAGGCGGGTATGAAGATTTTGCCTCATGGTAATGGGACGGATTTTCAATACCAGACGTTAAGCGAAGGGATCACTATCCCCATACTAGTGAGTATCCGCTATGAAATTACTATTTTAGCTTTAAATTATTAATTTAGTTAAACTAATATTATTATTATTTAAATTGATTAGACTAAGGTTTAAATTTATAAGTTAGATTTATTTATATTTATTATATATTAGATTAATGATTGGATTACTATTATGTATTTATTTTTATTTTAAGTATTTTAAGTTGTTAAAATTTAGATTATAGAATTGGATTATTGTACTTATTTTTTATTTATTTTATGTGTTTATTTTTATTTTAAGTATATTAAATTGTTAGAATTTTAATTGTTAAATTAGATTATTATTTATGGTTATTTTAAATATTTTATGATATTAGAATTTTTATATTTAATTTAAATTTTTAAAATTTTTAATATTCTAACGGGTATCCATGGATATCCACTGCACCGTGAAACCCGCAAGTAAAAAAAGCAGACTGCACGGATATGGAGTGAGACGGGCGAGTATTTACAGAGGGACAGGCCTATCCTCCACTCGCCCCGCCCCATTGACATCCCTAGCCCTGGCCTTGTACTATTCATATTATTAGACTGTTTTCCTTCTATGCAACTTTGGTCAATGGTGTGTCTAGCTCTTTCCAATGAAAAATACTTGAATGGTTTGGGAGCATAGTGTATGTATATTTTGCATAGGACCCGCTACTAACATATAATCACATGCAAAATACACTTACATAATTGATCAGAAGTACAATCATATGATACTTCTAGACCATGTAAGTATTTCTCCTTTCCAATATATTTAGGGGCATTGAAACAGGTGCTTTTTAGGTTAGCCTTTGTTACAATTGATTATTTTTCGGTTCAAAAAATGATGTATGAATATGAACCATACATAACATATAAGTGTATGTTTAATTTCTCAAACAAATAAATGGCAACTATCAAATATAAAAATAGTTCATTAAATAAAGAGTTATGTTATATATATTCATTTTATGTGGAATATCGTATCAACTTATACCCCATCTACTGTTAGATAGGGTATGAATTTAGTATCAGCATGATGTCTTACATAAAGTAAATATAAAAAGTATTTTTCTTAAATAAATACATGTATATATAATTTTTTAAACAAGGTAAATTTAAGATGTAATAAAGGATTTCAATATTTACCCTATATATTTAATTCTTAATTTTCGGGAAATTGTATTGCAAAACATAACCACATCATTACGTAATATGTTTTTTACAATAAAATAATTGATATAAATTTGTACAGAAGTATATATAGATATAGGGGTGTGCGCGCGCGTATTAATTTAAATTTAGTTTTATATTCATGAGGAGATGTATATTGACTTAAAACCCATGTATTAATTTCAAGTTAGTTTTATTTTATATATTGATTGATTGATAAATAGAAGTACTTTCTGAGGTATAAATTAATAGATGAAATTAATCATAAAAAGCATAATGAAGGCCATGAAATATGGCTGGGAAAGTCACGTGTCTAAGAAAGAAAGTTATCAGAAGTCTCCCATATAAATTCAACTATAGTTCGAACATGATTGGTCTTAATTATTTCCGAAAAATCTCAAAACCTACAAATCGCCGCGTTGTAACTTTGTTTGCCCATATTTTCGAAAGGATACGTACGCGCCTCATGAAATGTTCATTCACAGCCACGAGGAGCAGCAAAGTCGCTGTTTTGACTTGGGGGCCACTCAGTTAGCTAAACTAATTGTAGAATGGCGACTTCTCAAGTGGGGAAAATACGTGGCGACTGAATCTCAACCATTAGATATTATATCTAACTTCTATAATTAATTAAAATTGAAATGTATATTTATATTTTAATGTTTATAAAAAAAATATATTTTATAAATAATTTATCCATTTATCCCTTTTTCTTCCCTACACTTTCTCCCAAACAACATTACATTTACCTTCCCTTGCTCTCCAACCTCCACTTCCATGGCATCCCTGAACAGTCACGACCGTCGCCTCCAACCATAGACTAAACATTGTTAAACCCACATCTTAACTCGAACTCAGTTGTGACCTACCACCGCGAAAACCGAACTTGAGTTCCTTCGCGCGACCACCATTCCCATTGCCTTCAGATCTACCACTAGCTGCTTCAACCATCGCCGTAGTGTGCCTATGTAATTTCCACCTTAGCGTCTTACTACTACCATGCATGGGTCCATGGCACATCATATGTGCGTGCATCATGTTACCGCCATAGCTATAGAGGTAACCCAAAAACCTTCTTGTTTAATTTATATGTAACTGATCGTATGTATACTTCGAAAAATGATGACACAGGGGAGATAGCAACACCTAGTACTCTAAGAACAACAGAGAGAGAGAGCAACAAATGAAAGAATTCTGATAGAATTTCTTATTAATGCAAATGTTCAGGAAGATGACTATATGTACAGGTTGAGGAGTGCAGCTCATGTAACCGAAAATAATAGAAAACAGAAAACTAACTGTCACAACTAACTAACAAACTTGCGCGCCAAGTAAAATGCCTAATCAGCAGAATGTGGCAGCGATGGTTCTGCAGCAATTGTAATTAGGTCCTGCCCCTGCATCAGGTGGTTCTGCAGTGGCGTTGATTGGCGTTGATTGCTCTATTACCCCCCCGCAAGCTGGTGGGTGGTAGATATCCACCAAGCCAAGCTTGGGAAGGAAATTAGCAAAGCTCTTGAAGGTTAAAGCCTTAGTAAAGATGTCAGCACACTGGTTCTGAGAACTGATAGGTAGCAGCCGCATCAGGCCAGCATGAACCTTCTCCCTCACAATGTGGCAATCAATGTCCAAGTGCTTAGTGCGCTCATGGAACACAGGATTAGCGGCAATGTGGAGAGCACTCTGATTGTCACAGTAAAGTACTGCAGGTTTAGAGCAATGAACCGACAGATCATGAAGGAGGAAGGAATGCCACTGTAATTCACAAGTGGTAGAGCCGAGAGCACGATATTCAGCCTCGGAGGAGGACCTAGAGACTGTTTGCTGTTTCTTGGCCTTCCATGACACCAGGGAGGAGCCAAGAAAGAAGCAAAAACCAGATATGGAGCGTCTAGAGTCAGGACAGCCTCCCCAATCTGCATCACTGAACCCAAATAGTTGGAGAGAGGTGTCTCGAGGGAAGAATAAGCCTCTTCCTGGACTGCCCTTCAAATACCGCAGCACTCGCATGGCAGCCTTGTAATGGACAGTGGTAGGTTGAGCGAGGAATTAGCTCAGTTGTTGGGTGGCAAAAGCTATATCAGGGCTAGTGGCGGTGAGATACAAAAGTCTGCCAATGAGACGGCGATAAGCTGCAACGTCAAAGAAGGGACTACTATTATCTTGATGCAGCCGGTAGGCGCAGTCAACTGGAGTGGATGCAGGCTTAGAATTAGTGAGTCCTGAATCTGACAATAACTCCAAGCAGTACTTCCTCTGGGATAGTGAAATGCCCCGCTTGGAGTGAGCAATCTCTAAGCCAAGAAAGTACTTTGCGTGACCAAGTTCCTTGATCTTGAAGTTAGTGTCCAAAATCTGTTTCATGTGTGCAAACTCCATCAAACAATCGCCTGCTAGAATGATGTCGTCTACATAGATCAAAAGGGCTGTGAAAGATGAAGCAGTGCTCTTAGTGAATAGTGAAGGATCAGAGGGAGCTTGAGTGTAACCACTGGCGAGGAGGAGACTTGAGAGTTTGGCAAACCATTGGCGACTTGCTTGCTTAAGTCCATACAATGACTTAAGAAGCTTGCACACCTTATTTGGCCCAGGGGAATGAAAACCAAGTGGGAGATGCATATAAACCTCTTCATGCAAATCACCATGAAGAAAGGCATTGTTGACATCTAATTGGTGGAGATGTCATCCCTTGATGGAAGCAACAGCCAGTAGAAGCCATATGGTAGTCATCTTGGCAACCGGAGAGAAGGTATCGAAATAATCAATACCTTCAACTTGAGTGTACCCTTTTGCCACTAAGCGAGCTTTGTACCGCTCAATAGAACCATCAGCCTTTCTCTTTATCTTGTAAACCCACTTGTTTTCGATAAGTGCAACACCAGAAGGAAGATCAACGATAGTCCATGTCTGTGTTTGCTCTAGAGCAAAAATTTCAGCCTGCGTAGCCTTGTTCCAGCACTCAAATTTACAAGCCTCAGCATAGGACTTGGGTTCAGTGTCAGCAGAAATGTTGAGGATAAAAGCCTTGTGTGTGTTAGACAAATTGGAATAAGAAATGTATTGACTCATAGGATATGGGGAAGATGAACAAGGAGGATTGGTGCCATGTATGTTGGTGATATTGTTGCATTGGTAGTCAGCTAAGTAGCTAGGTGGCCTTCTCACTCGAGGTGGAACTCAGGCTACATCATCAGCAGGAGCATCAGGTGGAAGTTGAGGTGTATGAGGTTGCAATGGTGCCAAATCCAGGATAACAGATTTAGGTTCTCGAGGAAGCCTGATTGTGTCAGGTTGTGAAGAAGGATTGGCAAGTTGATCAAGTATGTCAAGTGGTGAGGGTGAGTGAGGAAAAGTTTCTGTGATTGTGTCAATTGCTGCAGAAGGAACTTTATATGGTAATATGTGATCATAAAATACAACATTTCAGGACACAAAAACTTGATTGGTTGACATATCTAAAAGCACAAAACCTTTGACACCATTTCTCAATCCCAACAAAACACATTTCCTTGCCCTGGGATCAAATTTTGTTCGGTTGACATCTAAGGTCGAAGCAAAACACAGAACACCAAAAGTTTTCAAAATAGACAAATTTGGTTTAGAGTCATAGAGGAGTTCATACGGAGAGTGATTTTGTAGAATAGGCGTTGGTACTCGATTAATAAAAAAAATAGCATGAATCACTGAGTATGACCAAAAATGTTTAGAGAGATTGGACTGAAATAGGAGAGCACGGGCTACACTCAAAATGTGTTGGTGCTTCCTCTCGACCTGCCCATTCTGCTGAGGGGTCTCAAGACAGCTTGTTTGATGGACATTACCATGAGATAAATAGAAATCTGTCATAAGGAACTTGGCCCGATTGTCACTTCTGATAATATTCACTTTAGTATTGAATTGGGTTTTAACAAATTGAACAAAATTCTTAACACTATGCTGCACTTTAGATTTTGATTTTAACAGCATAACCCAAGTAAAGCGAGTAAAATCATCAACAACAGTTAAAAAAAATTTATGGCCATGGATACTATGAGTGGAAAAGGGGCCCCAAATATCCAAATGAAGTAACTCAAATTTACTTGATGCTCTACTATTACTAATGGCATATGGAAGTTTCTTCTGTCTAGCAAAATGACATATGTCACAGGGTCCAACCTTATGAAATTTTACAAATGGAAATTCTTGGCTAATCAGGGACATTTGCTGGGAAGAAGGATGGCCTAATCTGTAATGCCACAAAATGTCTTGGGGAATACTGCCGACATGGTTGACCCGAGGGAGTGAGAAGGGACTTTGACAACCAGTTCCTTGGTTGATTACCAAGTAGTAGAGACCACCAACCATACTAGCTAAACCAATCATCCTCATACACTTCATATCTTGTATTTGACAACCGTGAGAAGAAAAAGTGAGTGAATATCGTTGGTTAGACGTAAGTTGAGATATGGAAATGAGATTGAAACTAAAATCAGGGACATACAGAACATTAGTGAGAGTCAGAGTATTAGGGAAGGAAACATTTCCTGCAATATTGGCTAAGACATATTGGTTATTTGGTAATCAAACCTGTATGGGCTTGATTGGGCAGTGTGAGGTGAACCAAGACAGTGAATTACACACATGATCAGTGGCTCCTGAATCTAATATCCAGGAGCTACCAGGTGAAGGTAAGATACAAGTAAAGGCAAAGTGAGGATTACCCGAAGGATTGAATGAGGAACTGCTCACTTGAGACACACTGACCGAAGTACCTTGAGTTGAATCTTGAGTATTTTTGTGCTGAAGCAAGGCCAAAATGCTTTTATACTACTCAGGAGTGAAACTTGGAGATGAACCAGTCATCAACTCGACCTTAGGTGGTGAAATTGAATCCACTATTTCTTTAGTTTCTTCTATTAGTACATTATGTGCTGCACTTTGATTTCTGAACTTGAAGTTTGGTGGGAATCCATGTTTGCGATAGCAAACCTCTATGGTGTGTCTTGTCTAACCGCAGAATGTGCATACTTTCCCTGAACTTTGTCCTCTACCTCTACCATAGGAACGAGGTCCATGACCAGTGTTGGCAGCATTAATCAAAACTTGAGATTCATCTTGAACTTCAGGTGTAACTAGATCTGCTTCTTGTTGAGAAACTAGTGTAAAAATGCGATTAAGTGGTGGAAGCGTTTTCTTCATTAATATTTGAGTGCGAACCTGAGAGTACTTATCATCTAGACCATCGAGAAACCTAAGAGCATAGTCTTGTTCTCTGAAAAGCTTATTGTTCCGTGTGGCAACGCAAGAACATTTAACCGAACACATACACTCCAATACAGGACTGAAATTTTCCAAATCTTCCCACATTGACTTCAACTCAGTGAAGTAATCTATAACTGAGAGATTACCTTGCTTGAAGGTGTACAACTCGTGTTGCAGTTTTGTCAATCGAAGGAAATCTCCTTGTGAGAATCGCTCCTTCAGATCTCTCCAAACTGCAGCAGTGTTCTCAATTGAGTCAACACTCCTTGCAATCGCTGGTGAGATCGAGTGCATTAACCACGAATGTATGGTGGTGTTGCAACGCTCCCAAGCTTTGTACAACGGATCAAATGGATCTGGCTCCGTGATTGTGCCATCCAAGAACTTGAACTTGTTCTTGGAGATCAACGCGCGTCGCATCGACCGCGCCCAGACGTGGTAGTTCGGTCCCGTGAGGACCTTCGGAACAAGAATCAAAGATGGAGTTTCACTGGCATGGATGTGGTAGGTATTTGAAGGATTCAACGAAGGATCACCATGGATGTTGGTGTTCGAAGATCCAGGAGCAGCATTCGCTGCAGCACGATTCGAGTTCTTCGTCATAGTAGCATGATGCGTAGTAGACCCTTAAAGCTCTGGATACCATCTAAGAACAACAGAGAGAGAGAGAGCAACAAATGAAAGAATTCTGATAGAATTTCTTATTAATGCAAATGTTCAGGAAGATGACTATATATACAGGTTGAGGAGTGCAGCTCATGTAACCGAAAATAACAGAAAATAGAAAACTAACTATCACAACTAACTAACAAACTTGCGCGCCAAGTAAAATGCCTAATCAGCAGAATGTGGCAGCGATGGTTCTGCAGCAATTGTAATTAGGTCCTGCCCCTGCATCAAGTGGTTCTGCAGCGGCGTTGATTGGCGTTGATTGCTCTATTAAGTGTCTCCTTATCTGTGCGTATCTGTACTTCTGTAGACATCATCCAACTGAAAAAAAAAAAAGGTTAAAAACACATACATAAACGAGATCGAGTAAAAATTGTAAATGGACCGAATGAAATTGAATTTGTATTTCTGATGTTCTGGTTGCGTATGCGATTTTTTAACAGTAATTATATATATCATTTAGTTATGTATTGTATTATTAAAAATATTTGATTCGTATCATCATTCTATACAATATAATAATATATAATTTATTAATAGTATAAAATATTTTATATTATTAATAAATCAAAATTATTCCTAAAAACTTTAATTTTCATGTATTGTCATTATAGAATTTTTTTACACAATAATTTAATTATATATTTTCATATAAATAGAAGTATGTAACTCTTTATTATTTTCTCAAAAGTCACAATAGAATATAATTAAATAATAGGATAAAATTTTTATAATGGTAATATATTTCCCACAAAAAAAAAGAAATATATCAAATTTAATCTAATAAAAAGTAAAAAATTAAAGTTATAGTCATAATATAATTAATCTTTTAAAATAAAAAATATAATAGTATATTTTCATAAAGAATAGTAAAATTATAAAAATTAATATAAAAATTATAAGAATGAAATCAAAATTAAATTAATTATAAGAATTAATTATTTATATTTAGAAAATAAATAAACGAAATTGCTCAAACTTAAGTTAAAATGACAAATCGATTTTCTACGATTTATTCATTTGCCTACACTTTCTGCGTCGTAACTCAAAGATAATTACTCACTTTTTTCATTAAAAGATATATCTGGAGTGGGATTACACAGAGAGGCAATAGAAGAAAAATACGTGAGATGGAAAGATACTGTTTGCAAGTGTCATAACTGATAAGCGGAGGAGTGTTAGTATAATTAGTTATATAAGGTTTATATTGTAAGTTAAATTTTATAAGATATCTTTCATATTCTTGTTTAAATGATCTGTGATTCAAATTCCAAACTAGTGATGTAAATATATTCTCTTCTACACCATTATATTCCCTTTTAGAAGCCATTTTCCCATTTCCGACCTCTCAAATGTTCCAAGAAACATCGTATAAATAAAGTCATCCATTAACACATTAAGAATACGATTCTTTAATTTCATTCGTTTCATTTTTGAGCAGCAGCCACAGACAAGAGCATCTTCAATATGGAGTAAGCATCAGGCTTTGCATCAGAAAAGAAGATAACGGAACACAAAAGTAGGGAGCAGAAGTGACAACATTAGTAAGGATATGTTCTTTGTGACAGCTAAATGAACAGAACCATGAACTCCCGAAGTTGACAAATTTGAAGCTATGTTTACATCCCAAGTAAGGAATAGATATAATTACATGATCAGTTGAGGAAGAAGGTGAAATCATGAGCAGCAACGTGAACAATTTCACGCCTTTGCCAGGGGCTCAGTGCAGTGCGACGGTTTTACTCAAACAGCGGAAGGGAAAAAAAAAAAAAAAAAGAGTGAAGGCATTTTTGTCTTTCTCTTAGGTTAAGTTAAAAAAAAAAAAGAAGACGAAGAAGAAGGAAGGGTCAAAAAGGGGTCACAGTAACCCCCCCCAAAAAAAAATTCTATCATCACCATCGATCTCTCTCTCTCTCTCTATTTCCTTCCTCCACTCTTCTTTCTTCTTCTTCTCCAATACTCCATCACAAAGTCCCATTTTCTTCCATTTGGTCACAAGATCTTCACACCCATCAGCTTCTAAAGCTTGAGGTAAGTTTCTAATCTCAAACATCTTGATTTTATGGGTAACCTCTAAGGGTTCTTTTAGAGCTAGTGAGTAACAGTAAAATAGTAGGGTGAGTAATATTTGAGATTTTGAGAAAAATTTAACAAGTCAGAATCTCGAGCACCGATAGGTTTTAGTGAATAAGTCCAATTATGACTTTAATTCTAATTTCTAGGAACCCTAAAGATCAGAAATTGGGGGTTTTGCTTAATAAACTTGCCAATTGCTAGATTATCTTCAAATAAATTATCTAACCTTGTCAAAAATATTTATTTTGATAAGATCCTCTGGATACGGTGCCGGTTATTCTTTCTAGAGCTATTGGGAAGCAACTCAGTTGATTTCTTTTTGTTGTGAGTGGATATTTACCGAATGACAATAATTTTAAATTTATTTTTATAGGAGAAACTAACTTATCAAAGTTAATAATTTTATTCTATGCTATTGATTGAATTGGATAGTCATTTAAACTAATTGACTTCTCCTTGTAAAATGATAATTAAAATTTTGGATACTGATAACTGATTTAATATTTTGAGTATCCTTGTTGTTATTATTTTAACACCACATGATGCTATTCCTTCTTATTTTATGATTTATTTCTATTGAATTACAAAAGTTTATTTCTTGCAAGAATTGGATCTTATAGAGATTGATTTATTGAATTTGAGTATTTTATTTTATGACCAGTTCATGTTGAGAAAACCATGATGGGCTCTAAGTTAAAATGTCGTTCACTATTAGCGAAGTGATATAACAGTATCGTTTGCCATTAGCGAAGATATATAACAGCCTATGTGCACATGGTATAGTCAAATGAGATAGTTCCAAGCGAGCCAGGTCCCTTGGCTTAAGATGAGCCCAGATTTATGATTTAGTAGATTGAGATCACTCTCCACAAGATTTAGTTCTTATGTAACCCTCATAGAGTATTTATTGTTTGGTGAAAGATTTGATTCTACTTTGACAAGATCTATTTATGAAATTGATTAAGATAACATATTGAGAATTATTGAGTTTTGTCTATGAGTTTTTATCATAAATGAGAAATATGAATGAGATTTTATTTATGGAAAATATTTGGAAAACGTAGAATTGATAAATCGTTACCTCCATCAATTTCTTTAATGAATGTATGATTACTAAGTTGTTCCCTTTATTTTTAAAAAGTAAATAAATAAATAAAACTCAGGCATAATTTAGTTTCTCCTTCTTGTCCACTTTGTTTATATACTCTCACTGAGTTTGTGTAACTCACCCTATTTTCTTTCCTTCTCTTTAGATTCATAGAGTACTAAATAGCAGGTTCCTAAGATTTACTGTTTGACCCAGGAGATTTATTTTGGTAGGCCTCTATTACTAGAAGAGGCTTCTTCTTTGTTGAATCTAGTATTTTGCAGCTATAGGATATAGGATTAGTTATTTTTGGATTATGTATATAACTATAATGTGTATATGGTTCATTTTGTATAACTAATCTTTAGATCCCTATGACTGGTATTTTGAAAATATTCCGATTGTTACTGTGGAAATATTCTTACTGTTGTTTTTGATTGTTAGTTCTGATGTAAAACAAGTTTATTTAATATATGGGTTGTTCAATTTTTAGGGGAGATTTTGCCGAATTTTCGGTAGTCCCAATAATTAAGTTGTTGAAGTGTATGGATAGAATTCTATCATTAGGCTTGCCAGGTTAAATGAGTAAGATTAGCCTGTGTGCTGGTCATGGCCTAAGTTTGGTTCATGACAAAGTTGGTATCAGAGCGAGGATAATAAGTCCTAAAAGCTGCAAAACGTGGACAATCATAAAATCTTACTTGTAATTTGTGTACCCAGGCACAATGTACAAGTAGAAGGCTATGATTGACCCCTGTTAAACTGGAGTCTCTTATTCAAGTTATCATAATCTATTTAGTGTTGTCTTTTCAATTCTCCCTCCATGATTATATGTGCTTTCTAATCTTTGTTCATGTCCTAGGTGAAGATGCCATCAAGCACAAGACTTGTTAGGGAGCTGATTACTAATGAGGTTTCCACTCAACTTCATGCAGCACCCCCACGAGGCTGTGGACGTGGTCGCGGCCATGGGAGACGTTGACGGGGTAGTAAGATGCCTTAGGTTGCGATTCCTAGAGCTAGGCGTGGAGACCCCTTATTAACGAAATTAGCTGCTGGAATGCATAATGTTCAACAGTCAGTTCAGCAGTTGGTGAATGTTCTTGGTGGAAACTTGTAGCCTTAAGGAGATTAGAATCAAGAGGATTTGGAGTCTAGTTAGGAGACGACTCAAGCTAAGCTGCCACCTATTCAGCACAGGGGAATAAAGGTTTCTTTGCCTACATTCATGAGGCATAGTCCTCTAGTATTTAGTGGTTAAGACTCAAGTGAAGATCCTCAGAAATTCTTGGGTGATGTGACATGGATATGCAGAGCTTTAGGGTGTTCCCCCTACTCAGATGGTTGAGTTAGCAACTTTCTAACTGCGAGACTTAGCCAGAGGCTGCTATTAAACTTTGCTTTATGGAAGCCTAGTAGGATCACCTCCTTTGGCATGGGATGAGTTTACTCATTTATTCTTAACTCATTTCCTACAAAAGAATATCTAAGTCATTAGGGCACAGGAGTTTTAGTCTCTTGTGCAAACAGACTAGGTGACTATGATAGATTACAACATCCAGTTTGAGAGACTTTCTCAGTATGCACTACACTTTGTGGCTACAAAGGAGTTGCGAGTTCAGCGCTTGTTGAAGGTTTGAGGCCCTACATATTTAGGGTATTGGCAGGCATTTAGATGAAATATGAGGAGGCCTTGAATAGGGCCTTGGTGATTGAGTGGGGAGGCAAAGATAGAGATAGATCTTTGCATGACTCGCATAAGAGGTCACGCACAGATGTTGCTTGTGGTAACCACTAGGGCCACGACAGTGGTAGTTTTAGAGGTGATGATGGCTAGGTTCGTCGGGGTTAGCAGAGCCCCTCTCAGTCATAGAGCATTCAAGGCAGTCAGACAGCCAATACTGCTCATAGTAGATGACTCTCCCAACATCTGAGGTATTCTGATAGAGCTCTTGATATTTGCGTCATATATGGGAAAAGGCACTATGGACCTTGTAGGCAGGGCTTTTCAGGATATTACCAATGTAGTCAAATGGGGCATGTTGCAATCAATTGTCTTATGTCATACTTTCAGTCTTCTACTAGTGGAGCATTAGCACCAGCAGTTCTAGGGGAACATGTTGGTGGTTCAAGGGTTGAGGATCTAGCAACACTCAACGGGGCAATAGAGGACCAAGTGGCAGAGGTCAGGGGCAAACTCATAGAGGGCAGGCTCGTGTTTTTGCTTTAACCCGTCAGGATGCTTAGACATCTAATGCTGTGGTGACAGGTATACTTTCAGTATGTTCTCATGATGCACATGTACTATTTGACTCTGGAGCTACACATTCTTTCGTATCCCCTTCATTTGTATCTTGTCTTGGGATAGATCCCTCACCTTTAAGTGAGCATTTGATAGTAGTCATGCCCATGGGCAACTTCTTATTGGCTACTTTGGTTTATAGATCATGTGAGGTTTTGGTCAAAGGCTAACTCTCGACAATAGACCTGATAATGCTCGATATGGTAGATTTTGATATGATATTGGGCATGAATTGGCTAGCTTCTTGTCATGTTATCTTAGATTGCCATAATAATGTGGTAAAGTTCAATGTGCCAGGTGAACCAACTTTTACATTTTAAGGTGTCAAGATTTATCATCAAACAACTTGATTTCAACAATGGTTGCTCAGATATTGCTAAGGAAAGGTTGTTTTGGGTATTTAGCGATTGTGATAGATGCTAGTATATCACAGGGGAGTTTGGAATAGATTCTAGTAGTATGTAAATATCCTTATGTATTTTCTTAAAGTTGCCAGGGTTACCACCTTTGCTTCCCAATACTCAACCAATTTCTATAACCCCATACCGAATGGCTCCAACTGAGCTTAAGGAGTTGAAGGAACAACTGAAGGATCTTCTTGACAAGGGTTTTATTTGCCCTATTTGCTCTCCTTGGGGTGCACCAATGCTATTTGTTAAGAACAAAGATGACTCACTTCATTTGTGTATTGATTATCGGCAGTTGAATAAGGTGACAATGAAGAATAAGTATCCTCTTCCTTTTATTGATGACTTATTTGATCAACTTCAAGGATCCCAATATTTCTCAATGATTGATCTGCAATTTGGGTACCATCAGCTAAAGATACGGGGTGAAGACATTCCTAAGATAGCTTTCCATACTTGCTATGGACACTATTAGATCTTGGTTATGTCTTTTGGACTTATCAATGCCCTCGCAGCCTTTATGGATATGATGAATCATATCTTTAGGCCTTTCTTAGATCACTTTGTGATACTCTTCATTGACGACATCTTAGTATATTCCAAGAGTAAGGAAGAGTATAAGCAACACTTAAGGTTGGCTTTACAAGCATTGAGAGAGCATAAGCTATATGCTAAGTTCTCTAAATGTGAATTCTATTTGGAGAATGTGATTTTCTTAGGTCATGTGGTGTCTAAGGAGGGGATAAGTGTTGATTTAAAGATGGTAGAAGCGATATAGAATTAGTCCAAGCCTACATCTGTCATGGAGATCCGCAATTTCCTTGGACTTGTCAGATATTATCGCCGGTTTGTCAAGAACTTCTTTAAAATAATGGCTCCTTTCACTACAAAAAACAGGGAAAATTGCGGCAGTTTTAATATGGCGGTTTTCAAAAACCGTCGTCTTATTAAAAAGATTCTGGCGGTTATGTAAACGACGTAAAGCAAATGAATAAAATGGCGGTTTGTTGTAAAATGTGGCGTTTAAAATTGCCGCAAGGTGAAATTTTTCCTTCCCGGTTTACATTTCCTCCCTCTACTCAAAAATCTCAAAAGAAAAGAAAAGAAAAACTCTCCCTCCCCCTTTTTCATCGTGTACACAATCGTATACATTTGGAAACCCTTCATTTCAGAAAAGCCTCTCGCTAGCAAGCTCATCTCCATGCCACCATCGCACCGATCAACTCAGTTCCCTAACCTTACTCAGCTCCCTTCACCCTCTTTGTGCGTTTTGCTCTACTAGAGATCTGTATTATCCTCAAAACCCAAAACTCTAAGCTGGAGTGCTCTCTATAGCCGCATTTTCCCATTTCTAGATCGAGTCTTGTACTGCACTCTCGTTGGTTGTTCCCTTCAACTTTTCTTACTTTGTTTCACTATGAAATCTCTCGAAAAGATCCCTGCCTTCTTTAAGCTTTTCTCGTTTTTGGTTGTGATGACTCTATACGTTTCTTCCATCTGCTAATGCCACTGTTTCGCCATCTCCCACACTCTCTTCTTTGACCCATTCCACTAGTTTTCACCCCTGGTTTTCAAATTTGGCCATTACAAAGGAAAAAACCACTCATTTTTTTTTCATTACCCTTTTCATAAAAAGCTTACTCTGAAAGCAAAACCCAAAACAACCCTTACGTTATCTCTTTTATTACACATCCAGAAGCACGTACAAATCACGCCGATTTTGATCTGAACTCTTTGCCTCTTGCAGACCGAAACACTCTCTCAAACCAAAATCCAGCAACCTTTTTCCATCAAACCTCACTCCAACACGCTCACCGCACTAACTCATTGAGTTAACTTGCCGCCATTGTCGAACCATGCCTCGAGCTCCACCAAACTCACTATCTCAGCTTGTGGAACCAGGATCCTAGCTCAGAATCACGTTTGCGTTGCTCAAAATCTTGGTAAATCTTACTTTATCACCGAATGATCTATCAACATGTTTTTTCACATGTTGCTTTGAAATTGAAAACCCAATAGCTTGCGTTTATGAATGCTATAATTTATGGGGATGTGAATTTTCGAATTACTTTTGCAGTTTTGGTATCTCCTCTTTGGATTTTAATCTTTGATTGAGAAATAGATGGATTTTTTTTGGGGGTTTAGTTATCTACAAGATGGAGTTTGTTCTAAATTGATTTGTGGGTTGAAAGTTTTGTGTTCGGTTAAATGCCCAAATGACGTTTTTTGAGTTTTGCTTTTACTAGCTGTCTTGGTTATTCTTTGATTACGGGCTTAATGGGTGGCTTTTTTACAATGCATGGATTCATTGACTATTTGTTGGTGCTTAGGCTTAGCTAGATGGTGCTATTTATTGATTGGTTTCTTCGTGTTGGAATTGAGGTGTAATGCTGTTAGTTGGCCCCTTTTCTTGTTTAGTTAGACTTGCTTTCACTGTTGTAGATTAGATGGTCTTTGAATCTGAACGAACTATTATAGAAATATGATGGTGTCTAACATGACATTAGCAAAACACAATATATTATTATGAGACCAAGACTTTTTTCTCATTTTTTGTACTGAGTATCTACCTTTTCTGAATTTTGAATATTAGAATTCAGGTTAAACAGAAAAAATAAAAATAAAAAAGTAAAAAAATGTATTGAATAATATGTAAGAATTAATCATAAAGTTCAGAACCTGTAGTAAAAAAGAATTGGCCCCTGATCCTCTCTGTTCAGTTTGTGACCATTTACTATAGTTGGAGACTTCATATTAGAAGGAACAAAATGTGCACATGTCGCTTTTTATAATCTTGACATATGCCAAGTTGATTAATATAAGACAAATGAAAAACCTAGCATGATTACCATGTGTAACTTTATCAAACAAAAATAATAAAGCAAAACAAATGTTTATGAAGTAGCCACACAATTCATTTTGAACTAGAAGACAAAAATTTCTGCAGTCAGCACACTTTAACTTCTTGAAAAACAAGACTATAACAGTAATAACCTGATCATAAATGTCTCTGTTCAAGGACATTGACACAATAATTTTGACAAGGAAAGAGAATTACATAGCAAAAGGACAACAGCATGTTAAATTAAATAGAGAACTATAGAAAGCTAACTTGTTTAACCGGTGTTTCGATAATCCAAAGACAGTATGAGGATTTGAATTGTGTTCATAAAGGACTGAACAATCAGATGAATAGATCTATTCTACCATCAAGGATAACTACTTTTATAGAAATTATAATTATAAATTATAAATATAACACAACCTCAATGAAATTATAAATGAAATTGGTCACACTAAAAGGATACACTTCTCTCACACACTATCCTCCCTGATGATGCATCTTTGAGGGAAGATAAAAAGAAAGCAATTAAACCAGGAATCAGGAAAACTTTGGACATAGTGGATCATAACAAATTAAAAATATTGTATTTATCACCATACCATTAACCACATAACAAAAAAATAAAAAAAATACTTTGATGGCTTAATAAAATTATGACTAACAAATTAATAATAATAATAATGTGATGTTCAATAAGAGAATCATAAAGGGTGTGCAACTTGCAGGTCAGCTTTCACTTTCATTATATATAGGGCTCTCAGTTACTTGCCACAGCTCTAGCCATATTAGACTCATTACTATTATAACTTTGAGCTTTGAGAAGTGTGCTAACATCTCGTGCTCTCTCTGTTACATACTTCCTTAGCTTTTCCATAAACACAAGGAAGAAAAGAGGTTAGGTTTCTTATTCTGCTTTTGTGTTTCCTCTACCATTCTCCTTTTACTATTGAGTTTGAACAAAACTTTAGGATCTTGTTCTTCCTTTCTTCATACTACAATCTGCTGCTGCATTTTTTATTTTTATTTTTCCAAAAAATATCAATAATTTTTTGAAGGGACCTATGTTAGTACTTGTATTGATATCCATTTCATTGTTGAACTTGTGCTAGTAACTCCACTGTTCTTCTTTCTCTTATGCCTGTCACTTGTGCTTTTAGAGTGTTCCCTTCTTAAATTATAGATGTGTCTTCTCCTATACATCAAATAGATGTTTCTATTGAATCTGATTGTTCAATTTGTGTGATTTGTTGTCTTTTGCCTATAGATTTTACTGTCTTCTTCCATGCTATAGACATTTTTCATGTGCAAATAGTTATGGTGTCATCATGTTTTAGAAAAACTTTCACTTCATTGTTAGCCAAAATCTGGTGTAATAGTTTTATGCTTATAAACTGAAAATGCTTTATTTTTAAAATTGGTTCTTTATTGTGCTCTTGCAATTGTTTGTAGTGGGCTCTATGGAGCCTGTCAGTGGATATGATTGGGTTTGTATATTCTATGTTGCAGATATCTGATCTAGTGAATATGTGTAAAGAGATTTTTTTTAATTTATTATTTTAAATTAATCATTAAAATAAATTTTAACTACAATTGTACTTGAATTGATATTACATTACTTTCAGTTGCATAGAGTGTACATATAATATTCTAAGTAACTAAAAGTATTTCATTTTCATGAATATAAATGACAATGCATGAGAAATTAACGTGTAGCTTTTATTCCATCAAAACAGGTAAGTACTAGTGGAAGCTTAATGCGCTTGTACCTGCTGTGCCATACCTTGGAAGGGCACTTGCAAATAGTAGCTTAAAGGTTTGTTCTAGGTACCAATCAATATGTTAATTGAATATCTTTCTGTTTGTCAGTATCAATAGGGTTTATACTCAAAAACCATGCATAACTTGAAATCATTTCAAAGCTCTGGAGTATATATCAATGGAGACATTAAGATTTCTTCATTTTCTTAACTATAAATGAATAATTTTGATTTATTACAAATCCTAAATCTATAAGACTTTAACCTCAACGGTTAATGTATGTGCCTAACTGCTGTAAGACTCTACTTGTTGTTGCTGCGTCAGACTAGCATTTTGTGTATGAATTGCAGATATTGAAGATAGCCCTGATGTTATGTCTTCCGATGCATAATATGGTTACTCATTTGACGTAGACTTTTTTTGTTTACTTTGAAAGTTAGATAATAAACATGTAAATAGTTAATCAAAGCTAAAAAAATGTCATGATTTGTGAAAAAAAAATCATTTTCTGATGATGAATTGAACTTAGGCAACTCTTGATGGAAGAATTATGTAGAGCACTATAGTAGTCTAGATTAGTTGTTTGCCAATTCTGTTTCTAGTTTTCACCTATGGAGATAATTATGATGTGATTTGAGGAATATTTTCACTATTTGTTTTTGCAATGCCATGATTTCTAAGGTTAGCAGAATCATGTTTGCCCAAATGCTTTTAATTTCAGCAGAAAGATGTCGATGGGAACTTAATGTATGAATTTGTATTTTGCATTTCCTTAAGTAAGTTTCTGATAACATAGAAGTTTCTTTGCTGGGCTAGCCAGTTAATATAGTTCTTCCATTATTAGTTATAAAACTGTTCATGGTGTTTTGAAAAAAATAGAAAAAGTCATTGAATTGCTATCTTCTTTTTCACCTTTAATGGTTCATCTTCCAATTGTGGAGGCCACTCTATATCTGATGCTAAGCAAAATCAACTTAGTACATTCAAACCTTTCAGAAAAGAAACTAATTAGTCCTGAATTTCAAATATCCCAATCTTTCTTGATTAAAATAATAGAAGAAAAAGTCGGCACATATTTGGTCATGGGATGTAGAACCATGGTAATTAAGTAACCATGAGATACCTCTAAGAATTAGTTTTGGACCAGTCATAGTTTCGATCTAAAAATTTGCCTATGCATAGGATAGAGAAATGTTCCTTTTTTTTTGTTTTCTTTATTTTTTTTTACCCTATTTCTTAGACATCACTATAAGGACATTATGATTTGTAATATAAGCATTGGCAAGTGCATATCACTGTTGGACCTGATTTTTACTTTCTTTTATTTCTTTACCCAAGTGTCTTATTTTTGACATTCCAATTTGATATTCAAATAATGGGACTTGCATGCAATGTTTTACATTTTAAATGTTCTATCAAGAAAGGGATCCAAAGCACATACTATCCAATTGATTGCATGTTATTGTTGCTTGAATTGGAGTACTTTTTGTTTGACTAGAGCTGATTCAAAATTGTTAGTTTCATATGTGAGACATTTAAGTAAAAAACAAAAAGATGAAAGAGTAATCAATCTATGAATCCTTTTTATAATCATGTTTTCTTACATAAAGTTGAAAAAATTATTGAATAAGAAAAGAAGTCCTAAACTTTCCATAAATTAAAGAAGATTTTAACTGTCTTATGTAATTCTATTAGTAACAAAGAAACATGCAAACAAATGTAGTCAAAAAAGTGGTTGTTGTACGATTCGAAAGAGCATCTACTGATAGCATTCAATCTAATGCAAATCAAACTATCACTGATTTATTGTGTTGATTTTTGAAGGTTATGAAAAAGCAATAAAGGAGTATCCACAACATTAAGTCGCCGGCAATCTTCATAATTTTTGTGTAAATCTCGGTTAGTTTCAATTTGTTAATTTTTTTCATATGCACATCAAATCATGTTCTATTTGATTCGTGTTTATTATTCATGAAGTTGATGCTTGTAACATATTTCTTGTGTATGTTTTGCTGAATTTATCCTATTCAAAATAATTTTTGTATGTAAAGTGGTTATTTCTCATTTCACATGCTTGTTGGATGCTCTTTTTGGTGCTTTTCCTTTATTGACTATTTTTTTTATTTAAAAGTTAGTTTGTGCTATGTTTGTTTTAACTTTGTGCTTTTTCCTTTATAACCTCCTATTGTTGATATCTCTTTTGTACCCACTTTCTCATATATAGGTTTTCTCAATCGCTATCATTTACTATTACTTTCTAGTCATGCCAATCGATAAATCTTGGATCGAGAAACCACGAAACACACCTGAATATGCTGAAGGGTTAAACAAATTTCTAGATTTTGCTTTTCAGCATCAATCTATTAGGGGTCATAAAATTAAGTGCCCTTGTCCAAAGTGTGGTTTTAGGAGGTGGCAAACAAGAGATATAGTTCAAGAGCACCTAACCTG
This sequence comes from Pterocarpus macrocarpus, assembly GCA_031439585.1. Classification (NCBI taxonomy): domain Eukaryota; kingdom Viridiplantae; phylum Streptophyta; class Magnoliopsida; order Fabales; family Fabaceae; genus Pterocarpus; species Pterocarpus macrocarpus. The sequence goes on from CM062522.1 coordinate 55,513,713, forward strand.
TAAGCCTTTCCCAGAAAATTACAAAGTTTGGTACTGGCATGGTGAACAGTCAAATGTAGTTGAGTCAAAGATTCCTGAAAACACACAAGTCATAGAGGATGCTTTGCAATCTCAAAACCCAATGGAAACAATGGTCAATAATGCATTTGGGCTAGCTAGACACAACCTGAATGAACCTATTCAATCTTTTGAGCCTATAGATAGGGATGAAACTCTAAACGAGGAGCATAATGGAGAAAACATAGAATTTTATGAGTTGTTGAAAGACTGTAATCAACAGTTGTATGAAAGATGTACAAAGTATTCAAAACTGTCTTTCTTGATAAAATTGTATCATATAAAGTGTTTGTGTAGAATGAGTGATAAGGCAATGACTATGATTCTAGAATTATTAAAAGATGCCTTTGAACATGCCAAAATTCCTGGTTCATTTTATGAGGCGAAGAAAACCATTAACAAACTTGGTCTTAACTACACCAAGATACCTGCTTGCCCAAACGATTGTATGTTATATTGGGGGGAAGATGAAGACTTGCAAGAATGCAAAAGAAGTAAGACATCTAAGTGGAAGGATAACAAGAAGAAGAAACCTGCAAAGATATTGCGGTACTTTCCACTAAAATCGAGATTGCAAAGATTGTTTATGTGTTCTAAGACCGCAGAGTCAATGAAATGGCATGTATTGGAGGGTAACCAAGATGAAATGATGAGGCATCCAAGGGATTCTAAGGCTTGGAAGACATTTGACTTAATTCATCCCGAGTTTGCTGCAGATCCTCGAAATGTACGCCTTGGCCTAGCTTCCGACGGTTTCAACCCTTTTGGAGCCATGAGTACAAGCTATAGCATTTGACCAGTGGTTCTTATCCCATACAACCGGCCTCCATGGGAGTGCATGAAGCAAATATCATTCATCCTCTAAATGATTATTCCTGGAAAGCAAATGCCTGGGAATAACATAGATGTCTATTTACAACCTCTTATCAAAGATTTGAGGGACTTGTTGTATGATGGGGTGCAAACATTAGATTCTTCAAAAAATGAAATATGTAGGATGCGAGCAGCTCTAATGTGGACAATTAGTGACTTTCCTGGCCTTGGTACCTTGTCTGGGTGGAACACACACACAAGTCTTGCTTGCCCCACATGTAACTTTGACACAGACTCGTATAGATTGAGACATAGTGGAAAATGGTGTTTTATGGGTCATCATCATTTTCTACAAAGGGGTCATAAATTTAGATTAAATCGGGCTCATTTTAATGGGACAATTGAGCAAAGGGATCCACCAATAGTATTATCAGGATCAGAAATATTCAAACAGCTTGAAGGAATCAATGTTGCGTTTGGAAAAACACTACAGTCAAATGACAAAGGTAAAAGAGCTCGAGGAAAATCCCACGTTGAAGATGGAATAGGACAATGGAGGAAGAAAAGCATAATTTTTTATCTTCCTTATTGGGAGTCTAATTTATTGCGCCACAACCTAGATATTATGCACATTGAAAAAAATGTTTGTGAAAATGTGTTGTATACTTTGCTCAATGAAACGGGGAAATCAAAAGATAATCTTAAAGCTCGTAAGGATCTTAGGGAAATGGGTATAAGGAAAGAACTTTGGCCAGATGAGAAGGGAAGATATTGCCCATCTTTGTTTACAATGTCAAATGCAAAGAAAGATATATTCTTGTGAACTTTAAAGAATGTCACAGTGCTAGATGGGTATTCAAGTAACATTTCAAGGTGTATTGACTTGAAACAACGAAAGCTCTTTGGATTGAAGAGTCATGATTGTCACATTCTTATGCAGCAGCTATTACCACTTGGCATACGTCATGTATTACCAGATAAGGTTACTGCAGTGCTAATAGAGTTGTGCTCATTCTTTCGACAATTATGCTCCAAAAGCTTAAGTCTCTTAGACCTTGACAAGCTTCAACCTCGAATTGTTCTCACTCTTTGTCACCTAGAATTGTTATTCCCTCCATCGTTCTTTACAATCATGGTTCATCTAACTTGTCATCTAGTTGATGAAGCAAGACTTGGAGGGCCAGTACATTATCGGTGGATGTATCCTATTGAGAGGTAAATATCTTATTCTTTGGTTAGAGGTTATGAGCTAAGGCTAAAAAAAGATTCAAAGAAGGTCATTTTTATTAATTTTTGATCTTTCACTTAGGTACCTAGGACACTTAAAGTCTTACGTACGAAACAAGGCTCAACTAGAAGGTTCTATAGCTGAAGGATACTTAGCTGAAGAGGTTCTTACCTTTTGCTCTCAGTATATAGAAGGGATTGAGACACGAATCAATAGGCCAGCACGTGTTGATGATTATCCTGATAATAGACACTCTTCACATGTGCATTCCATTTTTTCGCGAGTGGGTAGAGCAATAGGAGCTTTCTCAACCTTTGAATTATCAGCTATGGAGAAAAGGCAAGCACATCGATATGTGCTACTAAATTGTCCGCAAGTCAAGCCATACATTGAGTGAGTACTTAGGCAAACTCTAACTGATGCTTAAGATTAATATGAAAGTATTTCTTTGAACGATATAATTTAATTTCAATTATCTGTGTAGTGAATTCAAGGACTTTGTACAAAGGCGGTCTAGGGGTCGAAAGGCTTCAGCTACAGAGATAGAGAAAATGGTTAATAAGGACTTTATTGATTGGTTTCCTGAAAAAGTAAGTAAAAAAGTGATGAGATTTTGTTAAAAAAATTTTCAAACTTTTTTAAGTGACTAATATATTATAACACTTTTATTTTAGATTATGAACCTAGATGTTGTAAATACTGTGTCAGACGATTTAAAGTATCAAATGGTCCGACACAATATGGTAGAAGGTTTTCTGCATTTAATGTTAATGGGTTCAAATTTCAGACAGTTACGCGAGACCATGGGTTAAAAACCCAAAATAGTGGAGTTTTTGTAACTTCTTCTACGTCTTGTGTTGCTAGCTGTGTTGATGGGAATTTAAGGCAAGCAGATTTGTCATATTATGGCAAATTGGAAGACATCATTGAGCTTAACTACTATGGTCAGTTTCGGGTTACACTATTTAAATGTAAATGGGCTGACACTACTAGGGAAAGAGGGTGTAGAAAGGATGCATAGGGATTTACTTCTATTAATTTTTCACGACTAATTCACACCGGTGACCATGAAGACCATGATCCATACATTGAAGCTTCCCAGGCTCAAATGGTATACTATGTGAATGATGAGGTGAATAAAGATTGGAGTGTTGCCGTGCATTTAAGGCCAAGGGACTTGTTCGATATGGGAGAAAAGGAAGATAATGAAGTTTATGAGATTGAGCCATGTTCAGAGCAAGACTTAGATAAATTATTTGAAGATGCTGATGATTTACCATTGTTGAGAGATGATGTAGAAGATGAATTATTGAGTGAGTTGAATGCCGATGATGAAGTTGGGGGAGATGAACATATGTCAGAATATTTATAGAGTGAATTCTTTATGGTATGACTTTTTTGCCAAAAATGTGTCTTGCTGAACATTAGAGGATGAATTCATTATTTTTGCCAAAAAAGATAATTGTAATTAATTAAATTACTATCTTATTTCCTCAATGGTTTCTCATTACAATTAGTGAAAATATCTAGAAGCATAAATGAATTAATTCAGTTTTAAAAGAATAATTAATATTTTTAACTTTTTTTAAAATAGATAAATGAAATAAAAATTTCCTCTAAATAGCTAATATTGTGAACCATTACAAGGCTATTAATTAAGATCAAGACTAGGTTGGGTTTCTAGTTGAAAGGGTGGATCTATAAGCATATCTTGGACCTTGTAGAGCCGGGTGCTATCTGGAAGTGGAAGTTTATATGGAGATCTTGATGATTTCTGTTTACTGTTACTCTTTGTCTATATAGTTGTTGTTTCTGTTGTTTGCATGGTTGCTGTTTTTTTTTTTTTTTTATGTTATGCTATTTTGATGTTGCTGGTGCTTATTTGCTATTTTTGTGTTGAGTTGTCTGTTTTGGGTTGGCTTTTCTAACCATGTGGCTTTTCTTTGCTGAAATTTATATTATATGACTTTGTATAATATATTCTTAATTATATCATCAACTATTTTAATTAATTGTTTCATTTATTTATATAGATATGCCAAAGCCCAAGCGATTTAAGGTACTCAAACCAGTTGAAGGGAGCTCTTTACCTACTGCATCCTCAAATGAGGCTACTACTCCAAGTGTTTCATCGCAAGCATGTCCACTCCAGACTCCACCACAGATATCACAAACTTGTCCTTCGACATCGACTATTCCAACAACTTCACAATCATTTGATCCAGTTAGTTCACCACCTACACATGTTGATGATTCATCTGTAATTAGACGCTATGTCGGGCGTGAATCCAGCCATTTTTGGTTTGTAGATGCCATAGGTATGTAGAGATGTAAATTAGCATAATTTTTTTTTCTTATATATATGATTTAGATATTTAATCCAATCAGTAATTGTTTCAGATGAACATGAAGCAACTAGAAAGCTTAAGTTGCGGGTCAAAGATGTCAACAATTTGGACAATAATCTGCATATAATAGTGGAGTTTGATGGCTTTTGTTCACCAATAGGAGAAGCAGCTGGGCTTCTTGCTGGAGTTTGTGGATTAATGGCAACTGATTGCCTTCTTTTCCCCATTAGTTTTGAAAAGTGGTCAAAGATGCCTGAAACTTTCTTTAAGTGCCAATGGGATAATTTTTTTAGAGTAAGATTATTTAAAATCTTTAATTTATTTCAATTTTAGATGTTATACATATAAAAGCATGATGAACTAATATTCTTGTTTTTTGAAGGCTCGCTTTTGCTTCAAGGTGACTGATGATATAGCAAAGCGATATCTACAATAGTCCATTGGGAAAAAGTGGAGGGAACATAGGCTTAAGTTATGGAATAATGCCTATGATTCAAGGTTGAGCAAAAACCAAATTATCAGTAATGTACCACAAGATATCAATGAAGAGCAGTGGGCTTTATTTGTAGATTATCGCTTCAAGCCTTCTACAATGGTACTCACTTTATAATAACTTGTAAATAGATTGTTATGAAATTATTAATACTTATCTACTTTTATTTGTAAGAGCTTTGTAAAAAAAAATCAAGAGATTCGGAAAAAACAAATCATTCCTCATACTTGTGGTGCAAAGAGCTTGGCACGGAGAAGGGCAGAACTGGTAGTTAAATATTTCTATTCTCAATTAATTATTTATATAGTATGTATCATTGTTGAATAATTAGTTTTATCCTATGTTAAAAATATTAGACGATAGAGACCGGAAAAGAGGTTGGTCGAGGCCAAATGTGGAGCTTGACTCACAAAAAAAAAGATGGAAGCTATGTGAATGACGAGGCTAGGGAGATAGCGGTAAATGTTGTATTTATTGTTGTGTGCTATAATTACAAATTCAATTTTTTTTACGAATTAGAATTCTGGTTTTTGGTATTTCATTTAGGAGAAAATTGATGAACATGTAAGTCAAAACTCAGAAAATTCATTTGAGATATCTCCCACTGATGCTATTGGTACGGTGTTTGGAAAAGACCATCCTGGGCGTGTTCGAGGATTGGGCATGGGATTAGTTCCTACCATGGCATTCAAACATACCACAACTACAATTGGTGGTCTGAACTTGGGAGCTTGTAGTGCTAGCACATCTTCTCCAGAGGTACAACAAAAGCTAGTTACAATGGAATCACAATTGCAAGCACTATGTGCATACATAGCTATGAAGGAAGGAGGAAGGATGCCCGAGGAGTTGGCAGCATTATTTCCTAATCTTACTCCACAGGTATATCAACTATTATAGTACTTTATACTAATTAAAGCAAATCTAAGTTGTTTTTTGTTTTTTGGGGTTGTTATTATATATGTCTTATTCATGATTCTTTTTTCTTTTGTGGAAATTTGATATGCCTTTTATTGGTGCTTTATCAAAATTAATATTAGTTAGGTTGATTGTAGTATTGGGGTTCTTTGTCTACTATTTGAATGCCACGATTCCAAGAAAAGAGATGTAAGTATATTGATACAAGTGGGAAATATTTTCTGCTATTGAAATATTCACTGTTATAAGAAGGAAATATTTTTTGAACATATATATATATATATATATAGTATTTTATTTAGTTTGATAAATGTAAGCATATTGATACAACTGAGTGAGTTATATTTAATGTTTAACTGTTAAATAACATCACTGTTATGAGAGAATGTAATTTTTATTTTTTGGCAGCCTTCTTAACACCAACGTTACTCTGCACATGCACCATTGCATACACTCCTCCTCATTAGATTATAAAATTCCATCCTTTTTTTTTCCCCTTTTTCCCCCCATAAACTCTCCACCTTACTTATAATTCAAACTACAAATAATAACATATAGTAATTGTAGCCTTGCACGAATTCTTCTTCTGTCCCTGCTAGAATCTTTTATTTTTATGCCCTTTTACTTGGTGGCTCAGTTGAACTTCATATTTTTACAGTTTTATACGAACTTCCCCCTCTTCTCTTTATATTTCTTGATTCTAGCCAAAGCAGGAGTGGGTTAGGTGCCTCATTTTGTATCAGTTTAAGTGCATGTGTATTGTTTATTTGTGTTTGGTAGAATATGACAACTCTTTGCATATCAATCATACCATAAGCTGCAATCAATAAATATGTATATACATATATATTATAAAGGTATATTTTTCATAATTACATAAGTAAAATATAAAACAAATGATATGAGCTTATAACTAATAATCGAATTATAAGGGTAAAATAATGCAGCTATTAGTGTAAATATTATGCTATTAACTATATCCTTTACCTAGCTAGTTTCTTTGAAGTTATGAGTAAAATCCCAAGTACAAGAAGATACATAAAGTGCCAATGAAGGTAGCTTCCATAAAGGAATTCCGTTTTGTCACTTTTAAGTTTTGCTTCTTTCTGTATACAAACAAAACTATTATTATTATGAAGTATACAATACTTCAACCTCAAGCCATTTCCAATGCAGTTAATCATTTTACTATTTCTGGGCTTTGCATTAAGGAAAATGCTATTTGTAAATAAGAATTAGACACTTTTTTGGATAATTGAGGATGATATATAAATAATTAGGGATTTTAGTTATATTTATTTTTATAAATATGCTGAATGTGGTAAGATAGTTAATATTGTATGAAAAGGGTAGGGGTGGGTTCTCCTTCTCATATCCTAGCTGTACCACCCACATGAAAAGGGAAAAGAAATGAATAATAAAAATATTCTGAGGGTAACATAATGTATGGTGCTTTAGATGTGATAGCACCAAGTGAGTGAGTTACAAGTGATTGAGTTCTAATTGTTGAAAAGATTGAGATGTAGGAGTTACAAGTGAGTGAGTTCTTGTTTCTCCATTATACTGATTTTTGGATGCAATTTTTTTACTCCTCTAAGTTATTGAGCACCTTTTTTAATTTTTCATCTTATTTATTTCAAAGTGTGTTTTGCAACAATTGTCCTTACTTTTTAAGTGTGAGTAATTGAACTCTTTTTATGGGTCTTTGCTATATTTGACTATGTTGTAAGTGTGAGCAAATGTGATTGGTGTAAAATTAAGCTTAGAATCTATTGAATATGAGAGGGTAGTGGGTGGACATTAATGAACATTGCTTTTATTTTGCATTCTTTCTTTTGGATGAAGTTTTATATCTTCACATACATATGCTTGATATTACTAAAGCTTCAAGCCTACTATAATAGTTCTTCGCTTGAAAGACAAAGTGTTTATTTCTTCTTTGTGGATTTTTGGATTTTGTACCCAACCTCTCCACTATCTTGTATTATAGTTCTGACATCTAGCATGTGTTAGGTGACTTTATAAATTCCAAGCTAGTCAAATAGAATACTTAAACAAAATGGATCTATGTAATATGCAGTCAATTGGTCAATTGGCAACTGTTTATATAGAATATATTAATGAATGAATCCATAATTTCTTGCTAGTCAGGCACTCATAGGTCATATAATTCATCTGTTAATTGATATAGGATTGAGATTTGACAATATATCACTATTCAAAATAGAATGCAATTCTTAATTGGCTACTTGCTATATGTTTGAGATTTGAAAATTATAAAATGTTCTTTTGTGTGATTGAATTGGGTTTTATAAATTTAATTTAATTTGGAAATTTTTTTAATTGTAGGGACCAGATAGAGGAAGTGGGGCTGAGTCGCCAAATGATATAAGAAGATCATCAGATGGAAGTAATAATAATCCATCAAATAATCTTCCAAGCCCTCATACATGATTTTTTTTTAATTGTGGTCAATTGTCCTATAACTTTTTAAGTTTTAAGTAATTTTGAATTTGTTGGTGTGACTTGTGTGCTTGGATTGACTATTTTTTTTTTTACTTGCAAGTTCTTATACATAGGTGCTTTATTGTGGCTTATTATGTAGAAACTTATTTTAAGCTTTAGTAATAGAATTTTTTTTATTCAATGTTGAGAAGTATTATTATATTTATATCAATATACACTTTGGTGCTTTTTATACCTTCAATTAAAAATAAAGGAACAATTATAATATAGCTTTTGATATTGGATAACAAATAAGATACAAACTAGAGCAATTTAAAATGAAATAATGCATTAAAAGTATGTTAGATATCGCCACAATAACAAATAACATGCTATTATTGATTGAAAAATATTGTGATTTTGATTGCCACAATTATGAATAAAATATGGTGATTTTGACCACCATACCTTTCGGTAAAATGCGGCGGTTTAGCGCCAAAATTACAAGTGATATATGCCATCATTTATGGTAAAATATGGCAGTTTCGACGGCCACAATTTCCGGATAAATATGGCGGTTTAACTCACCACACAATATTGTAAAATAAGGCGGTTAAAACCGCCACAATATACAGTAAAGTAATGGCGGTTTGAAACAGCCCAAATGTTTGAGAATTATGGCAGTTTTCAGCGCCATTTTATACCGTAAAATAAGGCGGTGAAAACCGCCACAATATACCGTAAAATACAAATGTTTGAAAATTATGGCTGTTTTCAGTGTCGTTTTATACCGTAAAATAAGGCGGTTAAAACCGCCACAATATACTGTAAAATATGGCGGTTTGAAACCGCCCAAATGTTCGAGAATTATGGCAGTTTTCAGCGCCGTTTTATACCGTAGAATAAGGCGGTGAAAACCGCCACAATATATCGTAAAATATGGCGGTTCGAAACCGCCCTAATTTTCATAAATCATGGCGGTTTTAACCGCCATTTTATTCGACGAAAAACCGTCATTTTATCTGTGTCAATTGCGGCGATTTTCGGTAAAACGCCGTATTATACATAGTGGCGGTGCTAATTATGGCGGTTTGGGGAACCGCCATTACGGTAAAAAAGGGCGCTTATAACCACCGCAATTTTCCAAAAAAACTGCCATATTTTACCTGATTTTTTGTAGTGTTTAACCAGGTTAACAGAGAAGCAGGTTAAGTTTCAGTGGACTGATGCATGTGAGCAAAGTTTCTAGCAGTTGAAGAGTTGTTTGACATTTGCTCCGGTGTTACCTTTACCTACTTTTGGTGGTGGTTATGTAGTTTATTATGATGCTTCTAGAGTTGGTCTTGGTTGCATGTTAATGCAGCAGGGGAGAGTTATTACTTATGCTTCTAAGCAGCTTAAGAAACATGAGCTGAACTATCGCACACATGATTTGGAGATGGTAGCGGTGATATTTACTCTCAAGATCTAGAGGCATTATCTATATGGTGGGACATGCGAGATCTATACTAATCATAGAGCCTTAAGTATATCTTTCAGCAGAGGGACTTGAATTTAAGGTAAAGAAAGTGGATGGAGCTTCTGAAGGACTACGATTGCACAATTTTTTATCATCCAGAAAAACTAAATCTGGTGGTAGTTACTTTGAGTAGGAAGTCCATGGGTAGTCTTGCCCACATAGTTGAGGTTAGAAAACTAATAGTAAAGAAGTTCCAAGAGCTTGTAGATAGAGGGGTGAAGTTTGAAGTCACAAGTGCGGAAACCCTTTTAGCTTAAGTTCAATTTCATTCCACTTTGATGGATAGGATTAAGGGTAGCTAGGGAAAAGAACCTCATTTTACGAAGATCATGGAAGAGGTCCGAGCAGGCAAAGTTTCTAACTTTGTGATTGATTCTTAAGGTGTCTTGCATCTTAGCAAATGCTTATGTGTACCTAATTTGGCGAACTTGAAAAAGAAGATATTAGAGGAAGCACTTCATTCTTCTAATACTTTCTACGAAGATATATCAAGATCTAAAAGAGTTCTATTGGTGGAAGGGATGAAAAAGGAGATAGCTGAGTTTGTGTCTAAATGCTTACTATGCCAGCAAGTGAAGGCTGAGCATCAAAAGCTTGGAGGTTTGCTCCAGCAGATTGAGATACCTGAATGGAAGTAGGAGAAAATCACTATGAATTTTGTGATAAGGTTGCCTAAAACCTCAAGAGATTATGACTCAACTTTGGTAATTATGGACTGACTGACCAAGTCTGCACACTTTTTGCCCATTAAGACTACCTATACGGTAACTCAGTATGCCAAGCTTTATCTGTAACGTCCCGATTTCCGAGATCCAACTTCGCCTTCAGGACTGATCAATTTCAATTCCCGACTTCATCTTCAAATTCTACACAAAGTGGGATAAATTCCGAGTTTCGAGTTCGTCTTACGTAAGTACATGATTTCCGACTTCATCCTATGATATTCTCCGGTTTTCGAGTTCGTCTCACCTATGTCCACGACTTCCGACTTAATCTAGACTATTTCTACAACTTCCGAGTTTAACATTCGAGTCCGAACAACGTGAGGTGATTTCCGATGTCCGATTTCACATCAGAGGAAAACGGACCCATTTCCGATCTCATAACTTATCTCCAAGTTTCAAGTAAAATACATGCGAGCTCCGACTTCATGTTTCAAGGACAAATATACCCGGTTTCCGATCTCATCAACCACACTGTATATAAATCCCGACTTCCGGGTTTAAGTACTTGGGTTTGGCCATGTGATTCGAATTCCCGAGTTCTGATCTCCTATTTTACATCTAGCATTGACATTCCCGAGTTCAAATAGGGAGTTCCGAGATTTTATGATTGTCGGCTGCATGACTTCCGACTTCCGACTTTGATTCCAAGACTCAAAGTAAACAATATTTCCTCAAGTTACAAACAACGTGGTACGAGTTCCGACATCCAGCTTTAGCTTCAAGCAGTGTAAAATAGCACGAGCTCCGACTTTAGGCAGAAAAGAGACGAGTTCCGATTTCAGAATGCAGTGGAAACGAGTTCCACTTTTAGGCGACGTGGAGAGCAATTTGGCCACAAAAGTGAGAGACATGGCTGAACTTCAACCGCAAAACTTCAGCCAATCAACACCACAACTTTTATCTATTTAAGTCAGACTTCTCTCTTCATTCCCAGCTGATTTACGTCTCCCTCTCCTCTTTGCTCCAGCCTTCGTCTTCCCTTCCTCTCTCAAATCCAACTCCATCAAATCTCCAAGCTTTGGCAAAGTTCCATCAATCCAAACTCAAATTCAGCAAAGTCATACTCCAAAGAGGTAGGATTCAATCTCTAATCTTAATCTCTCTAAACTAAGGATGCATGAAAGATTACTTTTTATGATTATTTGATGATATATTGGATGTGTATGATTGGATTAATATGAAATCTTGAGTGGGAATTAGAATTAGAAGAAGAAAACTAAGAGAAATGGATGGATGAGGGTGCTGTCTTGGTAGAGATTTCACGGTAGTCCGTACGGCGGAGTGTACGGCTCTGCCTACAATCGGTCAAATCTGATGAAACTATTTTTATATGAAAGTAGACATTCAGGGCTTTTCATAGATATATCATATAAGGTTATTGGATTAGTATTGAAGGAGATACGAATTTTTGAAGTTTGACCTAGGGTTCAGGATTTTCATCCGGGCAGGGTGACATGAGGAGGGTATAACTCACCCTATACAACTTCAAATTGAGTGAAACTAAATTTTTTAGAAAGCTTACACATAGGGGAATATCCCAATATGAAATTTCGAGTTTGCTACGGTCCCAATTGTCCCCAGTGATTCGAGGAAGTTACCCTATGTCCAAACCAGGCCAAAATAGAGTAGTTCAGGAAGGTCGACTTTCAGGACTTATAACTCGAGGTATACTCACGCAAATGGAATGAAACTTGTGGCAAATGAAAGGTTGTCCTATTAGCTTCAATATGAGACCAATTTCCTATGATTTGAGCTTAGTTTCGATTTTTAGTGAATTTATAATTCCAGGAGTGTAATTCGGGCTAGAGACTGAACAGGCTGAGGTAAAAGTTAAATATCAGGAGTTATATAAATCAAAATGGTATGGGACCAAAGAGGTTAGAAAGTAGACATATAGAGCTATGATATATCAAAATTTCAGATTTAAATGAATTGAATAGAAATAAAAGTGGATCATATGAAATTCGGGCAGAACCGAATAGAAGGTAGCAAAATGGCCAAAATGATAGTTTCACAAAGTGACCCAATTGAAGATTTCACAAGTATTATGGAAATATAAAAAGTTTGAGTTGAGGATTGCCAGTTTGACATTGATATATATGTGTGTTAAGTTGATTTATGTTGCTATAACTGGTTTGTCCGTGGGAACTGGCACTATTCATGGGGAAACGAATATGATCCATTATGCTGCCGATTTTACGGCAGAAGTTTATGAACCTAGGGATATTTATATGCAAGAATGATATAAGGGTGATATGAGATATATGAGACTAAATCAAAAAGCAGTAGGATATGAGGTATATGAGAAATACTGATGAAGCATATGTATGAGTACATTTAGCATGACTATGCTTAACAACGCATGAGAATGAAAAGATATAAGTATATTAAATGTGAGTATAAAGATGTGAATCCCCTTGTGGGTGAGTCGGTGTGACAATGGTCACGAGTTGAGCTGACAAGCTCACTCCAAGGCCAGGCTACCCAAGGGCAGTAAAGGTTAAAGAGTAAAGACTTAAAGACCAAAGAATTAAGTATATGCCCCACTCACATCAGGCATGGCATCGACCCAGCTAGTGTGAGTATATGGGGGGTAGGACTTACATGAGGCATGGCATGACCCAGCTAGTGTAAGTACCGAATGAAGGTCCTATATTCCTAAGGAACGTGACATGGCGATCACGCTCTGACGGGGTATGACATGGCGATCATACTCTGGAATATAGCATGAAGACCCCATATTCCTAAGGAACGTGACATGGCGATCACGCTCCGACGGGGTATGACATGGCGATCATACTCTGGAATGTGGCATGCAAAGATATGATGATGAGTCTATATTCCTAAGGAACATGACATGGCGATCACGCTCTGACGGGGTATGACATGGCGATCATACTCTGGGATATAGCATGAGGATACCATATTCCTAAGGAACGTGACATGGCGATCACGCTCTGATGGGGTATGACATGGCGATTATACTCTGGGATGTGGTATGATGCTGCACTTGAGGACGGCGATACGTAACGCTCAAGTGTAGACAGATGCAAGCACCCTAGGGACGGCGATACGTAACGCCTAGGTGTGTCGAATGAAAGAAAAGTAAAATTTTATGTATATGTATGAATTCAAGTGCAAGTTAAGCTATGTACAGAGGTTATATTCCTAATAGATTAATGCTATGTGCGTTTTATATGTTGAAGTTATTATCCATGGTATTATTCATGAATTAATCTTGTGTAGACTTCCCCAAATGACCAGTATAGGAGTAAAAATGAACTTTGTTTCGGATAAGACATTTTTTTTGAAATGTAAAATTAAACAGTTTGTGCAGCATGTTCACCTTTTTCATAATAAACCGAAGCAAACTGGAGATGACAACGATGACATTACATGTGTATCATAGAGAATCCTACTGAGAATTTATAATTCTCACTCCTATTTTTCCGTGTTGTCTCCAGAAAGTTCAAGAGGTATCGAGTAAGCGCAATGAAGTTCTTTGTCAGATAAGGTCCGTTCAGGTAACCGTAACAACTCCAGGGTGTGGTACTATGACTTAAGCATAGTACTGTACTTGGGAGGGTGTTACATTATCTATAGAAGATTATATCCTTACATCGAATGCCTTTGTTTATAATATCTGATCGAGGGTCTCAATTCACAGCTCAATTCTGGAGATTTTTTCAAGCAGCATTAGGAACTAGATTGGACTTGAGCACTGCTTTTCACCCTCAGACAAATGGGCAGTTTAAAAGAACTATAGAGATTTTGGAGGATATGTTCCAAGCTTGTGTCCTAGACTTCAGAGGGAGTTAGGACTACTATCTATCTTTGATGGAGTTTGCCTATAATAATAGTTATCAATTTAGTATTGAAATGGCAACATTTGAAGCTTTATATGGAAGGCGTTGTAGATCACCAATTGGTTGGTTTGAAGTGGGGGAACCTAAACTTGTTGGCCCCGATCTAATAGAGGAAGCTATTGAGAAGGTCCAATTAATCCGAGAATGTTTAGTGCCTGCCCAAAGTAGACAAAAATCTTATGCGAATCAAAGGCATCAACCTTTGGATTTAGTGTAGGAGAATATTTGTTTTTGCATATTTCTCCTATGAAAGACATCTTGGGGTTTGGTAGGAGAGGGAAATTGAGCCCAAGGTTCATTGGACCTTTGAGATATTGGAGAGGGTAGGGCAAGCAGCTTATAGCTTAGCACTTTCACCTGATCTTTCAGGAATTCATCTAGTCCTTCATGTATCAATGCTTCGAAAGTACGTTCATGACCCTTCTTACATTATCCAGCCTAATTTGGTCAAGCTTGATGAGAGCCTAAGCTATTATAAGCAACCGATGGCAATCATAGATAGACAAGTGAAGCATATACACTCTAAGAATGTAGCATCAGTGAAGGTCATTTGGCAAGGACCATATGGCGAAGAAACCACATGGGAACCCAAGGCGATCATGCGAGAAAAATACCCACACCTTTTCGATATACGAGGTTAGTTGACATCTTAAAATTCAAGGACGAATTTTTCTTTAACGGGGGAGGTATAGTAGTGCTACGATTTTAGTCTAACAGGGGAAGGAAAAAAAAAAGAATGAGGGCATTTTTGTCTTTGTCTTAGGTTAAGTTAAATAAAACAAAAGAAAGAAAAAGCAAAAGTCAAAAAAGGGTCACCGTAACCCCCTTATTCTATCATCACCATTAATCACTCTTTCTCTATTTCCTTCCTCCATTCTTCTTTCTTTTTCTTCTCCCATACTCCATCACAAAGTCCCATTTTCTTCCATTTGGTCACAAGATCTTCACACCCATCACCTTTTAAAGCTTATGGTAAGCTTCTAATCTCAAGTCTTAATTTTATGGGTAACCTCTAAGGGTTCCTTTAGAGCTAGTGAGTAACAATGAAATAGTGGGTGAGTAATATTTGGGTTTTTAAGAAAAATTTAGTGAGTTACAATCTTGAGCACCAATAGATTTTAGTGAATAAGTCCAATTATGACTTCAACTCTAATTTCTAGGAATCTTAGAGATCACAGATTAGGGGTTTTGCTCAATAAACTTGCCAATTTCTAGATTGTCTTCAAATAAATTATCTAAGCTTCTCAAAAATGTTTATTTTGATCAGGTCCTCTGGATACGGTGCCAGTTACTCCTTTCAGAGCTACTGGAGAGCAGCTCAGTTAATTCCTCTTTGTTATAAGTGGATATGTACTTAGTGGTAATAGTTTTAAATTTATTTTTATAAGAGAAACTAACCTATTTAAGCTAATAATTTTATTCTATGCTATTGATTAAATTGGATAGTCATTTAAACTAATTGACTTCTCATTGTAAAATGATAATTAAATTTCAGATATTGATAACTGATTTAGTATTTTGAGTATCATCGTTGTTATTATTTTAACATCACATAAGGTTATTCCTTCTTATCTTATGATTTATTTCTATTGAATTACAAAAGTTTATTTCTCCCAAGAGTTGGATCTTATAGAGATTGATTTATTGAATTTGAGTATTTTATTTTATGACAAGTTTATGTTGAGAAAACCATAGTAGGTTCTAAGTTAGAACGTCATTCACTATTAATGAGGAGATATAACGGTACTGTTCGCCATTAGCGAAGAGATATAACGGCCAATCTGCACATAGTATAGTTAGATGAGATAGTGTCAGGTGAGACAAGGCTCTTGGCTTGAGATAAGCTTAGATTTATGATTTAGTGGGTTGAGATCGCTTCCCACAAGTTCTTCGTATGTAACCCTCATGGAGATGTTGTTATTGTTTGATGAAAGATTTGAATCTACTTTGACAAGATCTATTTATGAAGTTGATTGAGACAACATATTGAGAATTATTGAGTCTTGTCTATGAGTTTTTATCATAAATGAGAAATATGAATGAGAATCTATTTATGGAAAATATTTGGAAAACGTAGAATTGATAACCGTTATCTCCATCAATTTATTTAATGAATGTATGATTGCTAAGTTGTTCCTTTTATTTTTAAAAAGTAAATGAATAAATAAAACTCAGAGGTAATTTAGTTTCTCTTTCTTGTCCACTTTGTTTATATATCTTCATTGAGTTTGTGTGACTCACTCTATTTTCTTTCCTTCTCTTCAGATTCATAGGGTGCTGAGTAGCAGGTTCTTAGGATTCGCTGGTCGACCCAGGAGATTCTTTTTTTGTAGGTCTCTATTACTAGAAGAGGCTTTTTCTTTGTTGACTCCAGGATTTTGCAACTATAGGGTATAGGATCAGTTATTTTTGGATTATGTACATAACTATAACGTATATATGGTTCTTTTGTATAATTGATCTTTAGATCCCTATGACTAGTATTTTGAAAATATTTTGACTGTGACTATGAAAATATTTTGGCTGCTATTTCTGGTTGTTAGTTCTAGTGTAAAAGAGGCTTTTTTAATATATGGATTATTCAATTTTCACGGGAGATTCTGCCAATTTTTCGGCAGCCCCAATGATTAAGTTGTTGAAGTGTATAGATAGAATTATGTCATTAGGCTTGCCAGGTTAAACAAGTAAGATTAGCTTGTGCGCCAGTCACGGCCTAAGTTTGGTTTGTGACACTCGGAGAACAAGTGATAAAGCCTAGGCTCGGAGAACAAGTGACAGAGCCTATGATGTACACACTTTAAATAACAATGATTCCAATGTGGAGCCTATGTTTTACAGATCTCAATCTACTCAGACAACTAGAAGTATATTCATTTCTTGTTTAGTACCAAGGTTTTAGGACATGGCAGAGAAACGAAAGTTGAATTTGATTTATGTTCACAGAAATAGAAAGTGAAACTATGATTGTTTGAGGATAACAACTTGTTTATAATTTTGGTTTGTATTAGCAGGATAACAGGAGTACAGGTGCGCTAGATCCACAGAGGTTGTGGGAAATCAGAACTCCTACAAGACTCCATAGTGTACCAAAGTAAGGCCAAATTGCTAGCCAATTTGCTTAAGTGTTTAGACATGTTATTATTGAACAAAGAAATTGTTTCGGACAAAAATATTTTAGCTAGCCGAATGGGTTGAGAGTCGAGGCGTGCCAAGAAACTATTCCAAGATGACCAAGAGGCTCGGCTGGTGCAAAACACAACCGATTCCCATAATCAGGCGATTAGTACCAAGAGTTATCTCTCAGCAAATGGGTTCCTAAATTACTCCAAAGAGCATTTGGCAGGCAGATCAGCAAATCAAGTCACCAAAAGGATATTAGCAAACAACTGAAGGCTAATGAACTGGATTGAAACTTGAACAGGCTGAAAGTAAATGAAGTGCAGTAAACGAAATGCGGTAAAAAAATGCTATAAAGTGCTGAAAAGTAAAGACAAGGAATGTAAAGTTCATAAAACATAAAGGTAGATGTAAAAGAAACTTGTGTTTGATTCATTTGATTGGGGGATGGGTTTACAGATTGTGCTCAAGGCTATTTATACATATACAAAACTTAATAGTTGTCCTAAGGCAACTATTAACCATGTTCTCACACAAATATAGTCAGCAAACTTCATCCTGTTAACTACCTCGTAACCATCTTCCATGTCTTCCTTGAGTACACTCTTCTTATCTTAGTGGTAACTACTTAAACCACTCTTTGCCTTTCATCTATCTCCCACTTTCTAAGTTAGAAACTGCCTTCCTCAATTGCTCCTACTTTCCAGGGAGTGGTCACGGACTTGGTCAAACTCTTACTCTTAGCTGTTGAAGCACATTCTTTCTCCAACCAAAGCCCAAAACATATATGGATTACTAGCTGTTAAAAAGGCCCAAAGCCTAATAGGAAACTCATGCCCTCGGCTAACGGCTACTGTCAACTGTCAGCCGATGGCTATCGATTGATGGCTAAATTAGCTGCCGACTATCGGCTGAAAACCATATCAACTGTCAAGCCTCAAAATATGTGAATAAGAGTCCTTAAAGGTGACTACACCCAGTTAGAATCCTAATCACAAAAGGTAAGGCAAATCAGCTGAGAAAAAAATCAAAAAATGGCTGAAACAATATAAAAAACAACCTTTTTCCAGGCCCAAAACGACCTCAACCAGGCAAGCCCAAGGTGCCATATCAACACTCTCGTCTTGGCTTAGCATTTTGGCCTATTTCAATCAATTTAAGATGAGCAACATATTCCGTGTCAGCCGTCAATCATCGTTCATTCTTCGGCTATTGGCTGAACTTGACCAAATATTGCCTCTTCCGGCTATATATGCTCGGTTGATATTCATCCTCAGCTAGGTACAATTTTTTTTGTGCCAACATAATACCCCCTAGCATCTTTCAGCTAAGTGACAAGCAATGAAGCTGAAATAATGCATTTTCCAAGGATTCCCAATTTTTCTATCTTTCTTTTTCCTTTGCATCCTCTGCCAGCCAATTAGTTCACCAATGTTTCATGAATTGTCACTTAGTAAACTTTTGGTCTGGTGGAACTAAGTTTGACTTGATCCGGCCTCTACTCTTCCTTCTTAGCTCGCTCCCCAAGCACGTCATTCTTCTGTTCTGCCTCGACTCTAAAGAGGGCTAGCCATTACAAGGTTCCCTTCAAAGTCTTACCCGGCTGACCTGTAAGTTGGGCAAGTATGTGGCTTCCTCTTGCCAATTGTAGTTGTCAGCATCTCGGCTAACATTGAGCCTTCAAACATTTTTTCTTCAACTGAGTCATAGTTGTTGGCTGAGATTAATCATGGTCCCAAGCCTCCTATTTCATTGGCCCTCTTCTGCTCTCTCTCTCTCTCTATGATAAATTGCTCAATTATAGAGGCCTTGATTATTAGCTGATTAAGATTTGAGTATATTCCAGAGCAACCAGCCTCTTCCTTAGCTGAGAATGAATGTTGCCTGTAGCAATGATGGCGTAATTAGCTTCTAGCAAGTTGACATTGCATCTACTCCTAAGCTTAAGAAACCTTTCCATAAAATTGGCTACAGTCTCGTCATCCTATTGCTTAAGGCTCATGAGATCAGCTACCGTGACCTCCGGCTTAGGCCAATAAAAGCAATCATGGAATAAACATTCCATGTCTGCCTAATTTTGAATAAAATTGGGAGGCAAAGATGAGTACCAAGTAAAAGCTATCACAGTTAATGACAAAGGAAACAGTTACAGCTTATGATTCTCATTTCGGTTTGCTTTTCCACATTAAGCAGCAAATCAAATAATGTGCTCTACAGTAAACTTCTCATCTTCGCCTGAGAAAATAGTAAAATCTGAAACTTCAAATTCTCTCAGCAAAGGCATTGTTTTCTCTATCCATTCTGGATATGGATTTCGGTATACAGGCCTATTGGGTGGCCTCAGCTGCACACTGAAATGTCTTTTAATGGTCTTAGCTATCATATTTGGATCTATAGTCGCTTGTTGGTTAGCTGGTTGTACCTGTGCAGCTACTTGGCAATCCTGCTGTTGTGGTGCCAGAATCAGCTAAAACGCTAGTGGTTGATTCCCAGTGATAGAGCATTCAGCCGTTGGGAAGCAAACCCTAAACCATTTTGCTGATAGCTTGGTTGCAAAGTCATCGGCTGATGCACTAATAGTTAAGGATTCAGCTATTGGTCAACAAACTGCGAACTATTATGGTAATAGCTCGGCTACTGTACCATCAGCTAAGATATGAGAGGTCGAGAGCTCGGCAGCTGAGTAGTAAACTGTGAACAATTCTGCTGACTATTCGGCTAGTTAACTAACCGAGCTCTCAACTGCACAGTTTATTGTTGAGCAACTAGCTGCTATACCATTAGTTGAGACACCGAAGGTTAAGAGCTCGGCAACCGAGCAGTAAACTGCGAACAATTCTACTGACTATTCGGCTGATTAACTAACCAAGTTCTCGGCTGCATAGTTTGCCGTTGAGCAAATAGCTGCTGCGATGAAATGATGTACACAAGTTGACTTATTGCTTGAGGTGGAGATGATCCCTATGACTACTCTGCAACAAAATCTTCCTGTGCTTTGCATTCACTTCTCTGAGGTGGGAAAGTTCAGTTTTCCTGAATAGGCACGGCTAAGAATACTGGTTGATTGACTGGTATAGATGGAACAATTGTCCATGGTTGCCCCCCAGCATAATCCTTCATGGTTCTAGGCTGAATACCGTCACCAGCCATTAGCTGAGCAGCATTTTGTGTGCTAGCTTGCAATGGAACATGCCAATTCGGCTAAAAATTTGAATGAGTAGTTTTCTAAGGATCAACACTCAGTTGCCCCTTAGCCAAAATGGCACAGCATTGTACTTTTTTCTGCTAGATAAATACTTCTCGACTCTTGAGCATGCATATTCCGCACCTCATTTTCGACCATTGGCTTAACAATTCTGGCTAATTGCGTTGACAATCGACACATCAAATCATCCAAGCCCATATTAATCTGTTGATGTATGAAGGACGTCGTCATGACCATCAACTGCCCCTGTTCGGCCTCAATCCTTGCAATTGGGTTTGGCTGAGACACGGTTGCCGTGGCTACAGACTTATTAGAGGAAACTGCAATTGCAATTGCTTGTGTTGTCATAGGCATCATCATTGGCTATCAAAATAGTAAACTAATTTGCCGATGGTCCCACCAGGCATGCCAAAATATGTTTCACAGAAAAATATTTTAGCTAGCTGAATGGGTTGAGAATCAAGGCGTGCCAGGAAACTATTCTAAGATGACCAAGAGGCTCAGCTAGTGTAAAACACAACAAATTCCCACAATCAGGTGATTAGTACCAAGATAAGGACTGTCTCTTAGCAAATAGGTTCCCAAACTACTCCAAAGAGCATTTGGCAGGCAGATCAGCAAATCAAGTCACGAAAAGGATATTGACGAATGACTGAAGGCTAATGAAATGGATTGAAACTTGAACAGGTTGAAAGTAAATGAAGTGCAATAAACAAAATACGGTAAAGAAATGCTGTAAAGTGCTAAAAAGTAAAGGCAAGGAATGTAAAGTTCACAAAACATAAAGGTAGATGTAAAAGAAACTCGTGTTTGATCCATTTGATTGGGGGATGGATTTACAGATTGTGCTCAAGGCTATTTATAAACGTACAAAACTTAACAGTTATCCTAAGGCAACTATTAACTATGTTCTCACACAAACATGGTCAGCAAACTTCATCTTGGTAACCACCTCATAACCGTCTTCCATGTCTTCCTTGAGTGCAATCTTCTTAACGTAGTGGTAATTGCTTGAATCGCTCTTTGCCTTTCATCTATCTCCCCACTTTCTGAACTAGAAACCGCCTTCTTGAATTGCTCCTACTTTCCAGGGAGTAGTCACAGACTTAGTCAAACTCTTACTCTCAATTGTTAAAGCACGTTCTTTCTCCAACCAAAGCCCAAAACATATATGGATTACCAATTATCAAAAAGACCCAAAGCCTAATAGGAAACTCATGCCCTCAGCTAATGGCTACTGTCAATTGTCAGCCGATGACTATTGACTGATGGCTAAATCAACTGTCGAGTACAACTCGAACCCATATCAGCTGTTAAGCCTCAAAATATGTGAATAAGCGTCCCTATAGATGACTACACCAATTAAAATCCTAATCACAAAAGGCAAGGCAAATCAATTGAGCCAAAATCAAAAAATGGCCGAAATAATATCGAGACGGCCTTTTTCTAGGCCCAAAAAGGCCTCAACCGGGCCAGCACAAGGTGCCACATCGACGCTCTCATCTAAGGCTTTCCATAGATATGCAATAATGGTTATTCTGACACCCAGATCTCAGCCAGCGGCCTATTGAAGTTTGGCTGAGCATTTTGGCCTATTTCAATCAATTTAAGCCGAGTGACATATTCCGTGACAGCCGTCAGTCATCGTTCATTCATCGGCTAATTACTCTTCGGCTATCAGCTAAACCTGACCGAATATTGCCTCTTTTGGCTATTTCTGCTCAGCTGATATCTATCCTCGGCTAGCCCAATTTTTTGGTGCCACTAGAAATATAGACATGATTGTGTGGGTTTATCTACTAATATTTTACAAATGCCAATTTATGAGAGCAAAAATATTCATTGAATAATCGAATGCTGAGATAATTGACATACAGATGCTTGTTCAATTCCTATAAACTTTATTGAATAGAAAAATATAAGATTTGACATAAACTTTAGAAAAATCCTATCAAAAATATTTGCTGAAAATTCAGGATTTAACAATTTGTTTTCAGCTGGTATATGAATTAGCAATCAAATTCCCATTTTTGAGAAAGGAAAAGGAAAACACCAACAACCTAATTTTGCCAGTAATGATATTCTTTACACTAGTTAGTGAATACTATTTTGATAGTCAAAGGTCAATGTTTACTTAACTAGACCTTGGTGGTTTGCAAAGAGGTGTATGATTATTTGCACTAAAGTGTATCATGGACAAATCTACTTGATCATTTCAAATCCCTATGAATTTCACATTAAGTCAATCCAACTCAATTCATTTTCTTTTTCTACAATAGGAGTAATCCAATATAGCATGTAGTTGCATGAACTTATGATTTTTATGCTTGAGGGGTAAGAATTAAGAAAAAGCCTGGCTAATTTACCAACTTCTTTTGAGCAATTTGCAGTTTTCCAGCACAACCACATAGTAGACAACAAATTTATGTTCACGGTGGTGACATAGGAAGGGATTTTAACCCCAGACTCGGAGAGATTTTCTGGCAGTTACCGCCGAGAACCACACTCCAAACAAGCACACAAGTTTCTCCACTGGCAAAAAATTCCATATTAGTAGCTTTGAGCTAGCTTAAGAAAGAAGTTTATAACCCCACACCAAAGAGGTTAGCCAGGAGACTCAACTTATATTACAGAGATAATGCTACAAATGGTGTCATGACCCAACCCAGGTTGTGACCGGTGCGTAGGGACACGTCCCTAGCAAGCCTACTTTAGACTTATTTTAATAGAAAATCGGGCAGAGTCTCCTTTAAATTTAGGACTATTCCCAAAGAAGGATCATCGCCCTACATAAAACATACAGACATGCAAACTCATTGGGAATCCAGGCATTCTCCGAATACACCCCATAGCACATAATATGAGAATTTAAAGCATAATCAAATATAAAAAAATATGTGCTTACATAACTATTCAAGAAGCTTTAATCCATAATCATTGAGATTCAACTATCCATAAATAAAAACAATTATACACTTGCTATAATACATGGCCAACACAGGAAGGACCCTACCTATAGGCTAATGGAGTATCACTAGAGATATAAATATATATACACTTGCATACAACAAACATAAATCTCAACAGGGATAACCTTAGGAAGCTACACGAATAAGAGTGTGGAACCACTGAAAAATCCAATGGCTTCAGCAAATCGAAGCACACAGACACAAATTTGTACCTATCTAAAAACATGGAGAGAGAAAAGAGTGAGTTATACAGACTCAGTGAGGGATAATATATCTATAACAGAAATGGGACAAGCTAAAACACAACTTTTCCAAAATATAACTTTATAAGTTTCTTATTGAAAATACTTCATCTATATATCGAATACCAGAAGATTTTTCAGTAGAATATACATCATTCATTAAATCGCCTTTTTAATTTGAATGGACAAAACTTCTTTGTAAACATATATAAGCATAACATTTTTTAAACTAGATGTAATAATTCATATATAATAAGGATATAAAACTAGACCTAAAGATAAAAATTCTTTCTCATATCATGAAAGGTAAATACTCATCTCAAAATCATAATAAAACTTAAAGGAGGATCTTATTTCAGAAAATAGCTGCCTAGCACCCACGGACTTGGGCCTTGGCCCCTCACGTAGGTCTCACCAGTAAATAACTGATCTCATGTTTGGGCTTGTCCAGCGTGTCTATATCTTTCGGACATGTCGGCCAAACATGCCGGGCTAGTAATCACCCTACTAACTGAGTTATACGAGGTGCACCATGGCTAATGCTACTGCCATTAGCAAACAGTTCTGTTATAGTTTCCTCCCCTTAGGAAGGCACTCACACTTACTAGGTCTTCGTCATGCCTCATGTGAGTCCTTGACTTAAATTCTTTGAAAATAGATTTCCTTTCTAACTCCTTGTCACTAAAACTTTTCTTCATCTTAAATCATATACTTTCTTGCTCATATTATTAAATGCATGATAAGATGTAAGAAAACTTCTGTATTCTTAGCAAACATAGTTAGCAAATTTTTCGATTATTCAAAAGAACTATATTATCAAACATAGGTTCAATATATAGATCTTTCACGCTATTCAGCTTAAAATATCTAGAGTTCTTTTCATATTATTGAAATGTAACTGTTTCTTTTCATCAAATAGTTTAGAACATTGGCTAAAAAAAAACATAACAATTTCTAATAACTTGAAACTTCATATTATTTAAATACCATAAATTAATTTCTATAAAAGTTTGCCCCACACTTTTATATTCAAACATTTATATATACACGTACATAACTAAAATGATTTCTTAAGAGTTCTATAATTGTGGAGTAAAACACATTAAATCTATTCTTTCATGGAACTTTACTAAAATTCAATTTAGGCATGTACTTAGGAAATTAAGGATAAGAAGCATGCTATAGATATACTATCACTCACAGTGCTAATCCAAGGGAAAGAACAGGCTTAATATGTTGAACCATGGAGCTATGGTCACCACACAAGTTATCTAGCATAAAAAATATCATTATCCAACCACTAATTAGCCTATAGAACCAAAAATTAACTTGAAATACATCCCAAGGCATAAAAGCCCCATTATGGAACCCTAGGTTCCCAATCTCAACCTTAAACTCAAATCTTCAATAAAATCCTTCCATACCCATGAAATAAAAGAAGATTAGAGCTTGGAGAGTTACCTTGGGCTGCAAAAGAAGGAAGAAACTTGATGGAGGGCTTGGGTCTCCTCCCACCTTTGTTTCTCTCTCTAAAAAAGAAGAGAGAGAAAGCTTCAAGAGAGAATCAAGCTATGATGATGATGATGATGGAAGAAGATGGATTGGTGGTGGATTTGAGTAGAAATTGGTGAAGGATTGGCAAGATATATGTGGGGGAGAGAAGGATGGGAGAGGAAGAAGAGAGAGAGAAGTTTGGGGGGGAAATGGGGAAGAAAGGTCGTAGACCCTCATTTATTTCCGCCCCTTGGGCGCCTAGGTGCCCAGACCCTTTTTTTTTCTCTCTTTCAAACACTTCTCAAACATCATCATGTACTTATTTATAATATTTATTTTACTCTCCATTAACTTTAAAAAATAAATGTAAATAAGAGAATACCCCCTATTTGAATCCAATAAAAATATTGGAAAAATCAAACTCTTTTAAGAATCAAAATCCAACTTTTGGATTTTAGTACAAACTTCCGAAAACTTGCATTTTCTTAAACTTCAAACTTGAAAACAAAAAGCTTAATGACTTCCTAAAATTCATTAAAAATCACTCTTCAATTCTTTGATATCTAAGGAACAATTACCGAGACTTTTAATCCCATGAAAATGTCCCAATCAAATGTCCTTCTAAGGGGGCATAGGATCTAGACTTAGAGCTTTCATAGGGTCCGATAGGACAAAGTGTCATGATTCGTGTGACTCTCGACCCAGGCATTACAAATGGTTTGCAAGAGAGAAAGAAAAGGATGAAGAAGGTAAGAGGTGTGTTGTTTGCTTGGAAGATTTTGAGCCCAAAGAGAATTGCAGCCACATGTTTCATGAGGACTGCATAGTGCCATGGTTAACAAGCAAAGGTCAATGCCCACTTTGTAGGTTTGTGATCTGTGAGAAAGTGAGGGGGAACCCTTCATCCTTCAGCAACAATAACATTGCCAATTTGGAACCCAGTGACCTAATTGCTGGGGAGCTTTTGTCAATTTTGATGGCAATGGAAGAAGCTTTTTAGTTGGGCAATGGAATTCACTAGTATAGATATTACATACAAGAATTTACTATAGTTGGAAGGAAGATTTATTTTGATGTTCCAACATATACTGTGAAATTTGATAGGCTGAACTAGTAAATTGTGAGTGAAAATGGAAATGAAACAGATCAAAAATCAAGTTGTAAACCAATCGTATTTAGAGTTTGGTAATATAAGTTCTAGCTGCATCCATGCACATAATGATCCCATGTTTTTTTATTCCTACTTGATCCATGGTCCATTACATTAAATCAAAGTTTTGATTTTTTTTTTTTGAAAAATAATTTGTTGAATAAATAATTAAACCCAAATGGAAACCTATTGAATAGAAATAACATTCAAATAAAAAAAAAATAATTATGCAAGTGGTATACTCTGTTCTCAACTTTCATCCAACTTTTTCTTATCATTTTTCTTTTTCCTTTTAATTCATTTTAACATTTTTCCTTTTCCATTTTTTCTTTCTTATCAAACTGATTTTCAATTCATTTCAATATTTTTGGCAAAATCATGTTTTCAATTTGAAAATTATAAATCAAGTACACCCTTAAAAATCCTAAAGTTATTGCCGCCATATATTACTATTGGCATCATTATTGGGGGTTTACTTCAATGCAACATTTGTTATGGTTATACTGTGCTACATTGCTTAAAAATTATAGTTTAAAAAAAATATTATAATTATATCAAAAATTATAATATTGGGAGTATTTGTTGCCCCTATATTACATCTAATATACTACCACATCATTCTATCATTTTTTTTAAAAAAAAAATTATTTCTCTTTCATTCACATATTGGGATGTGACACCCTGAATAGCAATTAGCATAAATTATAACCAAATTAAGACACAAAAGCCCTTAAGGGCATAAACTTCAAATCTGATACAATTAAATGGCTAGAAGTCGAGTCTCAATCAGTTGATTCCTTAGTGACGAGAAACTTTGAGGGTCCACTTTATGATAGAAACCAATGATCAAAGTAATATACAGGCAAAATTTTAAATTACGAAGACATTTAAAAAAAAAATAAAAATAAAAAGGCACTAAACTAGTTATTAATATAACATCAACTTTTATCGTAAAAACCCAATACAATTAAAATTATGACTTGGGCTATGAGAAATTTAATTGGGCCATCACTATACAATTGGTGCCATCTAGGCCCAAATAATTTTGATATAAAATTCTAAAAATATGACATAATCAAGATTATGTCATCAAAATGACGTCATTCTATGGTTTTGCATAAAATCATAACCTAATTACCATTGTTTTCTAAAAACAACCACCTTAAACCCCTTGTTTTCTTAGAAACCAAGACGCTTAGATGGTTTTTGGCAAATTGATTTGAAAACCATGTGCTACATCATGATTACGTTCCTGATTATTTCCATGGAAATGATGATCTTGCTATCTTGTTGAAGTTTCAATATGAGGACTTCCCATATGGTCGCCCATCGCCATATTACTTTTCTCCGAGCACGCCTAACTTACGGAATTCTAATGGAACCTAATGCGTAAGTGCTGATCGCATATAATCCGGCCCAGGGACGAAGACTTTTCTGACTACCTCTAGTCTTGATATCAAAACCTTACCCCTCATGGGGTACGTTTCCAAGTCCTTTTTGATCTTGTATTGGTGCATCGCCCAATCTTGCTTATGGCGCATTGGGTTTGTTGCACTTATAACCGATGCCAAGGCAACCCTGCTTAGTATTTCATACACAATCTTGTCTGCACCGTACTCCTCATACTAGGTAGCTTTTCTTTCTTTAGTAGGCCAGCCATAAATCCAAACTTCCTCTATTCCTACCTCGTTCCTACCGTGTTCTATTGTTACTACAGAAACTTGTCTATTTTCATTCGTCAGAACCTACCTTGCCATTGCTCCCTCAATCTATCGAGATTAGTTGCATACTTTAAATCTTCATCACCTTCGCCTAAATCTGAATACATTCCTTATCAAGTTACTCCATCCATAACACATATAATGGTACCTAAAAGCGATTGTTCAACTTTGCCTTTCTTCTTTGAATAGCCTTATTCTTCTACCAATAACATGTTGAAGATAATTCTATCATCCAGTTCCTGTGGTGGCTGAGGTTGGTAGACTTTGAACATGACTAGATTTTATAACACTTCCTTTATCCCTGAAAGGTAGGAAAAATTACACTTGGTTCGTATGCCACCTCTAGTTTGAAAGTGTTTCTACTTCAGGTTAGTAGAAGATATATTGCCTCCCTCTCTTGTTACGCTTATAACTTCATCAGCTTTCCATACCATGTATACCCATATCTCTATCTTGATTCAATATACAGTTAGAAGGGTCTCTTTACAGTTTGCTCAACTATTTTCCTTTCGAAGCCAAGATTCCACTTAGTACTCTCCAAATTGGCAATCGCTACAAGGTTAGTTCCCTATACCCTTGAGGGAGAAACCACTTCATTCTCTGGACAGAAACTTAAAAAGTTCTCCCGTACACCTGACCGGAGCTTCTGCCCTTAGCTTCTTTCACTGATTCTCTGCTTCATTCGTGTAGCTTTACTTCATTTTCGTACCACGAATAACTGCGCCTCTACTCTGATATAACGTATAATTAGATGAGTTTCTTCAAAATTTATTAATGTTTTCCCTTGAGGCTGAAATCCTGCTTAATGCTCCTCAGTTTTACAAGCACTCGAAAAAAGGAAACTATTTTATCATCTGAATAGAGTCTTGAAAAGATTTTCCCTCATACCTAACTGAGGCTCCTAACCTTAATTCCCTTTTTTTTAAAAAAAAAAAAAACTTTGCCTCATCTGTCCACACTTCAAACTTCATAATGAAGGATCAGGTATTTCTGATTTGGCATTACCATAATCCAGATTAAAAACCATTGACTGAATTTGCTAACGAGGTACCTTCAGGGTAATCTCATCCATGAAGAAAATAAGGGCACTATTCATGCCATACGAGATAAACTCATCAACGGGTAATCACCTTACTCCTATCGTGTATTAAGAATACAAAACCAGGTAGAAGAATCCCCTAGATTCAATCTAGAGAAGATAGTCTGGATTGGGTAATCTCAATAAAGCTTGAACTAAGCCCCCATCAAGGTGAAAAAGATTTTTACTTAACTCGTCTCCAACTAAGATCCTGCTCCTGATGATGGAAAATTTTCGGCTACCCGACAACACTTTACAAACAACCTTTTTCGATATAACAAAGTTCAACATGTAAATATCAAATCGCCTGACACGATTTTTCTGATTGAACTCCCCAATTCTCTGCACTACTCAACTTACTCAATTGTCTATCCCTTTATGCCATCATTACCTCCTAGGAGTCGTATCCCTAATAATTATGTATAGAAGGTCTCTAATAAGCCTGCTGGGTGTTTCAGGCTTCTGTTTACACAAAACCTTATATTGAGGTGATCAGGCTCGACATTCAGTCAAGTGCAACAGGTAGTCTTCAACACTCACAACAAGGCCACCATGCATAATATTTCTATGTCCTCTTCACGTGAGGACCTAACACATGGTTTATCTAGATTCTCAGAATATGCATCAGAAGCATAATCAGTCCATCCACGGGCCTATACAGGACGAACTGCTCTGATACCAAAATGTAACACCCTTTATCATATAAGCCATGCTCGAGTCATGGAATTACATAAAAAGGTTGTCACAGTGCTGAAAAACTCTTTAAAATAGGGAAAATATAATACATGGCCCTTTTATTGTCCACTTTAATACTAACTACTAAACTCTAATACATAGAGAACAAAATAATTACACTTTAAAAGCAATTTGTGACCGACAGAGTAAACAGTGCGTACTTCCGACTAATCATTAGCTAGCTTCGATGGTCTCTTGATCTGGCTAGCACCTGAGTCGTGCTCAATGAGCGGCCACGCATTCCGTCTTGCCTTTGGATGTCCAACTTAGGTACTGGAATGTTTACGGAAAAGAAGAACATATAAGCAGGCAGTGAGAACCTAGGGTTCTCAGTAGGTAAATTTGAACAAAACTTATGATGTCATCATAAACATTCCAGCCGCTTCGGTTTATTATGAAAATATGAGCATATATAAACAAATAGTGGTTCAATTTTAAGTTGAAAATGCCCTTCTCGAAGCGGGTTATATTTTAACCATCACTTACCATATTATATTACAGACATAGAAATATGATTAGTATGATATGCTTCGACCAGAATCATGATAATAATAATATGACTTGATGAGATAACTAAGGATACGCTCATAGATGCTTATGCTTGACTGTATGCAAATGCACTTGACTTAATTCATATCTTTCTTTAGCTTGCAACTTGATCTTACTTTTCTGTGCTTGGTCCCCCGGAGGTGAATGACCTTTCTCACCCCTGGGCAATAGCACCTTTTGGTCCGAGCTCGTGCCTATACATGAGTGTGGGTTTACTTTCCCGACCACTCACACCGGTCTATTCCCACTAATCTAGTCGGTGGCCCAAGTCTTAGAAAGATCTGCTCGGCCACGCTATTGGGTCTATGCCATGCCTGGCATAGTAGCTTAGTACGTCCCTCTTGAAAGTTCTTATCATCTTTCCTTTCCATATCTTATCATGCGTACAGATGCTTTGTGCATACATGAATATGCCTCATGTCTTATTTTTCATATCATATTTTAATTATGCTTGCATGCATGGCATACATGAACATAACATGTGAATGTAATATATTCAAGGTATAATCTCTCATTGCATAAGCTCTCATAACTCATATCATGCCTAAAATTCATCTTTGATTACTCGTATCATATTCAAGTTCATCCTTACATGTAAATATTCCTAGTTTTATAGAATTTGCCGCAAAATCGGCAGCATAACGGATCAGTTCTGTCTCCCCATGAATAGTGCCAGTCCTCACAGACAATTCAATCATAGCAATATAATCAATGTAACACACACACATATATATATATATATATATATATATATATATATATATACATCAATATAAAACTGGCAATCCTCAGCTCAAACCTTATATGCTCACCAACTCTTGTGAAACTATCACTTCGGCCATTCTGCCAATCCCATTTGGTTCTGCCTAAATCTTATATGATCCACCTTTATCTCTATTCAACTCATTTAAACCTGAATTTTGAATATGTCATAGATCTATATGTCTACTTCCTAACCTCTTTGGTCCCATATCATTTTGATCCATATAGCTCAAGATATTCAAATCTTACCTCAACCTGTTCAGTCACTAGCCCGAATTACACTCCTGGAAGTATAAATTCACTAAAAATCGAAACTAAGCTCAAATCATACGAAATTGGTCTCATATTGAAGCTAACAGGACAACCTTTCATTTGCCACAAGTTTCATTCCATTTGCTATCGTATAGCTCGAGTTATAAGTCCTGAAAATCGACCTTCCTGAACTACCCTATTTTGGCTCGGTTTGGACATAGAGTAACTTCCTTGAATTACTGGGAACAATTTGGACCATCACAAACTCAGAATTTCATAATGAAATGTTCCCTTATGTGTAAGCTTTCTAACAAAATTGGTTTCGCTCAATTTGGAGTTGTATAGGGTGAGTTATACCTTCCTCAAGTCACCCTGCTCGGATGAAAGTCCTGAACCCTAGGTCAAACTTCAAAAATTCCTATCTCCCTCAATATTAATCCAATAACCTTATATGATATATCTATGAAAAGCCATGAATGTCTACTTTCATCTAAAAATAGTTTCATCAGATTTGACCGATTATAGGCGGCGCCGTACACTCTGTCGTACGGACTGTCGTGGGATTCCTCACCAAGACAGCATCCTGATGCTTCTCTCCTTCTAATTTTCTCTTCTAACCATGATTTCAACTCAAGATTTCCTATTAATCCTATCATAATTCAGCTATTAACTCATCAAATACATGAAGAAGAATACAAGTTCATACAGCCTTAGGGCAAATAATTCAAGAAGAGAAGTAGAATCCTACCTCTTTGGAGTGTGATCTTGAGTTAAGTGTTGAAGCTTGAATTATTAGGACCTGGCCAAGCTTGAAGGAGTGATGGAGTTGGGTGAGTGGAGAAGAGAAAAGAGAGCTGAAATGAGGGAGAAGAGAGGGCGCAGAAAATGGGTCTGAATGAGGGGAGAAGAAGGTGTTATATAGGCATGAGTGGTAGTCAACTTGGAGGGTTCTGATTGGCCTTAAAACACAAGGCTGAAATTCTGCCAACCTTCCCCTCTTTTGTGACAATTTTCTCTCCACGTCGCTCTAACGGTGGGACTCGTTTCCAGTATATTCTGAAGATAACATCGGAACTCGTGCACTTCATGAGATGAAATCGGAACTCGTGGATGATTTGGAAACCAGCTCAAAGATCCGAACTCGAGCCCTTTCTAATTGAATTCCACTTTAATGCGGGACCTCGTGACATTTTACTCGGAAGTCGGTACTTGCACTATTGTGTTAAACTATAACTTCTGAGGTCGGAAATCATGTACACTATTAAGGTTAGATCGGAACTCGGGTAAATTTTCTTTGAGACATGAAGTCGGATATCGTGGAATTACGTCATGTTGTTCGGACTTGAAGTCCAAGTCGGAAGTCGTGAAAATAGGAGGTCGGAAATTATACTCGCTATACTTTAACTCGAATATTGGAACTCGGAAGCCACTCCAGTTAACTCGAAGCTAAAGCATTAAGTCGGAAATCGGAAAGGCCATGAAGTCGGAATGAAGAACATGCTGGGATAAGGTCGGAAATCGTAAATTGGGCTAAAAACTGAAGACAAACTCGAAAATCGGAAATTGTTCCATTTCATGTGGAATTCGAGTGCGAAGTCGGAAATCGTAAAACTAATGAACTCGGAACTCGGAACTCGTTGTGGAGGTAAAATGGAATAATTTAGCGCAAAGAAAATTGGGATGTTACAGGTTTTCTAACTCAAACTTCTAAATCCTATCTATTTGTGCCCTTATATTGTTATAATGATGTTTTTTTAATTCTAATTGTGATTTTTATGTGATCTTCATGATTCTAAAATTTTGTTTAAAATCCTTTTTGCGAAATCATTATATTATTTCTATGTTTCATCTTACCACTTTAAGTGTATAAATGTTAATTTTGATACTAAATGCACATTTCAATTGTGATGAATTTTTGAAAGGGTATCATATATATTATAAGTATGTTGAATTTATTAAGAATGCTTGTTAGAATGCTTCTTTAAAAATTATGGCCACAAACTATTTGACAAAATGTTTTGATGAAATGTCTCTTTGAAAGTTTACATGCAAGCTATGTGATTAAATGCTTCTACCTGAATTTTGTGACATATACTCTCATGATCTATAGAAATAATGAAATGAAATAAGTGAGTGTCTTGGTCCTCACCTTAGAGTAAATCGGTGGAATATTCATCCAATAACATCCTGGTCCCACCCTGGAGTGGATTAGTGGAACATTACCTAAGATGTCTTGACCCCACCCAAGAGCGGATTGATAGGATGATTATGATTTGACAAGAGATTGCCTTAGCAAAGAGAACTCTTTCAAATCCGTATATGATAATGAGGACCCTGCAGGTAAATGATGACTAGTTAGCAACTTTTGACTTTTAAGTCTGGCTTGAAACAATGGACAGACACTAGTTGTCCCTTTTTGATTTTGTATGTAGCTCAAGTGGGAAGAAATAGCACAACAATAGAACACATCTAGTTTGAATGTTACAAATGACCAAGTAGTTGTGCATTACTTGTCCTAATAACTTTAAATTCTAAATAGAACTGTTTAAAAAAAGATAGCTTTCACTAATCCGAATATTCCACCTAAATGTTAGAATATAAATTTTTTTGCAAGAAAAGCATTAGTAACACTCCACTAGTTGTTTATTAAAATAATTAACTAATAGGGTGTTATATCTAGTTGAGTGTTACTAATGTTTTTCTTACAAAAAAAATTTATATTTTACCATTTAGATTGAACAATCAAATTAGCAAAAGCTATCATTTTTCTCATGGCACCAAATGTAAGTGATGGCCTAATTAATTTTTTTATTTTTTACGGCCGCTCTTATTTTTATTATTTATTTTGGCCTAGATGGCACCAAATGTAAGTGATGGCCCAATTAAATTTTTCTCATGGCCCAAGTCATAACTTTAATTTTATTGGGTTTTCACGATAAAAGTTGGTGTTATATTAGTAACCAGTTTAGTGCTTTTTTTATTGTTTTTTCTTGAAATTTTGAGTCATCTGAGTGAGAAATTTTAAATTGTGTCAAACTTAGATTTTATATGTCCGATACTTATTATATATCTTATTATAATTTTTCTATAATTTTTTTTGGACCTTTGGACTATTTTACACCTAACTTTCTCGAATTTCCTAAAATATTTTTGTAATTAAAATTTCTACCTATATATTATTTTGGTCACTAGTTTTTGCCATAAAGTGGACCCTTAAAGTTTGACATCACCAAGGAAACACCTAAAAGAGACTCGGCTTCCATCCATTTAATTGTATTAGATTTGAAGTTTATGCCCTTAAAGGGCTCTTGTGTCTTAATATTATTATAATTTCTGTTAATTGTTTTCAAGGTGTTACATGGGACAAGAATGATCGATGCAACATGTAACACCCTCCCAAGTACAGTATTGTACTTAAGTCATAGTACCACACCCTGGAGTTGTTACTGTTACTTGAGCGAACCTTATCTGACAGCAACTTTAGCTGTCTTCGAAACTTCTTAAACTATCTGGAGATAACACGGAAATAGGAGTGAGAATTTTGAATTCTCAGTAGGATTCTTTAAGTATCATATATAATGTCATCGTTGTCATCTCCAGTTACTTCGGTTTATTATGAAAAGGTGATCATGTTATACCAGCTGTTTAATTTTATAGTTCGAAAATATATTATCCGAAACAAAGTTTATTTTACTCATACACTTGGCATTTGGGAGAGCCCATACAAAGTCGATTCATGAATTATACTATGAATAATAACTACAACATATTAAGATACTATCGCATCAATATACTAGAGACATAACATCTACACATGACTTTACTTGTACTTGAAGTTATGCAGATATATAAAATTTACTTTTTTTTCTTTATCTTCTGCTTATCATGCCGTATTTCAGAGTATGATCGCCATATCATACCCCATCGGGATGTGATCACCATGTCATATTCCTTAGGAATATGTTCTTCCTGCCACGTCCCAGAGTATGATCGCCATGTCATACTCCATCAGAATGTGATCACCATGTCACATTCCTTAGGGTGTGGGATCATCATGCTATATTCCAGAGTATGATTGCCATGTCATACCCTATCAGAGCGTGATCGCCATGTCACGTTTCTTAGGAATATAGACTCATCATCATATCTTTTATCATAAAATCTTTACATGCCACCATAAATTTTCGGTACTTACACTAATTGGGTCATGCCATGTCTCATATAAGCCCTATACCCTATACTCACACTAGCTGGGTCGATGTCATACCTCATGTGAGTGGGGTGCTTGCATATGCTTTAATCTTTAGTCTTTATTACCCTTGGATAGTCTGATCTGGGAGTGAGCTCGTCAGCTCAACTCGTGACCGTCGTCACACTGACTAACCCACAGGGGACCCACTGCCTCTAGGTCGGAGGGACTCAGTTGGCCATCTGCCTCCAACATAGAAGGACCCAAGTTTTAGCTGCCTTCACAAGGAGGGACCTAATGTGCAACTGCCTCCAGGTGAAGGGACCCGCATCTTTATCGTTTAACTGCCGTCACAAGGAGGGATTCAATGTGCAACTGCCTCCAAGTGAAGGGACCCACATCTTATATTATTTAACTGCCTTCACAGGGAGGGATTCAATGTGCAATTACCTCTAAGTGAAGGGATTCACATTTAATATATTCATGTCTTTTCATTCTCATACATGGTCATATATAGACATACTGAATACACTCATACATATGCTTTATGATTTTCACATGCATATTCATAACATATAAAGGCTCATAACATAACCTCTTTACTATTCTGCCGAAAACTCGGCAACATAACGGATCAGATCCATTTTCTCATGAATAGTGCTAGCCTCCATGGGCAAATCATTCATAGCAGTATAATCAATATAATATATCTATCAATGTAAAACTTGCAACCATCAACTTAAGCCTTATATGTTCACTAACACTTGTGAAACCATTAATTTGGTCATTTCTGCCAATTCTATTCAATTCTATCCGAATTTTGTATATTCCACCTTTACTTCTATTCAACTCATTTAAACTTGAATTTTGGATGCCATAGCTCTATGTGTCTAGTTTTCAACCCTTTTGGTCCCATCTCATTTTGATATATGTAGCTCAAGATATTTAAATTTTGCCTCAGCCTATTCGGTCACTGGTCTGAATTATACTCTTGGAAGTAAAAATTCACTAAAAATCGAAACCAAGATCAAATCATACGAAATTAGTCTCATATTAAAGCTAACAGGACAACCTTTTATTTGCAATAAGTTTCATTTCATTTGCTTTAGCATAGCTTGAGTTATAAGTTCTGAAATTCGACCTTCTTGAACTACCCTATTTTGGCCTAGTTTTGACATAGGGTAACTTCGTTGAACCATTGGGAACAATTGGGATCATAACAAACTCAAAATTTCATTATGGGTGTTCCATATGTGTAAACTTTCTAAAAAAGTTCGTTTCACTAAAATTGGAGTTGTGTAGGGTGAGTTACACCCTTCTTAAGTCACACTGCCCGGATGAAGGTCCTGATTCATAGGTCAAATTTCAAAAATTCATATCTCTCTTAATACTAATCCAATGGCCTTATATGATATATGTATGGAAAGCCTTGAATGTCTAGTTTCAAATAAAAATAGTTTCATCGGATTTAACTGATCATAGGCAAAGCGTTACACTCCGCCATTCAGACTGCTGTGGGACTCCTCACTTAGGCAGCATCCCAATTCTCCACTTTTCCTAGTTTTCTTCTTCTAACTTTAATTCCAACTCAAGATTTCATATTAGTCCAATCATAATACATCATATACATCCAATATATTATCAAAATATATGAAGAAGAATAAAATTTCATACAGCCACAGTTTAAAGAATTTAAGAATAGAAATGGAATCCTACCTCTTTGGAGTGTAATTTTGCTAGGTGTTGAGCCAAGTGTTGAAGCTTGAATTGATAGAACCTTGTTAAGCTTGAGGGAGTGATAGAGTTAGTTGAGAGGGGAAGAGAAGAAGAGGGCTGGAGCAAGAGGGAGAGGGAGGTGCAAGTCAGCTAGAAATGATAAGGAGAATCTGACTTAAATACACGAGGGTAGTTGGAATTGTGAGTGTTGATTAGTTGAAATTTTGTGATTGAAGTTCGGCCATGTCTCCCGCTTTTGTGGCTAAATTTCTCTCCACGTCGTCCCAAAAGTGGAACTCGCTTCCATTCTATCTGAAATTGGAACTCGTCTCGATTCTGCTTAAAGTCGGAACTCATGCTATTTATTTGACACTCAGAGATGAAATCGAATATCGGAAATCTTGTTTGGTTTATTCAAAACTTGGAAGCAAAGTCGGATGTTGGAAATCATACAGCACGCAATCACATAATCTTGGAACTCCCAATTCAAACTCGGGAACACCAACAGAAATGGAAAGCCCCTGGGAATAAACTCGGAGATCGAAACTCGTGTACAACTTGGAAATCAACTCAAAGATCTGAACTTGTGTCCATTCCAATTGAGTTCAACTCTAAGGTCATAACTCGTTACATTCAACTCGGATGTCAGTACTTGTACCATTGTGTTAAACTATCAATTCGGAGGTCGGAAACCATGTACACTATTTTGAAACACGAAATATGAGGTCAGAACTCGCGTACATCTTGCTTGAAACTTGGAAATAAATTATGAGATCGAAAATCGGGTCCGTTTTCTGTGAGACATAAAGTCAGATATCGGGAATCACGTCCACGTTGTTTGGACTTGAAGGTTAAGTCGGAAGTCGGGAAATTATGCCAGATGAAGTCAGAAGTCGTAAATTATGCTGAAATTCGAAGACGAACTCGGAAGTCAGAAATTATCCAT
Organism: Pterocarpus macrocarpus; assembly: GCA_031439585.1. Lineage (NCBI taxonomy): Eukaryota > Viridiplantae > Streptophyta > Magnoliopsida > Fabales > Fabaceae > Pterocarpus > Pterocarpus macrocarpus. The sequence continues at coordinate 55,552,250 of CM062522.1, forward strand.
TTTATGTGAAATTCGAAGATGAAGTCGGAACTCGAAAATCGTGGTGGATGTTACACAACATGATGTTATATGGATATGACAAATACTTTTAGAACTCGTTTGGCACGTCTGACAAGATAAAATCTGATAGTATAAGGCCAGATAAAATTTTAGTACTATACAATGTTCGATATGCTATTATATAAAATGTTGGTTTGTATAAGATATTATTATTATTTCACTATCACAAATAATTCTAATCAAAAGTAAAAATTTAATAAAAAATAAAATTATAATAAAAATAGTAATTTTATTAATTATAAATTGAAAAGTAAAAGATATTTTAATTTTAAATATACTTGTTTCAAATATTTATTATTTTTATTATATATAGTTGTAGTTTATATTAAATAATATTTATTATTTATATAACTTTGAATAAATATTCTCTCTTTTATATATTTTGATATTTGCTATTTTTTAACTATAAAATATAACAAGAAGAATTATAATAGAATATAATTTTATTTAATTATTTAATTAAAAATAATATAATTGCTTAAATATTTATTATTTAATTTTTTTAATTTTTATTTTACCTAGAAATATATTTTATATTGAAAATTATTTATTATTTATTTACATATTTTTAATAATTATTTTCATAAATATAAATAATGAGTGAGTGAGTGAGAGAGAGAGAGAGAGAGAGAGAGAGACATTATATATCAAAGTTCAATCAAGCCTCATTTCACATTCTAAGATTTGACTGAGTTATATATTATACTTAATTATTTTTATTGTGTATAATGAATTTTAGATAAAATATTATTTATTATTATCTATATATTTTAATGTTGAAATATTATTTATATATTTTTATATTAGTTTGAATAATTACTTTTATATTAAATATTATTTTTTATTTATATAATTCTTCCTATTTCTTATTATTGATTTAATAATTATTTTTTATTTTAATAAAATATATATTAAAAAAAAGAATGAAGGAGTCCTTACACATCTAAATTTAATCATGTTTAATCTAATCTTCTTATGCTTGATTAAGTTATTTACAATTTTAACGTATAAAAGAATTATGATAAATAAACTTATACAAAATATTATCTAACCAAGTAATAAATAAAATTATAATATATAATATTAACTTATACTATCATTTTTAATATAACATATTAAATATCATAACATTTTATACCATGACTATAACTTTTTCATTCTAGATTGCAAGTTTGCAACTAAAAGTAGGCGAGTTCTCTGGTGCATATTGTAAAAAATCTGGACCGTGTTGATGTCATTTTTTATATATATGTTAAATGACAAACAATGTTAAAGCATGCATTGCAGCTCGTTTGGTTGACGTGCTTGCCTGGCAACCTTGATGTCAAGGGTTTGACTCTCACTCTTGCCCTCTCTTTTCATTTTTTTTCATTTTCAATGGCACATATTGCGGTGCATCAGCCTAAATACAATGCACCCATGCACTGTCTCTTTTTTCTCCTCTCTCTCCATTTCTATGCCCACTCCGGCTTCCAGCCATGCTCCCCCCACTTCCAATTATGTGCCCCTTCCAATCATCTTGTGTCCCTTTTTGTCTATGCTACAATATGGTAGGATTTTAATATCAACAACACCTTGGTGCTCCCTTGTCGCCGCAATATGGCTAGAAAGGAATTTCTCTGGTCATCATGAGCAAGGCCAAACACCGCCAATGCTACATCGCGGTGCTCCCTCATTGCTGCCATAGCTTCGCCTTGCACTGCAATTAGCAACCATGGGCCTGCCATGGCCGCACTCCGCCTGCTAGTATGTTTCACCATTTTAAAGATGGCACAACCGGTGGTGTTAGGATGCGGAGGCAAGGCAAGGTAGTGCGTGGGTCTTCATTGCGAGCAACGGAGGCAAGCAGTGAGCCAACGGTGTGAGGATACGGCGATGGCTCGAGTGAGGGTGGAGTCCACGCAAGTGATGGTTGCGTGGAGGTTGCGATGGAGTTTGGGCACGGCAAGCGAAGGAGGGAAGAAGATGGAAAAGTGGTGCATGGGTGGACCATACTTAAGTTAGTGCACCACAATATGTGCCATTAAAAATGACAAAATAAAAAGAAAGGGAAAAAGTGAGTGTCGAACTCCCGACAACAAGTTGCGAGGCAAGCACATCAAGCAAGCGAGCTGCATAGTGCTGATTTTTTACAATATGGGTCAGTGATAGAGGTGTCAAAAAAATCCATATCCACGGATATCTGTGAGTAATACTTGCAATGAGGCGAATATGTGGGGAGAATTTTGCCCCCGTGGATAATGGAAACAGGGATTTTAAATACCCGCATGTTAAATGGGGTGGGGGCAGGGATCACTATCCCATATTCGCGGGTATTCGTCATAAAATTATTATTTTACCCTTAAATTATTAACTTAGTTAAATTAATATTATTGCTATTTAAATTGATTAGATTAAGGTTTAAATTTATAAGTTAGATTTATTTATACTTATTATATATTAGACTAATGATTGAATTACTATTATATATTTATTTTTATTTTAAGTATTTTAAGTTGTTAGAATTTAGATTATAGAATTGGATTATTATACTTATTTTTTATTTATTTTATGTATTTATTTTTATTTTAAGTATATTAAATTGGTAGAATTTTAATTGTTAAATTAGATTATTATTTATGGTTATTTTAAATATTTTATGATATTAGAATTTTTATATTTAATTTAAATTTTTAAAATTTTTAATATTCTAACGGGTATCCATGGATATCCACGAGTACCTGTAAACCTGCAGGTAAGTAAAAAATGAGTACCCACACAAATATAGGACAAAAGACGGAATCGGGTATTTACTCACGGGCCCCACCCCCGCCCCGATCCATTTACATCCATAACCAGAGCAATTGCCCTAAAAGCGACTGTTTTGATGGCGGAGTTGTACGGGCTTCAATTGATAATGATTACACTTCAAAACATTCGAAGCATTTAAAGTACCATTTTAGGCTCTACTCGGGGACCAATTTCAAAAAAGGTAGCAACCGTAAAAAAAAAAAAAAAAAATCAAGAATAAAAAATGGTAGTATGATAATTTTTTTATTTTTAAAAGTTATTACAGCATATGATAGAAAAGGTTAAAACATGAGATAACGAAGTCAGAGACTGGCTATCGAAAGTTACAATGTTACAACATAAACTGAGTCTTTTTGCAGGCTTTTCAACCTTGTAACAAATATTTTTAATATTGTAACTTTTATCCGCAATATAAATTTTCTATGCTAAGATATGAATTAATGGAAAACATTGCAGCATTATGAAAGTAGTAGTGAAGTTAGCACCACCATTTTAAGTATGAATGCTAAACTTCTAAGTTTAAAATCAAATAGGTTGAAAACGCAGTTTTTAATTAATTTTTTATTAGAAGCTTGTGGATTTGACCTGATTTGGGAAGGATGAAAATGAAGATAATGAAAAAGCTGCTATGTTAATGTCAAAATATTTTTTCATTACTTGTAAATTTTTTTTTATTATATTACTTGTGAATATTTATTACTTGTAAAATTGACTTTATTATGCAATGTGATTCATCAAATTTGGTGGTTTAGTGTTTTAGCATTCACTAAATTGGGATTTGTTGTTTGATATTGGATTACGGTTGCTTGGTAGCTTATGATTGAAAAATTAGGAATGAAGACTACTTATATCATCTATGCATAGATGGAATCTTAGCTCAAATGGTATTAGAATACGAAGAAAAGATTTCATCAGATAATGTGACGTATCATTGTATAATGCAATACATTGGACACTAGTAAACAGTTTACTCACTGAGGTAACATTTGGATTAATGTACAATTGAAAATCAGTATTTCAAAAATCAAATTGATATTATAAATCTTTTAAGGACCAAATTGAGTCTTGCAATTCTTTTAAAGACTAATTTGAGATCTATACATCAAACACCAGCTAATAGTTTCTTTACCGAGGCTAACATTTGGACTAACGTAAAATGAAAATTAAATTCTTAAGGGCCAAATTGATGCCATAAATATTTTGTGGATCAAATTGGTGTCTCATAATTCTTTTAAAGACCAGTTTGAGATTTCACTCAATGATTTAATGTAGTTGATTAAGAATGAGAGTTAAAACAGTGTAAAATAAAATAAGATATTGACATGTAAATTTATCGATGACAAAACTATCCGTCGGTAAAAATGTCGATAAATCTTCCCTCCATTTTGCGCTAAACAATTACTGATGGAACAACCGTCAATAAATAACAATAATTATTTTTGAACGAATTAAAAATAATGTTATAAAAATACTGACAAATTTTCCGTCGGTAAAATGAAATAAAATAACTTTTTTTTTTATTTTTTAATTAGAAAGTTGTATTTTTATTTTACCAACGGATAATCTATCAGTATTTGAAAATTTGGATTGACCATGCAGTGGCTTTTCATATTCCATTTTACCGATGGATTTTCTATTGGCAATATCCGATTAATGAAACAATTCGTTTCGGTTTATTATTATCGATAAATTTGACATTGGTAAAAAGGAATAAATGAAACAAATTGTTTCGTTAATTTTTTTCGACAGAATATCCATTGGTAAAATCGAAACAAATCGTTAAAACGCGAGCCCTCTTTCTTTTTCCTCACTTTGCATTTTCTTCTCTCTCTCTCTCTCTCTCTCCCTGCCATTTCACCATCCTAGGGCCCCTATTTTATGATTCGAGACCGTTATTGTGTTCCTGGTATGTTTTTTAACATTTTAATTAGTTTAGTTTTTTAGTTTAGCCTTTTTTCCTGTTCCATTTCTTTACTCAAAGTTTTATATTTGTTAGTTAGTTAACTGAGTTATTTTCTTAGTTAGAGATTGAAATTTTCTATGATAGAATTGTAGGATTTGATTGTATGGCTGGGGAAAGGTTTAGAGTTCCTTCCTATTATTTGAATTGTGTGCTATGATGTTATGCACTTTAGAATAGTAATTAGAATTAACTTTAGAATGCTATGATTATTGTGTTTTATTTTGGTTATACAGTGTTGTTGAAATACTAAATTAATTTTTGTGGAGGCTCCAAATTTAAAAGGAAACTCTGCCCAAGTTTTGTTTAATCATTCAATATATTATTAAAATTAAATAATTGTTGATATGATAAATGTGTTATGTCTTTATCTAGTTAATATATGTCTTATATTTTTTATTTTTTATATGTTATACAAATTATTTACGACAGGACGAACACCAGGTTCCGGGCGAGAGAGAGGTAGACTAAGGAAATATGGTCAACCCCCTCACACCCGTATCCTACCCACCACTTCCACTACGCCTACGTCCACCACTCCTGTGGGTGGCTCCTCCGTTCCTCCTAGTCCACATACTTAGAAGTTTGTTATGATACCTATGGAGCCTCAGCCGTCATTCCCACGGTAGGCTTCTCCACCTCCACCCCCACCTCCAGGAGGTGAGGCCCGCGGTTAGCCTGCTTCTACGCCTTCCCCTAGTCAATCTGGTTCGCAGGGTGTCTAAGCCTCTTCGTCCACCCCCTTACAAGGCTCCACGAACTAGCGAGTGGAGCTTAGATACGACGGTAAATCCTAGTAAGTAATTTAAAATTTAAATTTATTATAAGTTTTAATTGTGATAGAGAATTTAACTAACAGATATCTAACATAATCTATTGTTTTATGACATAGCTGGATTCAACCTCGGTCAGGGCTGCGCAGGATTACAGAGGTATTTGAGGAGAATTTCCATGCACCACATCACAATTTTCTATAGGCCCCAGATGACACACAACAGTTGTGGTGGAAGGAGTGGAAGGTAAAATGATTAGTATTTTTTATTTTTTTATTATTAGTTGTGATTTTTACTTCACCTACTGACTATTGTGTTATATGTATGTAGCATGTGTTCATTATCGATCTATGCGAGGAGGCTGCCATTTACAAGGCGTGGAGGACTAGAGCCAAGAAGCGCCTTTGAAATATGTTTCACGACATTTGCGCGAAGGACGTGAGCACCTATTGGCTCACGGATAAGATCCTTTAGGCCTTGAGGACCCACTAGGACTCACCTACATTTAAAGAGAAGCAAGTAAAGGCCCGGACGACAGAGGATCAACCCACGGTAGCTTTCTGCACACTGGAGGCTCCACCACTATCGAGAGCATGCGGCTTAGGACAATAAATATCATCCTTTTCTTATTTAGTTTTTCTATTTTTGTATTAAATATTATATATATAATCATGTGAAAATTTTTTGAATTATAGGAGAAGACGATGAGCAGGCTGCCAACCCAGGGGAAGCTATTCCAGGAGACCTACACCCGGAAGTAGGACAAGTCCCAATGGGTTGACACGTGATTAGAGACCACATACGTAAGTAATTATAATTTAGGGTTCTAAATTTTTTTAATTTATTATGGTTATTATAATTTAAATTTATTTATTTTTTCTAATTATAGCGTGAGTTCACCTAGCGGCTGACTAAGGCCCGATCACATCAATCGCAACAGGGGGATAGGAGTACTCTTACCGGCCCGCCTATTAGCGATGATGATGTATGTGCCTAGACAGTTGGCGGCCGCTATAAGGGACAGATTTATGGGATGGGACCTCTTACAGCAAGTCATATTCTCTAAGCTCTGTGTTTAGAGCTGGGCCTATTAGGACCGATCTGGAGTCTATCTATGATCAGGTCCATGCACTGAATGAGTTAATGTAGAGGCTGCTTGAGAAGGCCGACAGGAGGTACATGGAGCTGTATCAGCGCCACGAGAGAGACACATAGCAATGGAGGCAGCAGTTACAGACCATGGAGGAGAGGATGATGACTATGTTCACCTTCTATGAGCAGATGCAGAGTGGTAGTTCGTCATCCACTGCACCACCTTCGCCCTCGCGTCCACTGCCTCAGCCTTCTCTGCATGGCCATCCATCTAGAGTCAAACACGACAATGATGACCATGATGAAGATGGCATCTCAGATACTGAAGATGATTAGTATTCGTAAATTTTCAGATTTTGTTTTTTTGGAATTGAATTGTAAATATTTTTTGAATGACATTGTATATATTTTTATTTAATTAATTATTTTTTTAATTTCTTCTACAACTAAAACTAAAAAAATAAATAATTATTAATAATCATTTACAAAATAATTATTAATAATTCTAAATAAATAATAATTGATAAAAAAATTTATATTTTTTTAGCGACAGATTTTGATATTACCGAAGGATAATTATTATTAATTCGTCGGTAGACTACTGCAATTGATGTTTCTTCACTCTATTATCACCGACGTGTATATTTTTTTATCGACGTTTATATTCCATCGAAAAAATTAAAAATATACCGATGGATAATTTTTCCATCGATAATATTAATATTTTTTATTATCGATGTGTCATTTACTGACGAATTTTTTACGTCGGTTAATCCATCGGTAATGAGCGCATTTCTAGTAGTGAGAGATTGAAAGATAATCAATGTTTTTTTTTTTTTGGTACATCTGAAAAAATAAAAAAGCAACAAAAGCAAAAGACAATCAATTTAATGGAATGGGGAAAAAAATACTTAAATAACTTATTTAACTAAGAATAATTGGGAAGTAAACTATGCTTTAATGTTTATTGGAATTATTTATGAAAATACACTTAATTTTGGAGGGAGTAAAAACCTAGGGTCTATCTACTTTTTATATTCATTTTCTGTTTTCAATTTTTTTACAAAAATACTACACTTTTATAACATCCCGAGGAACAGTCCGTCTGACTAGCACTGTCACTAATCTATTTCGATATATTAGAGATATACAAATAGTCAATATTAAAATGTGAACTTTAGGGTTAGAGAATTTAAGATTTCTTGTACAACGAATTTCATGAAGACAAGTAGTATAGTTTTGTTCGTTGAGGAAACACCGATTTAGTTTTGGTGTCTTGTAAATGCAAGAATCGAATTGGTATGGATATATCCTGTACAATGACATGAGTAACAGTTAAAAACCCTAGAATATATGGTCAAATTTAGTCACCAGATTACTGTTGTTGGCCAAAATATGGCCATACAATTTGGGAGCTCAAGTAAAATTTAGTTAGTTTGAAATCCACCAATCATAATAAGCCAAGGATTTGATTCAAGAAACCGAGCTTTCTCATTTAGCTCCTACAAAATTTTCGGCCAACCCCTTTTAGTTACACTCCATTTTCATTTTTCGTTCAATTCATCTTCAACCCTTCACCTTTCACTCAAAGAACCTTGGTGATTTATCTCTTTTGAATCAAATCTTTCACTTTCCTTTGTATATCCTCAAGTAAACCCTAAGATTAACTCAAAAATCCTTTCCCCGTAACCTTTTGGACTCGGCTCATCTAAGATCAAGAAAGGTTTTCTACATACTTCAAGGTTTTGGAGGGATAGCACCATCAAACTTCAAGTAGAAAGGCTTAAACCTTGGATATTAGGTAGGATTTCTTTGGGTTTGATTGTTCTTTAGGGTTTAGGGCTGATTAGGATTCCTTCATGTCATCCTTGTTTGATGATGTTTGATAATAATATGACTTGTTTGTGGTGATTGAGAATGAGAATTATTGGTTTTGATTTAAAATTTGATTAAAAGATAAGAAGGAAACACAAACATTAATGATGAGGTAAAACCTTCTGTACAGCGAACGGTACTGTTCCACGCATAGGCACCAAATTCGAGTGAGACCAATTTTATATGAAACTAGACTTCAAGAGCTTTCCAACCATATAAATTACAAGTTCATTAGATTTAAAATGAGAGAGTTATGAACTTTTGAAATAGACTGTTAAGTTTCATTCACTACCCTAACCAGTGTGCATTGAGAAGGATATAACTCGCCCTATACAACTTCAACTGGAACTAATTTTGTTAGGTAGCTAACATATAGATAATCATGTTATAAAAATTTTAGATTCATATCTTATATACATTGCTTATAGTAATTCTCTAAAGTTATCCTGTGTCCTATTTGGGTTGGGACAAGGTAGTATAGGATAGCCTATTTTAGGAGCTCATAACTTGAGCTCCACCTACCCAATTAGAATGAAACTTATTGGGTTTGAAATATGATTCGATTAACTTCAATTTGGTATAAAATTCGTATAAAAATGATGAGAATTGAAATTTTAGTGAATTTTTAAACTTAGGTGGTCAAGTCTTGTCCTGAAATAGGGCAGCCTTGAGCAAAACCTTAATAACTTAAGTTATATACCTAAAAACTTAATGGGATCAAAGAGGTTTTAAAATAGACTAACAAGGCTACAATATATAAAATTTTTATGTCAAAATAAGTTAAAATGAAGTTTTAGTGCAATTTTTGAAACAGGGCAGAATTGAATCAAATAAGACACTTTAATAGCTTCAAGGATTAACAGCAAATGAGTTATAAGAGACCAAAAGCTGAACTGTGGATGCAATCATTTGTGATATAATGTGACATTGATATATGAATATGTTGGATCTTATTATTGTGATTGGTTGGCTATGAATTTGACTAGTTGTATTTCGGGAAATCTTATATTTTAACTGTTATGCTGCCGAATTTTTGGCAGAAATTATGTAATTTGTGCATTATGATTTCAAGTCATTCAAGCATAACGTTCATGAGTATGTGATTTATAATAAAAGTGGGATTCCAGATTATTTGGGCCAGCCTCAGAATGAATTAAGTGGAATAGATCGGTGGGAGAATCAGGGAAAGTAAACCCGACGATCTTGTATAGGAATGAGCTCGATCTTGAGAAGCAGACTATTATCCAGGAGTTTACATGGCCAAATACTCCCAGGGGCCAAGAATGGAAAGATTATGATGAAAGTTAGGAAATGATAAGTCAAGTGCACTTGCATCAAGAGTCTAATAACATTCATTATGCACAACATATTATTCAATTGTTCTATTCATTATGTATATTATTTCATTGTTCCTTGATTTGATGTGTCCTTGATTATATCCTTTAATTGTTTTCCTTTTCTATTTGCTAAGTGCATGACTAAAATTGAACTCTACTTCGGATAATATGATTTCAAACTATAAAAATGGCATAAATACTTTGTCATTTACATTATTCACCTTTCTCTAAAATAAACCGAAGCAACTGGAAATGATTGCGATGTCATCAAATTACAACCTAGGAAATCCTACTATGAATTTTTAAATTCTCATCCCATTTGTATATCCATGTCATTCTCATACGACAGTGATAGCGGCGATGGCGTTTTTCGTCGAAGTGCCTAAATGGTAGTGGCACTTTAACCTTGTCATGGACTCCATTTACTTGACCGCGACTTCTCGCTTCTGTGTGTATATATTCTTTCAGCACATGTTTGCTATACTTATTTTCAACCCACTTTTTGACCTCGCGGCTCCGTTCGGGGAGGTCCTGCTATATATGGTCCATCCATACCTCGTGCCATCTCACATAGCCCAGCCTGTTCATGCTATACCACCTCAGCCTGCACCTCCAAAGTCTCCGAAGAATGATCCATCAGAGATGGGTGCGTCCTCCTCTTTTTCTTCATCTGCCCCAGATGATGGTTTTGCACTTGGTGACCAGGCGTATCCTATGGCAAACAAATTCCTTTTTTCGGAACCCGTCTAAATGGAGTTTACTTTCTTGAGACAGTAGTGTTGTACAGAGTGGCTCTCTTTTGGTATCTTTTTGTATGATATTGGGCCATAAATGTAGTTTGTTTCTCTTTTACTCTCATGTATTCGTACTGACTGTTAATGTCCCTACGAGGACTTATGCTAAGACTGTACTTTGAATCATGGGTTAGGCATATATTTTGATGGTCCTTTATCATGTACTTAGAACTAGAAAATGAATGCATAGGATTGTATATTTTTTGTAAGTAGATCGTAAATATTTACTATAGATTTTACTTCCACTCTTTTGTATTTTGACTTCTGACGTAAAGTGTTTTGTCTTATGAATATAGTTTCGCACGTTTATTTCATGGACGAATAAGTAAATCAATAATTCTATAAAAATTCTAAATAATCCGCACTATAATTTATCACGATGAAACTAATATAGGTAAATTAGTATTAGTAACAGACTCCGAATATAATATTATGATTTAAGCATAGTATTATTTTAGGAGAGTGTTACAACTCCCTGTAAAAAAAATGACAAAAATACTACTTTATTTTTAATCTATTTTTTGTTTTCAAGATTTTATGAAAGGAAGAGTGAAAACAAGATTCTATTGTTTACATTCCTTTATAATATAATGAAAATAGAAAATGGATTAAAAATAATGTAGTATTTTTCATTAAAATTGAAAATATGAAATGAAAATAATAAATGAAAACAAAAACCACACAGACTCCTAAATTAAACATAATTAGTTTCAGGTTTAGGGTTAACACAATACAATCAACAACTAGAGGTGGTAAATATGGTTCGTGGTCCAAGGTAGTTCACATATCCTGTAGCATGCATAGTTATGACTAAGCAAATTATAGACTTGTTTGAATATTAAGTTTTTTAGTCCAATTCATTTAACCCATAAGTTAGATCATTATGGCCTGCTAACTTGCTATATATTTATTTTTTAGTTTTATCTTAGTTTCACTTTACTTTTTCTTCTTTTACTTTTATACCAACAAGAAAAGAAATGTTTCAAGTTCAAATGATTCTAAGGTGCTTTCTGCCATGCACCTCCCAAGGTTGGGTGTATGATGCACCTTATAATGATAGCTATTCATCCTTCAATCTATGGCTAATGTTATTTTTGAACACCAATACAGCAAAGCATTATTGAATTACTCTATGTCCTTCTCTATGGCTTCATCAACCTTAACTCCAACCACTCTCAGGATTGCCTGCCTGTCGAAGCCACTACCACTGCTGTCGTAGCTACCTTGGTGTGCTGCTATTGCCAACCCCTTCCTTTCTTGGCATTTCTAATTGAATTTGACCCCAACATATTCTTGACATACTTTACTGAGAATAGCTTGTCCGTGGCTACCTTCTAGAGCAGTGTCTCGGCCTCAACCATCGCACTAGTAGCCCCTCCCTGAGCAAGCCTCTGCTCCTACACCTAAAGGTCGACGACATCAACCTCTCACTTGTCGTCAATGAGATTCTTGAAGATCCTTCTATGAACTTGCTTGGATGTCAGAAGCCTCTCTAGCACCACCCACCATAATGTCTCCCCGTCCTCCACTATAGCTCCTTCATGTGCCAATTTCATGATGTCGATTGCATAAAGGTTTTCCATCATTGCTGGAGATAAGATCATTGTCAAGCAAGTGAGAAGCTGTAGGGTAGAAACAAGGCTGTAGGTGAATAGTACATTAGTGGTCTTGAGAGGGAATGACTATATAGTACTTGAAGTGTGTGGTGCTAAGTAGGGAACATAGGAGCATTCGCTTGATTTTAATAGTTTAAATGTCTAAATATAATCTAAAACTGAACTAATGTTTAAAAATAGTTAAAAATGACAAAAATTGTGAAAAAAAGTTAATAAATGTGTTAGAAAGACAATCCGCTAACTTAAAGACTAACGCCGATGTTTTTACTAGGAGAAATTCTTATGTGTTTTTAGAATAAGGAAAAGTTTTATTCTGAATCATTTAATACTCAACACATTAGTAATTGCATTAAAATATAGTTAAAGTCAAAGGCAATATTGACCTACAATGTCACAACCCATTGGGGCCACTACCGGTGTTTAGGGAGCCTTAACTCCCTAGCATGTCTAAATTGACAATTAGAATTAGAATGGACAAAGTTTTCTCTAAATTTTGGCCCTATCTCTATAACAATAAACAAATTTCCTTAGACTTGGACATATCAATGCATTTCTATTAGATACAAAAAGGAAGTAAGGATCCTGCTTTTAGTCCATAGAGCACATTCTACATTCATCATACAAGAATGGTTCAAGATAATTTGGAATCATCCTAAAATACCAAAAAGGCTCACACCACAGAGTGTAGGGCTCACCCAAAAATGGAATCTAAAACTCCTTAACTAGTGGAGGGATTCGGACACTAATCAACCAAGGAATTTGAAATAGGGAAATAAAGAGGAGTAAGTCAACAGACTTAGTAGGCAATAATATACCTATAACAGAAGTAGGGATAAGTATCAAGCACAAGTTCATCAAACGATCACATTCACAACCATATATGGAGTCTATGTAATGTCCCAAGATTTAGGAGGTTGTCCTTGGATGCTTTATAATTTGTGGCACGTTGGTCTTGGCCCTCCTAGGATTCAGGAGATAGCCCCTGATGCCTTGTGATTGGTGGCACTTTGGTCCTAGGGTTAAAATGCCAAAATTTCAAGTAGAACAAACATACCAATCCAACATACAAATCAAAGCATCAAATAACAATTTCTTTTAAGTTGCTTGTCCCCTTTCTATAGCAGTAAAAAGATATATATTACATATATCAATTAGAAATCCAATCAAGCATTGGCCAGTACCATTATTTCATATTCTAACAACCAATATATCCAAATTAGTATTTCATATGTATTTGCAAATAGCATACTAAGACATGTCATAGATATACTATTACTCACATATCAAAGCCAAGGAGTAGTGACCCGGGCCTTATGGTGCTTTAGAACCAACAGAAGATCCTTTGGAGGGATCTAATACATCAAATACCTTTAGTTAACTTCAATAAACTAACAATTTAACTAATTAACTTAGATTAGTTCCAACTCTCAATTTCCCCCAACATCCCTAATTTTAGGGTTCTTAAGGAGCTCAAAAACCCAAATTCCTAAGAGACCTCTAGCTAGGTTATGACATAAGAGAAATATGGAGCTAAAAAATTACCTTAGTAAGCCAAATAGGAGGAGAGGATATGGTGGAGATTGAGATTCCTTCCCATTGCCTTCTTTCTGTCACTAAAAGTAGAAGGGAAGTAAGAAAGAGATGATGACAAGGAAGGAGGTGAAGTTGAAGGTGGATTTAGGATTGGATTTGTGGAGATTTGGAGGTTGATGATAATGGGAGTGGAAGTGATGGAGTGATCTTATAGAGAGAGAGAAAGAGAAAGAATGGTGTTTTGGGGATGAAACCCTTGATTTTTATTTTTGAGGGCACCGGGATCGTGCTAGAGCGCAACCACTGTGCTCGAGTATAGCCCAAGTCAAAATGCTCCTCTAAATTTTCTTGTTGTTGTGCTCAAGCGCGACCTTTTGTGCAAGGTAAATCATCACCTTTTGTGCAAGGTAAATCATCAAACCCCCTTTCAAATCGCATCAAACCCTCTTTAACCCCATCCTAATGTCTAGACTCATCTTTTTTTAAGACGACTCTAAGGTTTGGGGCATCACATACAAAGTCAAAGTATTAAGATTAAGAGCAAAAGTTTTTTTAGTCCAAAAATATCTAAGAATTTTTCTTTTGTAAGTAAGTTTACAATGCAAGCCAACTTGATTTTACCCATTTATTTTTCACTTGTTGTCGATCAGATTGGTGTGCACTCGCTAACTTGTCACCCACCTCTATCAACAACCCAGAACTCATGAAGACTAGGCCTTAAGCAGAATTACTATCGCTTTAGATCAATAGGTCTTCTTTGTTACATCTCAATTCTTAGGTTACAATATCTCTAATGTCAGATTTTTACTCTAGTTTTTGAAGCAAGTAAATTATTTTGCTGCCTTTGGGTAAAGAAATTTATTTATTTTGTGATAAAATATATGAAATCATCATCATCATCATTATTATTAAGTTACTGAAAAATAATAACTTTCAAGCTCAAAACGAAAAAAATTTCCAATAAAAAAATAATAATTAATTATATTTTGGTACAAAAAGTAAATTATACATTGGTCCATAAAACCGGATATATACACTATTTATCCCACAATACTCTTAACGTCGTCGTTTGGATTCACCTTTATAGCCACAAGCTTCCCTTGTGGTTCTCTTTGAACGCCGCAGCCACTCTCTCTTGTCGTCTGCCGCTGCATCAGTGCAACCTAGCCTCCAAATCCAATGGTACACCCACCGTTGCTTAACGTTGTGCTTCTTGTTTCGTAATCTTCATCCGTCAATGGTTCTTCTTTCTTTATTTTTTTTGTATTTTTTTTCCCCTGTGTTTTGATTTGGGATGAACTTAGAGCAGGCTTCGGAGAAGAAACTTTCGAACCCAATGAGGGAGATAAAGGTGCAGAAGCTCGTGCTCAACATCTCCGTCGGTGAGAGCGGAGATCGTCTCACTAGAGCCGCCAAGGTTCGCATTCACATCTCTCTTCTTTCTCTGATTTTTCTTTTCCACTTTTTAATTTTTTTTAATTTTTTTTTTTCTGTTTTGCAGGTGCTGGAGCAACTCAGTGGCCAAACCCCAGTGTTCTCCAAAGGTTAGTTATGAAAAAATAATTATATTTGTATAGTTGAATAATGCTGGTGCTAACGAATGGGTCTGAATCTCAAGCTGTGTTAATTAAAGTTTTTTGGTTTCCCAATTATTTTGTCCATTTTTTGGGATTTTATCATTTTCTTAGTTCATATATTGCAAGTGAAATGAGTGTGGATAAGGTTTCAACTTTAGGGTTTGGTATTTTGTCTATTTATTTTAGGGTCGGTAATGGAGGGTTCATTTTTTTTCTTTCTCTAATTAGAGTGGAGGGATGGGGTTAATGCAAGCATTGAAATAACAAATTTTCTACATGAACTTGATCCAAATCTCTGTGGAGGAACTCAAAATGTGAAAGGACTTCTGGACATCCCTTGAATTTATGGCTCCCTTATGCTAGATTAACCCTTGTTTTCAAGTACAAAAACAGAAACATGAATTTATTTGAAGTATTTTCAATCATGTTTTACATTATTATGATTATTGTTATATTAATTATTGTTGTTCTTATATAGCTCCCATGAATTTTATGGCTCCCTTGTGCTAAACTGACCATTGTTTTCAAATCCAAAAAACAAAAATAAGAATCTAGTTGAAGTATTTTAAATCATTTGTGACATTATTACCATTATTATATTAATTATAATTTGTTCTTATATGTTGGACATCTGTGACTGCTTCATCATTGATTTGTCTTTATGTTATTTCTCTGGGTTTTGGCAGCAAGGTACACTGTTCGTTCCTTTGGGATTAGACGTAATGAGAAGATTGCATGCTATGTCACTGTTAGAGGTGACAAGGCAATGCAACTTTTGGAGAGTGGTTTAAAGGTGAAGGAATATGAGCTTCTGAGAAGAAACTTCAGTGATACTGGCTGCTTTGGCTTTGGTATTCAGGAGCATATTGATTTGGGAATCAAGTAAGCTGAACAACTCTTTGATTTCATGTTATTGAGTTTGCATTTGTTCCGGATAAACTGATTAGGCCTGGAGTGAAGATGATATATGATATTGGTTGTGCTAGAGAACCATGTGTTTTGAAAATTCTGGATCTGTCATAACGTGTCTGTTCCACTTTTTGCACCGTTCCACTTGCTTGAACTGAACGCTAATTAGCTTAAAAATATGGGTGTTTCCGGATTTTATCCTTTGGATAATTTTTATTTTTATTTTTTTTATGCTTATAATAAAGTTGGTTTCTAAGGCTTGATGGGTTTGAGGAACCAAGATTGGTGGTAAGTAATGGAGTGGAGTAGAATGGAGCCCAAGGAAATGGAATGGAATAGAGTGAAGTAGAGTAATTATTCAACACTATTGTTTGGATAAAATGGAATTCTATCCTAAGCCTCGCAAATTGGGAGGAACAAAAAATGGGAGTTTTGATGGAACAGGATAGAATTTATTCCTTTACTAACCATTCCATTCCATCATAAATTGATCAATCCAAACAATAGAAGTCCATTATATTCCCTTGGGCTCCATTCCATTCCATCCCAAACCACCAATCTAAACATTTATGTGATGCGTCCTTAGTGTAATTAATTAACTGGATTTGAACTTTGCATACTGGTTTTTAAATGACATTGCCAAGTCACTAATTAACTGGTTTTGAACTTTGCATACTGGTTTTTAAATGACATTGCCAAGCCCCTCATTTTCGGATTTCTTCCCTTGAATTTATGTCAACTGACTTTTGTATCATTGCCTTCTTCCAATTTCTTTGATTATCAAAATTAAAAAATGCTGACGCATATTATTTGTTCTTGACCCTTGGCTCTGCTTCAGGTATGATCCTTCGACTGGTATTTATGGAATGGATTTTTTTGTTGTTCTGGAGCGTCCTGGTTATCGTGTGGGACGTCGTCGTAGGTGCAAGTCACGTGTTGGGATTCAGCACCGTGTCACAAAGGAGGATGCTATGAAGTGGTTCCAGGTGAAATATGAGGGAGTTATCCTTAACAAGTCCCAGACTATTGTTAGTTAGATTCAGTTCTCCTGAGGAGTATGTTTTCAGTTTTGTCAACTGTAGTTTGTTCTTTCTGGGTTAGTATCTTGATTTTCAGGCAGATTATGGATTAAAGTTCTTGTTCATTTCAGTTATTTACTTATTCTATGTTGTAGCACATGGTATAACAATAGCTTTATTAAATGACTCTTATGGCTAGAACTATGAACCTCCCATAATACCAGGCAACAACATACATGGAAATTGTAGCCGCTTTTGTTTTCTTTGCAAGCCAAAGAAGAAAAGCTTGTGCCAGAGATTTTACTTTCGAGGGGCCTGACATTGAAGTGCTGTAGCATTCGATATGGTCATTTGCAAATCTGTCTATAATTCCAGCTCCTCCTCCAAACAGCAAAACACAAGACAGTAAAAGCAAAATTGATACAAAGCCTGTGGGAATTGCATTGCTGAAGTATTATTTGCAAAAAGATTATGTGGAAAACAATTTTCCCTACCGGAAATCTCTTAATATTAAGTATATAACCGCATTAAAACCGCAGGGAGGGAGAGCTTTGGCCGTTTATTAGGGTGTTAGCTGACTCGAGCATGATTGAATATGTGGTTCCGAAAAAAAAGATATTTAGTATACTGTGAAATATGAATGTAACCTTTAATAAACAAATAGAGATAAAAGACCTTCGATCTGCGGTGATAGGGACATTTAGGAAAGCCTCTTTGCGATTGGCATATGAAATCTCGAAGACAATATCCATATAGTATTTTTGGTCTAACGTTGAAATTAACCAAATAAGTAGTGAACTAAACAGTACAAGTGAATCCTAAGTATTGTGTTTTCTTTTTTTTTAAATTGACAGTAACAATTGAATTATCCCTATGAACTCAACAGTGAAAGAAAGTACTAAAATGAATACAAGAGAAATTTGAGTATCACGAAGTATATTTTAATGCTATCGTGTCTGAGAGACTTTGCCTACCTTCGAGGATGAGTGTTGATTTAAAACATCAAGGTGAACGAGTTGATTCCCTAGGTTACTGGGCTAATGTAAACTTTTTATTGGGTATAACTCATCAAAAATAGACACATACTTTTGTAGATCAAGTAGTTCGTAATATGTAGAATTCATTTTTCAAAATTCTATCTTTATTGGAAAACTATTGACCAAATGATTAGGAAGAATTTAAATTCAAATGGTTAGTTTATAGGCAAAGGTTCTCATGCACCCTATTATACAAGGTGCTTCAAGTACCATATAGATGTCTTAAATCCAAACTATCGGAGTATCTATGCACTCTAGTAGTCCCCTAAGGTTGCCACACACACACTCTCTGCCACACACATGCTCTCTCGCACGGACTCACGTTTCCTCTTCTAGTTTCTCCTTCGCATCGCTTGCAAACACACCTCCATACATCGCCTCTATTGTTGGGAAGATCATCGCCATTGCTGTCGCTTAGCCATTGATACAGTTTTTCATAGTTTTCATATGATAGTTCATTAATCATTTACATTTTTCTTGCAATTTCAATATTTGTGCAGTGCTGAGGTGGCAAGCAATCTGCACCTATAGGAAGTTAGTTATGCCATCAGATGTCATACTTATACTGAAAAGTGATGATGAATGGAATACAATAGAATACTTCATAGTCTTTCCTTTTGTCACCCTAATACCCTCATTTTTCGATCTCTGCATTTGTCTAACGAGAAGGGTTCTCAATCTCCCTTTTCCTGAACAAGTGTGTGGGTACTCAATGGAATTCCTGCAGTTCCTTGGGTGTCCCCTTTTTCCATGTCTCAATTGGTATCAGAGCCTGGTTCCTTGGATTCCATGGCAGAATCAACACGCGCAAAAACCACATTGCAAGATCTAGAGAAGGCATTATCTTAGAAGATTGTGACAGTTGTAGTAGAAGCCAACTAGCATTATGCGAAATCTCAAGCCCAGCTCCAGACACTCGCGATAGCCATTTTGGAGATTCAGAAGGTCCTTCAAACCCCACACGGTGAACCCTCCAATGGCAGCAATAATCAGTGTCCCCGCATTAATGGTGAAAGGGGAAACAGCTCGCAATCGGACGGTAGTCATTCGTCCTATACCACGAGGCTATCGAAGGTGGAATTTCCTAGATTTGACGGTTCCCAATTGAAGGAGTGGCTGTATTGTTGTGAGCAGTTCTTTACCATAAACAACACAGCTCCTGAAGCTATGGTAAGGATTGCTTCCATGCATTTCTCTGGACTTGCTCTGCAATCGCATTTAAATTACATGAAGGCTAGGTTACAGGATTTTCCTAGCTGGCATCAGTATGTTAGTGATCTTTACTTAAGATTTGGGGAAGTTTATGCAGACCCACTAGCTGATTTGATTAATATTAAGCAGAAGGGTAGGGTATAGGACTATATAGATGCTTTTGAGTATCCTTTTGAGTTGGCCCTTACCCAGGTTATCTTACCCCAGGAGCATGTTCTGAGTATTTTCCTAGCTGGTTTAGAAAATCGGGCACAAATGTAGGTAAGGATGTTTAACCCTTCCACTATGTCCCAAGCTGCTAAACTTGCTAGACTCTATGAAGCCTCTAAACCTATCAAACCTCACCATCTGCCATCCTCTAGATCCTATCAACCCAAATATAGTAGGCCAAACACTAGCCCTGCAGCCTAGACACCGCCACTCAACTAAACACCAACCCACAAACCCTAGTCTAAATCGCTCATAGAGAGAAGTCCTAGATCAATTTCTGTTGCTGAAATGGAGGCTCATAGGGCTAGGTGTAACATCCCGATTTTCGAGTTCCGACTTCACCCTCAGCATTGATTAATTCCAATTTCCGACTTAATCTTCGAATTTCACATAATATGGATGATTTCCGATTTCCGAGTTAGCCTCACATTGGTCAATGACTTCCGACTTCATCTGGATCATTTCCACGACTTCTGAGTTTAACCTTCAAGTCCGAACAACATGGAGTGATTCCTGATTTCCGACTTTATGTTCTAGTTACAGGTTAAATGAGTGGCTTTCGAGTTCCAATATTCGACTTAATGTATCCGATTTCCGTTCTCATAATGTAGCTTCAAGTTTCAGCCAAGGTACCCGATTTTCGGTCTCATACTATGGCTTAAAGTTTCAGATAGAGATTCCCGAGTTCCGACCTCATACCTCATTCTTCAAAATAGTGTACGTGGTTTCCGACCTCAGAAGTAATAGTTTGACACAATGGTACAAGTACCGAACTCCGACTTTAATGTTACGAGTTCCGGCCTTAGAGTTGAACTCAATGGACATGAGTTCAAATCTTTGAGTTGATTTCAGTTATACACGAGTTCCGATCTCAGAGTTTATATCGAGCATTGATTCAAACAGGGAGTTCCGAGATTATATGATTGCGAGCTGTATGACTTCCGACATCCGACCTTGCTTCCAAGTTTCGAATAAACCAGACAGGATTTCCTCAAGTCACAAACAGGATGGGACGAGTTCCGACGTCTGGCTTCAGCTCCAAGCTCAAGTAACATGGCACGAGTTCCAACTTTAAACAAAATTGGGACGAGTTGCAAGTTCAGTTACGCTGGACACCAGTGCCACTTTTGGGACGACGTGGAAAGCAGCTTGTGGGGCGACGTGGAGAGCAATTTAGCCACAAAATTGAGAGACATGGCCGAACTTCAACCACAAAACTCCAACCAATCAACACCACAACTCTCACGTATTTAAGTCAGACTCCCCTCCTCATTCCCAATTGATTTACATTCCCCTTCCCAGCCTTCTTCTTCTTCCTTTCCTCTCTCAATCTACTCTCTCAAACCTCCAAGCTTTGTCAAGGCTTCCTTCAGTTCAAATTCAAATTCAGCAAGATCACACTCCAAAGAGGTAGGATTCAATCTCTAATCTTAATTTCTCTAAACTGAGGATGCATGAAAGATTACTCTTCTATATATATTTTATGATATATTGAATGTATATGATTGGATTAATAGGAGATCTTGAGTTAGAATTATGACTAGAAGGAGAAAATTAGAAGGAATAGAGAAGTAGGATGCTGTCTAATGGAGAAGTTCCACGGCAGTCCGTACGGCGGAGTGTACGGCTCCTCCTACAACCGGTTAAATCCGATGAAACCATTTTTAGATGAAAGTAGACTTCCAGAGCTTTCCATACATATATCATATAAGGTTATTGGATTAGTATTGAGAGAGATATGAATTTTTGAAGTTTGACCTAGGATTCAGGACTTTCATCCGGGCAGGGTGACTTGAGGAGGGTATAACTCACCCTATACAACTCCAAATTGAGTGAAACTAAATTTGTTAGAAAGCTTACACATAGGGGAACAGCCGAATATGAAATTCTGAGTTTGTTATGGTTCCAATGGTTCCCAGTGATTTGAGGAAGTTGCCCTATGTTCAATCCAGGCCAAATAGGGTAGTTCAGGAAGGTCAACTTTCGGGACTTATAACTCGAGGTATACTTAAGCAAATGGAATGAAACTTGTGGAAAATGAAAGGTTTCCTGTTAGCTTCAATATGAGACCAATTTCTCATGATTTGAGCTTAGTTTCGATTTTTAGTGAATTTATATTTCCAGGAGTGTAATTTGGGCCAGTGACTAAATAGGCTGAGGTAAAATTTGAATATCTTGAGTTATATAAACCAAAATGATATGGGACCAAAGAGGTTAGAAAGTAGACATATAGAGCTATGACATATCCAAAATTCAGGTTTAAATGAGTTGAATAGAGATAAAGGTGGAATATACAAGGTTCGGGCAGAACTGAGTAAGATTGGCAGAATGGCCAAATTGATAGTTACACAAGTGTCAATGGATACATAAGGTTTGAGTTGAAGATTATCATTTTACATTGATATATATATATATATATATATATATATATATATATATATATATATATATGTTAGATTGAGTATAATGCTATGACTGAACTATACATGAGTGCCTGGCACTATTCATGGGTAGGCAGGCTCAGATTATCTTTTATAAAATTACTACAGTCCGGGAGCGTTTATATGCAAGGATGAATCTAAGCATGAATATGTATGTAGAAACTTTATATTTAAGAATGGCATAAGTATGATATAAGATATATGAGGGTAAATGATGTATAGCATATGTATGAGTGCCGGTAGAATGGTAAAGAGGCTATGGGCCTTTATATGTCACGATTATGTACGTGAAGATCATGTATGCAATAACATATGAAAATAAACAAAGTATAGGTACATTCAGTATGACTATGCATGACTATGTATGAGAATGAAAAGATATGAGTATATTAAATGTGAATCCCTTCACCCGGAGGCAGTTAATTGAGATCCCTCCTTGTGAAGGCAGTTAAATGATAAAAATATGAATCCCTTTACTTGGAGGCAGTTGCACTTTGAATCCTTCCCTGTGAAGGCAACTACCCTCTACCTTGGGGGCACGTGGTCAAATGAGATCCCTCTATGTTGAAGGCACGTGGTCAAATGAGATCCCTCAATTTTGAGGCACGTGACTAGAAGAGATCCTTGATTGAGGCATGTGGCGAATGAGATCCCTCCAAGACTAGAGGCACGTGGGTCCCCTTGCGGGTGAGTCGGTGTGATGGCGATCCACAGTGAAGGCCAGCGAGGCTCACTCTAAGGCCAGGCTACCCAAGGGCAGTAAAGACACCTTAGGGAGGGCGATACGTAACGCCTAGGTGTGCCAAGTAAAGGCTAAAGACTAAAGACTAAAGACTGAAGATTAAAGTATATGCAAACACCCCACTCACATGAGGCATGACATCGACCCAGCTAGTGTCAGTATAGGAAACAGAACTTACATGAGGCATGGCATGACCCAGCTAGTGTAAGTACCAAAGGAAGATCCCATATTCCTAAGGAACGTGACATGACGATCACGCTCTGATAGGGTATGACATGGGGATCATACTCTGGAATATGGCACGTAAAGATTTTATGATGAAAAGAGAGATGAAGAAAGAAAAGCAAATTTTATGTATATTCATGAATTCAAGTACAGATAAAGTTATGTACAAATGCTATGTGTAGTTTAATATGTTGCAATATTTATCCATGATATCATTCAGGAATTGATTTTTATGGGTTTTCCCAAATGACAAGTCTATGAGTAAAACTAAACCTTTGCTTCGGACATTATATTTTCGAACTGTAAAGATTAAACAGTCTACATAGCATGTTCACCTTTTTCATAATAAACCGAAGCAAACTGGAGATGACAACGATGACATTACGTATGATAAGTAGAGAATCCTACTGAGAATTTATAATTCTCACTCCTATTTTTCGTGTTATCTCTAGATAGTTTCAGAAGTTTCCGAAGGCACAGTAGCTGTCAGGACAAGGTCACACAAATGTGATAACAACTCCACGGTATGGTACTATGACTTAAGCATAGTGCTGTAGTTGGGAGGGTGTTACACTAGGCGCCAGTGCATGTTTTATGATGAGCCTTTCATACCTGGCCATCATGTAAAACACAAGAAGCACCAATTGTTAATCCTCGAGGCTGAAGAAAAGGCAGTTGAGGAAGAAGAGCAATCAGCGGATGTTTAGGTTACTGAGTATCAAGCTGATCTAAGACAAGACCTACATATATCAGTTAATGCTTTATCTGGTGTTGTGTCTTACCAAATAATGCGAGTATCCGGGTTGCACCAGAAGAAGCTCTTGCATATCCTCATCAATAGTGGCAACACCCATAATTTCTTAGACTTAAGTGGCTAAGAAATTGGGATGTAAAATGGAGAGTATTAGTCCCCTCTCTGTCGTGGCAACCAGTGGCTTGCGCATGAAGGCTCAATATATTTGTTAGGACTTTACATGGCAGTGGCAGCAGACTACCTTCACTGCTGATGTGATGCTTCTACCCTTGGACTATTGTGATTTGGTGCTTGGTGTCCAATGGTTAGCAACACTGGGTCCAATTTTGTGGGATTTCCGAAGATTAGTAATGGAATTCACCTACCAGAGCAAGCTGATTGTCTTGAGGAGCTCACAACCATCAGGGTGCAAGCTAATTAAGGAGAAGTCCTTTAGTCAAGTGGTGCAAAATGGAGGTCAATTGTCTCTCTTACAGGTTTGCCGATTGGGGTTACCTACTAAAACTCCAACAATCTACAAATGCCATATTGAGAAAATCCCCACCCTACTTGTTGTTATCTCCAACTTATTGGAAGAATTCTCTGATGTTTTTGCGGAATCCACACAGCTGCCCCCCATTAGGCCGAGTTTCGATCACAGAATTCCTTTGAAAGAGGGTGTTATTCCTGTGAATCAGAGGCCTTACCGGTATTCCTCTCTACAGAAAATAGTAATTGATAATCTGGTGGATGACATGTTGTCACAAGGGTTCATCCGACACAGTAACAGTCCCTATGCATCTCCAGTGGTGCTTGTGGGGAAGAGGGATGGGAGTTGGCAACTCTATATTGATTACAGACTATTAAACTCCCAAACTGTTAAAGATAGGTTCCCAATTCCTCTCATAGATGATTTATTGGATGAGCTTGGAGGTTCCTACATTTACTCTAAGCTTGATCTTAGGGTTGGATACCATCTTCCTTCGTCCTCGATCTTGTTTGGCCGACGATGGAACATTGCAATACATATCACCTAACATTGGGCCCATCGAACTTGTGTCCTATTATGATGTCATGGTGCTTACAGTGTGAAGGTGAACACCACTGAGGCAGCCACCGCCAATATCCACTTCAACACCTCAAACATAACAAAAAGGGAACACAACACAACATAAACATAACAACCTTAATGGCCAGCTTCTATTTGTTGGTGTCATCAACAATCAACCTTTCACCACCACCAAATAAGACTAGACTCTTTGCTGTCGACATCCCAGCCAACTCCGAGCTTAACGGAGATGCCATTGAAACTTCCTCATGGCGCTATGCTACTACAACTTGAAAGATGCTGGTGGTGGAGTTTCCCTCTGAGGCGCCAGGGGGGGAAGAGAGCCGCCTTGGTGGAGTTTTTTTGTGGTGGGTGGGAGCCACCGGCAGAGTAGATGAAGTTGGGGGAAGAGAGAGCTGCTGGAGAGAGAAAGAAAGTGTGGTTTAAGGGATTATTATGATGCATTATATGTAAATGGTATATAAGCACATCTTATTATTAAGATTCAAGGTGTTTGAAGCACCATGTTTAATGTGAGCCTCTGCCTAGTGTATGTACATTACTATGGAATACAATGGTGTAGTTTGATCCTCGAAATGGATTCTGTGTACTAGGCAAATGTTTGGTTTTTATTGCTGTAGTATTTTTAATGGAAGAACAAGTTTTTGTGAGGTTGTCATTACTAAATTTTAGTGTTTGTCAAATTGCCAAACAACCAAATTTCAAATGAAATATGGTATTGCTACTAGCATTAAACAAAAAGCAAAAGGGGTACCACTACTAGCAGATTTATTTATGGTTTAATGTAATATTAAAAATTTTCTTTTAGCCTTAAACATTTTTGCAATGCTATAAAAATATCTTTTTCTATAAGATAAAAATTATAGTTTTTCAAAAACATCTTTTTATACTTTTTCTGTTGATTCTATTTTTTCTAAGTAATTTTATCCAAATATATGAAAAAAATAAAGGCATTTTTCAAACCAAAAACATCTTTTTTTAATTAAAATCATAGCGACCAAACGATTTGTTCAAAGCTGGGAAAACATAAATGTGAGGGAACATTCATCTCAGCCAAGCGTCCTAATCACTGTCATTAGGCTCTATAAATCCGAATAACACTCAAATAAAGGATCTGTAATTTCAAATAATGCCCCGTTACATTATTCGTGTTGGTTGGTTCCTACTTTGTTTTCTAACGGAGAAGAAGAAACTTGTGATTATTATACTGAATTTTGACCGGGTAGCAACAGAGCTTAGACGAAACAGAAACCCATCCTAATCAAATGCAATTTGCCGGGGCAGGGATGTTCAACCAGAAAGCAACCATACACATTGAGATTAATAATTCCTTAGTTTGAAGTTTTTGATCTCTATATAAACCATTGAGCCATTGCCTCCAATGCACACCAATCTATATTTTCTGTGTAACACACACCTAAGCAAAGCTTCTCTTTCAAAATTCATTAGCCATTACTGATAAGAAATGGCTTCCACTAGCCAAAACGAGTACATTTTAGCTTTGTTCCTCTTCATTGCAATTGGCATTTCTCAGGTAATGCCCGAAAGCTCTATGAGCCATCGATGTGAGAGAGACACGAACAATGGATGGTAGAATATGGCAAAATCTATAAAGATGCTGCAGAAAAGGAAAAATGTTTCCGTATATTCAAGGAAAATGTGGAGTTCATTGAATCATTCAATGCTGCTGGCAACAAACCTTACAAACTCGGTGTTAATCACCTAGCTGACCTTACCATTGAGGAATTTAAGGCTTCCCGTAGTGGATACAAGAAGCCCCATGAATTTAGGACAACATCATTCAAGTAAGAACATGTGACTGCAATTCCTACAGCTGTGGACTGGAGGGAAAAAGGAGCTGTTACTCCAATCAAGGACTAAGGCCAGTGTGGTAAGATCAAGAAAACCATATAACTATAGATATAAGAAAAACATTCATATGCCTTCACCTAATAGTTTAATAACATGTTTGGAAACTTGGTGGAATATGTCACACGGGGATTTTGACACTTCAAAATTGATTTTACTCTTTTTCTATCATGTTTGATTTTACTTTTTTTCACCTGCTCAAAATTGATTCTATAACAAAATGAAGGTTTTGTCAAAAGCAAAAGATTCTTGCTTTTTCAGTTAGATACTGTTTGAACATCATTAATTTGGTTAAAATCACGTTCCAGACAAAAATATTAAACATAAATCACTTACTTCAAAAATCACTTTTAACTAAAATCAATTATGGTAAAATCAAGATTATTAGGAATCAATTTTATAAACATAAAATCAAACACACTAAATTTTTGAAAAAGATAGTTCATGATATAATAATAGAGCCTTTATGATCAAACAATTTATAAGTCAAGACAAAAAGCTCTAGCATGAAGAGGCACATTAGATGTAAAAAAAACATTCATATGGCTTAAGCAAACAACTTCGGCTTTTGAGATAAACGGCTGTGGACAATAAGTGCTTTATCATGCTTAAATTTTTTAATGTGCCTCCATTGCATTTATTGAACATTGGGTTAATGTTTTTGTCAACTTTGTTTGAGACAACCAGGTAGCTGCTGGGCATTTTCAACCGTGGCTGCAACTGAGGGTATCCACGAAATAACCACAGGTAAACTAGTCTCCCTCTCGGAGCAAGAGCTAGTGGATTGTGACACAAAAGGTGTAGACCAAGGATGTGAAGGAGGTTACATGGAAGATGGATTTGAGTTCACAAAAAATGGTGGAATCACCAGTGAGGCAAACTACCCTTACAAGGCAGCTGATGGCACTTGTCACTAAAAGGCAACAACCCCTCCTGTTGCTAAGATTAAGGGGTATGGGAAAGTTCCAACCAATAGTGAGCAGGCACTCCAAAAAGCTGTGGCTAACCAACCAGTATCAGTTTCTCTATTGATGCTAGTGATGGAGGTTTCATGTTTTACTCTAGTGGAATTTTTACAGGAGAACTTGGAACTGAGTTAGACCATGGTGTCACAGCGGTTGGTTATGGTAGTGCTAATGGTACTGACTATTGGCTAGTGAAGAATTCATGGGGCACAGCATGGGGTGAGAAAGGATACACAAGGATGAAGCGAGGCATAGCTGCCAAGGAGGGTTTATGTGGAATTGCCATGGATGCCTCTTATCCAACTGCTTGAATAGTTCTATTATGTGAATTGTGTTTGAAGTCTGCTCTTTTCTTTGTACTTTTGGCTATATGAAAACTTACATGTTCAACAACTTTTAATATTATACGCTGAATTATACGAATTTTTAATGAAAGAAAAAGGAGATACGAAATGTCACACACAAACAAACATTGTCACATCTTAAAGAAACTTTTTCAAGCTTCATTTATTGTTTCTGTTTTATTTTTTTCCGTTTCCACTAGGTACTAGGACTAGAACCTTACTTATTATACGCTAATCTCCACTAGTTCGTCAACCTTCGATATATTACGGCTAGAAAAGTGCGATTCAGATAAACATTAATTTAGTCCCTGTAAAGAATCGATCAACAAAATTACTGAATCACTTCTATTGGTATTAGTAATACTATGGATTTTTTCTAGGGCGCAAGGTTGTCCATATGCTGTTCTGGAAGTATGTATTGTTGACCCTGATTTAAGAGAGTTTTGGCAATTTTACCGGGTCAACAAGTAATGAAGAGTAAATAATAATATCACTATCATGAAGATTGAATAACTTATTACCAGTTTGTGCAGAAGAATTACTATTTAGATGACTGATTAAAATTGAGAATTAAAATAAATAATAACAAAACCAAATAAATAGCGTAAAGTAATAAAGAAGAACGGTGAATGAAAAGTCAGATATAAGGCATTGATTTTACTTTATTTTCCTAATTATGCATTACTTGATTAAAATCTAAATTTAAATTTATTTAAATTGATGATCAAATTGCTCAAAAATAATAATCACAATTCAATCCCTTAATAAAGTGATCCTCTTAAGAAAAATTTGATAAATTAATTCCTTAATCGTATCAAATTAATCCAAATGTATATGCACAAAAATTTGGATAGTCACGCAAATTGAATACTTTTATTCTTACAATTATATATGACAAGTAAAGGCAAGCTGAACTATTTTCAAGAGTAAAAATACTCAATCTATCATCAATCAAAGTTTTAAGAAGAACTTAAGAGCGGATGCATTTCAACAAATTGTTAAATTTTTCTACAGCAATAGAATATCTTTTAATATTGCAAAAAGTGATGATTTTCACAAAATTAGAGTGGAGTTTTTGAAGCAAGAAGTAGCTTTAATGAATGGAGCAATGGAATAGCGCAAAGTTAAATGGAGAAAAATTGGCTATACTATCATGAGTGATGGTCAAACTGATAAAAGCAGGAGGACTATATGTAACATTTTATACTACAATAAAATTGAGGATTATCGACGGGTTTACAATGGATTCAGTATTAAATCTATCAATAATAAAAATTACCAACAGGAATACGGATAAAATAAGTGTGTCAGAGAAACACGTCTTAATAATTATGACCGATGGATATTTACCCAATGGATATTTACTTTCGCTAATAAAAGTATTTGTCAGTAATTAATCAATTAGGATACTTTCATCACTATTTTCACTGTTCTAAAAAATTAATAATGATGGGTTCTGTACCAAAATAAAACAATAATCATTTTTATCGACAAATTTTCGTCAAAAAATATGATAAGGACTTGTTATTAAATTTATTAATATTTCAACTACCGATAGATACTTCATCGGTAAAAATAAAAACTATTCTTTTTAATGTTAACATCCTTTTTTTAATTAATTGATTAGAATTGCTTATTTTAGATACTAATTATTGGGACATTTATATAATTAAAAATATAATAATTATCATCATGAATTGCAAATAAAATGGTCAAATTATTTTATAATATAAAAATTCAAAATCAATATACATAATGTTCAAATAATGTACATAATAAAAATCGAAATCAATAATACTCTTCGTCTATATCCGAAAAGCCCTCATCATCACAGGAATTCTTGGCGGTGGCTGAGGAGGTGGAACTGGAGCTGATGAACTACTAGCCTGCATCTACTCAAAGTATGCGTACATTTGTGGTCATCCTTTGCTCCATGCTCTTCACCTGCTGCTTCCAAGCAGCTTTCTCCCGCCAGTGGCGCCGATCTTGCTTCTCGACCCTCTTCTGAAGTTCCTCATTTAGGACGACATCCTCAACGTCAGGCCCAATAGCCTAGCCTCCGATCATAGAGCTTGGGGACAAACTAAACTATCACTAATTCACTACAATAAGTTCCCATGCCACAAATACGACTGTTGTAAGGACCGCCTACTGTCTATGCCCATATATTGTCCTCATTAATAGGTGGACAGTTAGTAGTGTTTCCGCCTTCGCGCTCGGCCAGTTGGGTTTTTTGAGACCCTCTTCGGGACGCTGCGAATATTAGTTTATAAATAAATAAAACAAAGTTCAGACCTTACATATGTATATTTGTTCTATATAATAATAATAATGGTGCATGCTATGGTATCACAGTAAAAGTGTGCATTTCATGTATTTTTGTGATGAACGGTGAGGATCGTGCCATAGATTATGAGGTGCATCAATGCACCAATCATCTATGATATATTATAATAATATTTAATTTTAAAAAAATTTAAAAATATAATTAAATATATTTTAAAAATTAATTATTATACACTGATAATATAAAATTATATTGACAGTATAAAATAATTTATACTGTCAGTATAATAAAAAAATTTTATCAATGTAATTTTAATTATCATACATTGTGATTTAAAATTATCTTGTGAGATAAAATTATTTTATACTGTCAGTGTAATAAAAAAATTTTATCAATATAATTTTAATTATCATACGTTGACAGTGTAAAAGAATTTTATCAGTGTAATTTTACAGTATTGTCAGTATAATTTTACACTGTCAATGTATGATAATTAAAATTATACTGATAAAATTTTTTGATTATACTGACAGTATAAAATTATTTTATACTGTCAATATAATTTTATACTATCAATGTATAATAATTAATTTTTAAAATATATTTAATTATATTTTTAAATTTTCTTAAAATTAGATATTATTATAGTGCATCATAGATGATTGGTGCATTGATGCACCTCATAATCTATGACACCGTTCATCACAAAAAATGCACAAAATACATATTTTTGCTAAGGTACCATAGAATTCACCAATAATAATAAGAAGAAGAAGAAGAAATAATGAAAATCAAACTTCAGACCTTACATATATATTTAACGCAGAGAATAGGTGAAAATAATAAGAACATCTATTACCATGAAAATGCGTGAAAATTTCTACACATCACAATAGGTCAAAGTTCTCTTCGTCGCAAATAGTACAAGTCGTGGCATCTCAACTAAGAAGCTATTAAAGTTATTTGATTATTCAACGCAGAGAACAATAGCCAAGGAATCATTCCCTTTTTAATCAATGTTTAACTGACTATCTTTATGATTTTATTGTGTGAGACATTTTTTTATTTTCTTCTTTTGTTCTGTTATGCCGTTTTTTGATATGAAGACTTATCATATAGTAGCCGGCCAAACCTTAATATTGGATCTTCCACTGCTTGAAACAAACTTTCCCACGTTGGTTTAGCCTATATTTTGTTTTCTGATATACAAAAGAGGTCTAAATTCTTAAAGAACGCAAATTACCATAACAGGGGTCATCGCTTAGAAAACAATTTCATTCGGATTCAGGTTAAAGAATTCCTCATCAAGAGACATCACTCCTATGTATACCATTCAAACCATTGCCTAAAGAGCATACCGATTTACATATTTACGAACACACATCTCAAAAGAGCTCTCTATCTACCAACAACCACTAGTAAGTTGCTAAGAGATGGCTTCAATTGGCAAAAACGTGCGCGTTTTAACCCTATGGCTCATTCTCACAATTTGCTCTTCCCATGTAATGTCCCGCAAGCTCCATGAGCCATCCATGTCCCAAAGACATGAGCAGTGGATGGCAAAGTATGGTAAAGTGTACAGGGATGCTGCAGAGAAGGAAAAACGTTTCCTGATATTCAAGGACAATGTTGAATTCATTGAGTCATTCAATGCTGCTGGGAGCAAACCCTACAGGCTCAGCATCAATCACCTAGCTGACCTAACCAATGAGGAATTTAAGGCTTCCCGTAATGGATACAAGAGATCAAATGGGTTGAGAATCGCTGCACAAACACCATTCAAGTATGAAAACGTTACTGATGTTCCTTCTGCAGTGGACTGGAGGCAGAAAGGAGCTGTTACTCCCATCAAGGACCAAGGTCAATGTGGTAAGATGAACAAAAACCATCTATAAATACAAGTAATACTATTATATAAGCTATATTCGGGTAATCTTATTTGTACTTACTCTTATAGACTCATTGTAAACACACAGTCACAGAGAAATATATAAGATAATGGGTCCGTTATTCTTTATTTTTTTTAAACCTACCACCTTATGTCTTTCTCTCTTATTGTTTGTCTACTAAGTTTATAAAATAAGTATGAAAAACATTTTTCATTTTGTTTTTGTGTGCCTATCACTGTAGTTATTACTTCCATTGCAATAAACAATTAAATTCTGTTTGCAAATCCAGGTTGCTGCTGGGCATTTTCAACTGTTGCTGCAACCGAGGGAATCCACCAAATAACTACAGGCAACCTTGTCTCCCTCTCAGAGCAAGAACTAGTGGATTGTGACAATATGGATCAGGGATGTGAGGGAGGCCTCATGGAAAATGGCTTTGAATTCATCATAAAAAATGGTGGAATCACCAGTGAGGCAAACTACCCTTACAAGGCAGTTGAGGGGACTTGTGACACAAACAAGGAAGCCTCCCCTGCAGCTCAGATTAAGGGGTATGAGAAAGTGCCTGCAAATAGTGAGGAGGCACTGCAGAATGCTGTTGCCAACCAACCAGTGTCAGTTTCCATTGATGCTGAAGGGTCTGCATTCCAATTTTACTCAAGTGGGGTCTTCACGGGAGATTGTGGGACTCAACTAGACCATGGTGTTACTGCAGTTGGTTATGGTACAGATGAGGATGGTACTGATTACTGGCTGGTGAAGAATTCATGGGGAACCCAGTGGGGTGAGGAAGGATACATAAGGATGAAGCGAGGCATAGATGCCAAAGAAGGCTTATGCGGCATTGCCATGGATGCCTCTTATCCAACTGCTTAAAATGTTATGCTCTGTACATTTTGTTGCACATTTGCTTTTCTTTTCACCTGTGAATGTGATTGTGGGTATATGTAAACTTAGATATTCAACCATTAATGAAGGTTTCACTTTTACTTAGAACTAGAAGAATGAACTTTGCATGAGTTCTATTTCTATTTCCTACATCAATCTAGTACTCACTGCCTTGACGAGTTGACGTAAACAAGTATGTTCAGCATTAGACTAGAATCACTAACGAATAGAATAAATATATAACAAAGAACAGCAGAGCCCGAAATAGGCATGCAGCAAAATCGAAGTGAATTGCATGCACAGCACAGTAATTCCAAACCCAGAAAAGGAACTATCAAGGGTTAGGCTTTAGTGGACAATTCCATCATCTATTGTGGTTATAATCCAAATCATCACTCTGCTCATATGTTCAATAATGGCAAACGCTTCAGCCATTTTAATTCATGGCAAGCCACTCAAAAGTTAACAAGTCCCACTGCGCATGATCAAAAATTAATATTTTGAATCATAAAAATAAATAAAAAATATAAATCAATAAACTAGTCCAAATAACCCATTGCCCACATAGGATTCCTCGTGACTAATAAAATGCTGACAAATGTAATACTGAGCCCATACTAGATAGTCTGCATGCCCGAGCTAATTTGGGTCAACTTAAATAGCCTGGACTAACATAAAGACACTCTAGTTGAGAGTAGAGCCGTCAAAGTGGGTCGCAACCTGTGAGTCAACCCAGCTCGACTCATCAATATGATGGGTTGAGCTAGCAAAATTTCAGTTCATATAAAAGTGGGTTAATTTGACCCAACCCGTATAACCCTCGAGTTAAGTGGGTTCGAGCCAGGTTGGAAGTGGGTTAGCCTTTTTTTTAAAAAAAAAAAAATTAGCACTAGTAAGAAGTGATGGGTAACACTAACAAGTTATAACTACACTTTGTGATGTATAGCATATAATACCTTATGAGGTTGCTTAATTGTTATGTTTGACTAATCTTAACCACTACTTGATAAGATTATATAGGTTATTAATTGTTACTATCTTGGTGAGCCTTTGCTTGTTGTGTTGAATTCTATATGTTGTTCCCTTTGTTTTGTATAATTTCTTTTCGTTTTTGTACAACCAAAGTTTCTAATATTAGTTAATATACAATCCGTTTAATTTTTTAACCTTTATTTGGTATTTTTTAATTAATTTTAAGAATTTTTTGATTTTTTTCTAATTTTTTTTAATTTTGTGGTGAGCCAACCCGTTTAACCCATCAGCTCGTGTGGGTTGAGCCGGGTTGATATTTTTATGGCTCACCAGAAAAGTGAGCCAGCTCGTATAATTAGTCTTGGCTCGTGACCAGTGGTGGGCTAACCTGAGTGAACCGGGTTGGCCCACTTTGATAGCTCTAGTTGAGAGTTAAGCAGGTTAATGTGGTTGAGGCTTAACACAAGTGGTGGAATTGATATCTTATAAATCTATATGTTAAGGGTTCGAATCCTATCTCAATCCCCTTCCCCCAATATCCCTCTTCCTCCCCTCCCCTATGCCCCCCAAAAAAAGGGGTAAGTAGATCACATATAAATGAATTAGACAAAGAAAAAAGAAAAGAAAAAAAAACAGCATTTTGACTTGCTTTGCATCAAATGAAGATTAAAATAGATAGTCCCTAAAAGTATTTTCAGTTTTGTTATATTGACATAATAATCAGGTATATTTGGGTCGACATACATATATCTCAACATTAAAAGTTGATTTTAATTACTTTTAAAATTTTCTAAAATGGCATCTAATCTGATCACACGGCTACGAAGTGTGTGTCAATGAAATAGAATGTACAATTAGTAATTCTCAAGTATTTTTACATTTTTCAAACTTGTATCCCATAATTTGAGAGCTAAGATTGGCAGCTTATAAAATTTATTTTTTATTTGTATTTAAAATAAAAGTATCTTCTGCCAGGAGATAAATAAAATTTATAAAATTCAGTAAACCGAAAACAAATTAGAATTCAAATCAAATCTCAATTACGTAAGTTAATGTATATAAGTATATACAAATATAAGTTAATTCATTCATATAAAAAATTATAAAAATAAATAAATAATACGAGGAACAAGTCACGAGTAAAAGAAGCGAGCTTATTAAATTAATAATTTTATAATAAAAATTTTCTTTAATACGAAACCTTATTCATATCATTTGAATGAAAGAAAGTGATTAATTAATCATTGTCACTTTTCTCTCTCTTAAATTTAAGCAATGTTATAGGAAAGAAAAGTTACAAATTTAATACCTATTAGCCCAAATATTATTTTGGGACAAGCTTTGTGATTATGATGATAACAAATATAATATATATAATATGACTTTGATGTGATACACTTGATCTTGGAAAAGTTTGTCGGTGTCTGCAAGAAATTGAATGAAGCTATTAGCAAAACAGTAGAACATCTATTAAGGATCTCTGACTGGGCAAGTGGATAGAAAGCACAAAGAACAGTGAGTTGGCTTATTTTGTGTTGAGACATCAAATGGCTAATATAGAACACTTTTGGATAAAGCTGCAAAAAGAACAACAAAGCTTTTGTTGTGTGAAAAGCAAATAGAAAAGTCAAATGATAAAAGGAGAAAAAAATAAAAGCATAAAAGACAAACCATCGTTTCACCATGAGAGATAAAATTTACATGGGCATAATATCAAATCTACTTCAACAAAGACATGACCTTGCGCATTTTGGAAGCATCCCAACGATCAAAAGAATTGGGTGGAGAGGAGCAAATCGAAAGAAGCCTTCAAATCTATATATACAAGTGTCCTACACATTTAGAAGTTATTTTTATGACATAGTCTTTGTGATACAAGAGTTATTTGTGAACATACAAGTTACGTGCTCTTATAATTTCCATTCTTCTTTGTACTAAAGGACTATGTACCCAAGTCTTGTGATTCATGTGCTTAAGAATGTTGAGCTTTAAATAGTTGTGGTGAGAGTTTCTATATGTGAGAAAATTATTATATCACCAATATTCAAAATACTTGTATTCTTAGTGAGAGGAGATTGTGTTTAGCTTGGATAGGTTAATGAGAAAAGACCACTTAATTCTAGTTTAGAGATGCTAATAAGGAAAGATTACTTGATATTGGTTTGGAGAGGTTATTATTGTGAAAACTACTCAACATAATAATGGAAAAATCCATAGGCGATGGAGATTGGATATAGACATGGATTTTGGAGATTGATTAGGATTAATTATGCTTGCAAGTTTCTCCCTACCCTTTACTTTTTGTATTTAAAGTTTATATTTTATATTTTATTATAAATCTGGTTTTGTGCTATTCGATTATCTTATTGGGTCACCATGCACATCTAACATACTAAGAAATTATAGTGTGAATGATTGAGCTAATATACATCTATTTATCTCACTCTGTGGTGGTACATCTATCTAACATACTCTTTTATTTGCGTGTGCATTAACAGAAAATCTTTAATTGAGCTTGATTGATTAAATATATTGTCATTCACATTTTGTTATTAATTTGTGCAAGTTTTAAAGATATATCTACTAATCTTACTACATATCTAGTAACCATCTACTAGATATATAGTGTCTAGAACATTCTGACTTGTTTGTTAAATGTGTAAAAAAAAGTTTTGAATAATCAGTACTTGATTTAACTCCTCTTCTTAAGTCTTCTGATATCATCTGAACCAATCTTATAATGTCCCTATCAAATTTGTGAGATTCCGACTTCCTCGGATGAAAAGACGAAAATCATTTAGGAAAAAGCATGTAAAAAGTGACCCAGCACTGCTGCTTATATAAGAAGCACAAGTCTAACATTGGTGTTAGCCATCATTAGTGCTTAAATTTTATCCAACACCATGATTCCCTTATTTTACAAGTATCATTGGTTGATTTAATGTTGTGCTTCCTTTCATCAATTTTACTTCGTACCGATTAAGCCTGTGTTTGGAAACACGTTTCCACATGTTGAATCAATTGTAGAGGATAAAAATTGATTTTGATAGATTTTTATGTTGTTTATATGAATACTTATAGAATCAATTCTTATATTTAGAATTAATTCTGGAAGAAGTAAAAAATTTTTACTTTCTGTCAGAATCACTTTTAAAGGAATTATCAAACATAACTTACTTTACCTTAAAATCAATTCTAACTACATCAATTCCAACAAAATCAATTCAATCTAAAATTAATTCTACAAAAGTAGAACCAAACACACTATAACACCCCTTGATAACTTGACTTGTTTATCAGTTTGACTCAACTAGTTCAACTAGCCTATTTTTATACCTTTACTCGGAATCTCCCACCAATTCTATCACCTATGGAGATGTTCACTATTTTCTGGAACTTGTTATGATGTAAGTTTACAGCTAATTTCTGCAGTATTTAATCTCACTCATTAAACAACAGTATTGTACAAACAAATGGCAAGAAGGTAACTCCATAACATATAGTTCTCCAAGAGTTGAAACTAATACTTGTAAATATTTCACCAATTGGTCTTATATATATAATACTTGAACATGTTCCATTTAATGTTTTATTTTTCTGCAAGTTACGGACGAAAGACCAAAATGGATGCCTACTTCCTTTTTGTCTCCCCCCCCCCCCCCCTCTTTTTCTCATAAGTCGGAAAACACGTTTTAGGATGCATCCCATTTTACCATAGTGTTATCTGCAGTTTCTGCACACTATTAATTCCAATTTCACTATCTGATATGTGTGCCCACTTACACTCTGATTCTACTATATACTTACGTGAAAACTGAAAAGTGTGAAGCTTTAGAATATATGTCTAGCTTTTTTCTTTACAGTAAGCAAAAAGTTCTGCCATATTAACTCTTGCAAGCTATGGCATCCCAAGAGAAACTGCTACTGATAAAGCTACCCACTCAACGCAGAGAATACTAAAATGTCAAGAACCTGTTTTGTACATAAGCCTTGCGCGCGCGATTACATTAGATTATGATGTTTCACAGCGGCTGCCATCTTCTGTTTGGTCTTGGCATTATTGTTTGATATATATAGTCTGGAAACACCAAGAAAACCAAAAAAAATTCCCCACTTTGTGCAAGCCCCTCTTTTGTTTCTATCGGAGAAAGAGAACATAAAGAAATTAATAAATACTCATAGTTATGGATTAGTTTTGGCTTCATAGTCACACTATCACAGCAATGCTAGTGGACAAAACAAAAACTAACAATAAAACATGCAATTTCCTCAAGGTTGGCACTTGGCACCTCTATGTACACTACCCAAGCTTTAACTTTGGGCCATAGTCATTTACATTTCTTTAACATTAGAGCAATGAAGATCAAACCTAATTCGGTAAGCTAGCTTCGCTGGATGTTAATTAGTTTGGGTTCAAATTATGAAAATTAACTGGATTTAAGTTACAATTCGGATAAGTTCATCTCAAAACAATGTTACATAATATTTGGATACTCATAGTATTTTTTCTTGAATTGTAAGGAAGAGGAGCTTCACATAAATTCTTCAACTTTATACATGTGCCTTGTAGACATGACACCTATATCCCCCTGCTTTTAGTAAGGCATTTGACCAGTTCTCGAAGGAGGATACTAGAGTTGGTCTACAAATTGCTAAAAAAGTGTCCAACTTTTCCATGTTTGTCTACGTTTTTTAGGCTCCTTATTTTGTCTGTTTGCTAATTATCAAAGGTGGATGTTCTTTGTTTGGTCAACAACTACAAGATTCCGTTCTCAAATAATGCAGTTGCGTTTCGCACAAAAAATCTACGATTAATTGACTGGTACGATATTTCCCATATTGGATCATTAGAGACATGAAATTCGCACAAAAGCCATCACTTTATCTATGGAAAACTACGTTATCGTCAGCAGTATAGCATTGTACCACATACTCGCATATATATATATATATATATATATATATATATATATATATATATATATATATATATATATATATATATATATTTGGTCAAAATCTAATATATTCTTCTAAAGGCAATTTTGTTTAAGCATTTGAGAACTTATAAGGAATATAGCTCTCCTAATATTAGTTACTTTATACCCAGAATTCAAATATGAAACCACTAACTAAAAGGAAAGAGCGTCTACTATTTCAATTGACCATGTGCCGGTCTAATATACCGAATTCCTTATCCGCATATATGATATCTCCCTTGGGGCCCATTAGCCTCTTTCATTGCATCAAACATCAATAAATGGTGATTGCTTTGGTGGACATTGTTTTAAAATCTTTTAAGATCTCCGGTGGTTCTTATAGAAAGATAACATTTGTTGCATGTAGAGCCCACAATTATTGAGTATCCCGCATGAGTTAGCTTGATTAACTATATAATGGATCATGGTTTAGAGTTAAGGAAAGTGAGAGTTAATGAATCATGTGGGGCCCTCGAAACCCAGAAATTGAACTCTCTTTTATATTAAGTGACATGTTGAACTTGAGCTCTCTATCACGTTAAGTGACACGTTGAACTCGAAAGTTGGAACTCTATCCTTTAAACCACATTCAACGTATCATTTAACGTGAGAGAAAGTTAGAGTTTCGAGTTCCAAGGGCTCCACACGATCCATTAACTCTCACTTCCCTTAAACTCTAAATCACAATCCGTTATGCAGTTAATCAGGTTAATTCATGCGGGATACTTAATAAATATAGGCCCTACATACATCAGTTGTCATCGTCCTATAAGAACCACATCAGATCTTCGAGTGAAGATTATAATATCTATACCTCAAGAGGGGAAATTCGCGGGTGCTTCAAGGGCTGATAAATTTCTTCTCATATATATCAATACACGTATATATAAATCATGGTTGTGTTCTACTTTATTATATTTTAATATTTTAATCTAGGTGGTATATATATTAAACGATACAACGGTAAATCATTTATTCTTATGTCTTTAAATTATTTTTATGTAAAATTACTGATAAATCAATTATTAATTAACAAGGTATATAGATTAGTTATCGAATTCATAAGCTATTGCTGATATATGCTAACGCAAAGTTCCAATACAATCCAAGAATTATCCGGGGTGGCGTCAGCAGTCATACCCCATTTCGTTTTCTAGGGACGACAGATAGTAAAACCCTTCGACTAGAAGTTTTGACTAGACAGCAACTCTTTCTACAGCGTTCAAAACGGACCGTATTCCATCTACATCTAAATCAAAATCAATTGGATTGAAAAAGGATCTTCCATCGAAAACAATGGGATGTTGACTAATTGACTCGGATAAAGCATGGCGCACGTAGATTAATGCTTGTGAGAATCTGATCCAAAGTTCAAGTTGTGGAAGCTACTATTTGATGCACTAAGTATTAACTCCTATTGAAGTGCCCCTTATTTCTACTACATACAAATTATATATATAGTGGCTATCGCATGGCTTTGATGTAATCCATACCCGTTTTCTCTTTCATTATATGTCACACACTTCAACAAAACTAGTCTGCAATCATATCATGACTTCGTTTAGCCAATATCACTGTATTTTAGTTCTCTTTCTCATTCTCATTATATGCATGTCCCATGTAATGTGTCGCAGGCTCTTTGAGGCATGCACATCCGAGAGACATGAGAAATGGATGGCACAATATGGTAAGTCTTACAAGGATGTTGCTGAGAAGGAAAAACGGTTCGAAATATTCAAGGACAATGTAGAGTTCATCGAGTCATTCAATGCTGCTGGGAACAAGCCTTTCAAGCTTAGCATTAACCGATTTGCAGACCTAAGCGATGAAGAATTCAAGGCTTCTCTTAATGGCCAGAAGAAGAAACACGGGCTGGGGACAGTAGCAGAATTTGAGACATCGTTTAGGCATGACAATGTAACTGCCATTCCCGCTACCATGGACTGGAGGAAAAGAGGGGCTGTTACACCAATCAAGGACCAAGGCAGATGTCGTATGTAAAACCAAAGACATCATCAAGTACTGTTGTTGATAGTACATATGGTTTTAAATTGCAGTTGCATTCATGGTTCCCGTTGCAATGCGATTACTAAGATTGTGAAAAATGGCGGAAAAATACAGCTAATGCAGCTGCAATTGCTGTTGCCATGCGGTTGCCGAGGGCACA
This sequence comes from Pterocarpus macrocarpus, assembly GCA_031439585.1. Lineage (NCBI taxonomy): Eukaryota > Viridiplantae > Streptophyta > Magnoliopsida > Fabales > Fabaceae > Pterocarpus > Pterocarpus macrocarpus. The sequence continues at coordinate 55,593,614 of CM062522.1, forward strand.
GCACTTTAGAACCATGATAGTACATGATTTATGAAAAGATACAATGACTTCATTTGATCCATATAAGTAATCACAACTATGATCACATTAATTAATGAGAAAATATTTCATTGCTGTTGTTGTTGTTAATATCATGAAAAAATGTGCTAATATCAACTCGGTTTTTTCTGTATTCAAAAACAGGTAGTTGCTGGGCATTTTCAGCTGTTGCTGCAACCGAAGGTATCCACCAAATAACTACAGGTAATTTAGTGTCCCTCTCGGAGCAAGAACTAGTAGATTGTGTTAGAAGTGAGGGTACTGAAGGATGCAATGGTGGTTATATGGAAGATGCCTTTGAATTTATTGTGAAGAAACGAGGAATAGCTAGTGAAGCATACTACCCTTACAAAGGAGTTAATAGAACTTGTAAGGCTAAGAAGGAAACCAAACATGTGGCTAAGATTAGGGGGTATGAGAAAGTTCCTGCTAATAGTGAAGAGGCACTCCTAAAAGCTGTGGGAAATCAACCAGTCTCAGTTTATATTGATGCTGGAGGGAATGCTTTCAAATTTTACTCTAGTGGGATTTTTACAGGAAAATGTGGAACTGACACAAACCATGCTGTTACAGTAGTCGGTTATGGTAAAGCTCGTGATGGTACTAAGTATTGGCTAGTGAAGAATTCATGGGGCACTGAGTGGGGTGAGAAAGGATACATGAGGATGAAGAGAGGCGTACATGCCAAGGATGGTTTATGCGGAATTGCCATGTATGCCTCGTATCCAACTGCTTAAGTACTGTTGTCAATGCATAATAAATCTGAAAGGTTATCAAGTATGAGCCTTGTGCTCCTAATAAATTGTTTTGTGTTTGAACTTGTGGGTATATGTAAACGTTTAATTTCAACCAAATGATGAAAATAAGTCATTAGCAGTATGACCTGTGTTCTTTTACTGTTGTTTAGAATAATATTTATAGATTCATTATTCAGTGTGGAACATCTTCTATCGTTTGATTTATTTGAATTGTCCATAAAATCAATTCTCATTCGATTGTTAAACTACAAGAGTTATAAAACCTTACGACAAAAATTGTTTCCTTGGAATTTGAACATTTATCCCCATCTTAAGAAGTGCAAACTACTTACCACGTCAATTATGAGTAAATAATAATAATAAAAATAATAATAATAATAACAATATATTAAATTAATTCTTAGTATAAAATGTTATTTAATAAAAATAAATAATTTATATCTTCTTATTACTTTACTACACAAAAATATATTTTATATAATCCAAATAAAATACACTAATTTAAATTAATTTTTAATTAATACAGTTAAATATGAAATTGGTTTTATCATAATCAATTATACAAAAAAAAAATCAAATATATTTTTAATCAATTATTAACATAATCTTAGTTTTACAACAAATCCAAACACACAGAAATGTCAAACAAATTTGTAATGAATCATGTATATTTTGTAATTAATATAATCACGTTAACTACTAAAAACATATAATTAGAAAAAAATTTATATATAATTATCTAAGGGTGAAATCGATAATATTGTAAAAACATTATTGTTCTTCATCTTTTATTTTAGCACCGATTTTCTTTCTAGCAAGTTCGCAGCCTATTTCCAATTAATCAAACATTTTTCTTTTGTCTTGGCCATTCCTTCCAATCAAATATGAAATATCTGTGGCAAATATCTTTTGGTTGAAGCAAGTTAAACATGTGTGGACTCGGGACAAAACCACCTGCAGCACGAAGCAACCATGCAACATGTGTGCACGAGACGACACGTGCCATCCTCAAGTGAAACCCGATTTGCCTCGTTTTCTCCACTCCTAGATTCTTTTTAGGTTCGCTCAGATTCTATGGATGTCATTGGCTGTGACACTGCCATGTCAGCAACACTACCTTCTACTCCAAAATTTCTTCCTCCTCAAAAATTGGAAATATGCAATCTTCCACTCATAATAATATCAACAACCAACAATTACTATTATTTTTATCTTTTTGTTTATTTCATTTCTCTGTTCAACTTTAACAACTCGAAAAAAATCTTGTTTTCAATAGAACTGGTGTTTTGAATGGCTCGGTTACTGTCTCCAGTGTACACAGAAGCTCTCAAAGTCCACAACCCATCACTGAGTTTGTGTCCCAGAAACTCATGGCGGGTGCTGCCTAGGACTGCAAGTCCTTGGAGCTTTGTAAAACACAATGGCAAGCGAAAAGGTTGTGGAAGGGTGAGAGTTGCTGCGAAGGACTCATTTTCTACGAGTGAGGCTGTGGCAGATAACTATTATGCAGTTTTGGGCCTGGTAATGCAACAAACTCTTAGGATGGTTTCTGTTTTTATATCCTGTTTTCACTATTTTTTTCACAATATTCTGAAAATAAGAAACATGGGAAATGAAAACGAGAAATGAAAGGAAAAAAAAAAAAAAAACCAGTTTTGCCTCTTACTCCTGCTGAACATTCAAACATGGAAGAAAAAAAATTAGAAGAAGTCTCGTGAAATGGATGAAAATATATGTTACATAGAGCTTTCAAAGCTCATTGCATCCACGGTTTGATTGATACTTCCGAAGGAGAATATAATTCATAATTTTTTGTGATGGGTTAATATTTAGTGACAATAGGGCAATCCCAGATGATAAATTAGGTGAATTTTTCCATATCTAGTGTATCATGAGATATATTGGTATGTCTAATTATTGTTTGGCTGGTCATTTTAATAGCTTCCAGATGCCACACCAGCGCAGATCAAGAAGGCCTATTATAATTGTATGAAGGCTTGTCACCCGGACTTAAGCGGCAATGATCCTGAGACCACAAATTTCTGCACGTTCATCAATGAAGTCTATGCGGTGGGTTCCATTTTTGATATCTTAAATTATAAGCTCGAGGAAAAAAAATTGATTCGAGTTTTGTCTTGTGTTTTTTTATTGTAAATTGACTATTGCAGTGCAGGTGCTCAGTGATCCTGTTCAGCGCATGGTTTATGATGAAATTCATGGATATTCTCTGACGTCAATAAATCCTTTCCTGGATGATTCTAGTCCAAAGGATCATGTTTTTGTTGATGAATTCAGCTGCATAGGTACTCCTTATATTCTTGTGAAGCACACGTGATGTCTCTGTCTTTCACCTCTTTACCTACTGATAACACTTGCTTTATAGAAAACAGTTTTGAATCTACCGCGATTCAGTCAAATGCTAAGTAAGAAAAGAAATATAATTTCTGAGATCCTGAGTACTTAAATCGATATGCTTCATTTCTTGATAGACTTAGAAGATGTTTCATAGTCTTTATTACATGCCAATGATATATCTAGAAAGCTCTGCAAGTTCAACTGCAACAATTACAAGGCATATTACATAATTATGTTTCAAATCCTTGAGCAGGCTGCAAAAATTGTGCCAATGTGGCCCCTGATGTGTTTGCAATAGAGGAAGACTTTGGAAGAGCCAGAGTATACAGCCAATGTGGGAAACCTGAATTAGTTCAACAAGCAGTTGATAGTTGGTAAATCTATGTGCATCGCTCTAATTAGTAATCATCCATTTTAACAAGTAGTTTCAAATATTATAATTTATTTAAGTATAATATAGGAGTAACTGCACACCCCAACTCTTCACTATTGTCTGATTATCACTGGGCTTTGCTTCAAGAATTGTTTTAAATTTTAGTATTTTACTTTTACTGTCATTCTGCATTCCTGATGTATTTTTTATAGTGACCTTGCTTCTTTACATTTTAGGGTGAAAACGTATTTCTAATTGATGAAGAGGAATCCATACAACATGTGGTGCTGATTTTATAAATTAACATTGTCTGAAGTGCCACTGCTGCTTTATAAAATCCTCTATTTCCTTTTTCCCATTTTTATATGATTAAAGTGTTCTTAATTTGGTTTTTGGCCCTGCAGTTTACCCAAAATAAAAAAAAAAGTGTTCGTAGTTATGGGCCGCTTTATTTAAACATATTGGTTAATTGAGTGTCTTTGTGTGATGGACAGATATAATTAATTGATCTTTCATGAGATCATGCTAATGACTTTTTATGATAACCTTTTGCCAACTGCTTACAAATGTATCAAATCAGCCAAGGGTTAACTCAGTTGATCTTAATTCCAAATCCAGAACCCTCCTGAGTTTGTACAAGCTTCTGCAGCTATTATTGTTATACTCTTGATGGCATGATCTACAAATTGTGAAGCCTTGATTTGCATGCTGAGACTTACCTTGAGACCTAGGGCAACATGGTATCAAAATTCTAGAAACTAAAAAGGTAGTTAAAAACTGTAAGAGGTATAGCAGGGGACCATTACACCATAGGTTTCACTAGCTTGTTGGTATATCATATATTAATACAGGAATAAGTCTTCCGTCAACTTCTACAAAATATATATTATTAAGTATCTGTTGATGCTGTTAGATACTTGAGGTTTAGATGTTTGGTATGACAATGTCATTGCTTGTGCTCCAACTAAGCTAATGGAGATTGTTGAAATTAATTTCACTAAATTTTTTGTATTATAGCCCAGTTGACTGCATTCATTGGACATCAGCTGCACAACTGTCATTACTTGAAGACGAAATGCGCCGCGTAGAAAGAGTCAATGTAAGAAATTAATCATAAAGTGTATTTCTTCCCATTTTTCCTTATGATCTCTATTCATAAGATAATGTTGCCACCTTTTTTCCCCTCTCTGTTAGATGGCTAGGGAAATAATAGAAATAATTTTGATCAGGATGCATATGCTTTGTATGTTTTCAACTTGAAAGTTATGATGATTTCTGATCATGTTTAGTACTATAGCCTCTGTGTTGCTCATATGAATTTGAAGTCTTTAGTGTTCTATTTTTTTCTTTATTTTCAAAAGCTCAACTTTTTTAATTATAATGTGTTTTCCGAAAGGAGAAGATACTAAAAAAATACTATATGAGATTTTTAATAAACCAATTAGTCATTTGATGGTGAAATTGTTGCGGTATTAAGTTTCTTCAGTCCGATAAAGTAAGGCGGTTTTGTTCTCCAAATGGTATAATATCACCAAATTAATTCTCGACATGCAAACGCTTATGATCTAGTTAAACATTTTGTATACCATTTATGCATCTACTGATCCTCTTAAATATGAGCAGGTTGCCCTAATGCTTTCAGGTATGGGATCAGCATCGAGGGATGTTTTCAGAATGGTAAAAATAAACCATTGCCTACAGCTTATTTAGATGTTCAAAGGTTTTCTTATAATTTTTTATCCACATTTTGCGGGGGGTTGATGAGACTTAGATTGAAATATGCTTGAAACCATCATATTCTGCATGCCCTATAACCTGGCTGAATGACCTTGAATTTTGAATTTTATTCATTCTGACTCTTGAAACAAAGGTTACAAAATCATCATGACATGGATTAAGAAAGCAGTTTTTCAGAATATTATACTTCATAGTGTAGCATATATGCACAATTTAAGTGCTGTGCACTACTCCTCTAACATGATTTTATTGCACTAATGACAGGCAAGTTCCCGGTGGGAAAAGAGGCAAGCAAAAGTCTTGGTAATAAATCTTATATTCTGATTCATCTTCTTCTTTGTTTTTTTTTTGCTTAATATTTGAAGAATCACTTACACACATTTAATCTTCAAGGAATTATCATGATTTGTCCTGCTATTCTGATAGGTACCAGAAAAAATAGCTAGAACAGAGCTAAAATTTCATTATGTTGTTGCAGATTCAAGGACTGTATTAAGTAGAAAGATATATATTATTCTAGGCCTGTAGCTAAAATTTAGAAGATGTTAAGTATTGGCCCATCTCATAAAAAGGGTATAGCTCCACCCCTTATGCCTGGTTATATAAAAGCCTAGACAGTTAGAGAATGTTTAGTCTCTGTCAAAGGCCCAAACCTACCACCCTCATTCTTCCCTTCTCACTTGTAACCAACGAAACCTCCAACTTTTTTCTCTTTCCTTCCCACCCCCTCGCCACGTAGGCAAGTTTATTTCAGCCCAAATTCCTTTTCTGGCCCTTACTGATCTGGGAGTGCCATCATAAATGAATAATCTTGCCATTTCATTCCGAATTATATTGTCCTTTGGTAACATAAAGTTTTGCATCTAGATTGTTTACGGGCCTCTTTGGTTTCTATTTTCATTTCCCATTTTCATTATTGTGTTTCCTGTTTTCAGGGTTTTACGAAGAGAATAGTGACACTGAAAGCAATAAAATTCCGTTTCCTCTTTTCATTTCTTATTTTCACTATTTCTTTCACAAAATTCTGAAAATAGAAAATATAAGAAATAAAAATAGTGAATGAAAATAAAAACCAAACAGGCCATTCATTTGAGAGAAATTAGAGGCTCTGCAGTTTAGGATAATGCAACACTTGCTGAACAGTACAGAAATCTTTTTGGAAATTTTTAGTGCTTAGTTGCTTGCTACTTAGGCCTGGACCAAGTTGCTTAAAGGCAGACAAAGCAACTATTAAATTTACATCAATGAGGGATGTCTTAAACTAATGTGAATCTTTGTATGAGAGGAATTTCACACCAGTTATGGTATCTTTCATGGGGCATAAATTTTGTGATTGCTGCTTAATTTCACAAATAAAACATCTCCGGCACATGATTATTTTGTTACCAGTATTAATTTAAACTGATGAGTTTGTTGCAGGAACAAGCAAAAGTGAGAATGATGAAGCAGAAGGGTTCTGATAAAACAAATTCCAACTGGGACAACTTATGGGGAAAACCAAAAGACTACCGAAGTTCAGGTACGGGCATGTGAAAGTACAAAAATGTTGTACACTTTTTAATTACTGGAAATTATAACATTAATCTTCCTAATGCTTCTGTTTTGGGAGTTGTATTGTTTCAGAACTTTATTTCAGTGATTCATGATTATAGTGGGAGAATTTATATTTGTCTTCGCCAACCTCTAAGTATTTCTTAACAAATTATGGTTCAATATTGTAAATATGCTTTATTATGCCTAAATATTTGGTTGTGGCAACTACTATAATATGAAGGCTATATTGTATATGCCACTTACAGTATTTCAAATTGTACTAATTTTGCAGAAGAGGAAGTCAAAGAAAGAGCAAAAAGTGCTGCTGCTGCTGCACGAAGATGGAGGGAGTACTCAAGGAGGGGTGTTGATAAGCCTCCCACTTTTAAACTTCCAGAGGCAGCCTCCAGCAAGGACAATTGACCAGTATTTTCCCAGTACCCTCTATAACTATAACATCCAGTCCCATGTAATTAATTCATCCATAGCCTATCATTGAACCTTATGTGTCTATCTCTCATTAATTATCCATAATTGTATATGCAACAACTCTAATCAAGTTAATATAACACAGATGATTTATAGTAAATACAAGGGGGAAAAAATAAAAGAAAGTTAGCTCAGTGCTTTATTATGGGGGTTTATTATTTTTAATGGAATTCCTCTTTCATCTGTTTCCATTTAAACTGCTAAGTTCAGCATAAAAAATTTAAACAAGCCATGCGGTTAGCTGTTATTTCACCAAGTATGTTAGCTGAAAGAATGTATGCTGTATGATAGAAGAATTAATCAGCATTTTTCCACAAAGTTAATGCAGGAATGAAATTTTCCTCATGCCCATTCTTCAAGTATGGAAAGTTTTTGGGTGCCCCTAGTGTCCATGGACTCTATGAAATGGTGTAAAACAGTAACCAGTAAATTTTGTTTTGTTTAGTGTTAACTTTATCATTTTATTATTTATTTCATCTATGATATAATATTTTTATTACTATTGTTTAAAGGTTTTTTGATATCAAATTACTAAAAAGTCAAAGATGAGTTACTAATAGCCATGGAGTCCTATGAAATTTACAAATTAACATTTTCTTTATTAAAAATTGTGGGATTTGGGGTTAGAATTGCGTGCATCGAACGTCAAATGCCCAAATGGAATGGAGAATTTTCCTGTCTAAAGATTAATACAATAAATTAATCAAAGAGAGCGACAGACTCAAGTAAATGACGTGCACAGCTCAAGGAACTATCTCAAGCTACGCTTTAAAAGTATAAGGATCATTCATTATGAGTCATGAAAGTATCTTCCATTTTAATTTATCTTGCATCATTATATCTTAATGGTCGAAGAATATTCTTTCACAAGTACCATAGCCGATAGCGCACACATTCTCTTTATCCAAACTAGCGGCTTGATAGCCACGCATTTTTTTATTTTTTGGGTATTGGTATAAAATTATTTGGCCATATATAAAATTTATTTGGAAAAACAAAATTGAAAAAGACAAAATAAGAAAATATTCATATTAAATATGATGTCTTTCAAATCACAAACAAAAACGAGATATTAACAAATATCATTTACCGATGGGTTATTTTCAAATACCATTGAGTTGCCCTTTTCCATCTATGGCTTTAATTGGAAAGTAAAAATGTGAATTCATATTTGGAACATTTTTCATTTCCCTATATATTGTTTAGAGAAATTATTATGATTAATAAATTTTTCTATTAGTCATAAGAATTTAAAAGAAAAGTTAACAAATGCATAAATTTGTATCTGTAAAGAATTCTCCTCAATTTTTAGACATCTGATTATCAATAAATTCTTATAGACTAATAATAATAATAATAATAATAGATGATCAAGAGAATATACTAAAACCTATGGCATGCAGATACTTGTTTTGCTTAAAATTTCCATTTTCACAAAAACATTACCGGTCAAATTCATCATTCTTGAAGTAAATTATACTAACATTTCCTGAGGTTAGGTGATATTACATTTGACATCCATCAATTTTAAAAAATATACATTGATCTCCATTGAGGTATAAGTTATATTACATATAGCACTCTTCTATCTTATAAAATATAACACTCAATACCTCTGAAAACAAAATAGTAACCTCCCTAAGGTTAGGTTAGATTACACCCAGCACTCCTCGATTTTTCATGCTTGCACTAATCTCTTATAATTTACCCTTATTTTTAGCATCAGACAATTAGCCTTATAATCTTGTTGATAATAGGACTAACTGAATAATAGCTACTTTTAATCCTAAATATCACCCCCATAGCAATCTTGCTTCTTCAAGTTTCTTGCTTTTGAAGAATAAATGAAGTTTAATATTCATGTGTTATTATATTATTAAAAGTAGGATTTAATTTCGGTACATTGACAGTATAAAAATCCTTTTATACTATTAACAAATTAAATTTTTTTATTTGCATAATTTTTCAAATTGTGGGTTTAAGGGTCAACTATATTTACTTATGTGACAATATTTAATTAGATGATAGTATAAATGTATCAAAATTAAATCCTACTTTTAATAATGTAATAATATATGAATGGATGACCATATAAAAATCATGGTGCATCAAAATTTATATTTTTATTAATTTTTATAGAATTTTTTAATAAATTAATATGAAAAAAAGTTTTTCATATTTGTTATTATGATTATTATTTTTGACGTGATATATTATCTCTTCTTGAAAAACTATCCAGAGTGTATATATTTACATTAATTAAAAGCTATGGATATTAAAATGTTTCCTAACAAAGAAAACGAATTTTCTACATGTCCTTCATTTAAATTAAATTGAATACATTAATGTAAATTTATTTGCCTTACACTAGTATTGGATTACTATGGAAACTAATTCATACCTTTGATCTCTTGCGGTTTTGCATTCATCTTCCATTGGGTAGGTTTCCCGAAAATCAATTTGACCATAAGTAAATATAGTACAATTTAAGTTACTTCATTACTCGCTTTACTACTGTTGAATCATCCTTTTCATTTACATTCGCCTTCCAATTACTACTGTATTGAATTTTACTTTCCCTATGCTTAAAACATATTACAATATATCCACTGAAAAAAAAAAAGGAAACATATTACAATATAAACTTCCTTCATAATCGCATGGCAATATTCACATGAAATACCAATCCCATCATCTTCATTCTTAATCAATGATGTCTTCTTGAAAGATTCTGCAACCTCACATTGCTTTTCACTTGCTAATTGGTGATTTGTTCAAACCGTAGGATTGTGCACCCACACGCTCGTAACAAAAGACTGCGCTTTCTTTCTATACCTCCTAATACACGTGGATGTTTTCAAGAAAGGGAAGTGATAAAATCACCGTTTTTATCTCTCGTTCATCTTCACTGCACATCAAAATCATACAATAAACACACTTAGCTAACTTCAGTTAAGCTAGCTAACACATAATGGGCGAGATGGGCGAGAGAATACGAAGAGTCAACAAAGAAGCAGTGCATAAGGCGGGATTCAGAGTCAATGAAAGCACCACTTTATTCGTCGATAACCTACCAAAGGAGATGACTAAGGTTTGGTTATGGCAGCTTTTCAAGTACGAAGGATCTTTAATGGATGTATACTAGTCGAAGAAGATTCGAAGGAACAACGACAAGCCGTTTGGGCTTGTGAGACATACGACCAGGAAAGATGCTTTGAAGGCTATTAGAAGATTGAATGGCCAGGTTATCAGAGAATGTAAGATTAATGTGAATGAAGCAAGCTATGCCAAGCGGGACAAGAAGCAAGTTCTTCAGACTGTGGGGAATAGAAGGTTTGTACATAAAAAGATGAGGTATGTGGATGCTAAGAGAGACCACAAGACCTACAAAGAAGCCGTCATTGGGGTGAAAAACCAGGATAAGTCAAGAGCAGCAGTCATCACGGGAAAGGTGGCCGAGGAGAATAGAAGTTGGCTGCATCGTAGAATTGTAGCAGAAGACTTGAATCCTGTGCAGATTGAAGATGTCAAAAGGGGACTTGAGACTAGAGGAGTCAGGTAAGTTAAGGTGTGTTTGATTGACATCTGCAAAGCCCTCATTACTATGGAAACAGAACAAGAGTCGAGCGAGATTATAAAGAGGGGAAACAACTACTTGCAACCGGAGATGGAGGAAATCAGACCATGGATACCCGAAGAAGTCTGTAAGGTGAGAAGAGTTTGGTTGGAGTGTATTGGGATGCCAATACATGCGTGGTCTATGGAGAATTTTGTTAGTACAGGTAGCCATTGGGAAAGATTTGTGAAATGCCATGAGGACACAATCCAACAGTCATCTTTCATGAGTGCAAAACTGCAAATTGATACAATTGGCTTTAGCTCTATTGAGGCATGGGTGGTTTTAGCCAGGAAGGGTGAAGTCTATGATGTGATGGTTAAGAAAACAAATGTAGTGATAGAATAAGAGCATAATGGAGGAGTCATGCAAAGACAAAGTAGATGGCAGTCTGATAGGGAGACGAATAAGGACGATGGAAAGTCATCTCAAGAGATGTTAGGGGAAAATGATCCGACTCTAGTTTGGGACAAAGATTCAAGATAGCAGGTGCACACACATGACCTTTCAGGTGGTACAAATGGTTTGGGTTGTGAGAAAGAAAAAGTCCAAGCCACTCCAACTGTGTCTTTCAATGGGCCAAAGAGAACATAAGACTTTGATGGGCCTAATATTAGTGGTAACAAGAGTGATGGAAATTGGACTCTTGTACAAGGGAGGGGCGATATGGTTGTAGACCAGACACAATTGGAAGTTGATATGATATTGGGCTTGAAGAGGCCATATGGTGAATACATGGAGGAATCATCTTATGTGGCTCCTCCAGGTTTTGGCCTTGTAATGGAGGAATTAAATGGGGTATGCTCAAGACAAAATAATGAAGTGGTACCTGACTCACTAGGGATTACAAATAGTAGGAATGGACTGCAGTATAGAATGGAAGATGCCAAACAGAGAAGCAATGATGATGAGGAAAATGAAGTAACTCAGACTTGGGACGTTGGGAAAACGCTAGGATTACATTCTGCTGAGGAGGAAAAAGTGTTGCAGAAGTTGGGGAAGATCAATAATGGCCAAGACATAGGGGAAGAGAAGGCAACAACAAAGCGAAAGAAGGGAAGGCTGAGAAAGAAAAATTAGTGTCTTGAGGCCAAACTATAGGTGTTTCATCTTTTTTGTTATGAAGATACTAATATGGAATATTAGAGGAGTGGGGGGTAGACACAAATTGGTGGCCATTTCAAAAATTATTTATGAGAAATGTCCAGATGTTGTTGGATTGGTTGAGACCAAACATGCAGTAATGGATGAAAGAAGAATTGTAGCTTGGTGGAATGGAGTTGATGTGGGATGGGATCATGTGGAAGCACAGGAAGGATCCGGAGGACTACTTTGCTATTGGTAAAGGGAGGCTTTTAGTAATATAATGGTAACTCATGATGAAAGATGGATTTGCTTTCAAGGCATGCACCAAGAAATTGAGTTTTTATGTGCTATTGTTGTGGTATATGGTTACCATTCACATAGGGAAAGAGCTTTGCTATAAGGAGAATTGTCAGCAATTAGAAACAATGTTGATTGTCCTCTCTTGTTTATCAAATACTTCAATGAGGTTCTATGCATAAATGAAAGGAAAGGTAGGGGTGGCTATTTGGGAAGTATCCAGGATTTTGCACAATGGGTCTAGGGCCTGGAATTGGTTGATCTTCCCCTCATTGGAAGGAAATAGACATGGTCAAGGGGCAACTCATGTAGCTGACTTGATCTAGCTTAGCAAAACTAGATTGGACCTTCAAATTCCCAAACTTGAAACTATGGGCTTTGGGGAAATCAGTTTTGGACCATTGTCCTTTGTTTTTGGAAACCAATTCTGTAAATTGGGGACCAAAGCCTTTTAGGACGTTGGATAAATGTTCGCCCACCCAGGCTTTGTGATGATGATAAAGGAGGAATGGAATTGCCTAGGGAAAATGACAATTGAGAATAAACTGAGAAGTCTAAAGAAGCCTATGAGAGTGTGGAAAAAGGAGAAATTTGGAAGCATTGATCAGAATATTAATAAGTTTGAATATGAGCTTGCAAGTCTTGCAAAGTAGGAGCGAGATAGGTTCAATGTTCTGGATGAAGTGAGACAGATTACCCTCCAAGAGTAATTAAGACTGTGGTATGAAAGAAAAGACTTTACTGGAGGCAACTGTCTAGGGAAAAGTCCATTAAGTTCAAAGACAAAAATTCTAAATTTTTTTATGCAGTTGATATTGGAAGAAGAAGAAGAAGGAAAAGAATCCTCTCCTTACTAGTTGGTGAGAGAAGGATTAAAGGGTCAAAGACTATTAAACATGAAGTAAGGAGATATTTTAAGTAGCTTTATAGCCAGCCCCATGTCCCAAAGATTTCAATGCCTATGGACTTACTTCCAAGGATTGGAATTGATGAAGTAAGGTTGCTAGAGAGGAGACCCACGCTTGAAGAAGTCAAATTGGATGCTTGGGAATGTGGATCCTCCAAGTCTCCCGAGTATGATGGTTATAACTTTAACTTCATTAAGAATACACGGGATTCTGGATAGTGCACTTATGGTGAATGAAGTGATAGGATGGATGAAGAAAAAGAGACAGAATGCAGTGTTGATGAAACTCGATTTTCAGAAGACTAATGACTCGGTGAGATGAGATTTCTTAGATCATGTGTTGGATTTGATGGGATTTGGTGTTGTGTGGAGAAAATGGATTAGATGTTGTGTCAATTCTGTAACTATGTTGATCCTTGTTAATAGTTCACCAACTCTACCTTTCAAGTTGGAGAGGGGACTGAGATAAAGGCATCCCCTCTCCCCTTTTTTGTTTGTATTGGTAGCTCAAGCTTTAAATAGTTTGTTGATGAAAGCGAGTAGTATTGGTCTTATTGAAGGGGTCTTAGTAGGGAAGGATAATATATATATTACTCATCTTCAATATTGCCAATGATACACTTATTTTCAATCTAGCAAAGGAGCAAAATATCCAAAATATCCATCGTATCCTTGATTGTTTTGCTGTTAAGTCTGGTTTGTATATTAATTATAGTAAGACTGCACTTATTCCTATTTGTTGTGATGAAAATTGGGCCCTAGAGATGGCAGATTCTTTGTGATGCAAGATGGCAAAGCTTCCCATTTCTTACTTAGGCATTCCTCTTAGGGTAAATCCAAGGAAGATATCAACCTGGAAACCAATGGTGGAAAAGATTGAAAAGAGGATAGCAATGTGGAAAGCTAAGGTTGTGTTTGGTTTGCATGTTTTCCATTTTCATTTGCATTGGAAACTAGAAATAGTAATGAAAATATGTTTGGTTTAATTTTCTTGAAAATATTTTCAGGAAATGTTTTCATAAATGAGTGAAAATTTGAAAAGGCCATTTTGACGTTTTCAGCATTTTCACCAAAATGTTTTCATTGGTGCTGAAAATGTTTTCAGTGAAAAGGTGGTGGCAAACTTGTAATAACAATGAAACCCTTTTATTTCTTTTTTCTCACCTTCCTAATACCAAAACAAAGCAATTACAGTACAAAACGCGTTCAGGGAGCTCATCAGTGAACATGTGCTTCGTGGTCTTGGGCTTCATCATCGTGAACGTCACCAACACCTCGATTGACATGTTCACTTTGTCGTGCTTCCTGTGACATGCGTTCACCAATGAAGCGGCTAGGTCGATCCATGGCTTGTTGACGACATCAAAGATGCTGTTTTTGCACCATGGCTGCCCTAAACTATGTCCTTTGCTCCACAGCTGTGCTTTTCGCTAGGGAGAGCCACAGGATGAGCTATGGCGTCGGCCATGTGGATAGAAAGAGGAGGGTGGGGATTAGGGATGAGAAGGAGAGAAATCCCAGTAGGTGGATTCTCATGGAGTTCAAGGAGTTCCATTGATCGAGCATAATTTTGCCTTATGAACTTCTGGATTTTAATTATCATTGTCAGTGACTGCATATTAAGGAAACAAGCGGTGGCCCCATTATCAGGTGCAGTATTATTAGTGCACAAGAGGAAAGACGCGATCAATTTTGTATATTTATATATCTTTCTAATGTTCAAAGTTGTCGGTCATTATTTCCCTTGAAATAGTCTCAAAACCTTTAGGATTACCTTGGCCTACCCCCCCTTTTTTTTTCCTATTGATATGTTGTTCATTGGTTTAAGGGTGATTTTTATACTACTGGGGCTTATTCTGAAACTATGGCCACTGTAATCTTGATCATTTGAATACTAACATATGAATACTAAAGAAAGGTTATGCAGATTGAACCTACTACATGAAAACCAGTCAATCTATATGTTATGTCAAAGGTATGAAGAAAATTCCAAGCACTTGCTTTTGATCTATGATTTTTCTTGGCACTTGTGGAGTTATTGACTGAGGAACATCTATTGGGTGTCTCCAAGGGATCAAAAATGCATCTTTGAGTCTTAGATAAAGGTGAAGCTAGCATAAGAGAGCAATGGATGACAGCATTTTTTGTTGAATTTGGACCATTTTATGTTCTGTCAATCTCATTAAGTTTTTATGTTAAGGTTGGTTTTGCTACACTAGCTCTAATCATGGCCAAGGTTTATCATATTTTGTTCATGGATTTGGGGGTGAAACCACTCATCAACAAAACGTCGACAAGTCTAAGGTGATCGTATTATTGTACTTCAGTTGGATATCAGATGTTGCAATGTGCATTCTCTTTACTAGTGGCAGCAGTGATCATGTCACTCCAAGTTTGAATGTTGAATGCACCTTTCTAATGGAATTAATATATAATAGAGCACTTCTTTGTTTTTTTCAGAAAAAAAGTAGAAAAGTGGGGTTATGTAATCAGAATAAGGATCAACGTTTTTTGTTCGTAGATCCATTTTCTCTTAGTTTTATCAAGTTCAAATGCCAATACTAATAATATAGGATGAAGTTGTTTTAGAATGGTCTTCTTTATAAAGTAAACATGATGTATTCATTCTTAAATTATTTCATGATTTTACTTTATTCTGAAGAAGACATGATTATAGATGGACAAAGTTTTAGAGTAGATCAAGAGGGTGTTGATATTAATGCTACTAAAGCAATTCAAATGACACAAGTTAGGGAGACAATTGTAAATCAAATATGAAATAATTATTGATAGTGCTAGTTATTTTGTTTAATTGTCTTTTTTTAGTATGACTATAATTTACTTACAAAGCAAATATATTTTAAACATATTTTGTTATTACAAGTAATTTTTGCAATTAAAGTTTCCTTTAGATTAGTTATTAATTATATAATAATTGATATTGTTAATAAAATTACTTAAAAGTGAGTAATTTATTTTATTCTTAATCTTAAAATTTTATAAAAGTATTTTATTTTAATAACTACTTTTAAGTTTATCTCAAATTTGTAAATAATAAAGTTTACCTAAATGTACAAAAAAAATATAACATTTTTATTATGAGTTTAATTGGTATGCATTGACAGTGTAAAACTATTTTATACTGTCAACCAATAAAAATAGAGGAGAGTGAAAAATTATGGTGGGTCCTTCATTATAATAGGTAATTATTTGTGTGAGTTGGCACTTTCCACTATTTCTATTGGTTGACAATTTAAAACTATTTCACACTATCAATATATTTAAATTAAATTCTTTTATTATTTAATAATAAATATAATTTTATTCTCTCAAATTTGACTTTGAAAATATATTTTGAAAATAGACAAACTAAACATATTTTCACTATTTTCCTTTTTGAAAATAGATAAACCAAACGTATTTCCTAAATTTAGAAAATCTGAAAATAAAAATTTTTTTTCAGAAAATAAAAATAAAAAATATTTTCACAAACAAAATACCACCTAAATCTCTTTCTAGGGCTGGAAGGTATACCCTTATAAAATCAGTACTGAACAATATGCCATTGTATTACATAGGGCTATTTAAGGTTCCTAAGGCTGTGGTGAAAAAAATATTCAGATTCAAAGAAATTTCTTTTAGGGAAGTAATTAGAATAGAGGAAAAATTCCGTTGGTGGCCTAGGATGTTATCCAAAAGCCGAAGCACTTGGGAGGTTTGGAAGTTGGAGATCCTACCATTAAGAACGCTGCTCTTCTGTTTAAACGGTGGTGGCGATTTCTTAACGATGGAAACGCTTTGTGGAAGAAAGTGATTTCTTTAAATCACTACCCCAATCAAAACAACATGGTGATTGATGTGAAGGAAGGGACTCAATACAACGTGTGGGGGCAGATTATGATTCTCCATGACTTGAGCAGTCCATGAGTTGAGTAGTGAAATCTCTGAGGTAATCCAAAGGTCTATGGAAAAGAGTTGGAATGGGGAACACCATGGTATTTTGGGAATATAAATTGGTAGGTGATCTTGTGCTGAGAGATGCCTTCCTGAGGTTGTATAGCATATCAAATCAGAAAAGAACACTCATTATGGATATGGGATTTTTGGGATGGACAACAATGGAGATGGACATTTAATTGGAGGCGAAATTTTATGCAATGGGAAATAGAGTTATATGATGGTTTACTAGAAATAATTTAGTAGCAACAATTTAAGCCTGAGGTTGATGATGCTGTGGTGTGGCATCTGAATGCATCTAGTGAGCTTTCTGCTATATTATTTTGTTGTTCGATGGAAAGTTTAGTAGCAAGTAACTCAATTGGCAACCCTTTAGCTGGCTTGGCCTGGAAAGGTCTTGCACCACCATTGGCTGAGATTCTCATTTGGTTCATGATGCAAAATAGACTGAATACAAGAGAGAGACTTGTTGTCTTGCGAATTATTCCCCCTGTTGCAGCCGTTTGCCCATTTTGTGTTGCACATGTTGAAACTATTTCACATATTTAGTCTGACTGCATTTTCTCGTGGAAAATTTGGACTAACTATTTACAGTGGTGGAAAATATCTTGGTGCTATCCAAAAGAATCAATGGATTTCTTCCGAGCTTGGTGTGGTAACTCATTGAGAGGGATAGAAAAGAAAACGTAGATTTCCCTTTTTATGTTGTGGTGTGGTCTCTATAGAATATTAGAAATAGAGTGGTGTTTGAAGGATTTAATCCTGTTTGGGAGTTTGAGCAACAGCAGGTGAAGACGCGTTGGGCTTATTGGCTTAAAGCATGGGTGTCTAAGGAATTGCAATCTAATCCTTCGGCACTAAGGAAATGGAGATGGCTCAATAGATGTCAATAATCTGCTGTTTTGCTTCGTTTCACAACATTTCTACATACAGACGCAGAATTTTGATACCCTTCAGGAGTGAAGTGATGCCTTTTTTGGTGTATTCTGCCTTCTGGTTTTTCTATGTCTTGTTTGTCTCTTCGTTGTTATGTGTTTATCTTAGGCCAGTTTGTGTCATTTTGCTTATCCTGTTTGTTGAGTCTTCAGCTCATGTGTATCTGGCCTCATTTTGTTTTGTCTGCTGATGTGTAACCTATTGCTGTTTGCTCCTCCAGTTTTGGGGCGAGCTTTTATTCCAATTTATCTAAAAAAAAAAAACAAACACACTTAGCTTCACCGTGGCCCTCGATCGCCGCCATTCACAAACTCTCAAGACCCGAATCTAACGTTTAACTGAAATATTCTACCATCCCTTCCTAGTACGACATCTCCAAGTTACCATCCCTGCAAAGAAGGAAGATTCTTTGATCAAAATCTTTTTTGACTACTTTTTTGCTCTTGGTAGTTAAATGAATTACCTTCATCAAACATCAAAAAATATATAAAGCCCTAGAAATTAGTTCGACGGACTCCACACAACATGCAATAATAAAATATAGAACCAGTTTATGGCAAACCTCCCCACTATCGGTACCGATCTTCATCACGAACCGCTTCTTCTTCATCTGGAACTCCATCACTTGTTTGACTGACCCAAAACTGAAACCCATCGGGCACAAAGTTTGCTGGCGAGTTGTACCTGTATGGTGCAAGGACCACTAAGAAGGAGGCGAAGGCAGTGGCACAACATCGACCTTCATAGATAAATTTAGTCTTGGCAGAATTAGAGATTTTGGTGGTGTTGAGTGAAAAATAGAAGTATGTGAAATGGTGAGAGACGTAAAAGCAGATCCAAATATACCAATAGGGAAGGAAGGCAAGGAAGGAAAAAACTGATGATAAAATGGGATAAAACATGCTCAACGTAACTGCACGTAATGGTGGGTGAGATTTTTAACAACTGCAACTTACGTATGGACAAAAAGGGGAAAAAATGTCGGATACCAAAAGAAGGCAATAGCCTTTAGATCATTGTATAGAAACTGCGCATATGATGGGGTTATTTTTATAAATTTACATATTTAACCTCATTAATTGTTGTTAAATAAATAATTTTAAGGGTTAAAAAAAAATTGGACACCAAACCCATCCAATCCTCTTTATTATTTAGTAGTAGAACTAATAGATATCTGCAACCATGTTTTTCTTTAAATACTTCTTTCTTTTAAAGTAATAATAGTGTAGATTTAGATATGATTTTTATTTCTTTTAATGTTATTGAAGCTTCCAATATACAAATAAGAGTGCAAGTTACACCAGCAACAAAACACGTGGCCCAATCCTCGTATGAGACAACTCTTTGTGCCTAAGTCTAAAAATGTAATGGAGAATCACCTTAATTTATTAATTAATAGTGATGGTATATGGTGTGCTTAATAGACAAAATAAAAGCAGTTGAACCCATATTTTAATGAATGTCTCCTATATGTTTTATTCAATTTTAAAATATTCTATGTTTGACTTTCATCTCTTTTCCTCCGAAAATATCTCCTAAAAATAATTCATAACCTTGCTATCTTCATTTTAACAAAAAAAAAAAAAAAAAGCAGACAAAATAGAACTGTTAAACATCTTTGAGCCCCCAGTATTCCAGCAATACTCGAGAGAATATAGTTAACTATCCAACAAATGACGTTAATGTTAGATTTTTATGTAAGGAGCTTCTGCCAGATACATTGCTTGCTGAATACTCTAAAGCCAACTTGCCTAATTGTCCAATGTTAAATTCTTTTAGAAAACTCTATGAAGTTTATCCGTCCACGAAAGGTGCGCATCATAAGGATAGAGTCTTTGGACAAAGACTGTTGCGTATATCGTGTATATCATATCAAAATCAACAATGCTATATAGTCACGATATTTTAACCATAATTTTTGACGAAATGCATGGTAGTGGTTGGATTAAATATAATAATAGGATCTATTTACTTAATTAAAGATTATCAATAATTTTATATCATTTTTGCACATAATTTCTAATAAAATTTCTGCTTGTCTAGCATTTTTCTATCAAAAATTGAAATTCACTTAAAATTAACATGATAGTTCACCTTAACTTCTCCCATTGACATGGTGTATAATATAACAAATAGTTAAAGTTTTGGGAAATTTCAAAATCCATTCTTTGTTAAGTTAGTGTGTTTTTGGATTAGTTTGTTTTAGGTTAAAACTAGTTTATAATAATTTTTTTTTCCAAAAACAGTTTTTTGAGAGGTGATTCTTTCCCCCTGAAAATCAATCAAATCCTAACATGCTGCTAAGACAATGTCAATGAATCAATTTGTATAACAGTTTTTTTTCTGTCAAATTAGTATTGCAGAATAGTTTTGACTCAAGTTTTAAGTTCAATTCCTCCAAGTTTTTCGTCATTTCTTTGATGCATTAATTTTTGTTCATTGATATATCATTTATAAATATTAATACAAGCTTTTACTAAGACTTGTGGCGTGTCCCCC
Organism: Pterocarpus macrocarpus; assembly: GCA_031439585.1. Lineage (NCBI taxonomy): Eukaryota > Viridiplantae > Streptophyta > Magnoliopsida > Fabales > Fabaceae > Pterocarpus > Pterocarpus macrocarpus. The sequence goes on from CM062522.1 coordinate 55,614,196, forward strand.
TAAACTATTATGAATTTAATTTGTATGTATTATTAATGTAAAATAATTTTATACAGACATCCAATAATATATTATCGTATCAACAGAAGTATTTAATTCAATCACCCACTATGTACCTTAAAAGTCTTATAAATCGAAGCATTTGATTGGATGACAGTGTAAAAAAATATATTACAATTAATCTCAACTATTATTACCAAGAAAGAAAAAAATCTTTTGCAGAACCAAAAAAAAAGAATGTCTATCTTTAATAAAATGGCAAAAGGCAAATTATTCATTTTGATCTAATAATGAAGAAAGTTAATTTGAAAAAAAAAAAAGCTTGTGATTAATCTTTTAGAAAATGCTTTGTCTTTTATTATTGCCTCATACCATGAGTGGATGGCAAGTGGTCTGATCCCAGCTTCCCTTTATTCCTTTTCATCATTGATTCAAATTTCGGTTTACATTCATCATTTAGGATAATGATCAAGTGTAATAATACACATTGATGTCGTTTAAACCTTATAATCGCTCCAAAAGATTAGTTATTGTAATAATGTTATATGCATAAGCTTCCACATATTATCGTATACTTATAATTTTTAACATTTAAGTATATGTTACTTTATTTTTATAAATTTAATTTTGATATACTATTTGTATAAATGTTCACACGTTCATCTAATTATAGATTGTCATGTCATTAAAAATAATTAATTGTTATAATAATTATATTAAAAATCATGTAAAAATTATATCTAATTTATTGATAGTGTAAAATATTTTATAATAACATTATATTATTTTTTATACACCTATAATCAATCACATAGCACAGATATGATCGCGTCTAATGTACAATAAGCCTTACTCTTTGCTATGCTAATACTAATACGATGCTAAAAGAGACATCATCACTAGAGTCAAAATAATTATTAATGGGTCTACTTTCTCTTCTAATCTCTTTCGCTTAGGCCCTACCAATCTTGTTATTCACGAAACAACATTATTTCGGTAACTTGGGCTGTTATGAACCCTGTGTCAACTACTTCAATGGCTGTCTAATGTTCATTCTATTTTGTATATGTATTGCTCAATTATTGAGAAAAAGAAAAGACAAGTTAAGGAAAGGAATATCTTTATGCAATTGCCGCTGCTTAATGCACTTAGAATAAACAAATCAAGATTCTTCAGAGGAAGAAAACAATTTTATCCCATGATGGCAAAATCAACCAGTACCAGAAGAAGGTCCAAAACACAAATCAAGGCTACTCCACTATCCAGAATTATCTTCTCTTCATGTATATCTTGCTCTTCTTCTACTAAGTTAGTACCTTCTGAAGAAAGATTGACAAGACAAAACTTCACCCCAAACAAAATGGAGGAAAAATGGAGAATATGGAAAACAATATTGAGTACAAGAAAAGCTTGGAAAATATGTACATTTGTGACTCCAGCTTGAATATAGTATCTACAATTATGGAACTATTTAAGACAAGCAGCAAGTTTGCAGCTAGAGACACAAGAAAAAGAAAACTTTTTTTCATTGTTATCTTACAATAGATGCAACTGTGTGGGCCCAGAACTTAAGATTGTGTTTCATGTCAATCTCATTATCCCTAGCTGGTATCCTCCAGTTGAGTAATGGATTTCTTATCTCCCTTCGGTCATAAAAATCCCAAGCCTCAGATAAATAAGGCTTAGAAACCAAAGTTTCATCATTGTTCTGTTGTTCTTCATCACCCTTCCCTGCATCTTCTCTTCCCAGACTCTGCAACCCAGGTATCAAAGAAACCAATCTTGAGTCCTTATCCTCTTCAGTAAATACAAAACCCAAATCCATAAACCCTTTCAGCTCCTGAAATTCAAGTTCTGTTAAGCTCCTGCTGTTTTTGCCTTTCCTGAGTCTTCTTCTACGACTGTTATGGCTCTGTTTTTTCTTAGTGACTATGCCGTCTTTGTCATGGTTTCCATGATTTTCCACTGAGAATTCTCTTACATCCCTCCCAGAAGGAATTGTCCTCAGCTTCTGTGATGTATGGACAGAATTTGGTGATGGGGAATCAGAGAAAACGCATGTTGTGAAGCCCAAGATTTGGTCACTGAAGGACCTGACTCCAAGTGTTGGAACTTCTAGTAGGTTTGTGTCTGGAGGAAGCTCTTCCAACACCTTGGTCTGAGAGATTGGATCCATTTTTGGATGAGACTTTGAAGGGGTTTTGTTGGTTAAAATTGTAGTCTCAAACCAGTAAGAATCTAGCAATTTCAGAACTTGTTCTGCAGCCATTCCCGTGTTACCAATGAATGGCTTGAAATTGGATCCTACTAAGATAAGAGAAGGTTGGAGACAAGATAATAATTAGTTTGAAGATAAGAAGAGAAATTGTCCAAGTATTTATTGGGAGTGGCATTACGTAATTGCCACTGGTGCTAAGGTTTTATATTATTTTATTCGAATATGCGCTTTGCGAAACTTCATGAAGCTTTCCTCTTTGATCGTCGGAATTTATGAATTTGACAAAACTCAAATCTGAACATACGATTGTGTGTTTTGTTTTTCTTTCATTATTATGTGTCTGATAAAATTGAAAATTCTATCATTAAGAACTATATGTTAGTGGATTTTATGTAATGAAAAATTAGAAGTTGAATTCCTGTTGTTTGAAAATATATTTTTAAGTTTAAAGCTGATATTAAAATAACTATTAATTTTTAACATAGAAAATATTAATATGCTAAATAGAACTTATTTCCTAATTATTTTAAAAAAGAAATTTACTGGTTGTTTCAAAATTTTTATTTGTTTATTTTAGTATGTGCTAAACAAATATTTACAATAAATTTAATGTTGTTTTCTAATATTTTTTATTTATTTATGGTATGCATTAAAAAATAATAAATTTTGTAAGCTTCTCAATTTTGGATATTGAATTGAGTTTTCAAATTAACAATTTAACAGTTGCGTAGTCGATGTTTGTGTTTCATATATTAAAAAGGAAAAAGGGGGAACAAGCCAAAGAATAAATTCAGTATTATATTATAAAAACTTACTGTAACTAGTTGTTAAGTGAGTTTTTATCTCATTAATTAAATTTAACATTTTTTGGTTTAAAAAATGTTATGAAACTTTGTAAATGAAACAACTTACCTAAGAACTATAAATATATTAGGTGACACAAATTTTCATGAAGCTTTTTTTTTATCTCGGATTGAGTTGCACCCATTTTAAATATCTTTTATAATAAAAATATAAATATATATACTTCTATCACTTTGACTAACGTTTGATTAGTTCAAATGATATAGCATTTGTTTTTGATACATCTCAAGATAGGAAGCGAGAACCAAGGATTAGGAGGGCACTAGTGTGGGCCCAATATTAAGTTAATTGACATAGATTATCATTTCATCCGAGAAAGAGTTCAATTTGGACTACTCAGACTTATTTGTGTCGGAGCACACCATTAATTAGCATACTTAATGACAAAGCCCCTAGTTACACAATCTTTTAAATTTATCATATCCAAGCTGGGAATTAAAGATATTTACTTCCCATCTTGAGGGAGAGTATTAGTGTTAAGAGTCTCTAGTGTCTTTAACTTTTATTATTAGAAATAACCATTGGAGTTTGTTATAGGACACAGTTCATAGTTAGTTAGGGTCTAACGGTTATTAGAGTATTGTAATCACATGTTGTCTAGCCTAGGACACATACTGTGCACTAACTCAGGTCTATATATATGTACTTTCGACACATTAATGAAAATACTTTTCATTTTGTCTCACTTCTGATATTGTACAACATGATACATAGAGGTAGAGAGACAGTGTGGACTAGATAAATCAGAAGGCGTGGTTTGTTTTGGCGTCACATACATCGCTCGGACTAAAAGCCAAGGTGTGGTTAGAGAAAACAAGGTTGCGGCTGCTGTAGCTGTTTTTGTTTCTTGTTATGTGGAAATGGGTTTTCATTTTTGATTATTTATTGCAGACCAGCCAAGTCCAAGCTGCAAATGACAACTTGCAGGGGAGAGGAGGGAAAATGTTGAGAGAGGACGGATAAAGAGTCCGTTTGGATAAGCTTTTGGAAAAAGGACTATTTTTTTAAAATTTTTTTAGTAAAGTATTAAATTTTAAAAAAAATTATTTTATATTTGGATAAATATATGAGAAATACTTTTGATTATTAAAAGTACTTATAAATCTATTTAGATACAAAAGAATAAAAGTATTTTTTTATAGTCAAATTACAAAAAATATTCAAAAAGAGGAAAGTGAAGTAAGGTTTGGTAACGGATAAGAAAGGAATAATATGCATTATCATTTTAATTAAAGATAAAGGATACTTTTAGAAGGTAATTTTATTAAAAATCATTTTTACTTCTATATTTTTTAGAGGTTAGGCATTCCTAATTTAAAAAAAAAATAGTAAATTGAATTTTTTTAATTGATGCACTTTTTTTAAAGTTGCATCTAAATATCTATAAAAACTTATAAAACTACTTTTTAAAAAAAAAAGTACTTTTTTCTTAAAAAAACCAATCTAAATGAGCTCAAAACCTTTGACAAAAAAAAAATTATAATTATTGAAATAAATTAATGATATGTAAAATTTTATTTTTGTGTCCAATTTTAAGTGTTTGGACAGAGTATGGGACATAGCCTTGAGACAAAGCATTTGCATCCGAAAGTTATTATTATCCATAGCTAAACTTGCTGTGTTATTAATACAATGCATGACGTTTAAAAGTTATTTTGTATTATTTTAAAATGAGTAAATAACCTTTTTGGTTCTAAAATTTTATATTTGACATCAATTTAGCCTTAAAAAATTTTTGACATCAATTTGGTCATGACATTTTAAAATTTGACATCAATTTAATTTTATCGTTAAATTTCACTAACACTGCTAACTATCATCCACCATTATCAATATTTAAAAATAAATTAGAAAATTAAAAATAAAAACCTACCGTCCCCCTAAACTACAACCTATTAGCAGCCCTTTCTCCCTCACCACCACCATTCTCCTCCAAGCCACCTAACCACCAACCGGCATCCGACCAACCGCCATGACAATAACAAAGGATATGGATATTGACTCCAAGCCCATTATGCTGCAACACTTTGAGACCAATTCTGCAGCATTCTCAGTCTACACACCAGAGGAAGCAATACACAAGGATGGCACCACAAAGTTCCAGAAGGTCCTATGAGAATATATTTCATATCTCTCACCAATTAGTCAAGGGAATCCCGCTAGGATCAAATTTGATATCACGCCACAAATTACTTGCTGTAATCACGCTTTCATATATTTCCTTTCTATATTTTCGTTTTTTCGCTTTCTAGTTTTTCCGCCATTGTAGTTATAAAATGGAGACTCATATGAATGGAATAAACAAGCTGATGTTCTACCCAACATATTACCTCTTGCTTCATCTCTGGTTATTTTCTTATGATGGTACCAGAGCCATACCATTGATAGCTCTATTGCGCATTTACTATGGGCAAAGGATCACATACACCTCAATCCTCCTTTAACAATAACAATGGAGGAGGGAACACCCCTCACAGAACCCAACCAATCCTTTTTTTATCCACCCAAATGAGAATCTTTCCTTTGTGCTAGTCCCTGCTTTACTGACTAGCAGTAACTATCATACATGGGCTCAATCTATGAAGAGAGCCATGATTTTAAAGAACAAATTTGGCTTCCTAGTGTTGGAAACGATAACACAAGAAGGGGGAGTTGAATCGTGTTTGAGATAAAAAATTTATACTTGAAAACTTTTAGCAAACAACTTTCTCAAGTCCAAGACTTGGAACACGGAAGCAATTTAGTAAGAAATAAAAGTAGTCTAGCTTACTAAAATATGTTTAAGTATGATTATAATAATCACACAGAGTTATATTCTAAGTGAATACAGTAAATAAAGTAGAGAAAATAAAAAGATCACATAGCGGAATTTATCCTGGTTCGGTCAAACAAGTGCCTACATCCAGTCCCCAACTCTTTGTTGAGATTTTTATATCACAAGTATTCTTTTTCCCAAGCCTTTCCAAGCTTTTACAACTGAGTAGTATTTCTCAAGCCTCTCCAAACTTTTGCAAACAAGTAGTATTTGTCCTAGCCTCTTTAAGCTAAGTGAGTAGTATTTTTCCTAGCTTCTTTAAGATCACTCTGACCACTATTGGGTTTAGTTACAAGAAGTTGATAAAAAGGTTTGTGTTTGTGTTTGAGCACTCATACTAATCTCTTTTCATAGTATGATCAATAACAAATTGTGTATGTGACTTCTCTAAATTCTCAATATGAAAACATTATCTATTATAAATCAGTAGAGAAGATCTTCAAATAGAATTACAATGAGTAACTTTATAGTGATTCAAAAGGTTGAGAAGATTGATGAAGAAGGTCTCTTAAGCATAGAAAATTATTCAATCAGTCTAATCAACCATTTCTTCTTCGTTTTCCAACTTTATATAGACTACAAGATATAACTGTTGAAGTTTGCAAATCTTGAGGCTTATGCCTCTTTGATCCACTAGTCTATGACTAAAAAGAGAGAAATGTTGATTTCTTCTTCAATAAATAGACTTGACATAGAAGAAAAAAAATAGTCATTGAAGTATTCCTAACTTTTCAAACTTGTCAGCACTTCTTTTGCATCTTATCAAATCATATTTGACTTTTTGAGTTTATCAATAAAGTGTGTAGAAGAAGTTTTGAAGTTAAAGCACTTCATGAGAAGCATGTTTTTGATGATTACCCTTCTGGACGAAGTCATCCTTCTAAATGAGTAGTTATCCTTCTCGTGACACATTATCCTGTTTGATGCTATAGTCTGATCCTTTTGAACTTTCTGTCTACTTCCTAAGTGAGAAATCATATAAACCACAAAAGCTTTTGTTCCAATATAAGCATATTCAAGAGAAGTTCCATGGATTAAGATACTTTGTTTGGTTCAAAAGCTATCTAAGTACAAGATAAATAATTTTGCTCACGAAAAAATGCGTTTCAATAAAACAAATCATTCACAGACAAAAGTTTAACTTAAAGCTTGATTTGGTATTTAGCAAAACTTGAAGCTTGATACATCTTAGGTTATAAGACAGTTTCAAAAGGGCATTGGAGCTTATAATCTCCCATTTTTTGATGATAGCAAATCAATATTTAAGAGAAGCTTTTGTTAACATATTCATTTTAGAAGAATACGATTTGTTGTATGAATTTAAATTACTTACTGAAGCGAGTGAGAAATAGACATGAGATTCAAAAACTTCAATAATTTTAAACAAAAATTGCATAGAATTATAGAGACTAATAAAGCCATAATTTTTGCTAAAAAACTCTCTTCAAAAGATGAGAACAAAGGGCATCAGAGTGAAGTTAGAAAAGTATAAGTTCAAGATTAAAACAAAATAGATTGTTTAAGTATCAGAGCTAAGAATTCTTAAATAGTCATGCAAACAGTTTATAATAAACAGAATAGTTTTCATAATTTATCAAAGACAAGCAATAATTAATAGAATATATGCTTCAAGAATTAAGATTATCAGCACAAAATCATCATAAATTGTTAGAGTACATGATTTAAGTCAGAGTAAAAGAAGCACTCATCAGAACAAAAAAATTTACAGTGATAACTATGATATCAAAGCAATAATATACTGATAAGGATAATGGATTAGAGCATAATTTATTTTAGAGCATTAATGTGATATTGTAGCATAGCTAAAATAATATAAACAGATATGAATTGTTTAGAATAATAACTTGAAAAGTAAAACATAATAAAATATGTTCCTAAAATGCAAAGAATGAAGTCCTAATACTATTATGAGTGATATGTAGCAACTGTAATAAAAAATTTTAACATTAGTCCTAAACAAAACATTGACTTTAATCCTAACTCTCCCTAAAAAATGTGCTCCCCTTCAGCATAAGCTTTTCTTCAATTATCCAATCTTCTCCCCCTTTGACATCATCAAAAAAATGAAGATATGGGATCATAGAAGAGCCATCACTGATTGCCCTTTCCTTTCTGAAAAGCCTTTAGAATCTGCAGCATGAGATTTTCCATTCTATCCATCCGTCTCTCTAAAGCTTGCTGATGAACCTAAAGTTCAGTCTGATTAGCCATGATTGTATATTGGTTAGCTAGCATTAAATCCGTTTGGACTTCAGTAGCATTAGTGCAGTTTTTGTGTTTGAAGGGGCTCCAAAAGGTAGTTTCGCAGTGCATTGGCTATGATTAACTAAGGACAGTTGGGGTTCAGAAATAGCAAGAGTAGCTATTTTGTCAAATTTTGGAGTGGAGGTCAGCAGCAGCAATGTTTGTGTAGCGACAAGGGTAGCAGGAATCTCTTGGGAAGTAGTTGCAGTGGCTAGATGGGGCATTGGAGTGCTTAAAGGTTCAACCTCAGATTCTACAACAACAGCTTCATTTCCAGTTTCTGTCACCAGAACAAGCATTCTATCAAGCTCTGTTCTCTTCAACCCTTTGAACCAATGATCCTTCTAGACTTAAGGGAATCAATGGTAAGCTTGAAGGTTGAGCAGCAGGCTATTCTAATCTCCTCTCTGGTTCCTTGGAGGGTAAGACAACCCTTCCCATCTCAGAAGGTGGATTTACTCCTTCAATGACCACATATTGTTGGTCCACCTCCAGAGAAGCAAGTGAACTTTTAGTACCTCCAGTTAAGACACTAACTCTAGCTACTTTATCTTTCTATTTCTGCACCCATGCCTCTGATCTCATCTTATTTTGTGTTACTTCAAGATATGCCATTCTAATAGGAGAAGGAGTGGATTCTCTAGAAGGTTCTACAGGGGCTTTCTTCACAGGTTTCTCGCCCTTACTCCTAATTTTAGGCTCTTCATCCTTATCCAAAGCTTCTACTTTAGCTTGATTCTTGGTTTGGTCATGAGGAACTTATTCCCTGATCATAATACCTCTTTTTCTAGGTATGGAGGGTTTGTGTCCAGGTTTTACTGGTGCAGCAGCACTCATTAGTTTGACAGCAATTGCAGATGTTTCATCTTCTGCACTAGAAGAGAAGGAGGTTTCTTCTGCAAGTTTTAGCAATCTCCTCTTACTCACTCTCCTCTCTCCAGAAACTAGCGAGATGATTTTCTATTGTTTCCTTTTCTTCAGCCTATTTTCTTTAGAGGTTTTGGACCTAACCTTCTGGAAAAAAGTATCTTTCCTTCTTGGGTCCTTCTTCTTCTCTTCCTTCTTCTTTTCTTTCTTCTTCTCTTCTTCTTTCTTTTTCTTCTTCTCTTCTTTCCTAGGGCCTTGAGGTTTCAAGCCCATGGCTGAGAATGTTTTCATGGTGGTTGTAGGGCATTTTTCATCCTTTCTATGTCCATCAATAGGAAGTTATGCTCTCGTGAAGATACGAGTAAGGAGCATGCCATAAGGTAGAGCGGCATGACTCCTTCTTGCAACATCAATAGTAGAAAGAGTGTAGTCCAAGATCAACCTAACTAGGGTTATCCTTCTCCTGATCATGATGCAAAACATAACCATATGGTCCACCTCTGTCATAATATCAGTGTTTCCCATCTTGGGAAGCATAGTGTATTGGACTAAAGAGTATACAGCCCTATCAGTAGAAAGAAAAGTAGAAGTGTGAATGTCTCTTACTTATATGTCTTTTCTATGAGTAAGAACTTCAAAGACTTCCTTTTCAGTGACTATAAGTTGTTCCCACCATTTGGCACCACCTCGGTACAAAAGACCTTCATATGGTATGCTGGTGATATGGACTAGGTCATAATGAAGCGCTTAAATCTCAAAAACTTCCAATAATGCTCCATAGTGAGGTGTTGTTTTCATCAACTGGAGTAAGAGTACTATAGAATACGGCAACCAATCCTATGTAGACATCTTCAGAACTGCTTAGAAAATTATTCCATCCTTGGAACTCAAATACTTCAATAATTTGAGGGAGGGAAGATAAGTTTTCCATGGCAAAGCTTCTTCCAAAGGCAATAAGCCTAATAAAGAAGTTCCTGTGAAAGTTTGTTTGTATCTCTTCATCATCAAATATGCAAGGAATGCTTTAGTCTTTCTTTTTTGTCATGATGATCAACAAAGGTAGAAGTCTAAGACTGTAATGTGTATAGGCTCCGTATATAGAAGAGAGAGTGAAGGTAGGAGGTCTGAACAAGGAAGATGAATAGTGTATGGTTTTCTCTGCAAATTAGGAAATGAAAGGTTAGTAAAAAAGGGGATTTGATGGCTAATGAGGTTAAAGACAATGATGTGATTAAAAGGATATGAGTAGCTTTTTTTCTAAAATCCAAACAACATCATTTCAGGATAAGCGAGGCTTTCGATTTTCTCGCTTCGTTCGACAGTGAGAACGTGGTAGAGTGGGAGGTTACTAATTAGGCGCACGTTTCAACGTCGTTATAACTTTTGCACAACACTATTCTGATATGAGATACAAGTCATCTTTCTAAACTAATCATGATCCCATCTTTCTCAACTAAAACTGCATACCCTTCATTCTCAAACAAGTCAACAACCTATTCTGAATCATCTTTCTGAACCAGTTTTTAGTTCTTCTTGATATGATCTTTCTGAAGCATGCTTGTCTATTTTTTCTGAACAACCTTTGATAAATATAGCCTCGAGAATCTTTCTCAGAAAAGAATTCCAATAGGGAGTAACAATCTTAGCTTTAAGCTTAGCTCATGAAGGAAAGTACCAATGCAATATAAATGCATGTTTAGAAGCTAGTCATATTCAGAAGGCTCTTTATGAGACAAAAACGATCTTCAACTAAGAGTTTTGTACAAATGTCAGCAATCTGACTTTCTGTATTTATGAACCTTAGCTCAATATCTCCTTTCTAAACATGATCTCTTATAAAATAATGTTTGATATCTATATGCTTAGATCTAGAATGCTTAATGGGACTCTTAATGAGGTTAATTGCACTAGTGTTATCACATAAGAAAGGGATTCTGGTATATCTCAGATTAAAATCTTCCAATTGATGTTTAATCCAAAGAATTTGAGTACTTAAGTTTGTTGCAGATACATATTCAGCCTTACTAGTAGAAAGAGCAATTGTGTTCTACTTCCTACTGGACCAAGTTATTAGAGATTTTTCAACAAAGTAACAGCAGCCACTTGTGCTTTTTGTTTTGAGTCTGTCTCCAGCAAACTTAGCATCAGAGTAACTTGTAACATTACAAGGAATACTTTTCTCATACCCAAGACTAAGATTAATAGAACCTGCTAAATATCTTAAGATTCTTTTAACAGCATTTAAGTGCAATTATTTTGGATTGGATTGGAATCTATCACAAATTCCTGCACTTAATTGTAGATCAAGTCTACTAGCTGTAGGATAGAGTAGAGAGCCAATCATACCTCTGTAAAGTTTCTCAGAAACTTTGTCACCCTCTTTATCAGCTTCTAGAACTTGAGAAGGATGCATGTGAGTACTGATGCTCTTGACTTTGTACATATTAAATCTTTTGAGCAGATTCTTAGCATATTTCTCTTGATGAATGAGGATTCCATTCTTCTGTTGCTTGACTTGCAACACCAGAAAGAATTTCAATTCAACTATCATGCTCATCTCAAATTCTCCCTGCATAAACTCAGAGAAATTCTTGCACCTGATTAGTTGCACCAAATACTATATCATCAACATAAATTTAAACGATTAAAAGGTCATTTTTCTCATGCAGGCAAGGTAGTATCAACCTTTCCTCTTTCAAAGCCACTTTTAAGAAGAAAAAAGCTAAGTCTTTCATACCAAGCTCTAAGTGCTTGTTTCAATCCATATAAAGCTTTTGATAGTTTAAAAATATGATGAGGAAGGCTTTCATTTTTAAAATCAGGAGGGTGTTTGACAAAAACTTCCTCAGATATGAAATCGTTTAAGAAAGCAAATTTTACGTCTATTTGATATAAAACAAACCCTTTACAAGCAGCATAAGCAAGTGGCATTCTAATTGCTTCCAGTCTTACTACAGGAGTAAATGTCTCATCATAATCAATGCCTTCCTGCTAGTTATAACCTTGAGCTACCAATCTTACTTTATTTTTTATTACTTTCCTACTTTCATCAAGTTTGTTTCTGAACACCCATTTTGTCCCAATGACAGATTGTCCTTTTGGCAAGGGGACTAGAGTCCGAACTTTGCTTTTCTCAAATTGATTTAGTTCTTCCTTCATAGCCTCAATCTAGCTTTGATCTTGAAGAGTTTCATCAATGCTTTCTGGTTGCATTTCAGAGATTAGAGCAAGGTTGGATTCAGGTCTTAGTGAAGATCTGGTTTTGATCCCTCGAGAGGGTTCACCAACAATTTGATATTAAGAGACAGCTCTCAAGTCTTTTGTGCCATTGTATCTTCTCTTGATGGATGTACCTTCTAAATCTTCAGAGATGTCATCAGAAGCATGTTGATGTGTATGTAGATTAGAATCATTATCATTATCATATCTTGTAAAATCGAAGATGTGGTTGTTGTATGGCAGGATCTGTGGGAATGTTTTTCTCAAGGTGATTTGGTTAGGATACCTAAACTTCATAATGAGCTTTATTCCCTTTGAAAAGGTACTCTCTCTGTGACAAAGTATTTTGTTGAACTTAAGTCTTTATAGGAGGAGCTAGAGCTCTATAGACCAGATCATTCTTGCATACGACTTGTGAAGTGTAATTGCATTGCCACCAAGAACAATATCTTGTATAGACAACAAGACCACATACTGAGATTTTTAATGAAGAATATGTAGGGGTTCGCTTCCAAATTCTCCTTATGGATACAACTCCAACACTCAATTATATGTTCTTAATGATTGGACAATAAGAATGCCAAAACCACCCTGATCCCACAGATGACTTGATAGTAGTGGCTAATGCTGTGTAGAACTGTCATGGCCAAGGGTTAGGTTGAGGTACCCCATTGAGCTCTTTTGGTTGCAGATCAGGCAAAGTGTGTATGTTGTATGGGAAGTTAGGGCACATAGTCAATGTGTGCTTCAAAAAGCACGAATTCCCTCCTGGCTCTCGCTCTTGGGACACCTCAGTCGACAATGTCATCAGAAATGTTGATGATGATGAAGAATGTGATGTAGTACAGCAAGTTAGTCATACTACAGTTCCTAATTTGACTCCTGAGTAGTATCAACGCCTCATGGAATTGCTCCAACAACCTACTCCTTCTAAAGTCTCCTTGCAATAAACTTCCATGGCATCCTTGGTCAATGCCACTTCATCATAGGTAACACAATCCTCTCATACTCTCACCGAGATAGGTATTAAATCCCTTGCCTTATCCTGCCATTTAAGCAATACCGAGGCTTCTTGGATTTTAAATTCTGGAGCTTGGACCATATTTGCAATAATTTAGGGTCTTTTTCTTCCTTTAATAAAATATAACCCATTCGAGTCCAACCACTAGATGGTACCTCGGTCCAAGCCCAACATTATGGCACTGTTTTTTTCACCTAATTTAGTACACATCAATGTGTTGCGTGTACCAAGCTTTACTTGCAATCTGATTTCCATATGAAAACTAACAAACACTTTGCACTATTTATTTACCTTTCTTTCTGACTATTGTCTTATTCAGGATGTGAGATCTTTGAAGATGATTGGTTCGAGTAGACATACAAATGGACTATACTATATGATTGGATCCCCAAAAGTGAATAGAGTTGCTTGATACTACAACCAAACTTGAATCCCTTAAACCTTCCATTACCATTGATGAGTTGTAGCATTTTCATTTAGCACACTTGTCTCCCCATAGGTTGCAAATTTTAAGTGAACAATTTCTTTCCATTTCTTGTCCAAAAAGAAAATACACTTACGTGATATTTGTCAATTTGCTAAACAAAAACGTTTTTTTTTTCTCACTTAGTTCTCATAATGCTACTCAAGCTTTTGAGTTAGTGCATTTTGGCATATGGGGTCCCTTCAATCATACTTCCATTCATGGGCATAAATATTTTCTAATCATCCTTGATGATTATAGTCAGTTTACTTGGATTTACTTGTTGAAGGCTAAGTCTGATGTTTCTAATAAAGTCCATGATTTTATCACTTTTGCGCAAGTTCATTTTAACGCTTTAATTAAATTTATTTGAAGTGATAATCGACCTGAATTTAAATTATCGGATTTTTATTCCTCTAAATAAATCATTCACCAGATGAGTTATAGAGAAATGCCGTAACAAAATGGTCATGTTAAGCGTAAGCACTAACACATTTTAAATATTGGAAGGTCCTTACTTTATCAATCGAATCTTCCTAAAATTTTTTGGTCCTATGCAATTTTTCACGCAATATTTCTCATCAACCATATACCCTTACTGCTCTTGTACAAAGTGTCTCCCTATGAATTGTTATATAATAAGGCACCAAATTATCAAATTTTAAAATCTTTTGGTTGCTTGTGTTATATTTCAACTCTTAAAAGTCATTGCCAAAAATTTGATGCAAGAGTTATGCTAGGTGTTTTTCTGGGTTTTAAGACTAGTGTGACAGGCTTTGTTTACCTTAATATCAACTTTGGGAAGATTAATGTCTCACGTGATGTTGTGTTCTCTAAAATGGTATTTCTTTTCTCTTTAGCGTAGCCTAGTAAAACCCAACCCAAACACCTTCAGATTCAACCAGTGCCCTTCGATAATTTTCCCACTCAATTCCTACATGAGGCCAATTCACCAACTGCATCTGAGCCATTTTGCAATAGCCAAACCTGTGACACTCTTAGTAGACCTTCATCAAATGTTGATTCCCTAAGCCCAACTCCCCAATCTCCTTTTGAAGGTGTTTGGTAGGGGGTTTATTTCTACATTCCTGGGAATGTTGTCATAAGATTCCAACATGACTGTGTTTGGTAGATGGTTGGAAAAAAATATTCCTAGGAATCTTTAATCCTGGGAATGAAATTGGGGTTGTTTTTAATCCCATCTAGGAGGTGGGATTCTAAAATTCCCACAAGATGGGAATGTTGCAAAGGAAATTGAAATGGCCAAATTGTCCTTCCCATAAACAAAAGAAATTAAAGCCCTAAATTAGAACACATATCTTCTACTACCTTCCTTATCTCATTTCTCCTCTCTGCCGTCCTCATTAGTTGTTCCCTTCCTCATCTCGTCTGCTCTGTCCCGCGTCAGCGTTCCAGTGTTCCACTCGAGCTCGAGTTGTTACTCGCTCCTTTGTTCCTCTATTTTTCACTCATCTCTCCTCCTCACCGTCCGCTGGAGTTGTTGCTGTCCATTTCAACTGCAACCACATCTTCGTCTCCATCTTCACTACGGTGTGGCATGCAGGCACGGGTTTGATGGCGCTTTTGGCAGAAATGGAGGCGCAGTATGGGCAACGTGCGTGAGGTTGACAGGGGAGGCGGTGGTGGTCTGTGGTTGTGTTGGGTCACGAGTGATAGTGGCGATGGAAAGGGATGACATTGGTGACAGGCTTGACAGCGGCAAGGTGGCCACTGGTGGCACGGGTTTCTGACAAGGTGGAGACACAACCAGGTTTGTGATTGAGGTCGATAGCGCGAAGTGGCAGCCGCAAAGGCACGGTTAGGGAGTGGCAGTAACTGCTGCAGGCAATGGCCACTGGTCGTGAGAGTCAGTGATAAGAGTATGATGGTGGTGCTTGAATGTTAGTCTGTTTATATTTTTGAGCCTTGTTGAAATTTGTTGAGTTATGACTTGTTAAAATTGAATGTTGCTCTATTTCTATTGTGCTTGAAATTTGTTTGATAGTGGTTCTGGAATGATGATCGTGGTTTTGAAATTTTTGAATTAAAATGGTTAATTCTTGAGTTAAAATTGTTAATTATTGAGTTAAAAATGTCAATTTGAGTTTAGTATGTTGAGGGTATTTTTGGGAATATTCAATATCAACCGAATATAGGAATGTTTATTCCTAAGTATATTTGATAACATTCCTAAATGTTAATCCGTCTACCAAACGCTCGCAAAAACTAATGTATGGAAAAGTTATTCCCAGGAAAAGCATTCCCAGTAATCCTACTCCCAGGAATGAAAAATCAATCCCTCTACCAAATGCCCCTTTTGGGTCCTCCTTTTAACATCCCAAAATATAGTACATCTGATTAACATTATTAACGATTTATTTTGATGCATTATAGAAATATAGGCAGACAATATCGAAATGTATCTATTAGGGTAAGATGAATTTAAGTTTATTGTAGAAAAATTTCATGAAGACAAATAGCAATGTTCTGCTAGTTTGAGGAAAATCGATTTAGTAACAGTGTCTTGTAATACAAGAATTAAATTGATAGGAATCTATACTATAGGATGACATGAGTGTCAGTTAAAAACTCTAGAATATGTGGCTAGAAACTAGCCACCCAAGTCATTCTTGTTGGCCAAATTATGGCCACACAATTAGAAACTCAACAAAAATTGAAAGTCTCTTGAAATCCACCAATCACACTATATCACAAGTCATATTAATTTGTGACTTAAGAAATAAAATTTTCCACCCATGCCGCCAAGAAAATTTGGCAACTTCTCTTTCTTTTCATCCTCCATTTTTCTTCTTCAACTTCATCCTCTCCTTCATGCTCTCCATCTCCACCCAAACTTCCAAGTGATCTTATCTCCTTTTGATCAAATTTTTTGCTTTTTCTTTGTGTTTTCTTAAGAACCCTCAAGATAAGCTCATAAACTTCCTTCCTTTGGATCATTTAGCTTCAACCACCAAGGAGAAAAAGAAGAGTCATCACCATCTTGGAGCTCTAGTGAAGGAGAACCACCAAAAAAACTCAAATTTAGAAGTTACAAGTGGTGTTTTGAGGTAGGATTTCCTGAATTGGTTGTATTGTAGGGTTTAGGGTCGATTAGGGCTTATTTATGTCATCCTTTAATTGATCTTGTATAATGTTAATATGACTCATTTCTAATGAGTTGAGATAGAAAAACTTAATTTAGGATGAAGAATAGATCAAAATACCAAGAGAAACACAAAACAGAACAAGCTGTAAGAGAAATCCTAATGATCATCCATATAACAAATGGTATTTCTTGACCTACAAAACTCAAATTTGAGTGAAAATATTTTTAGATAAAACTAGCCTTCCAGAGTAATTCAACCATATAAAATATAGATCAATTGAATTTAAAATGAATTATTTAAGATTTTTAGAAGTAGACTATAGAATTTCACTTTTTATCCTAACCAGAGTGTAATTTGAGGGGCATAACTCACCCTATATAACTTTAAATTGAGTCAAACTAATTTTATTATAAAGATAACACTAGAGTAAAGTTTCATAAGTAAAGCAGGAGCAAATTGCTCTGAATAATTCTTTAAAGTTAGCCTATACTCTGTTCGGGTGAAAACAGAGCAACCTAATTGAATAGCTTATAACTTGAGCTCTACTTACCTAATTGGAGTGAAACTTATTGTGACTGAAAGAGGGCCCATTAGCAACATTTTGGTGCAAATTTCATATCAAAGTGATAAAAAATGAATTTTTAGTGATTTTCCAAATTTAAATGTATAAGTTTATCCTAAAACAGGGTAGCTTTGAGTAAAATCCTAATAACTCAAGTTATACATCTCAAAATTAAGTGAAACTAAAGAGGTTTAAAAATAGACAAATAAAGATACAATTCTCAAATTTCTTAATTGAAATGAATTAAAATGGAATTTTAATGTAATTTAGAGAAACATGGCAGATTTGAGGTAAGTGACTTAACTTGAGAGTTGCCTTGATTTAGGGGCTCTGCAAACAATGAGAAGTTCAATGACATAAGAATGTATACAATTCCATACCAATGTAATGTCATATTGGTATAATGTTGATGATAATTATGATTAATATAATTGGTTGGTTGATTGGATGTACTATATATTTTGGGACCTCCATATTTTAGCTGTTATGTTGCCAGATTTTCGACAGAAATGTATAAATTATGTATCATGATTATAAGTTCCTCAATTGTATTTATTCATGAATGTATGAGTATATGATAAGTACATGTGAATGTGAATTCAGACAACATATGAATAAATAAGATAAAGTCCCTTCATTTGGAGGCAGTTATGAGATCCCTCCATGTAAAGATAGTTATACAAAAACTATGAAATCCCTTTACTTGGAGGTAGTTATTTGGTCCTTCCTTGTGACGGCAGCTAAAACTATGATATCCCTCTACATTGGAGGTAGTTGCACAATGAGTCCTTCTAATTTATAGGCATATGGATCCCCTTACGGGTCAACACTATGTGATGATGGTCATGAGTTGAGCTCACTCTCAAATCAGACTACCCAAGAGCAGTAACGATTAAAGAAAGCTAAAGAAAGCTAAGTGCACTTGCATGATTACATGATATGTATATGCATAAGTTATATTCTTTTTATTTCAGTCATGATATCGCTCTCTTAATTGTCAAGTGTATGAAATAAAATTAACATGCTTTGAAATGATATCTTTGAACTTTATAAAAATGAAATATATAGTTGATATGGCATGATTACTTTTTCTTAAATAAACTAAACCAGCTGAAAATGAAGACGATGACATTATATGTGATAATCTAAGATATCCTACTGAAAATTTATAATTCTCACTCCTATGTATATTTCGTGTCATCTCCAGATAGCTCAGGAGATATTGAAGATGGCCATCTAAGATGAAGTTGATTGAGATGTGAATATAGCCGAAAGTTACTATTTGATAAGGTCCGTTTATGTATTACTAATAACTCATGAGTGTAACACTATGACTTTTGTTGTGACTATATTTTATTTTGTTGTTCTTGGTGTTCTGATTTTCTTTGCTTTTGTTTTGTCATCTATCTCTTTTGTTATAACTATTCTTGGGCTCTTCACGAGTTCTGAGAGTGCTTAAAGCTATATCTCAATTATCAACCAAAAAAAAAAGGGGGGATTAGCAACCACATCCTGAGGAGAGTTAGACCGCATACTTAAGATATCCTAACTAGCAGCGCCCATGTTAGCCAAAACATTTGCACAAGCATTCGCATTCCGAAGAACATGATAAATCTTCATGGCCCAGCTATGGCCAACAAGGTCACTAATATCCGCTAAGATTGGCTCCTAGTCACCAATCTCCAAGCTTCCAAACAGTCCATCTCGCACCAAACTTCCCTTTGGGATATGGCCTAAATCTCGCGCAAGTTTCAAACTAACCCAAATGTGGGTTAACTCAGTGCAGAGAATATCCTCATCACCAAGAAATTCTTTCAAATAATTAATTATAAAATAGCTTATTTCTTAGGTTAGCGGCTTCTTGAATTGGTAATTAAGAACGTTGATTCAGCTTGTCTAACTTATTTAGATTAAGGGCCCATTTATATAATACTAATTATGATTTTGTTTAACATTTTAGAAATTCAAAGTCATATTTTTAACTTTTTATTCTATTTACTTATACAGCTTATTACTTCCTAAAAAGTTATTTTTGGTACTTTTTAAGGATTCATTTGGCTTACAGTTTCGGGGCCAAAAGATTATTTATTGGTATGAAAAATAAAAATGTACAGTAACTAATGTATTTAAGTGTATAAATACATTTTTATAAACTTATTTTTGGAACTCTAAAAACCCTTTTAAAAAGAAGTATACTTACAGTTACTTTTTATTATATAAAAAAGCCTTTTAAGAAAGAATTTTATTATTACTCTTATATTAACAACTAAAAGTAATTTTACTTTATCTTATACAAATAAAAAATCATTCTCTTAAACTTACTTTCAACATATTCAAATCAAACACAAATTAATTTTTTTAAAAATAATTCCTCTAAAAATAATTTTTTTAAAAGACATTATGTAAGTATTATTTTTAAAAAATAAATACAAAAAAAAATTAATTCACATGTCATTGTCATTATTCTTTACGATTATGTTTAGTTTAGGCATGTATGGTTTTGGAATCCAAACTTCTGATTGGGATCTATGGAATTTCCCTTTTATCAAATATTTATTAGTTGGTAATTTTAAAATGTTTAGAGTTTATTCCAGCCAAAAAAAATGTTTAGAGTTTACTAAATATAATCAAATTTTATTATCAAAAAACATATAATGAACAAGTTATAAATATTAACAACTTATCACAAATAGCAACAATTAAAAAAATAACAATAATAAATGCAAGAATAACTCCCGTCATTAATGGATATCATGGCGGCAGAGATAATGGTGCTGTGAACTTGTCAGTAGATGACATATATAATTTTGATGGGTTGTGGAAGGAACTGAAGTCAGAAGGAGATGGGTACCCATAACGAACAAGAGCAGGAGGCACCCACTGCCTGCGCCGCCTTTTTACATTGTACTGTAGTCTCCAAATTTGAGCCCCGAGTACTCCTCAAAAATGAACGCACCAATAGAATTCATATTATGTAACGAGGGCATACAATAATAATTTATTATTTTTATATTTTTATATTAGTTTGAATACTTATTTTATAATAAATATTATTTTAAAAAATATTTATTTGTTATCAAATATTTTAATTAAATAATATTATTTTTAATTTATATAATTTTTATTTTTGATTATTTCTTTAATAATTATTTTTATTTTAATAAAATATATAAAAAAATAAAAAATAAAAAAGCCCTTATATATTAAAATTTAATCAAGTTTAATATGATTTTTTTAGATTTAATTAAATTATCCATCATTTTGATATATAAGAGAATTATAATTGATAAACTTATACGAAATCATTATTTCAAAAAGAAAATTTTAATAATATGACAATTAATTTTTTATATTGTTAGCTTTGTCTGCAGTAGGATGAATGAACCAAATCACGTTGTTTTAAATTAGGGTGAAAATATTGTTCAATTCAATTTATTTGGTCTAGTCTGTCCATTTTATCGAGTTATTTTTGTTACCCTGCTACGCTGTACCCATTTTGATACTTCTATTTTCAACCCTATTCTATCTTAATATTTGTATAAAAAAATTGAGATTCATTTTATATAAATTGTATTCTTTAAGTATTATTTTTTAAAATTTAATACTAAAAAACTTAATTCACATGTCATTGTCATTATTCTAGACGATTATGTTTTATTAGTTCAGGTATGTATGGTTTTGGAATCCAAACTTCTGATTGGGATCTACAGAATTTCCCTTTTATCAAATATTCATTAGTTGGTAATTTTAAAATGTTGAGTTTATTCCATCCAAAAAAAAATATGTTTAGAGTTTATTAAATATAATCAAATTTTATTATCAAAAAAGATATAATCAACAAGTTATAAATATTAACAAAATATCACAAATAGCAACAATTAAAAAAATAATAATAAATGCAAGAATAACTCCCTTCATTAACGGATATCATGGCGGCAGAGATAATGGTGCTGTGAACTTGTCACTAGATGACATATATAATTTTGTTGGGTTGTGAAAGAAACAGAAGTCAGAAGGGGATGGGTACCCATGACAAACAAGAGCAGGAGGCACCCACTGCGTGCGCCGCCTTGCTACATTCTACCGTAGTCTCCGAATTTGAGCCCCGAGTACTCTTCAAAAATTAGAGTAATGATAAGTAGACTCACAAATAGTATGACCCATATTAAAAAAATAAAGAAAACAATAAAAATGTTTAAATAATAGATTTTATATAATTATTATTATTATTATTTAATTTTTTTATCCAGAAACTTACCAAGATAATAGTAAGAATATTGATAAGTTTTTGTATATAGATACATACGCTAATAAGTTTTGTAAAGAAAAAACTTACCAATCAGTATTTATGTTGATAAGGTTTGTGTATATACACAAAATTTATCGGCATTTGCATTGTTTGCATTGGTAAGGAGATCTCATTGTTAGACAGTGGTAGACGATGGCAGATAGCGACAGCGGACAATAGTGGCAGATGGTTGACAAGGTCAATGAAGAAAGAAAGGGTTGGTGCTAAATAAAAAGAAAATAGTGGAAAGAAATAAAATAGAAGAAAAAAAATTTGGGATAAAATAAAATCAATTTAAATTTGATTTTTTTTTTTCTAAAATAATTTTAAGCTCAAATTGATTTGAATAAAAACTAGTTTTAAAATATGGTAAAGCCTCATTTACGTCTTTCATATTTTACAATAACTTCAATTTAATTCCAAAAGTTTTTTTGTTATATTTACATCCCTAATATATTCAAAATATTTCAATTTTGTCCTTTTTTTGATAGATGACATTCAAATTATAAACAAAAAAACTAATGTTAAAGTCAATTTTCTATGCTAATGATATTTAAACACTACTAATAGAGATTGTTTGCTTTCAATTCTCCAATAAAAAGTTTCTAGTATAAGTTCTAGTAGGAGAAAAATTAATTGAGTATTAAAGGGGTTTAAATTAAGAAGAAAAACCTTCATAACCTACAAAAATAGGGGAAATGTTGATAAATGATATCATGTTATTCAGATAAGTAATGAGCACATTATTACTAATATTATAACCTAACCTTCATATTAGTTTTTCTTGTTTATAATTTGAATATTGAAATGGTAAGATTAAAATGTTTTCAAAATATTAAACACATAAATAGAACTAACAAAAAACTTTTGGGATTAAGTTAAAATTGCTGTAAAATATGAGGGACGCAAATGAGGCTTGACCCTTTAAAATATTTAGGTAGTTACCAAACAACATTTATAAAAAATCAATTCCCATTGTACTTGATTATCTAATTTTTCTAATTTCAAAAACACCCCCTAAAACAAATAACTCAAACACATGAAAATCTCACACTTCAATTTAAGACAAAACTCGTAATTTGATCTTTATCAAAAATAGCACCAAAGAAATTGGTCCCTAAAAAAAAAATCATGTGTTTCTCTAAATATTAAAATGTAAGATAAGCTAGTGTCTTCTTAGTATTTCGATGGATTTATTTGTCCTATTTCTATTTCTATTAGAGGCCAATTTGGATTATTTTATAAATTGTTAAGGCTCAATTTGTCCTATAAATCATTCAAAAATATTAAGAAGGGACTAATTTGTCCAAGTTTAAAATTGACAGTGACAGGGATTGATAGGGACATATTTGTCGACTACAAAAATTAAGAGGAACTAATTGGGGGGTTTTTGTCTAAATTTAAACTTCAACACTTCTCAACTAAGAAATTTCTTAGATTACTCAAACACCATATGAAAACATAGAATATACAAAAAAAAAAAAAGTATTAATAAATTATATATCTCTTTCTAGAAACCAAAAATACTAATTTTTCTTTTCAGGAATTAATGAATGCAATTGAAGCAATACAAATAAAATTAGAAATTCAACTTCAATGAAAATCCAAGAATATATTTAAAGCAAAACCAAGTAATATATATTATGTAAACTAAAACAAATCATATCTAAAATAATCATTTAAAAATAAGAATTTATTTTAGATTCAAAGCTATCTTCATAATCAAGATGTTGAATGTTAGCTAAAATATTTTCATCCTCAATTTGATTTCTATCCTTTAGAAGTAACACAATAGAAGAAAAATAGAAATGAGAGTGATATTAATTTCAAAAAATGAAAAAAAAAAAAAAGACACAAATGTCTAATACTTGAAAGGGTACTATACCTCTACCCTACTTTGCCTTTGTCCTATAATGATTGAAATAGGACCAACACTTGTAACAGGACCAACAATAGAAGTAACCAAAAAGGGATACCTGAAAAATAGAAACAAGGTAGAGGCAATCTTAGAGAAAATCCTTGATTTTTTTTTTTTGGGGTCATGGGGGAGGGGGTTATCTAGTGGTGGAGGGATATTTGATAGATTTTTCATGATGAGAAACTTCTTAAATTACTCAAATACTATGGGAAAATAAAGAATGTATTAAAAAAATACTAATGAATTATATATCTCTTTCTAGAAACCAAAACCACTAATTTTTCTCATAAGGAAATAATGTATGCAATTGAAGCAATACAAATTGTTATGGACAAGTCTATGCCCAACAGCCATGGGTAGGACAATGGCACCTAAGGCCCAAGTTAGAAGTCTTGGCCACATATGACCCTACATTCATCAAAGAATCTTATTTTATCACTTAAGAAGATATCTCGGGGTGATTAAAGGGAATCCTAACTAAAGAAAAATGTCACAACCCAACCTAGGTCGTGATTGATGCGTAGGGACACGCCCCTAGCAAGCCTGCTTTAGACATTATTCTAATAGAAAATTAGGCAGAATCTCCTTGTATTTAGGACTATTCTCAAATAAGGATCTTTGCCCTATATAAAACATATAAACATGCAAACTTATTGGGAATCCAAGCATTCTTTGAATGCACCCCACAGCACATAATATGAGAATTTAAAGCACAATTACTTATAAAAATGTGTTTACATAACTATTCAAGAAGCTTTAATGCATAATCATTGAGATTTAAACTAATTACAACTCAAAACAATTTACATATAACAATATATGACCCAACGTAGGGAGGACCCTGGCTGTAGGTTATTGGAGCACTTCTAGAGATTTTACAGTTAAACTTAGATGTTGAAATTTCTAGTTAGCTTTGGAAGCTTGAGCACAATTTCACACCTGTTTAAAAATATGGAGAGAAAGAAAGAATGAGTCATACAGACTCAGTGAGGGAAAATATACCTATAACAAGAGTGGGACAAGTTTTAAATTTAAACCTTTAGCAAGATATAACTTTATAAGCTTCTTAAGAAACTCATACATCCTTCTTAAGTAGAATACTCTGTCTACATATCAAATACTATAAAATTTTCGGTAAAACATTTCTAATATATGAGTTGTCTTTAAAACTTCCCTAGCTCATTAGGAGCACCATTTTTATTCCACTGAATGTAAACTTCTTTATAACTATATATATATGAGCATAATACATTTAGAAATAACTGTGATAAATCATGTGTAAAAATATATAAAATTGGGCATAAAGATAAAAATAGTGTCTCATAACATGAAGAGTAAATGCTCATCTCAAAATCATAATAAAACTTAAGGGAGGATTCTTAATTAGAATCTCTACTCTAATCCTTTTCACATCTGAGCGTTATGTATCGCCATACTCAGGGTGTTCATATTCAATCCGGATATGTCGGCCAAATATGCCGGGCTAGCAACCCCCTGCTAGCTAAGGTTCTACCGAGGTGCACCAAGGGCTAACGTCTGCTGCCATTAGCATATAGCTATGTTAAAGAAACCTTCCCATTTAAATTGTTTATCAAATTTCTAAGAAAATTCTCGAATCTCTATGTTTCAAAATAAGTTCATCAAACTATAAACATATTCTAATTGCTGAGTATGACCTACCAATATAACTTCCAATACATCAACCTCTTTACTTTCGTATACATAAAATCAAGTTCCAAATTTTCAACTATTCAAATTAATTGTACTATCAAGTATAAGTTCACAACATAATAGTTTTGAATTGCTGAACTTCAATTATCTAGAGTTCTTTCGCAACAACATTGAAATTAAATCATCTTGGATCCTAGTACCCTGATGGTATACCTTTCAATCAAATTACTCTAGTATCAAAACTCAACCTTCAAGAAGCTTATCCCACATATAGATACAAACACATATCTAACATAGTTACTTCAAGAGTTTCATAAGCATAGGATAGCAACTAATCATATTCCATCATAAATTTAGTAAAATACTTTCTAAGCATATATTTAGAAAATTAGAGGAATTAGGTTATAGGTACACTATATCACTCACAACTTGCAATCACGAGGAGGAGATTCAAGCTCAACGTGTCATAGAGCCCATAGTCAATCCTCACGAGCATCCAACATTATAAAGAACACAAATCAAGTGCTAATTAGTTTCTAGAGCTAAGGATTAACTTAAAATACCTTCCAAAATACAAAATTCTCAATTTGGAACCCTAGGTTCCCAAACTTCAATCTTCCATACTCATAAAATGGAAGAAGATTTGAGCTTAGAGAGTTATCTTAAGTAGCAAAAGAATGAAAAAGCATGATGGAGGATGTGGGTCTCCTCCCACCTTCACTTTCTCTCACTAAAAGAGGAGAGAGAGAACTCCAAGAGAGAAAACCAAATCCAAAGCTATGATGATGATGAGGAACGGATGGATTTGGTGGTGAATTTGAGTAAAAATTGATGAAAGATTGATGGGTTTCATGTGGGGAGAAGAAGGATGAGAGAGAAAGAAGAAAGAGAGAAAGATATGGTGGAATGAGGAAGAAGGGATGAGATTCCTTCTTTAAACTCGTCTAACGGGCGCTTAGGCATCGCTTGGCGGCTTAGCGCTCGCTTTCTAAAACTTCGCCAATCTTGCTGGCCTTGGGTGCATAGGCCCTCGGTCCCTTTTTTCTTTTCTCTCTTTGAAACACTTCTCTCACATCATCATATACTTATTTACATTTAATGTCCTCGTTTATTTTACTCTTCATTAATTTTAAAATATAAATGTAAATAAGAGAATATCCCCCATTTAAATCCAATAAAAATATTGGAAAAATCAAACTTCTTAAGAATTAAAATCCAACTTTTGGATTTTAGTACAAAATTTCGAAAACTTGCATTTTCTTAAACTTCCAGGCTAAAAATGGAAGGGTTAATGACTTCTTACAATTCATTAAAAATCACTCTTCAATTCTTGGATATCAAAGGAACAATTATTGGGACTTTTATTCCCATAAAAATGTCCCAAATATATAGCCCTCTAAAGAGGCATAGGGTCCAAACTTAGAGCTTTTGCGGGGTCCGATAGGACAAAGTGTCACGATACGTGTGACTCTCGACCCGTCATTATAGAGAATCCCATGAAAAGAGGAGATAATCTCTCCCATTCAAACCCCCATATCTCTTTATAAATAATCCTCTAAAAAAATAATTCAGGTGTGCTCTCTTCCCTATTTACACAATATTTCTTGATCTATATTAACTTATGCATTGGAGTCCTTGCAGGTATACCCCCACTAGTTTGAAGCAAGGATCAACGGCAACTTCATGTTTCCTACCCTACATCGGAGACCAAATAATCTTTATCCGATTTCCTAATTTTGAACACAAATAAAATTAGAAACTCAACTTCAATGAAAGCCAAAAAGATATTTAAAGCAAAATCAAGTCATATATATTACTTAAACTAAAATAAACCGTATCTAAAATAATCATTTGAAAATATGAATTTATTTCAGATTCAAAGCTATCTTCACAATCAGGATGTTGAATGTTAGCTAAAGTATTTTCCATCCTTTAGAAATAACATAGTCGAAGAAAAAAAAATAAGAGAGTGATATTAATTTCAAAAAATGAAAAAAAAAATTGTCTAATACCTAAAAGAGTACCACACTTTTATACTACTTTGCCTTTATCCTATAATGAGTGAAAGAGAACCAGCAGTAGAAGTAACTAGCAAAGGATTTACTCAAAAAAGAAAAAAAAATGTTAGAGGTGCAATGTTAGAGAAAATTCTTGATAGATTTTTTTTTTTTATCATAGGTAGGGAGGGCGGATATTTGGGGCTAAGGGGACTGGTGTGCAGGGACAGGGATTGAACCAATTACCTCTTCCTACAAGGCAAACATGCCAACCACTATTGTCAAGTCTCATCCACTGGTAAAATTCAACCACAAGATACTTCATTTTTGGCTAAAATTGGGCTTACAGGTATAGTGTATGGGTTTTGTTTACGGTCCTCCCAAAAAATTTGGAAGATTGGATACTCACAAAACTTTTTTGTGAGCATTGAGAATGAACAACAACATGTGGATAATGAACAATTTTTGGGGGAATTTTGTTATGTATTAGGGATTAAAAAATTCTCTCTCTAGCTTTTTATCTCTCTCAAGCATAAAGAGAGGATATTTTGAAGAGATGGAACAGGGACCAATATTCAAATTTTTGGAGATTTATAGTAACGCAATGGAGATTTTGTAAATAAACTTGTATTCGAGTACATATCCAAGTGCATGGTGTTTTTTGAGCTGAAAATCCCTACTCTTCAACAAAAAATCCTCCCAAATTTTATGTATAAATCACCAAGTTTTATCCTAAAAAAATTGGAAACAGAATGATTAAAAGTTGGAGAGAGAATGTTTTCACTACATATTATATAACTAGAAGTCCCCTGAAAATAATCTTTGCTCTCTTAATCACTGTTCATTAGTATCACTCATAAAAGAAGTTGTGCATATTGGATCCTCCAAACTTTTTGGGAGGACCATAAACATATGAGCTTTTTAATAGTTTGATTTTATTTAAAATTTGTCAATTTGAAAATTGTTGATTTGTTTGTTTGTTTGTTTTATTTTATTTTATTTTATTTAGCCTATAGATAGTTTGAGCTATTGCCATTTCATTGGCTACTTAGATTTTGAGCCCAATGATGGGAATCGACCTGCCCTCACCTTAATTTGGTGTTGGTAGATGTTTGATACCAGTAGATCAAGGTCTCAATGGCATTGATTTGTATATTTAACATTAATTAATATAATTATCAAATAAAAATTAAAGTAACTAGGAATAGCCTAGTGAAAAGAGATTTAGGTAATATGTGTGAGGTTTTAAGTTCAAGCTTTATTATCACTAATGTACTAAAAAAAATGTAGAGTATATGAGTGATAATAAAAAGGACTTTAGAGTATTTTTTGAAAAATAAAAATAAAGTAATTAAACAAGAGTAACAATAGCCGATGAGAAATGACAATGGTTACTCATAAATTTTAAAATAAAAAATATCTTTTATTATAGATGTTGAGATCTTAAATGTGACTTTTTTGGTGTTGGCACTAGCATTTTTCTTAAAAATCCCAAATTTAGGATTAATCTGTCATGTTGAGCGTAAAATAGATATTTTAAGATTAATTCTACATAAGGAGGGGGTAAAAAAGGAAAATTCTATAATGTACATATTTGTAAGATTCAATAAAGCAAACAGCTTTGAAGTTTAGTAAAGAACGAGATACAGTAGATCTGTTTAAACTCAAATATATAACTAATCATGTGTATAGCGGTCTGCATTAGACTCATGAGAATGATATACGCAAGCACTTGCAAGAAATATGGAAATAGGACAACAGTTTTGAATCCATATATTTATCATATTTTAGTGAGAATCTATGATCATATCGTTCTGTAATTACCTCAAGAATGAAACCTTAGAATTAGCACTGAGAACACTCGGGATATATGAAGAATCATATCCAGGAATGACACTGACCATGACCATATTTATAGTTTCATGACCATGATTACATAAAGAAACTTGGAATTATCATTCTGGCAATGACCATGTTTATAGTTTCATCAAGAAAAGGAATGCTTGCGCTCTAAACAACTTTAAAAGACCAAGCACACACTTTGTCCTGTGAAACTTAATTCTAAATCAAAGAGAACTTAACCCATCTGCACCATAATTGTAGCATAGGAGACATTAGAATCTAGCAAACCAAAGTAATGACCTATATCGAATTTGGGTAAACAGGCTTGTTTCAAATCCGTCTTTGGAAAGACACTTCCAAAAACATAAATCCTGCATATGGATCCATGTAAACATTATCCAAACAATATGTAAGACTAGCCTTATTCTACAGAATGATATCACCATTCACAAGTAAGCATTTACAAATTGACACAGGCTATTAAAACCACCATGCCACAGATGAAGCAGCTAATTTGAGCAGCATCCATATCTCTTCAAAATTGATGAATCCTCTTTCACATTTATTGTCTGTCCTTTAGATGGGACGGCTGAAGTACTCGCATTGTCACCGGCCTCAACGGCTCTCTTGCTCACAATGCGGTATATCTGAGTAAGAACCTCAGTGAATGCATTTTCAACATTGGTTGATTCCAAAGCAGAAGTCTCCATGAAGTAGAGAGACTCCTTCTCTGCAAAAGATTTTCCATCCTCTGTTGAGACAGCAACAAGGTGTCGAAGATCTGATTTATTTCCAATAAGCATCACTACAATGTTGGGGTCTGTGTGATCCCTCAACTCCCTCAACCACCTCCCAGCATTCTCAAACGTAGCACTGCGTGTTACGTCATACACAAGTAAGGCACCAACAGCTCCCCGATAATAAGCACTAGTAATGGCACGGTACCTATTACAGAAAAACACAATTTTAGTGTCTGTGGGTAGTAGCTGACACAGGAATGAAGACACATCTACTGCCATTTCAGGAGGGTATCACTTTGTACTTTCTAATGCAATGCACCAGAAATTTCAGCACCACTCAATTTTATCATTGAAATTCAATCTAATTGAAAGCTGTTATTGGTTTCCAAAATATAATGCGAGGAAAAAGGGAGAACTATAGACCCCATCAAGCTCTTCATATTTAAGGTTTGCACTGCACAAGGAAATTCCACTAAGTAAGTAGCTTGAGGTGCTATGCTTATTATTTGAATAAATCATTAATCAATCACCTACAAGGGAAATGCACAATGACATGTATAAGGGATTCAGGAAATTATTAAAATAATTAACCTACTACACATTCCGTTTACGGTACAAATTGTACCTTTTCGACATTGGCACTTTTGGTCACAAACTTAATACAACAATTAACAGGGTATATTAATTGATACTGAAAATAAATTCATGTAATTTAATTAGAAGTTATTAAAAATGAAAAGAACATATACCAAAAGCAACTAAAAGAAAAAAAGAAACCTAAAAGCTTTACTTCTACTTATTTCCTTTTTATACCATCTTTGACTTTGCCTCATTTGTACCTTTGCTTATTGCTTATCAAATTATCTGTTTTCTTGTTGTTGACTACGTTATTTCGAAAAAACGGAAAAGGAAAAGAAAGAAAAAATGAAAGATAAACCCAAAATCTAATACAAGAGACAAGTAGAACATCAGAGAGCTGTAAAATACATCTATAATGATTATCATCCTCTTAGTCTATTATTTAGAATACTTCCCTCATTCCTTTTTTGTAGACTATTAAGATATAAAATCATTCATGTTCCTCTACCCAAAAGGTTAAGGTTTTTGGGAGAAATGGTTCATGACATGGTCTCAAAGCCTATATGACCAAGTAGTTTAGAGTTTGCTCCTTGTTTGCCTCCATTTCTAAATAAAAAAGTTAAATTTTAGCACAAGATAGGGTGCGCCTATGCATTGTCCACACTTCAAGCCCAAAGATGCTCTTGCGTGGGGGACGTGTTAAGATGTAAAATCATTTATGTTCATCTACCCAATAGCTTAAACTTTTGGAAGAGATGGTTCGTGACATAGACCATCATACCAACTTCAGCATAATATAGTTTGGCTGAAACAATGTTGCCTTGAAAGACTACCAATGAATAGATGTGTTAGAAACCGGTATTAGAGAGCTAACAGTGATAGGAAACTCTGGTATATTAATGGAACTCAAGTTGATATCATTGTGATATTAGTATGAGTCTGGCATGGAAATATGAACAAGAAAGAAAAAGATACACTATTTGAGAGACCCAACACTCTCCCAAAGGGCCTTCCACCTAGCCCCTCTCTCTCATATCCCTACATATATGCTTCACTCCCCAAATCCTGTGAAATCCTCCCTCCCTCCCATTTTCATGCTAGTTTAGCAGGTAACTACAGCCCAATTCCTCTGTTAGGAACCCTGTTAGGAACCCAATGGATGACATTGGACCTAGTTCACAGGAAATTAGTGGGTTTAGAGCAAAGAGTAAGGTAATTACTCCTTACGCTAAGGTGCATGTAAGGAGGGACAAAAAGGGAAGGAATGAGAGGAGTGAGACGTGTGGCTTGGGTGGATTTTGTAACTAACTTGCCAGCGAGGCAAGTTAGAGGGTGAGAGGCAAACACTGATTCAAGTATGGGTTCTTTGAGGGAAAAATATAGGGGAGTGGGAGAGATATTGAGGGGGATATCTCAGATTGTGAGTCTTGGACAATTGGGAGAGAACTAGGTCTCTCGAATACCTAGTGCCAACTTATACTATCTTTCTTCTTCAGTGTGAATAATATACAAGAGGAGGAACTTGACATTACTCTAGTGTCAGTCCCTTCACTCATTATACAGCACAATTAATCTTCCATTTACCTTCCATTGATACCAGTTCTAACAACTAGTATCAGGGCCACGATCTTGAGGGCTCAGTGTATGGTCACTACACGTTCTGCTATGGAAGCTCGTTTGGAAGGGGTCGAACACCGTTTGGAGAACCTCTCCATGATGGAACGACTCCAGGAAGAACAAGGACGTGTGCTGACGCTCTTGTCGTGACAAATGGATCAGCTACTGCGTGACTGGAGTGGTAGCCGTTCACGCGGCCGCGATTTCGAACGACGGCACGACCGTCATGCTCGACGACGAGGGGGACCCCATCGGGAGGCATCACGGCGGGGAGAAGGTTCTGCTGAGCGCTTCGAATGTCATTCACAAGCATGGGGGGAAGACCGCTACTCGGATGGAGGGTGGGATGGAGGCCGCCTCGGCCAGGCGACCGCCGGAAGATTGATTTACCGGTGTTTTCCGGTAACGACGCGTACGGCTGGTTGGTGCGCGTTGAGCGTTACTTCCGTGTAGCTCATATCAATGAACAGGAGAGATTAGAGATGGTGTTGGTCGCGCTAGAGGGTGATGCCCTGACTTGGTTCGAATGGTGGGAGGAGGAGAAACCGTTTCCGTCCTGGCACAAGTTTAAGGATGACCTCCTTAAGCGGTTCCAACCAGGGGCTGCCCAGAACCCCATGGGGCCCCTGTTGCAGGTGAGACAAACCGGAGGAGTGTTACAATACCGAAGAGAATTTGAGCTCATGGCGAGAGCTAAGCGGAGCATTGACCCGGAAATCCTCATGAGTATTTTCCACAATGGGCTCAAAAGGGAGATTCGAGCAGAGATGACAGTGGCAGAATTTCCCACCCTGGCTGCAATGATGGATCGGGCCCTGAAGTTGAAAGAGCGTAACATGGCTTAGAAGGAAGCTGGGGTGCAACCAGGAGGGAAGGGTACAGGCGGACCCTCGAAAGGCCCAAGCCCATTTCGTCCTCAGAATTGGGTTAGAAGTAGCCCAGGGGGATTCCAAGGGGGGGTCAAAAAAATGAACCCACTGGGTAAGGGGAGAAGAGGACTAGTGGCATCCAGAAATTATCTCCCGAAGAATTACATGAGAGACAGAGGAAGGGACTGTGTTTTCGGTGTGGGGATAAATGGAACCCGGAGCATGTATGTCGCTTGAGGCATTTTCAAATAGTGCTAATGGAAGAACAGGATGAGGAGGTAGGTGAGGAGGAAGGGGGGGAAACGGGAAATGAGGAAGTAGAGGCACTAAGCTTGAGAACGCTCCAGCTTTCCATCAACAGTTTTTGGGGGCTCACCTCCAACAAGTCTCTGAAAGCTTGGGGGGAGATCAATGGAGAAAAAGTTGTGGTGTTGGTAGATTCCGGAGCCACTGCCAATTTCATTTCTCATAAACTGGTTGAGAAGCTGCAGCTACCAGTTGAGAAGATCTCGAGGCTCCAGGTGGAAGTGGGGAATGGAACCATTGAGGAAGGTTATGGGGTTTGCAAAGAGTTGAAACTGTGGGTGCAAGGGATTCTGATCACCCAGAACTTCTTTGTATTGGAATTAGGAAGATCTGAAGTGGTATTAGGGGCAGACTGGTTGGCTAGCTTGGGCACCTTCAAGGGGAATTACCAAAAAATGACTATAGAGTGGGTTGAGGAGGGTCATTGCATGATACTGCAGGGTGATCCAGCATTATGCAGAACCAAGTCTTCATGGAAAGCAACATTGAAGACTTTGAGGGCTGATGGAGAAGGTTACTTAGTAACCCCAGGCTGGAACTGAACAAGAAGCGATGACAGCGCTTTTAGCAGCAACTCAGCAGCTGTTGGAACAATTTGGGGATATATTTCAAGTACCAACCGGGTTACCACCAAGGAGGGAGCATGACCATGCCATCGTGTTGAAGGAGGGAGCATCCATTCCTCATATTAGACCTTACAAGTACCCACACTATCAAAAGAATGAAATAGAAAGAATGATAGATGAAATGTTACAATCTGGAATTATAAGGCCAAGTACTAGCCCTTTCTCTAGCCCGGTAATATTGGTGAAGAAGAAAGATGGAGGCTGGCGATTTTGTGTAGATTATAGGGCTTTGAATCAAGTAACGGTACCTGATAAGTTTCCCATCCCTGTCATAGATGAGTTGTTGGATGAGCTAGGAGATGCTAAGATTTTTTCCAAGTTGGATTTAAAATCCGGATACCACCAGATTCGTGTGAAAGCAGAAGATGTTCACAAGACAGCCTTTAGAACGCATGAGGGGCATTATGAGTTCCTAGTCATGCCATTTGGACTCACAAATGCACCTTCGACTTTTCAAGCTTTGATGAACAAGATACTGAGGCCTTTCCTACGAAAATTCGTTCTCGTATTCTTTGATGACATTCTGGTTTATAGCTCCACTAAGGAATTTCATCAGATTCACTTGCGACAAATTTTTGAAGTATTGAGAGTTAATGAGCTATATGTAAACAGGAAGAAGTGTTGCTTTGAACAGGTTCAACTTGAATATCTGGGTCACATTATTTCTCAGCAAGGGGTGGCAACAGACCCTAGTAAGGTGAAAGATATGTTAGATTGGCCTGTACCCACTGATCTAAGGAGTCTGCGAGGTTTCCTTGGGTTGACGGGCTATTATCGGCGGTTTGTGGCGAATTATGGGAAGCTAGCATGGCCGTTAACACAACAGCTGAAGAAGGACAACTTTAAGTGGGGTGCGGAAGCCCAAACAGCTTTTGAGAAGCTGAAGGAAGTTATGACTTCTCTGCCAGTTTTGGCTGTTCCTTCTTTTGCTAAGACCTTTGTGATTGAGACGGACGCTTCAGGTAAGGGAGTGGGGGCAGTTTTGATGCAAGAGGGGAGACCAATAGCCTATATGAGCCAGGTTTTGTCTGAAAGGGCACAAAACAGCTCAGTTTATGAAAGGGAGCTCATAGCCATTGTACTGGCAGTGCAGAAATGGCGCCATTACCTTTTGGGACAGCACTTTATTGTGCATACTGACCAGCGGAGTCTGAAATATTTACTGGATCAGCGGGTGATAGGCGTGGACCAACAGAAATGGATGGCAAAGTTACTTGGATTTGATTTTGAGATCAAATACAAGGCAGGAGCAGAGAATGGGGCAGCAGATGCATTGTCTAGGAAGTTGCAGTATTTAGCCATTTCATCAGTTTCTTTTGGGGACTGGACTGAATTAGATGAGGAGGTTCAAGCGGATCCAAGATTACGAGGGATCATCCATGACCTGATGCAAGGTTCTGGGGATCATCCGGGCTTCGAACTCAAGAAAGGGAGACTATACTATAAAGGGAGATTGGTGATAGCTAGGAATTCAACTAAGATCCCTCAGATCCTACAGGAGTTTCATGATTCCAGCATGGGGGGGGCATTCGGGCTTCTTTCACACATACAAACGAATTTCTGGTCTTTTGTATTGGGAGGGAATGAAATCACAGGTCCAACAATACATTAGAGAATGCGACAATTGCCAGCGGAATAAAAATCAAGCCCTCTCACCTGCAAGTTTATTACAACCTCTTCCAATACCGGGAAATACATGGACTGATGTGGCCATGGACTTTATTGGAGGCTTACCTAAGGCTATGGGGATGGACACAGTCATGGTTGTAGTTGACAGAATGACAAAATATGCCCATTTCTGCTGTTTATCTCATCCATATAATGCCAAGGAAGTAGCGGCATTGTTTGTGAAGGAGATAGTTCGATTACATGGCTTCCCAAACTCCACAATTTCCGACAGAGATAGAGTGTTTATGAGCACTTTCTGGACTAAGTTGTTTAGAATGGCTGGTACTAAACTTCGTTACAGCTCAGCATATCACCCTCAGACAGATGGGCAAAGTGAGGTTGTTAATAAGTGTGTGGAGACTTACCTCAGATGCTTCATTGGCTCCAAACCTAAGCAATGGCCAAAATGGCTTGCTTGGGCAGAATATTGGTATAATACCAAGTATCATGGTGCTATTCGAATGACCCCATTCAAGGCTCTCTATGGAAGAGAACCTCCCACTTTGATGAGAGGAGGTGGGGACTCGTCCAATGCTGAGATTCAGGGGTTGATGGAAGAAAGGAATTGCATGCTGGATGAGCTGAAATTCCAGTTGGAAAGAGCTCAAAATAGAATGAGGATGCATGCTGACAGAAAGAGAAGAGATGTTGAGTATGCAGAAGGGGATATGGTGTATTTGAAGCTACAGCCTTATAGGCTCAAGTCTCTCGCCAAAAGGGTCAACCAAAAATTGAGTCCTAGATATTATGGACCTTATGAGATCATTAAGAAGATCAGTCCGGTGGCTTACAAGTTGCAGTTGCCTTCGGGTTCGCAAGTGCACCCGATTTTTCACATTTCTCTCTTGAAGAAATGCACCTCACCAGGAGTGGCTGCTCAACCGTTGCCTGCAACTCTCACTGCTGAATGGGAATTGCAGGTGCAGCCCGAGTTGGTCTTGGCTAGCCACACCAATGCCGCAGGAAAATGGGAGGTTTTGATCAAATGGCAAGGCTTACCTGATTTTGAGAATTCGTGGGAGTTAGCCGATGACATACAGCAGCAGTTTCCTTCTTTCCACCTTGCGGACAAGGTGGATTTCCAAGGGCCGCAAGGTGGATTTCCAAGGGGGGCGTGTTGTTAGGAACCCAATGGATGACATTGGACCTAGTTCACAGGAAATTAGTGGGTTTAGGGCAAAGAGTAAGGTAATTACTCCTTACGCTAAGGTGCATGTAAGGAGGGACAAAAAGGGAAGGAATGAGAGGAGTGAGACGTGTGGCTTGGGTGGATTTTGTAACTAACTTGCCAGCGAGGCAAGTTAGAGGGTGAGAAGCAAACACTGATTCTGTTATGGGTTGCTAGGGGGAAATATAGGGGAGTGGGAGAGATATTGAGGGGGATATCTCAGATTGTGAGTCTTGGACAATTGGGAGAGAACTATGTCTCTCGAATACCTAGTGCCAACTTATACTATCTTTCTTCTTCAGTGTGAATAATATACAAGAGGAGGAACTTGACATTATTCTGGTGTCAGTCCCTTCACTCATTATACAGCACAATTAATCTTCCATTTACCTTCCATTGATACCAGTTCTAACCCACACATCATTAGTGCATGGAAGAAAGGGCAAATGAGGAAATAGACTTAGAGAGAATTAGGGAGTAGTGGGGGGTGCACATTTGAAACCAACTCTGTTGAGTTGGCATGGGTAGTGAGGTGAGAGGCTATATTATGAGAAAGGTGTGTGAAGAGAGGTTAGGTAGAAATTGGACTAGGCTTTTGGGAGAGTCTGAGCCTCTCCAATGCTCAAGAACTTCCTCCTCAGTTTCATGCTGACTTTGTATTTTCTTCTTCTTCCTCAAATGATCCGCATTGGTTCAGCTTGACGGTGTTAATAGTACACTCAGTTTCTTTTATTTTCTGGTTCCTATTTGTGGTCTCTATCATCCTCCTTCTGTACCTCACTCATATTTTCCCCACCATTCTATATATACGGGTATCTAACAATACTCTAGCCCAAAAAGATCCACCTTGCCCTCAAGGTGATGGGTTGGGTAATGTGCTGAGGCAACTTGAAGAGACTTCCACCTAGGTCCCATTGCCTAAAATGGGCAAAGCAATGCCTACGGCTCTCAAAGAAACACTAGTTTCCAAATCAACTGCCATGCATGCTGGAAAATGGAAATCAATGGCCTCCAGCTGCTTGCTGCAGATAGAAGCTGTGGCTAGACTAGAAGGAATTATAACTTTAATACTCTCCCTATAACCTACCAACACAAGGATCACCACCCATTTGTACTCTGTGATACCCAACTAATAGATATAGATGAGTCTTTAACAATTGCAACCTTGTAAAGTATTGGGATTACCATCCCAACAAATGATGCCTGCTGACCCCAAGGAAGCCCATTGGTTTTCCTGCTTGCCTCTAGAGAATTAAGTAGATCAACAAGTTTATCATTCTCCCATTCCAACTTATTGGCCACTAAATGATTTTTTTAATGCCTTCTGCGCCAATTGCATTTCAAAGTAACATGTTTCAAAATCCACAAATTGCGAAGAAGTTCTGCTTAAAGAACTCAACTTCACATCTCAACATGTCCTGAGCAATCAACCTACAATCAAACAATCCTCCATTCCAGTTCATAATAACTCAATCTGTTCCCGTTTTCTTGTAGATCTGAGTGCTTAAAGTCAGAAGCCCACAACTCAACATTATCAGAACTATGCATGGCCAGAACCTCTGTCCTATGTCTAGCCTCCCTTGCCCTTAGACGATGAAGAGAAAGTCCTGCAGGTTCCAGTTCTCCAAACAGGTCACATGTCACATGTCTTTTCAAGAGCTCCTAGAAATATGCTGAATTCACAAAGAGAAGTCCCATCTCCCCCAAAAGTCAAACCACATAAACCATATTGTGAGATTCATGTGTACCAGCGGCTGAGTAATAAACAACATAGAGAATATCAAGAACTGATTCATCAACTCGGGTTGGCCACTTACCAGATTCTAGCACCAAGTTTTCCCATATGTGACACATAAAAAATGATAATACTATCAACTCGCAGCCCACACCACTGCACCCGCCGTTGGAGATGAGAATGACCCTTCTCAAAAGATGCTATGAGGCAACTGTATGTCAATAGGAAGTTCCTTCCCTGGCTCCAAAAACTTTGATTCGAGTTTAGAATGAGTTTGGTTGCTAAAAGCATGCAATTTAACACAAGTTACACCCATATCATCCAGTCTCTTTTGACAACTCAAGTTTGAACCAACAAAAATCCACAATACCTTTCTCCTTGCATAGTGCCAGTTCTCCCAAATTAGGCCCACAAGTGTTTGCCCCTTACCTACACCGCTTCCCTCTCTAATACCAAATCTTGCTCTTGTACCATGTGGGAGATGTAGGCAGAGTCTTCCAATAAGTGCCTCTCTAGCCCTACCATCTACATCCTCCTCAGTCCTCACGCTTGACTTCAATAGCCGCCTTGAACGGCTTCAAGGGACCAAGGAACCCCTTTAGGCGTGACTAGTTTTGTTTCCATTGCCCCAACCCTAAAGGACAGCTCTCTTTAGTTTTCAAACAAGGAACAAGGTTCAACCCAAACCAAGCTTCCCACTGATGAGTTTT
Source organism: Pterocarpus macrocarpus (assembly GCA_031439585.1). Lineage (NCBI taxonomy): Eukaryota > Viridiplantae > Streptophyta > Magnoliopsida > Fabales > Fabaceae > Pterocarpus > Pterocarpus macrocarpus. The sequence continues at coordinate 55,653,331 of CM062522.1, forward strand.
CAGACCCCTTGTTCTACATATTCCAAACTGGGTTGGGCCCAATAACTCCATAACAAGGTCCTTCTTCAAAACACCTACTCTTTTTCCTTTTGGTTTAGGTCTAGCCCATTATATCCCATGAATGGCTGGGTTGTTGGGTTTCCCCATTTGCCCTACACCCCTTCTCCTTCTCCTCTCCTCTCATGCAGCAACTAAGAAGAATTGGTTTTGCAATCGCTGCGGCCACCAGCACCTCCACTGCAGATGTCTCAATGGCCACCATACGAGGTGCTGAGTTTGGTGGGTTCAACAGTTCAAGTGGCTCCACTAGCTTGGCTGGTTCCAGCAGCCCAAGTAGTTCTAGTGATGGCAATTGCATGGCTAGGCTTCTTTGAACTTGAATTTTAGCAGCCTTCACCTCGATCCCCTTATGCTCGACTTCTAATCCCCATGGCCTTCCTCCTTTTCAGCATTCCTTTCTCTCTACAGCCTTAAACTAGCTACTAGGACAGTTCTCACGTACCACTTCCACGCGCCTAACAGGGTGCTTCTCCTTCCCACATACCATGTCCTTCTGCTCATTCGTTGCTGGACTAGGCTCTTCTTTCTTTTTTCTCCATCGTCCCCCTCATCTCAATGGAATCTGAGTTCTGAGAATAGTGACCAACAATCACCTCCCCCATTTCCTCTTCTCCCATTGATTCCTCGACGTCATAAGCATCTTGCCTAGATTTATTCAAATCCCCTCCCCCCTAATTATCTTCATCCTCCTCCTCATCCTACTTGAAGGAGGAACAGGAACTCCAAGAGCCAATTCTTCCATACCACCACCCAGCTTCACCTTATTCCCAAACCAATAATCAATGTTGCCTAAGCCACATTTTTTTCTCACCAGCCTTTTGATTTTCTACAAACTCTTCACCATCTCTTCTACCCTTTCATCCATGGCAATAGGCTGCGTGAGCACCATCCACAAGCTCCCCAAGACCAAGGAGCTTCGATGCAATTAGAAAGCTAAGAGAGGTAGAAAGCTCTGGTATTTTAATGGAACTCAAACAAATATGAATGTGACATCAGTACGAGTCTAGTATGGAAAAGTGAACTAGGAAAAAAAAGATAAAATAAGTATTTGCGAGACCCAGCACTCCCCCAAATGGCCTTCCAACTAATTTGCTAACCACCCCCAATATCACATCTCCCCATATATAGTTCACTACCAAGATCCAGTAAAATCCTCCCTCCCTCCCATTTTCACGCCAACTCAGCAAGTAGCTCAGCAGGAAGTTACAACCCAATTCACTCTATTGCCCCTCACTCATATTTTCCCAACCATTCAATATATACGGGTGTCTAACAATGTGACATTTAGGGGTGAAAATAGACTAGGCTAGGCTAGATTTTGACTTAAATAGACTTGGCCTGTATTTCAAATATGCAATTTGAGCCCTGGCTATGATATAGGGCTTTCTTCTTTTTTTTTTTTTTTTTTTTTTTTTTGAGGCGGCCTAATCTGGCCTTTTTAAAAGCCTAGCCTAGCCTAAAAGTCTATTTAGAGACCCTACTTGATAGTAAGGCTTTTAAATAGACCCAAAAAAAAAAAAAAATCCTACTCTTAAATAGGCTAAAAGGCTTTTAAATTTACCCCAAAAGGAAAAAATTTAAATAGGCTAAAAGGATTTCTAAATAGACTAAAAGGTTTCTATTACTATTAGTGTTGTTGAAGAAATAATAATAATAATATAAATAGACCAACCTGTTAGGTCTAATAGACTTTTTTTATAGTCTATAGCCTAGCCTTGCTAATTAAAAAGTCTTCTTTGAAAATATCTGGCCTAACTTATTTATTAAATAGGCTAGGCCAAACTAGGTCTAATGTGGGCAAGGCCAAAGGCCCTCGACGAGCCGTTTCTCCTATTTCCACCCCTCTTGACATTAAACCAACATGGAAAGCCAACAATTTTCTTCATTGCGCTCCCCCCCCCCCCTCCTTCTTTTTTTCTTTCTTTTTTTATGTGATATCATACCACCAATTGTAGAGGAGGGGGAATTCAATTTAGGAACCTCCCATTAATTAAAGGGAGCCAGTGCCACTACATTGAAACCATACCTACCCTCTCTACTCCATATGTATGATATTATAAAGATAAATTTTCTGATAGGATACACATAAATTAATTAATCGGCTGCATCCTAGCCATATCTACACCAAGTAGGTAGTAAACATAGGTACACTGAGGCATACACAGACCAAAGGCTAGTAAAGATCAGGTTTGCAAGATGCACATGCACATTCAAACCCAACTGGACAGTTGTGAAATGTGAAGGCAATATCAAGTATATATTCAAATACATAAATTCATTTGATATATGCACAAGCAAATGGCACGCAAATTGAGATCATTCATGGTTGCACACTTGCATGAGTTAAAACCATTCACTTACCAGAAGGGGGGGGGGAATCAAAATTAAAGGCAACCAAAATATAAATTGCAACTTCTTGTTATCTATACTCTTTTGCAGTTGCCCTGGATGAAGTAACTAATCCTAAAAACAGCCATTACAAGGTCCTTAAGGGCATGTCTCAGCCACACAAGAAATAATGCTCAGTTTACAACTTTTAGAACTACAGTTTTACCCACAAGGACAGGATCACTTTTCCACTAATTCACTAATATCAATTGAATTGAAACTGAAATGGCCTTTAGGCTTCATTGATCAATTTATGCAGTCAAAAAGGTGCAGAAGGAAAGCCCTGACAGACAAATAAAAGGGAACCAATGCCCTCATCATTACAATGTAGACATTAATTCCCTAAAATGTTAATTTCCAGTTTCATCCATCAGAAAGTAAGTCTAAAAACATAATCCATCCGGAGATTTTATGTAATAACAATTTATCAATATCATTGGAAACCATCTAATAGGGACAACTTTGAGTAAAACTGAAACACCTTAGTGGAAGTTTCCCTAAGGGAAGGACCGAAGGAGGGCCTTGAGTAGACTGAATTTGGCAGAAATAACTACTTCTTTGCAATAAGCCAATAAGCAAGATATTAACACTTAAATACAGTGGTTCACACAACAAGCTCAATGAGACATTAAATATTCATCTTTCCAGTGAGATACTACTTTTGGCTTTTCAATGTATGATAATACAATATCAATCCAGAGAAACCTTTAAAAGATCATGATATACCATCAACTGCAAAGAGTTGAAAGGGCTAAAAGATCTGATTTTACATGACTTTTGACCTTAGGGGACAATGAAATAATCATCACACTTCTTCCTTTTGATCATAATTTTGAAAAAATTGCTCTCTAACATGAAGTCTATAGGAAATGTTGAAGCATACAAATCCATCAATGTGTCACAACTTATGATTATCCGCTTAAATTCAAGTTTTCTACCTCTGCATTAACACCCAGTACCAAAATAGCTAAGCTTATATAACATATTGCGATCCAGCAATATTAAAAAATTAAATGGAAAATGAGAATAGGCTAAGTAAAGAGTACTACAGAATAGCATCCAATTATGTATTAAAGCATCATATATCTACAAAACTCAGCTCGAAACATAAAATTCACACCATAAAAACACCGAGACAATCATCGTTACGACTCATGTAGAAAAGAAAGCAACTGTAGTTCGCAAACCCCCCCTGCAGCCCAGATAAAATTATGACTAACCATACTCCATATATACAAAGAGAAATAATAATATAATACCCTTAACATCCTGGAGTGATATCACAAACAAACTCCTGTTCCTCTTATTAACAAAGAGTTAATTTAAAAAAAAATATTTATGTCATTCCCAACTTATAAGAATTTCACATCTGATTCAATATTCATTAAAATCAAAAAGAAACGATCATACTTTCCAGTACTAAAGCAACAAGGGCTTCAAGAAACAAATCAACAATCACAGCTCAAGGAGAAACAAAAAAAAAAAAAAAAAATTCTAAAAAATTTCAAATACCCATGATTCCCCAGATGCACAAATCAATCAAAATAGAGAGAAAGGACGGACCTTTCCTGGCCAGCGGTGTCCCAAATCTGGGCCTTGATGACCTTGCCATCAATATTCAAGCTCTTGGTGGCAAACTCGACCCCTATGGTGGACTTGGACTCCAAGTTGAACTCGTTCCTTGTGAACCTCGAGAGCAGGTTCGATTTGCCCACACCCGAATCACCAATCAGCACCAGCTTGAACAGGTAGTCGTACTCATCATCAGCCCTGTACCCAGCCATGCTCTCTCCTATCTATTCCTTCCTTCACAGCTTTGGTTTCTCACAAATTCAATTAAAGTTGTTGGTGACACACACAGAGAGAGAAAGAGAAAGAGAGAGAAGGAGGAGGATCTACGTATTCTGCTTTTTTTGTGATGGTGTTGTGCTATTGTTGGTGGCGTATTTTAGTTTAATTTTAAGTATTCCTAGTTATGTTAAAGAACAGAGACGGTAAAGGAGGGAGGGATTTTTTTTTTTTTTTTGGGTGGTAAATGGGAGCGTGGAATTTGGAATTTTCGGGATACTGTAACGGGTGAATCGGTTGTTTTTTGTTTGAACTGGGAGATTAAAATGGATAGCTCTGTTGCGGGATCACAGTTGGAGAGTAGGGGCGGCCCCTGGATCGTGGGAATCGTGTATGTAGGGATTCTACGAAGCATATGCCACAATTTGTTGCTTTTTTTCAACTATTTGAATTAAATTATGAAGGTTTAAATTAGTTTCTGATCCTTATACATGTCCCATATTATAATCTGGATTTAATTTAAATGTATTATTAATGTAAAAAGCTCTTACATATATATCCAATCATATATTGTTATATCAATAAAAAATTTTGATATAATCACCCACTACTTAAATGGTCATGTAAATGGAAGGTTTTGATTGGATGATAATGTAAAAAAATTTTACACTATTAGTGTATCTCAATTAAACTCTTATAATTTTAGTTTCTATACTAAAAAAATTTTGGTTTAACTCTTTACACTAATACTTTATTAAGGAATTAATCCATGTTGTTAAAAAATTACTAAATAGTATTAATTTTTGCTAATGTAATTAAACGGCTTTGATATAAATATGGTATATTATTAATATAGTTTTAAAATAACCTCTTTTAGATCCTTTTTATACCTGAAACAACATTCTTTTTAAAAATAGAAAAGTGACCGAAATAATATTATAATAACCATTTTAAGGTCGAAATAATTTCAACTGAGTTTTACTATATCCGATATCAACTCATGTTAAGCACATCAATAAAAACTAATATTGTCTTATAATTTTCTAATAATAGGATTAATTCATTATCATTATAGGAAACAAAACCAAAATTTTTTAATGTATAGGGATTTAAACCAATTTTTTTTAGCATAAGGAATAAAACCAAAATATAGAACACGTATAGACACAAAAATCTAGTTTTAACCAATTATAAATCATAGTGAAACAATTAAAAAAGAGTTTAATTTTAATGCACTGATAATGTAAAATTATCATATATTACCGTAACAATAAATTGGTTTGACTTTTACACCCATTACTTTAAGAGTGTATTTGGATGATAGGCAATAATGGGAAAAGGAATTTGTCCCTTCGTTTAGAAGTTTAATAATAGATAAGAATGAAAGAGAACTCACGGAGAGTAGTTCCCCTCATTCCCCCTTCAAAATTCTATTTTCTCTTCCCCAAACTTGTGGTGGAATGAGGGGAGCTAAAATTCATTTTAAGTTAAAAATAAATATATTATATTTTTGTCCCCTATTATATGTATAATATTCCACGTTGCATAAGTATGGATGTGAATATTGAATATGATACGATATATAAATACAAAAATTTTATAAAAATATAAAATACAAATTTTGCAATTATATATATTAAATAAAAATATATATTTATATACAATATGGAAACTTTTTTAAGTAACCCAATGGAGTACAAATTTCTAAAGAAATACTCAACAACAATAGTTTTTCTCATATTTCATAGTGAACATAATCTTATTCAATTATAAATTAAGCTAGTAAAAATTTAAAATAATATAAATTTTAATTAGAGTTTTAAAACCTAGAATTGTGTACGAGCAATTAGGGATGTCAATTTTACGAACAGTTGTAAGAATTCATGCGAAGGTCAATAATCCTGGTATAGTGCGAATGGTGACTTCTAGCACAGATCCTTCATGGGAACCCCCTGATGGTGGAGGCTCACCAGAGAAACCAAGGTGGGTTTTTGTTCAAAGATAAGCTTCTAGAGATTAAAGGTAATATGGTTCCTAGGAAACGAGTGGATCTTATTAAGGAGCAACTTGCAGGGTTTAACTTTGCTGACGATTATCCCCTTTATCCAATCTTTGTTTTGGATGAGTCCATTAAGAAAGAGATTTCTAATCCTTGGAAGGAGGCTCTGGTGGTGAAGTTACTAAGGAAGGATATAGGTTTCTTAGCTATGCGAGACAAACTAAAGAAGCTTTGGAAACCAGTTGCAAATTTTGATTTGCTTGATATAGGGCATGGTTTTCTTCTTGTGAAATTTGATGATGATGGGATAGATCAAAGGTGGTTGATGGAGGTCCATGGATGCTGTTTGATTATTATTTGGCTGTTCAATCTTGGACCCTGGAATTTGTAGCTTCTTCTACGAAAATTGATAGGACTATGGTGTGGATTAGATTTCCGAGTCTAAATGTGGCCTACTATGATGAAGATGTGTTGATGGCATTGGCTAGTAGGTTTGGTTCCCCAGTAAAAATTGATCATAATACATTAAAGGTTTCCAGAGGCAAGTTTGGTCACGTATGTTTTGAGATCAATCTTAACAAGCAGGTGAAGGGAACTATATGTGTAGAAGGTCAGTGGATGAAGATTGAGTATGAAGGCCTTCATATTATATGCACCAATTGTGGCCACTATGGTCACTATTCTAGAGATTGTATAGTTCAAGAAGATCCAGTTATGATGAACAAGGAGGAGTAGGTTATGCCACCGCAGCACTTAGTGGTTCAGCAGCCGACCAACGGATCTCATGGTGGTTAGAATTTGATTTCAAATTCAAATCAGATAAGGATTGATATCCCTAAAGATCCACTCGAGGACTAGATGATTGTTGTGAGGAAATCAACGGGAAATTTTGATCAAAAGAATAAAGGAAAGAAAGTAGTCAATGACTGAGAATTAGGAGGAATAAATGCTTCAAATCGACTCCAGAATCTTGAGGTGGAAAAAGTTTATAATGTGAATAAATAGAGCCTACATGTTGTTGCTGAAATTGGTGTGCATGCAGACATGCAAGCTTCATGTAAGCCTCATCCAAAGAAGTCTTGGAAGCTGAAAAAGCGGTTGTTAGCCCAATCAAACTGGGTCACAAGAAAGAGTCTGCAATGGGCCACAAAAAGGGAACCAATGATAGAGTCATGCATAGCCCAATCAAGAATGTTGCTATTGTTGGCAGGTCTTCACTGAAACAAACAAAAGGTCCATTTGGGGGGATTTTAGAAGTTGGCTCCACGTCTAAGTCTACTGTGAAGAGATGTTCCAAGTCTACCTTTTCACAGTGTGTAAGAGATCACTAAGTTTTGTCCTTGACTGAATCCAAGAAGAATATTTTGAAGCGATCTAGGATGAAACTCACATCAACACATGTAGAACTGGCTATTCAATCTAATATTAATACCAAAGTAGAGACAGAGAAAAAGGATTTTTTTAGGTGGGATTAAAACACATCCTCCTGATAATTCTAGTGTTGATAATACCACTTTAGTGGTTAATGAGAGTATGGATGAGACAGTCATATGCGCTGATGGAAGTCTTCAGATGGACGAAGAAAAGTCTAGGGGAGGGGCTTGAGTGTGGTTCTTGACTTTTTCTCTTTTGATTGTTATGATGATATCTAATGTGAATATGCTAATTTGGATTGTAGAGGTGCTGCAAAGCGCAATTTTGCTGGATTTATCAAAGATTTACATAAGAATTATGGGTTTGCTATTTTGGTTCCTTTGGAAACTCGCATTAGTGGGTTGAAAGCAAATAGGATTTCTTCGAAGTTAGGTTATGATGGTATGTTCCGTGTTATTCCTGATGGGTTTGCTAGTGGTATATGGATCTTTTGGGATATGAATCTTTGGAAACTTGATATTCTTAATTTTGATAGTCAAGTTGTTCATATGAAGCTTGGCGCTATTGGTTCTAAGGCTTGGTGTTTCTCTGCTTGTTATGGAAGACCTCAATAGGTTATTAGGGAAAGTCTTTGGAGTAGTCTAAAAAATTTTCATTCTTCGGTTGATAGTCCTTGGGTTGTTGCAAGGGATTTTAATGCAGTAGTTCACGATTGTGAAGTTGTGGCTCTCAAAATCCTAGATGTAGTTGCTCAGCTTTTAGAGACTGCATTGAGTTTTGTGATTTCCGAGACTCGGGGTTTCAAGGACCTCCATTTACTTGGCAACATAATATGCTGAAGGAAAGACTTGATAAAGTTTCGGTTAATAGGGATTGGCTTTTCCATTTCTCAAATATTTGGGGTTGTGCATCTTCCTATGTTTAATTCAGACCATAGCCCTTTGTGGGTGCATACAAGAACTTTGTTGAATTCTGCCAGGAGGCTGAAGCCTTTCAAATTTGTGGCAGCTTAGCTGAGTCATGATAGTTTTGGTGATTTGGTGAAGGATAGTTGGAGTAGTAATAATGCTTAGGGTGTTAATGTTGAGGCATTTACTCATACAGCTAGTCATTGGAATAAGAATGTTTTTGGTCATATCCAAAAAAGAAAGAGCATTCTTATCTGAAGACTTCAAGGTATTCATAGGGCCTTATCTAATGGGTCAAACTTATTTCTTGAGGATTTATAGAAACAACTTTGGCATGAGTATGAGCTTACTTTGTTTGAAGAAGAATCTTGTGGGCTCAGAAATCTAGATGTAGATGGCTTATGCAAGGAGATAGAAATACCAAATATTTTTACTTATCTACATTGGCAAGAAGAAGAAGGAATAAGGTGTTAGCTCTTAAGAATGATGAAGGATATTGGATTTATGATACTAAGGTCCTTAAAAATATGACTAGAGAATCTTTCATGTCGCTTTATTGTGAAGAATTTTCTAATTCTAATTTTCCTTTATATGGTTGTTTTCCTTCAGTGTCCTCTGTTGATTAGGAGTTCATTCACAAAGCCTTAATAGTGGAAGAGATCAAGAATTCACTATTTTCTATGGGGGGATTGAAGGCTCCTGGTCTAGATGGTCTTCATGCTCTCTTTTTCCAGAATTAGTGGAGTGTTGTTGGTGATTCAATTTGTGCTTTGGTTTTTGATATTTTTCATCATCTGCACTAGGTAAGAGAGATTAATCAAACTTTTATTTCTCTTATTCCAAAGGTAGAAAATCCATAATTAGTTAAACATCTCTGGTCGATTAGTCTTTATAATGTTGTTTACAAGGTAGTTACAAAGATTATTGCCAATAGGCTCCTAAGGATTATGCCTGTTGTTATTGCTCTTACTCAATGTGGGTTCATCCGTAATAGAAGTGGGTCATACAATGTCATTGTGGCTCAAGAGGTGATTCATAAAATTAGGACTGTTAAGGGGAAAAGGGGGTACATGGCCATTAAAATTGATTTGGAAAAGGCATATGATCGACTGGATTGGAATTTTGTTATTGATTCTCTCAGAGATATGGGTCTCAATGATCATTTCTATCAGCTTATTTGGCATTGTATTTCTTCTTCATCTATGAATATTTTATGGAGTGGGGAGACAACTGGGGAGTTTCATCCTTCTAGAGGCATTCACCAAGGTGATCCGCTTTCTCCATAATTTTTTGTGATATGTGTGAACGACTCTCTTATTTGAGCTAGGCTTCGGTTGATGATGGTCTCTAGAACCTAATTACTCTTTCCAGGGATGGCCCTCCCATTACACATCTTTATTTTGCTAATGATCTCTTTATTTTTGTGGAGTCTTCTTTGGAACAAGTGGAGGTGATTAAGAATTACTTGGACATATTTGTAGCTAGTTCTGGATAAAAAATTAGCTGTGAAAAAACTAGAATATATTTTTCGAAAAATGTCCATCATTCTAGATCTATGGAAATTGCTAATGAATTTGGCTTTTCTCTCACTAATGATCTTGGTAAGTATGTTGGTGTTCTTCTTAATCATAAAAGAATGTCTTCTCGTTTTTTAGTCATGTCACTGATAAAATTATGTAGCGTTTGAGTGCGTGGAAAGCAAATTCTTTATCTATGGTTGGCAGGTTGACACTCTGTTCCTCTGTTATTACATCCATGCCCACTTATTCTATGCAAACTGCTTTGTTGCCCTCTCCGGTGTGTTCAAAAATTAATTCTCTATGTAGGCGTTTTCTATGGGGATCGATAGATAGCAGGAGAATTCATCTTTGTAATTGGGCCTAAGTGTGCAAGCCCAAGTATGCTTGTGGTTTGGGTTTGTGTTTTGCTGAAGCTTCTAATTTGGCCTTTATGGCTAAAATTGGTTGGGGTCTTATTGATAATAATGGCCTTTGGGCTCGGGTTTTGCGTAGTAGATACAAATGTGGCAAGGATCTAATTCCTCATATCTGTATTCAATCAGGTTGCTCTAATCTTTGGAAAGGTGTTTGTCGTGCTTGGCCTTTGGTGGAGAATAATATAATGTGGAGAATTGGTAATAGTGAGCGAATTTATTTTTGGAAGCACAGATGGCTCCCCCCAAATTGATAATTTATTTTCTCATGCTTTAGTGCATCTGGATGAAGATTCTTTAAATGAGAAAATTTTTGGTTATGTTACAATGGATGGGGGTTGGATTTGGCCAAAGCTTAATGCTATTTTGCCCAGGAATATTTGTGAATTCATTACGGTAATGGCTCCTCCTTCTCCGTATGCTGATCATGATGTTCCTGCTTGGGGAGTGAGCCATGATGGTAATTTTTCTATCAAGACTGCCTACCTCCAATTTGCTAATTTGTATAATGCTCCTAGTGAACCTTTATTTCATTTGATTTGGAAATAGGGTGGTATGAAAAGGATTCGGATGTTTCTTTGGCAACTTGCTTCTGGTTCCTTAATAACTAACATATTTTGTATGTAGAGACATATTTCTACAGACTGTTGTTGTTCTAGGTGCAATGAGGGTCTTCATGAAACAACCCTCCATGTAGTTCAGGACTGTTCTATCATTGCCGGGTTTTAGGTGAAGCTGGTTAATCCGATGGTGCGTGCTGATTTTTATACTTTGGATATGCATCAATGGTTGCTATATAACCTTAACTATAATGCACCTAGATTAAGTAATTGGCCTCTTTTGTTTGGATTTGCAATTCATTTCCTCTGGCAAGTTTGTAATGAAGAATTGTTTGAGAATGCTACTCCTTCAGGATCGGAGATCTTTGATCATTTTTTGGCTGTTTCAAGCTCAGTAGTTGGCCTATGGTTTTTCTCATTTAAATCTTCCATCTTCCAGTAAAGGCCAAACTTTAGTTCATTAGCATTTTTCGCGTGATGGGTTTGTCAAGCTTAATTGTGATGGATCTATTTTAGCTTCAAAAACTTCTGCCTATGATGGCCTTATTCAAGATTGTTCAAGACTTTTTTGCGGAGGCTTTGTTGCCAATTTGGGCATTTGTCCTATTACAGTTGCTAAGATATGGGCTATGTATTACTTTCTCCATTTAGCTTGGCAAAAAGCCTTTAAGTGTGTCTTGTTCGAGTCTGATTCTTCTAGTGCTTTATCTCTAATTCAGAAGGATTCCATCGATAGACATCCCTTTGCATCTATTATTAAGCATGTGCGTGATCTTCTCTCTCATGATTGGGAGGTTCATATTTCACATATTTTTCGTGAAGGAAATAGAACTGTAGATTTTCTAACTAATATTGGTCATTTAGCCCAGCTTAGTGTTTGTTTTTATGAGTCAGTCCCTAATGGTCTTGCTTCTTTGTTGAGGGATGATGCTATGGGTGTTTCCTTTTATCGTTGTGTTTCTTAGTTTGTTCCTTGTTTTGTTTAGGCGTTAGCCTCGTTTTCCCACTAAAAAAAATAGGGATGTCAAATTTACATGCACTCGCAGGTACTTACAGATAATACCCGTGACGAGGCGGGTATCGAAGGAGAATTTTCAAATACTCATTTGTTAAATGAAGTAGATGGGGATCTGATATATATATATATATATATATATATATATATATATATATATATATATATATATTAGTTTTTTTCAAAAAGAATGTACAAAAGGCAAAATATTTATCAGAAGAAAATCAACTACATTCCTTGGAGCTGGTAGGAATAGGATCCTTGTCAAGTTGTTTTGATGATTTGGTTCCTTTACACTTTGTAGCCATGTTGGAAGAATGATTTGTTGAAGTTGATCCATGGTGTCATCCACAAGAAGATGACCAAATACAGAATATGAAATTAAAAAACACCTCTCAAGTATCATTAGTAATCTGCATCTTTTTTTTTTTTTGAAAGGATATTGTGAAAGTTGTATTACTATTATGTTTTTATTTTTATTTTGAGTAATTTAAGTGGTAAATTATGGTATTAGAATTATTTTTATTTATTTTGCTTTTCTAATTTTTTTAAATTTTTAATAATATATGGGTATCCATGGATATCCGCAGGTACCCACTTATTTATGAAGGCCTCCAAACATGGGTACTCCCATGGTATGGGGCAGGTACCTATCCACTAGGCGGGTGACGAGGGCCTATCCTCGCCCCCACTTACACTCCTAGTAGCAATTGATAGCATGCATGTGTTTGTGAAAGTTTTTTGTAGAAGAAGCTCTTAAATATTATAGTAGAACAGATTTTCCAACCCAAAATATCTTAGCAACATGCTTTGTTGATTTGAAGTTTACTTATGTCTTACCTAGTTAGGAAGGAACAACATCTTAAAAATTTATTGGCATGTCAATATACATTGAAAATTCCAAATGGTTACATATAACTTAATAGTAAGATTTTATTCTACATCAACTTACATCGATTTTCTAGGAAGATATTTTCTTGTTAATGCTAAATTTATGTCGAGGAGTGAACCAATAACACCTTATGAGCAAGTATTGCACCATTTAAAGAAATATTCAAGAAATCCACCTCAAATTTCAAATGAAGTATTCAATCTGCGACAAGTATCCTTGCGAAATGCAATTGAAAAAGCCTTCTAGGTTTTTTTGTTAAAAAATGGTTTGCAATTTTTCTATAAATTACATTATCTTTTATGGATTTATACATTCTTATAGATTTTTTTTATTTGAAATTTATCATAAATATTGAGTAATTATACTAAAAAAAAACCTAATTTGTGATTGTTATGAGATTCAATTAAAGGTTTAAAATAATTATTTACTTATTAGTTGAATGTTTGGTTTTTATAAATACATAATAACAACATAGAGCTATTAAATGAGTTATTTGGCAAGTTAATATTTATAAATGTTTCATTCCTTTATAATGTAACTTTCAACACAATTGATGAACTTCAATTTCTTTCCCTTATTAATCTTTCAAACAAGCAGGAAGGTAACTTTTTCCTATCTTTTCCTTCCTTTCCAATCCCTTCCTACCTATTCTAATCTATTCCATTAATGAAAGAACATCCAAACACACTATAAGGGGAAAAAAACACTTTATTCCTCTTAATTATAAGTCATATGAACTTTATCCCAGTATTTTGAAAATGTGCAAATCGAGCTCTGAACTTTCCTAAATGTGCATTTTAATCCTTTTGTTAATTATTTATTCATTATTAACTAAAAATAAGTGCACTATATTCCTTGAACTTTGAGTCATCTGTGCTTTATTCCCTAAATTAAAAAACGGCATATATCTTGATACCCTAAACTTTCTTGAACATGTGCTATTTTTATTAACAATAGATAAAAAGTTAATAGAAGAGTCGATTTGCACAGTTAGAAAAGTTCAGTGGTTGATTTGCATGTATTCAAAATGTTGGGGATAAAGTACACATAACTTACAGTTCAAGGGAGTAAAGTGCTTTTTTCCCTTACTCTAAAAGTCATGCTCTGATGCGGCTCCGGCAAGCATACCGGATCGTACAAGTAATAAAGTGATGAGAAAAGTATCATTCCCATGAGGATAGATCAAATACCAGGTAGTTTAAGGGATGACTATTTGGATGCAATGAATTCACGGATAAAGAAATTAAAATTTAAACAAAATAAAATAAATAAGAAAATTAATAATGTAGACGGATGCTAACTGGGTAAACAAATGCAATGGGATGGATGCTAGGGCTAATTAATTTCACCTATTGTAGACACATTTATTATGAATTTCTGTTAATCAGTTCCTATCCTAATTGACTCACGGTCGGCTCCCCTTAGTTTATTCCTAGCCTCTCTCGAGGTCAAGCAATACTCTTTATCCTAAACTGATTGCCTAATCTCTTAGCACAAACTAATCTAGGTAAAGGTTGAAGCTCTATGGGTTCCTATATTGACTGCATGAACCGCGTTTGTCTATCTCTAGTTTTCGCTCAGCTCACGATGTTTATGTTAATAGGCTCTATTCACAAACCCTCTCTCGAGTTATTGTAAATCTCCAAATCAATTAATTGGTGATCAAGCAATTAAAAGCATTAAGAACAAACAAAAACACTAAGCAATAGAGATAGAAAACAAGATTAACATTAATTCATGAGTAAACTTGCCGTACAAAAAGGGTCCATTAACGCCCTAGCAAAAGAAAACTAGTTCATAACTGAAGAAAAGAAAACAATGAAAGAGTATGAAGATGAGAAGATAGAAGAAACAAAAGCCATGGAGAATTCTGGCTAGAGACAAAGATTCGGAAGAATGTGGATCTCTCATTGTTGAACTTGAGCTCTGGAATCCTTGAATCTTCATCTTCAATCTCTCTGGAAGAAGTCTTCTATCTTCGGAAGGGTGTGTGTGTCTAGGGATCTCTTTTTTTGACCTTATGTGTTGCCTTTTATAGTCTACGGATTCTTTTCTCGAATTTTGGCCCGAACCAGCAACTTGCTGCAAACGGCGTCGCGCTATAGCGTAAGATAGCGCGCTATAGCGCACATGCCTGACAATGCCAACTATTTTTACACACTTCCAAGCTCTATAGCGGTCAGAATAGTTGGAATTTAGCCTCGGTGGTAGAAATAGTGATTGTAGATATTTAAGTAAGCTTTCCAACGCAACAAGAATCACCTCAATCGGAGTTCTTTAGCTCAAGATATAAGTGAAATAGTGATAAAAGGTCAGACTTGACAGCATAAAAAACGAGATGAAGCTTCAATCTTGTTTTGCCTTTTTCTCCTAGAAAAGTCCAGAACTGGAAAAAGTATCCAACAACAAAGTTGAAGATCTTCTTCTCTTCTTTCCAAAGAATCTTGAATCATCATAATCCGATTTCTAGAGAGCTAGATATTGAATTTCCAATGCTGAAAGGTCTTGATTTTATGCAAGATAAGCTCTATCATGGATCAAAATTCCAACTTGAGTGCTTTTACCTAATGACAATCAACATAAGCCCAAAATAAGTATCCAAAATATAATAAAATAACATAAAATGAAAATAGCACCAAATCTAAACTACTTAATTAAAATAAAACAAAGTAGCAACAAAACTAAACAACTACATCGTAAATTAAATAAAAACTAACTAAAAATATAACTCACCAAATGGAGTTATCATGCTCATACTGTCAGTGTATCAAAATTAAATCCTTTAAAAATATAATAATACAATATAATATTTCCTACCCGAAATATTTTTACAAAAAATAAGGTTAGGTGTAGGCTAAGTTAGGGGTGTACATCGGTCAAGTCATAAAGCATTTGACTTGGCCCAAACTCGATTCTATATTTTCATCGGACTAATTTTGCATGCCCTAACCCAACCTTAGACTCAATTCTATATTTTGTATTAGGTGCACTTGTTTGTGCTTCTAGCACTAAAAAGATACCTTTTAAAACAAAATTAAAAAAATTCATAAAAAAAATTTAATGTTATTTGTTTGTACTTCTCCAAAAAAGTAGAAGTAGAAAATAATCAGTTTTTATATATATATTTTTTTTATAATTAGATAGGGAGCTACTTCTTCAGAAGCAAAAGCAATGAAATAGAGAGAATATTGCTCCTCAAATTTAGTGATTGCTTTTTTCTCATTTAATTACAATTTTATCCTTAACATTTTTAAAAAATATTACTGTCTTCCCACTCTCATTCTCATACACTCTCTCCATATCTTTGCTTCTAAAGATGTACTTTTCCTAGGATTTTAACCAAACGAGCTCATTAAGTCATGACTACTGTTGGAATGAAAGCACTAATTATAACATCAATAAATCTTACACATTGATCAGACTAGCCTTTAGCATAACAAAAAAGACCTAGAGGGAGAGGGCTGAATTGTAACATAATAAGTGCCATACAATGCAGCCAGCAGAAATTTTAATTACATAGTAAGACAAGACAAAATTTTATTTAAAAGTATTTAACTATAGGTAAAAAAGGATTTTGGTTCCTTTATTTAGAAAAAAAAAAAAAAACACTTACCGCCTAAACTATAAATCATATGCACTTTACTGCCAACATTTTAATAATGTATAAATTGACCCTTGAAACTTTTTTGAATATGCACTTTGGTCCTTCTATTAAATTTTCATCCATTGTTAATGGAAAATAAGAGCACTATATCCTCCCAAAACTAAAAAACATCGTGCAACTTAATACCTTAAAACTTTCTTAAATATATATTATTTTTGTTAACAATAGATAAAAAAGTAACAGAAAGGCCAATTTGCGTGGTTAGAAAAGTTCAAGTGTCGATTTGCACATTTTCAAAATATTGGGATAAAGTGCACATGATCTATGGTTTAATGGGTAAAGTGTTTTTTTTTTTTCTTATCTTTGCTTTTTTTTTTTTCAATTTGGTCCCTTGTATTTAATTTTTTTTTTCAATTTGGTTTCTATGTTACAAATCATTTTTAATTTGGCCCTAGTCACTTTTTTGTCATATAATTAACAAAAAATGCTGATATGGCACAAACATGCTGACATGGCACAAATGTTGATCTGATATGAATTGTGTCCCGTCAGTATTTTCTATTAGTTAAGTGATGGAAATATGATAGAAAAGTGACTAAAAACCAAATTAAGAATGATTTATAACATAAGGAAAAATAAATTAAAGATAAAGAGCAAATTGAAAAAATAAATAAAGATAAGGGACCAAAAACATTTTTTGCCTTAACTGTATCTTTACAAGTAGAAATAAAAAACAATTATCACTTTCTATAGGCATTAGGAGGTTTCAGTTTGTGCATTATCCAACTAGAGTATGCAGAAGTCCAACAAAGAAAACAATGTTACAAAATTTTGGGAGTAATGGCCAACCAAAAGGTTGATAGCCAACACTAAAATCTATTAATATAAGACATACAGATAAAGAAGAAAAAATGGAAAAGGCAAATGTCCCATAACTTTCATATGTAAAGCCCATCATAGCGTTGTTTTTAGCATCATAAAAAATTGGGAAACGAGAATATTTGACATGAAGAACATGAATGTTGTAGTAGGGAATATGTCTATCATGTCTAAGCAAACTATATTCTAGCAATTTGGTTACGAGAATGTCTTTCAAGTATAACTTGTTGAAATTTCTTTAAGCTGATGTTTTATTTAAGCATAATACCTTCCATTGACTGGTTTTTATTTTTAAAATGGTAAAAGAGTGTATTATATATATACGCCAATATAGGTTTATAGGCCAAATTATGTTAAAATGGAATTAAAAAATTGCTAGTGGCATTTTTTTGTTTTTGTTTTTTTTAAAAAGTTGCATAAAGTCACGTGGTTGGGGAATACATAGACCAAAAAACTGTCAATAGTAATTTTTGCTTTATCTGAAAAGCTACTACACCTTGAAAAATCGTCAATGGCAGTTTTTTTCTCAATTCCCATATTCTCGCAATTCACCACAGAATCCCATATTTACGTGCATAATATTTTCAAAACCCATATAAAATAAAAGACCCTCCATTGACTTTCTAGCTTGGAAAGCAACTAGAAGGAACCATTATAATTTAAAAATAACCACTTGTTTAATAAAGGTAAACCTAAATCTTGTACCTATGCCATATAGCCCCCTCAAGCCATATAAAGGAAGGTCACTCGTGTGTGACCAAGTACTACAACACCAAAAAAAACAATGGTGCAATTATGTGATCAAGCAGTACATAAGATTCTATGGTTGTTATTTTATAGTTTACACATCTTGAACTCAAACATACTTTCAAAACTAAAGTTTCAACTGTATGTTGTTTCACCATTTCAATAAGGGGCAAATAAAAATTTAAAAAATAAGAAGCATAAAGCAAAGAAAAAAAGGGAGAATCTTGTGTTCTAATTTCAAAATTCATCAGTGACATTGATCTACAAGTATTAATCGAGTTAACAGTAGAGTGAGGACAACTCAACTTCTAAATTGACCATGACATACAATTTTGCTTAGTGTCATCAACAAACCCATGATAATAAGAATGCAAGTTCCAATTATCACTATCTCAATCAAGTACCAATTCTAATCAAGAGTACAATATATCAAATAAATAAATAAATAACAATAATTGCTTAGTCAAATAGAATTCCATTAAACTCATTTCAAAGAAAGCAAAAGTCAGTAGTTTTTACATGATAATCTAAACTGCATAATCAGTCAAAAAAAATTGAAGGCAACAGTCAAGTTTATACATGAAAACAATCACACAAACAAGAATCACAATGCAAAAACATGATTTGAAAAGAGAACAAGAACTTACAGGTATATAAGAAGAGTAGCAATATGTTGGCCTCCATTCTTTGAGTTCAACTCATCCAGAAAGCAATCATAGTGAGGCTTATATTTCTACTCAACTTCAAAATGGAGAACTTGAAGTCCTTCTTTGTCTTCTGTGTATTTTAAGTTTAGTTAGCAGAAATTGAGGTGGAAAAAGAAAAGAAAAGAAAAGAAAGAAATACTCTCTCATGGCCATGGAAAGAAAAGGGCTATAGAATATATAAAATATTTTGACAAATATATAGGTTTAAGAACTACTTACATATTTATGTAGAATATACCAATACAACCATGCTTTTAACCTATTGATTATTTTCCAAATATGACCAAGACAAGCCATGTGATTGTCCTCTCCCCTTCATGGAGAGACTACTATTTCCTACCCCAATGAAAGTTACAATAAGGAAAAAAAACAAAATATTTACTAATGCAAACCATTAATTTGTTCTAAGAGATGTGTTAGTTTCAATCAGACTTATAGATCGAAAAACAGAATGTCATAAAAATAGACAATACAAACAAGAAAAAAAAAAACCCAAGAAAAATACATAAGCTTTTTTGCACTTATAGTTGCATAAGCTTATATCAAATTTGTCTATATAAATATACATAGTGTGTCCTATGCCAAGTCTTCTAAGCTTCTATATATATACAGAATAAACATAACGAAAATTGTAGTTGGATATCAAAAAGAAACTGCAACAAACATGATTTGAAGCTATAATTAATACTAAACATAATTTTGGTGAGCCCAACATATATTCGTGTGGGCCTCTTGATATATATATATATATATATATATATATATATATGTATGTATGTATAGTTATAGTTATAGTTATGCTACATTAGCTACAGGCAGAATTTCGCTCCCTATGCCTACTTTGCTGCTATGCTACTGATGCATTTTGTCATTGTTGTGCATTTTGAGAATACTTTTGCATATTGATATTGGAATATATGTTAAGAATTAGGGAAAATTACATTGACTTATTCTGAAGTCTATTAAAAATATATTTGTCTCGTCTTAGATTTTAAAATTACATCTACCTCTTTTAATTGTTTATAAATTATTACAATAACATGCCTTATAAATTAAAAAATAAATATATAAAACAATTTTTATGCCCTTAACTATTTCCCCTATTATTATTATTCCACTGTCAGTCCCTTAATTACCACCTCATCATCTCCACCTATTACAAATTCATTCTCTCATGCCTCAATCCCAACTCATACAAAAGGAATCAACATTTTTTTTTTAAAAAGGAAATTTAAGAGCACCCAAAAAAAAAAAAATCATGAGCATTCCAACACACTCAAAAATAGAGAGCCTTTCAAATCTCTCAAAATGCCTAAATTCCTCTATTCACCAATCAAAGAGAGAGACATAGCAAAGTGCCAAAGTCAGGTTTGAGTAGAAGAAATGAGGAGATATGGGTACATGTATGGGCAGCTTTGGTGGCGTAGTGTTGGCACGATCACTGTGGTGGTTGGCAATGGTTGACGAGCTACGATCAATGCCGAGACTCAGTGGGAATTGTGGATGTTTGTGATGATGCAGAGATACGAGGCGGTGACGGTTTGATGGAGCATAAGCCAAGGTGGTGGTAGTGGGTTATTCTTTTTTTTTTGGGTTCTATTTCCTATTATTGTTTGAGCTCTGGTAGGTTCGATCATTGTTTGGTTGGAGATGCAAGTTTTGTTTTTTTAATCTAGAGGATGCTTTGTTATTTTATTTTTGCAAGTTTAGGTTTTTTGTTTTTTTTGAAGAGTAATTTGTGAATTTCAAAAAATTATTTAAAAGTAAGAGAGATAGTGTAATTTTAAAATTTAGGAGGGGACAAACGTATTTTCAATAGATTCGAAAGGAGGTCAACATAATTTTCCTAACAACTATTATTAAGAGATTATATATATTCAAAGATGTCTAGTTTTTAGAGGAAATTTTGTCATTAGCTTGCTAGGTGGCTAGTCCACCTATTGAATTGGTCATGGCCTCGAGCTGGGTCATGACACAAGGGTACTCGATATCATATTCCATCAAAATATAAGTGATGACAAGTGTAATCATAGTTATAAACTTGACTCAATGCTTGACTCGACTAAAACACTAGGTCACTAGTTCAACCCATAGTTATAAAAATCGACTCGGTCAAAGCACTGGGTCATTACTTCAACCAGTGAGTCATTGATTAGATCAAATATAATTAAATAAATATAAAAATATATTAAAATTAAAATAAATACAATGAAATAATGCAAATATTAACAATTTAACACACTTTAAAAATTTATATGTTTATATAAATATGTATAAAAGTATGTATATAATTTTCATATACTAATTAATATATTTAAATAAAAAAATACATCTAAAATAAAAATTTATTTTAATTTCACTCAAAAGGCAAGACCTAACTCATGAGTTGAGGCCCATTTACCATAATGTTAAGAGATAATAAGAGTCGGTCTAAGCCATTATTGCTATTTTTCAATTTTGAAACATAACAACAATGAAAGATAACCCTAATTGACCATATCCTTCTCTCAGTCAGCTTTCTCAGCCACACCACATCCCCTTCTCTCTCTCTCTCTCTCTCTCTCTCTCTCAATTGCTCAAGGTCTTTAAAGCACAACAGTGACTGAATGACGGTAGGGTAGCAATGGCGGCCAGGCAACAAGCGAAGGAATGGCGATAAGGCGACGGTGCAGTCCGTTCGATATTGCTTTTGCGTTTCTTCTTCTCTCTCCCTTCATCATTTCTTTCATTAGGGAAAAAAAAAATTAGGATCATGCATGAACTGATCCAATTTGATTAAATTGACAAACCAGACTGGATCACCGATTTTTTGCACAAACTGGTCTAGTCGTCCAATTCACTCCAATTTTATAACAAAACCGATCTAAAGCACAACTCAGACCAGTCAAGTAGCCAGTTTGCCGATTCACTGGTTTGATCGGCCAGTCCAAGCCGGGTTTAACAACTATGGTTCAACCAGTGAGTTACTGTTTGGACCAGATATAATTAAATAAATATATAAGAAGACATAGTTTATAAAATAAAAGACGTGTGATTTGCATTGGAAGCCTATGTAGAAAATAGCATGTATGCAGCTTGCTTCCCGCTATTTTTAGTCCCACATCAAATAGTGGAGGAATTGGAAGTCAAATGTTTAGTTATAAAATAACTTCCACTATTTTAGTCTCACATTGAAAAATAGAGAATTATAAACCAAATGTTTAATTATAAAATGACTTTTACCATTTTAGTCCCGCATTAAATAGTGAAAGGGTTGGAAGCCAAATGTTTGGTTATAAAATGATTATAGTCCCTAATATAACTTTCACTTCAAGGTCCAAGTGGTTGAATGATGATTTGAGAAAGTCATTTATTATTTTCTAAAGAAGTTAAAAATTTTTAAAAATAAGCATGACCCAGTTTGTTTAAACAAGCTTAGTTAATGGTTTTTTACCAACACAAGTAGAGTCAAACCTGTTCACACTAGTTTTGTGACAAATTCAATTTATAGAGCAACTCGGACCAGCTAGGTGGCTGGTTCACCATTTCATCGGTCCAACTGGCCGGGTCGACTCGACTTTTTTAATTATGGGTGTAATATCACCTTATCTCAGAAGAGGTTAATGTAATTTCTGCAAATTAAGGAATATCATATATAATATCATTTAACTTCAGAGAAGACCAAAATAATTTATTGTAAGTTTTATGAGTACATCTATTTATGAAGTCTTCACTTTCTTTTTAATCTATTATAACTTGACACTTATTTTATTCCCACATTTATTTAAAACTCACTTAAATTTTGAATATTTGTCTTAGATAAAACACCCAATTTGGTCCATACAAAAAATAGCATCAAATAAATTGGTTACTCAAGAAAAAAAAATTTGATGGTCCCTTGACATTAAAAAATACGAAAAGTCACTCATAAACATTTTAATGGATTTATTTGTCCTGTTGTGTTCTTATTAGGAATCAATTTGAACTATTTTTTAATTTATTATAAATTAATTTATCCTATAAATCCTTAGAAAATATTAAGGAGAGACTAACTTGTCCTATATTTTTAAAGCTGAGGGATCACAAAATGTGAATTTCTTTTCTTAAAGGATAAATTTATCTGATGTTATTTTTTATGGGATTAAATTGAAAGTTTTGTCTTTTTCTTAATATACGAATATTAATGATAATTAAATTATAAAAAACCTTTTATTCTAAAAAATGTGCTTTGTCCGACAAGAAGAATGAATTTTCATGTGTATATATATAAAATAAAAAGTTTGGAGGTGTTGCTTCCAAATTAAGCCGTTGTGTTCTCAAGCTACCTCGTTGTCTATGGTGAGACCTTTTTCCGTTTAACTGTAACAAGTTATCTTATTCTTAAGTCATACTTACAAACAAGGAATCATTTAGACGTGACTAGATTGTCAAGAATAATCGAAGTGTGGAAGATTCTAATTAACTCATGTTTCTTTTTTCTTTGTTTTTTTTGATAAAATTTAACTCATGTTTCTTCATTTTATTGACTTAAAGCAAAACTCTATAATATATGTATGACCAGCTATCCATTTGAGTGTTTCGGTCTCATGCAAGATAAGATGATAAAGTTATGTAATATAATATAGACCATTACCACCCTAAATTATATTAGTCAACTTCTATAACAGTACGGGGAAATTTTAATTCGTCCTATCTGATTATTATATTACATACCCCTGTTTTCCTCTTAAGTATGTGATCACTGATCACATTAATCATAATACGAAGCACGTTATTAACTTTTTTTCAATAACTTGTCATCATATTAAATAAGGAGATTGTTAACTTCTACGTAAAATAGGTTAACAAATTTTATATTTTATTGAGAATTTAATTTAAATGCACTAACAGTATAAAATAGTTTTATATTATGAGTCAATAGAAATAATAAAAAGTGTCAACTCATACAAATAATCACCTATTATAATGAGGGACCCACCATGATTTCTCACTTTTCCTTATTTCTATTGGTTAACAGTATAAAACTATTTTATACTGTCAGTACATACCAATTAAACTCTTTTATTTATAGTCAACAAAAATTTTGTAATTATGTTTATTTACATTAAAAGAAGAGAGCAAATATTAAATACGTGAGATAAAAAATTAAATTAGTCATTAAATATAGATAAAATAAAATTTCATAATCACCTTTCTTGTTTTTAATTAATTTATATGTAATATCCCATTTAAAATAAAATATTTATTTAAGACAAAATGTTGATAACTAGAGATTTAAAAAAAAAAAAAAATTTCATTAAGCTTTATAGTAATAGAGGAATTAAATTAGTTAGAGAGGATAAAATGTGAATTAGAAGAGTATGTATAGAGAGATAAAGGAAAAGAAAATAAATAAATAAATAAAAAACTAGCTTAGACCATCAACACCTTTAGTGAGCTGGACCACTCTAGACCCCTCCTTTTTCCTCCTCCCTTCTTCTGTCTCATTCTTTCTCGATTCTTCTCCCTGCTTCTTTCACTTCTCTATCTCTAATCCCCACCCATGAGCTCTTCCTCTCTTTGCTATCTTCATTCAGTGGTGCATCCTTATTGTCTCATCCCTCTTCCTCCCTGTTTCAGTCTTGCCTCCTCTCTGGTGGGACCACCAAGAGGAGATCTTGAGTGGAGCATGCTTGTGGACAGCAAACATAGCAATAGTGATGACGCGTGACATGGCTTCCTTCTTCCTGTAGCAAACTCGCAAGGACGACCTCCATCTCGAGTCTCATTACATATTCGTGAAAAGATCAATTGTTGGCTCCGCGGTGCAATGAACTTGGAACTTTTTCCCTGGGTTTAGTACAGTGAGTGATAATATATTTATAATTCATTTTAAATTGTTTCCATGTCAATATATGTTTTGATAATATAGTTGTTAAATGTTATTTATTCAATATTCTATTTGAATTTTAAAAGTTCCTTATCCTATTACGATATCTAACGCTATGCAGGTGGGACAAGTAGTTAAAAAATAAAAATAAAATAAAATAAAATAGCTCTTTGGACACTCTAATTGAGTCATTATGTTCATTTACTAATATATTTTGTTGTTTTGGGAGTTGGCTCTTTGAAATCTAATTATTTGAGAAATTAAAACGCTATGGTTAATCTTGTATTTTGATGAGTTGATATACTATTTGGAGTTGATATTACAAATTTTGATATCAGATATGTTTGACGATTACATTTAGTTTGAAGAACTAGTTTTTATGGGAGGGATCTTTGACAGAAAAAGGTAGCTAGCGGTCGCTGACGCTATCCTTGGTGCACCTTGGTTCGAACCCTAGTTAGCAGGGGTGTTGCTAACCCGACGTGTTTGGCCAACACGTTCGGATTTGTTAAGCCAGGATAGGTGGGCAACTCATCGATCCATTGGGAAGAGCCCTTTTGGTGAGATGTCTGTTCTATTTTGATTTTGGAATTGAGACCTCACACACCCACTCTGATTTTCCATTATTTTGAACTTGGTGTTTGTATAATTTGTTTGGAACGGATTCTTAGCCATTGCTTACTTACTTCTTGATTTTAAAACCTGTTTTTATGTTGGCAATTGACTTTTTGTTAGTTACTACTAGACTTATGTTAATTACATCGTGTTTTGTCCCATGCACCCTATCTTGGATTGGAACTATTATTTTGAATTTTTTTATAAAATTGCTTTATGAAAACATTTGTTCTTGCACTTGTCCTACCCCTATTATAAATATATTATCTCTCACTGGGTCTGTTGGACTCATTCCTTGTCTTTCCCTATTTCAAATTTAAGTGTAAGTGCATGATCAGTGTCTCTCAGTTGGATGAGGCGTAGTAGCTCCCTCAAGCCCCATACACTCATGCATCTACCAGTTTGGAAAGGTTGTTATATGATTCTGTTGTCCATATTTGTTATAGATTTTAGTATTCTTTTGTAATTCTTTAGATATGCTCCATTAACCGCTAGGCATGATCCAGATTAATTTAGTTCCAATTTGCTCTTAAGTTGTAAGGTTATCTAAGTCTGTTGGCTATGATCTTGTACCTAGGCATGCAGGCCTCTATGTGATATATATATATATATATATATATATATATATATATATATATATATATATATATATATATATCCTAGTATTACCGCGGTGCTATTAGTATAAGAATTGTGTTTGGGAAATGTCCAGTTTTAAGGGAGACTCTAATCGATTTTCATAAAATATAGACTTAATAGGCTTGCTAGAGGTTACTCCCTCTAAGCGCCGGTCACGACTCTGGGGTGGGTCATGACAAAGTTGGTATCAGAGCCTTAGGTTTGCTTATGGTTAATGGGGCAAGTGTCCTTTGGTAGATTTACAATTTTGTAAATGGAAGCTGGCCCATTTTCACAAAACGTGAAGTTACCAAAGGCCTGTAGGAATGTTATTCTTGATCTTCGTTCCTCGGTCATTTTGTATATTCATAGGTGTCATGCACATTGTATGTGTCGCATTCCAGGACTCGTGGTTTCCATCTCATCCTTATATTTCAACTACAAAGCTGGACCTTTTGCTTTAACCCATTATTGAGTTTCATTTTCTTTTGATAAAATGCATGGTGATTTTCTTAACACTTGTAATTGGCTTTGTGTTCATGTGATATTGATTTTTACTGTTCCAACAATCCTACTTTCTCTACATATTGAATTTTTTTTATGGTTGGCAAACTAGAAAAAAAAAAAATGATGAGCATAAGTGAATAGAATATGCAACAAATCTGTCTAACTCTCTAAATGTTAAATAGTGCTTCTTATAAAACTAGTTATGCACGAAAAATTGAAGTGAAGTCATAAACACAACCTTGTCTTCCATAATATATTGAAGTTAAAGGGATACCCCAGCAAATGCTCAATAGGAATAAGAGAATTTAGGCTTTCGATCCTTTTAGTATGCTTCCTAGTCCTTTCTTCACTATCTTGTTCAATGTTTTTTTTTTTTTTTTTTTTTGAGTGGTGAGGTTCCCTCTTTGAAAGGTTAATCCCATAATGCTTAAAGCAGAGTTTGTGTTTGTGATACATATATAGCATTACTATTGTTATTTCTAGGATTCTCTTAGTAGCTTAACATTGTTTTGGCCTTTTGAATAATGAGCTAGGTGCATCTCCTTTGTGATAGAAAATGTTCAAGAAGAGGTATTTAGTTTATACTTAGACCAATAGTTGAATATATATTAGGATCTTTGGGATTTTGGTAGAACTGAGTTAAACTATGTGGTGCTATGATGAACTCTAACTGTTACTTGCTATGTGCAGCATATGATTATTCTTCTTCAACTTTTGTCCTTATGCACCAATTGTTAAATGTTAGTGTTTCAGCTATGAAAATTATGGATATTACAAGATGTTAAATGACTTCTTCCAAAAGAAAAAAAAAATTGTTGAGTGGGCATGCGCATATGTACAGGGAGTTCTACACATGCTTGTTTATAATTTATTTATCGCCATATCTTGTTGGTCTGTCAATTAAACTTTTTAGTTGTTGTATAATTGTTTATACTGGGATGAATTAGAATTCTTTGATGAAATGATGTGGCAATTACTTAGCTGGCCTGGTGGAATGAAATCATCTTCTCTTCATCGATGTTAAGGTGAAGATGTTAGTTTGTGTTTAATTACATATTTACTCGTTAACAGAGTGCATTCACACTTTCACAATGTTGATTCCATTTTGTTATGAGGTTGAGTTGCTATAATTTTTTTTATGGCACAAAAGATTATATTGCACTATTATATTATCAAACTTTTGAATGCCTGGTAAAATGGAATACGATGTTAGTCTCGTAGATCCCCTCGAAATTGAGTTTATTTGGTTTAAAGAAGAGTTAAGAACTATTAGGCGTTTGGGTCTGATTTTTTTTTTCCTTCCCCTTATGGCTTTTTGGTTGTAATTATATTTGATTTAAAGACCTTTTTTTTTTCTATCTATTATTTCTTTTAACCAGCGCTAGCTAGCGAAGCACTACACTGTTATCTAATTTACATTTTCTAGGTTGTTGAAATTTGATTGGGAGTTGTATCATGTATTATGATGTGTATTGGATTGACTGGTTAAAAAGGAAACTTTCTCTGCTTCGTACAATTAAATAGATCTTTGGATGGTTCAAACTGATGATTTTATTTGGTCGTTTTAGGTTCAGTCATGATCTTAATCAACAATCCTGAGTTTGCCTTGCTTGCAGTTTTCAATTGCTGTATGACTATTTGATGTTAGTAATTGCTCTACTTCACAATGGTCTATTGTGCAAAGCTGAAGATATTCATAATTAAGCATAATTTAATGCATTTTTTGCCTGCTATGGCCGAGATGTGCTTGGCATTGGAACTAATCCCTGAAGTTTAGATTTTAAAACTTAGTTAAAAAAAAAAAAAACCCTTAATTGTGTTTAATTGAGTGGTATCTCAGCCTTGATGAGCACATGACAGTAAAACTGTAATTTCTCTCGCTAATTTTGTGAATTTATGGTAATTAAATGGATACTAGATGTTTGATTTTGTTTTGGTGTAAGTCTTACAAGTAATTGAGCATTTTTTTTTATGTTGCTTAATGGGTAGTCCTAGCACTAGGTGATGAGTGGCTGCTTTGGGTAAACTGGAAATATTGGTACAGGTTTGGAAATTTTTGTGAAACGAGTATTGAGTCCTAATTTTGAACGTTGAATGAACGAGCAAAGTAACCTCTTTATGATTAGTAAGGTATGCTCCGGCTATGTTCTTAAAGAGCAAGAAAGAAATTTTATTATGGCTATATAAATGTTCTATGATGTTATTAGTTGTTGGGTTCATGGTTATTTGAAGATTTTTGTTATTTAGTGATGTTTTCTGCCTAAACTTCTAAATTAGCATGATCAAAGCATACAGATCTCATATTGTATTTTGAATTAAAAGAAATTTGAAATGGTGACTGCAATTACTTGCTAAAATGACTAATGGTTGGTGCATATAAGACTAATACTGCTAAATTAAGATGTTCTCTCCTAGCCTTGAATTTGGATTTTGTTCTTACAAGTAGGAAGTAGAATGGAACGTTTTTCCATACATATGCAGATTTTTGTTTGGGACAGTAAGTAATGTAAGTTGGGTAGAAGAATAAGGATCTTGTTATAGACTTGAGTAGTCTCTCAAAGTTTAGGCAAGTTAGGTCCGAACATATTAATTATGATACTAATTGAAATTCCAAATTAGGAAAACAGCAACGATGGGCGTATTCCTCAAGTTATACTATGTTTGTTTGTTATTGTTACACTGGTGATCTGCTTATTGAAATAAATGATTTGACTATATTGTCTTCATGTGTTTCCCTTCTCCTCCCTTGGAGTATTGCTGTTGTAGGAATGGAATGGATGAATTGGTAAGTTGTATAGTTCTTGTCGCTATTTTGATGGTCTTGTCAAGTGTACCCATTATTGGATATGATGGTTGTTAATTTCTAATAATTGCTATGAATCCCTTGTTGCATATGACTTTATTAATGTTTTATCCTGAAGTTGGAAAACTAAACCCTAGTGCTTATATTTTTCCCTTACTGCAATGTTCCCGTAGTTATCTTTCATAATCAACATTCCTATATTTAGTAATAGCATAGAGCATGCATTTCAAATTTAGTGTAAATGGGATAGGTAGATTCTATAAAAACGAGAAAAAGGGAGATGGAAAGAAGTAATGCCTTGTGGCACTGATGCTAAATATGTAAACAAGCATTTGATTGTCTTGCATCTTTGAGATGGTTGTGCTTGCACTCTTTTGATTATGGATACAAGTTGTCTTCCTAAAATTCGGGGACCGAATTTCTTAAAGGGGGGATAATGTAATATCCCATTTAAAATAAAATATTTGTTTAAAACAAAATGTTGATAACTAGAGATTTAAAAAAAAAAAAATTCCATTAAGCTTTATAGTAATAGAGGAATTAAATTAGTTAGAGAGGATAAAATGTGAATTAGAAGAGTATGTATAGAGAGATAAAGGAAAAGAAAATAAATAAATAAATAGAAAACTAGCTTAGACCACCAACACCTTTAGTGAGATGGACCACTCTAGACCCCTCCTTTTTCCTCCTCCCTTCTTCCGTCTCGTTCTTTCTCGATTCTTCTCCCTGCTTCTTTCACTTCTCTATCTCTAATCCCTACCTCAATTCTCTCTCTGATTTTGTCTCTCTTTCTTAACCCCTCAACCCACCATTACTTTCCTTCCCTCACCATCGCTGGTTCTACTCTCTGCGTCGCCGCCGCCACCCATGAGCTCTTCCTTTCTTTGCTATCTTCATTCAGTGGTGCATCCCTATTGTCTCATCCCTCTTCCTCCCTGTTTCAGTCTTGCCTCCTCTCTGGTAGGACCACCAAGAGGCGACGCTGGGCTGGAGCATGCGTAACGACAACATAGCAATAGTGATGACGTGACCCGCAGTGGCTTCCTTCTTCCTGTAGCAAACTCGCAAGGACGACCTCCATCTCGAGTCTCATTACATATTCGTGAAAAGATCAATTGTTGGCTCCGCGGTGCAATGAACTTGGAACTTTTTCCCTGGGTTTAGTACAGTGATAATATATTTATAATTCATTTTAAATTATTTCCATGTCAATATATGTTTTGATAATATAGTTGTTAAATGTTATCTATTCAATATTCTATTTGAATTTTAAAAGTTCCTTATCCTATTATGATATCTAACGCTATGCAGGTGGGACAAGTAGTTAAAAAATAAAAATAAAATAAAATAAAATAGCTCTTTGGACACTCTAATTGAGTCATTATGTTCATTTACTAATATATTTTGTTGTTTTGGGAGTTGGCTCTTTGAAATCTAATTATTTGAGAAATTAAAACGCTATGGTTAATCTTGTATTTTGATGAGTTGATATACTATTTGGAGTTGATATTACAAATTTTGATATCAGATATGTTTGACGATTACATTTAGTTTGAAGAACTAATTTTTATGGGAGGGATCTTTGATAGAAAAAGGTAGCTAGCGGTCGCTGACGCTATCCTTGGTGCACCTTGGTTCGAACCCTAGTAGCAGGGGTGTTGCTAACCCGACGTGTTTGGCCAACACGTTCAGATTTGTTAAGCCAGGATAGGTGGGCAACTCATCGATCCATTAGGAAGAGCCCCTTTGGTGAGATGTCTGTTTTGTTTTGATTTTGGAATTGAGACCTCCCACACCCACTCTGATTTTCCATTATTTTGAACTTGGTGTTTGTATAATTTGTTTGGAACGGATTCTTAGCCATTGCTTACTTACTTCTTGATTTTAAAACCTGTTTTTATGTTGGCAATTGACTTTTTGTTAGTTACTACTGGACTAATGTTAATTATATCGTGTTTTGTCCCATGCACCCTGTTTTGGATTGGAACTATTATTTTGAATTTTTTTATAAAATCGCTTTATGAAAACATTTGTTCTTGCACTTGTCCTACACCTATTATAAATATATTATCTCTCACTGGGTCTGTTGGACTCATTCCTTGTCTTTCCCTATTTCAAATTTAAGTGTAAGTGCATGATCAGTGTCTCTCAGTTGGATGAGGCGTAGTAGCTCCCTCAAGCCCCATACACTCATGCATACGGGTTTGGAAGGTTGTTATATGATTCTGTTGTCCGTATTTGTTATAGATTTTAGTATTCTTTTGTAATTCTTTAGATATGCTCCATTAACCGCTAGGCATGATCCAGATTAATTTAGTTCCGATTTGCTCTTAAGTTGTAAGGTTATCTAAGTCTGTTGGCTATGATCTTGTACCTAGGCATGCAGGCCTCTATGTGATTTCTATATATATATATATATCTATTTAGTATCCTGGTATTACCGTGGTGCTGTTAGTATAAGAATTGTGTTTGGGAAATGTCCAGTTTTAAGGGAGACTCTAATCGATTTTCATAAAATATAGACTTAATAGGCTTGCTGGAGGTTACTCCTTCTAAGCGCCGGTCATGACTCTGGGGTGGGTCGTGACATTATAATTATAAATAATTTTATTATTTGAATTTATTCATAGCAGGTGAGAAAAAAGTTAGTGTAGTCATTAATACAAAGTAAAATAAAATTATAAAATCAGCCATGACTATAAATTAATTTTAAAAAGAGAGAGTTAAGTTTTTTTTTTTTTTTTTGTTAAAAATTATAAACAGAATTTGAAACTTACTAACCTCAACATGAAAGTATAGATGATAGCAATTAACGTTAAATACATATATAAAATGAATAAATTTCAAATCATGTGTGAAGAGTGTTTGATTATTATTATGAGTTTAATTGGTATGCACTGACAGTATAAAATTGTTTTACACTGTCAACCAATAAAAATAGGGGAAAATGAGAAATCATGGTGGGTCCCTCATTATAATGGATAGTTGTTTATGTGAGTTGGAATTTTTCATTATTTCTATTGGCTAACAGTGTAAAACTGTTTTACACTGTCAGTGTATTTAAATTAAATTCTATTATTATTATTATTTGGTTTTGTCGGGCATAAATTTGCTCCTATAACTCTTCGAGTTTTTTCTTTTTTAGAACAAAGAAAAACTTTATTCAAAAAGAAATACGATACTTATAAATTGAAAAAAAAATAAAAACATAAAATTCAAAGTTAGTAACTCACCAAAAAAAAAAAAAAAAGTAATAAGAAATAAAGACATTCTATAACTTCAAAGATGTATTCATCTCCTTTCAGAATAGAAATTTAAAAATCTTTGTCATCTACAAGTCCATCTAATATGATCATAAAAGAGACAATAAAAGCAAAACAAGAGATACAAGATCTACTATTAAGGGTAAAGTATTTAGAGTTTAGGATTTATTGTAATAGTTTAATCTTTTTTGAATAATTGGCTTGTAAAACTCCAAAACTTTCATGATGAATTTTATAGAATGTAGTAAGTAATTAACATTACATTTCAACCACAATAGTATTGGAAAATTATGCTGAATTTGGCAATGAAAATTATAGTCTTTTTTAATATGTCTCTTAAGTAAGCCACTAGAAATGGGGTAGTTTAAAGGGATTTTGGTAGTATGCATACATATATGATGTCTTATGTTCAAATCTTATTGCCACTAATATATCAAAAAATTAGTCTCTTAAGTTTATTTATATTGATATGTTGATGTGACATCTATGTCAAGTGATCCATTTCGATATGCAACTTTTTTAAAAGTTACAACTTACAATAGAAAAGTTATATTTTGATATGAAATAGTTAAGTTTAAATATATTTTCAATTCCTATAAATATAGATAATTTTGATTTTAGTTCCTTTAAAAAAAAATTCTGACTTTTGGGTCATTTTGTTTTTTCAATATTATGGTTTTAGTCCTTGTTGTTTTATTGGTCTCTATAGATATTTTAGAATATCATTTACACCTTACAAATATTGAAAACTTTGTTCTTCATCCTTATAAATATTTTATGAAATTTTTTTTTTGGTTCTTATAAATATCATCATTTGATAGTGTTGGCTAATTATAGGGATCAAAAACATAATATTAGAAAAATAAGGAACTAAAGGCAAAAAAAAAAAAAAATTAAAATGATCTATATTTACAGAAATTAAAAATATATTAAAACCAAATAATTATAACATTAAAAATATTTGTTATAACGTAAATTAAAGTGCGCACAGCGAAACAAAATTTTGAAAAAAAGTGTAGCGGAAATCAGTGATATTGTAACATTGTAACTTTCCAAATCATTGTTATAACTTTTGTACAACACTTGATAGTTGATAAACTGCCCGGACCGGCTGAGTTGGTGTTACTTGGTTTATCGTGAGTTTTACAGCCACCCACCAATGATCAGTTATATTTTCCCTTTATCTAATAAATAACCACCAAGTCAATCGGGTGAGTATAATTCTGGCAGCCCGGTAATAACTTTTTTATGATCAACTGCATCTTCTTTATTATAAACTGTAATTTCTAACAAGTATTATAGCTTATTATTATTACTTTTTTTTTTAGGGAGTAGGGAAGTGGGCGCCCTACATCAACCCAAAAATTGTGACATTCATGTCAATAATTACTATTAACATTTCAAACGAAATTAGACAAAACAAGATAAAATTGAAGTAAATTAGCACCATATAGAATGTGGAAAAAAAAAAAAAGAGTTAACATGAAAATAAAGCTTTCATAAAAAGTGAAAGGCATAAATAAAACTTAATATATATAAAATAATGTGAATTGAAGTGTGAATATGATGATTGTGATTATAATAGTCATATGAACAAAATATAAATAACTTTAATGAAATAAATAAATACAATTGTTACTTTTTAGCAAGTAAATATTCAAATTAATTCTTAGAAGATCGAGTAGAAAAATATGATCAAAGAAGATAATTAAAGTGGTCTTTATATAATAATATAAATATAATAATTTTTTGAGCTTTGACTTCATTGTTTAGAAAAAATAAATATAATAATTTGTTTATTTAAATTTTTCACTAACAGTTCATTATTTATTTTACTCTTTAGGGTGTATTTGGCAGGGGTGTTCAAATCCAATCCAACCCAATCAAAATTGTTAAACCAATCCGATCTAAATAAAATTAATCAAAACTACAAAAATTTGGATCAGATCGGATATTATTTTTTACAGACAATATGGATTGGATCAAATTTCGGATTTAATTTTCAAAATTGATCCAATTCAATCCAAATCACATAATATTTTTATAATATAATTTTTTATTATTAAGTTTATACTTTTAATTATAATAATTTCAATTTATTACATAATTTTTTCTTTATATATCATCCTCATTTAAATAATATTTTAAAAATACTAAATGAGCTAATTTTATTTTTATTTTATTTATTTATTTTATTGACTTATGTTATTTTTATTTTATAACATTCTTGTTCTAGACTAGTTCTGAGTAACCTAACTTAGCCCAATATCAAAAGACCCAACTCGGTCCACACCTGCTAATTTCCAAGGCCCAATGCCCATCTTGGAATCCAAGTAACAGAATCCTCTACTCCGCACAAGGATAGGGTCAATCGAATGATGTCTACGATCTCGTAGGAACGACGCTCACCTAATGTATTGCTGCCCATATCGGACCCACCAACAAGTATCAAGTTGTTGGAAGTCCCGAAACACTTCCCAGAATTGTGAAACATCCCCCCTTATTCTCAACGGCCAACCACTATAAATAGGTGGCCAATCGTTGAACTCAGGTATACCTTATACACTATCTAATACCTCTTGCACTCACTTACTTGATTGTCAGAGTCCTTGCAGATACTACCTTCACTATCATGGAGACCCAACCTCAGCTTATGAGAGATCCAAACCAGAGCAACTTTGATGCCCAAATCTTAGTTTGAATCACATTCCAAGTAACCTACTTCCGAACATTAGCACTGTTTGTGGGGAACCAAACGCTGCTTCTCTTCATTGCATGGTGTTTCCTAGCTCAATGCCCACTCAACACAAACCCGAGCATACGGTGGCACATGGCCCCGTAAACAACTAGCAACCCCACCACCCAGAGCAGGTGGATGGCCGAATGACTTCCGAATTAGCATTGGACGCCGGAGATTGCCAGAATGTATAGAACTCAACAACACACCACTCTTTGATCCCAACGACGAGTAATGCTCTAACATCTAGAGTGGAGCTCTACCCCCAAGGGAACCCCGACCCGCTTGCCAAGATGGTAAAACTACTGCGGGAACAAGCTACTTGCATTCAAGAATTGGAGCGGAACATGGAGCGTATGCGAGATGCTGATAAGAGGTGACGTTGCTAGCGGCATCACCAACGTCAAAGGAGTTTGGACTGCAATGAGCACTAACATCGTAGTGAGTGCAACCACAGTATGGAATTTCAACATTGGGACAAATACCAACATTAGAACATTGACAACGGCCGTAAGGAACCTCAGATTGAGCATGTGCGCCATTGTGCCAAGGGCTCCAAGTCCAGACTTTCCCTAGGAAGGAGCATAGATCAGCAGTCAAGGTGCTACTTAGAGTGATATGAGGACTTCGAAAACGATGACGAGATGTCGTTCTCAGACTATATCATGGGTGTTCAGCCACCCAAGGGATTCAAGCTCCCAACTAACGCGGAGCCCTATGATGGAAGCACCGAGGCCTAAGAACACATGGACGGTTTCAAGTCATCAAACCCCATTAAGTGCCAAGCTTTCCTAATCATATTAAAGAAAGTAGCACTCAAATGGTTCAACTCTCTTCTTCCGAGGTCCATTAATAGATTTTCTAACCTATCATCACTATTTTTGGCTCATTTCACAACTCAGAAGTTCAAGTCAAAACTAGTTTCTAGTCTGCTTAGGATATCCCAACGACAAGGCAAGTCGCTCCGAGATTTTCTCAAGTGATACAATGCCGAGATGTTGTTGGTAGAGGAATTGTAAACCCAGTCAACAATCCTCACTCTGCTTAATGGGCTACGATCTAGGCCTTTCAAGAGTTCATCGTCCAAGTGTCTTGCCCGAACTTTTGAGAAATTGAAATGAGAGCTAAGAAGTACATTTTCCTCAAAGAAACCGAGAAAGCTATAGCTAACCCGAGAAGGAACCAGGCCGAAAAAGAGAATGCCAATCAAGATGAGCGCCTAAGGAAAGAAACGTGTTTGAGGGCCAGTAAATACCATGAGTATACGCTCCTCATTGTGTCCCTTGCCGATCTATGTAGAGAAGTAGAACAAGTGGAATGGTTTCCCGAACCAAAAGCTCTCAAAATAAGGGCTAGCACCAATAGGTCCTTATTTTGCAAGTATCACAATGGTTTCGGGCATGGGACGGAGCATTATAACGACCTTCGAGACGCTGTGGAGCAATTGATAAAAGAGGGTAGATTGGCTAAGTATCTCGCTTCATAAAGAAGCCGTAGGAAGAGAAGAGCATCTCCCTCAAGGGATGAGGAGAGAAGAAACCCGAGGAATTTGAAGGCCTCGGAACCCAGAAGAAATGGAGAAGGAGATAAGGAGGATGAGCCAATAACTAGGACCATCAATGTTATCATTGGAGGCTTTGTGGGAGGATGCATGATGAAGTCGGCCCGCAAAAAATACCTTTAAGAAGTCTTGAGTTTGTCCTCTTAGAAAATGAAGAAGACGCAAAAGCTGTCAACCGAACTCGAAATCATTTTCTTAAGCTCGGACCTTGAAGGTGTCATTCTAGGACACAACGCCCCCATGAGCATCTCAGCAATAATGGTCAACGCCGAGGTAAAAAGGGTGTTCATGGACCAAGGGAGTTCAGTCGATATCATCTTTTGAGATGCCTTTGACAAACTTAAATTGAAGAATTATGATCTTTAGACTCACAAGGAAGACCTAATTGGCTTCTCCAGGGAAAAGGTTCACCTAGATGATTTTGTTACCCTTTACTTAACCTTGGGGAGTCGACCTTGGAATAGGACAGTCAAAATTAATTTTCTAGTTGTTGACTGCCCCTTGGCCAATGACGTTACTATTGGTAGGCCGATGTTGAACAAGATAGGTGCCATCGTATCGACGACATGTTTGATGATGAAGTTTTTCACTGATAATAGGGAGATAACCATAGTAAAGGCGGATCAGGCGACTACCTACCGCTGTTACAATGCCAGCTTAGAAGTTATAAAGACCAGAAAAGATGAATCCCGAGATAATACGTGACCCCCAAGCTTGTCGAAGGTCATGATAGTGGACCTCAATGTAAGGTAGGGGGAAGAAAAAAGGCCAGAACATGAGGGCGAATTGGAAGATGTTCAAGTCAAGAAGGAGTTGTGCCAAAGGACTCGTGTTAACAAGGCTTTTTTAACTTCACTGAAACAAGATCTCATATCCCTACTCAAGTTCAACGTGGATTTGTTCACTTGGACAACAGTTGAAATGTCCTAGATTGACCCAGAATTCATGTCTCATCAACTCTCAATATTCCCTAGGACCCGACTAGTGGCCCAGAAAAGAAGAAGAATGAGCCAGAATGAAGCCGTGGCCATTCAAGAGTAAGTCCAAAGACTCTTGGATGCCAGGTTCATCCAGGAAATCATCTACTCGACGTGGTTGTCCAATATCATCATGATAAGGAAGTCTAATGGGAAATGGCGAATGTGCCTGGAATACTCCGACCTAAATAAAGCCTATCCAAAGGACCCTTACCTGCTACCGAGCATAGATGGTTTAGTAGATGTTGCCTCGGGATCTTGATTGCTCCCCTTCATGGACGCCTACTCGGGATACAATCAAACTTCAATGCACCGCCTCAACCAAGAAAAGACGGCATTTAGAACACCCATGGTGAACTATTGCTACAAGGTTATGCCATTCGAGTTGAAGAATGTGGGAACCACTTATTAAAGACTTATGAGCAAAGTCTTCTTAGAGCATATCGGAAACCTGATGGAAGTTTACATCGACGACATGTTGATTAAGATTAAGGAAGAAGACGGCCTTCTTTCCGACCTACAAGTTGTTTTCCATTGCTTACGATGGTACAACATGAGGTTAAACCTGCATAAATGCATGTTTGCCGTCAAGGCTGGAAAGTTCTTGAGATTCACGCTTACACATCGGAGAATTAAAGCTAATCCTGATAAGTGTCGAGCTATCCTTGAGATGAAGAGTCCAACATCGGTAAAGGAAATATAATGCCTAACTAGAAGGATTGCATCATTTTCCAGATTTATGGCAACATCGGCTCGGAAGGCTCTCCCTTTCTTCTCTTTCTTGAAGAAAGAAAGTACCTTCAAGTGGACGTCGGAGTGCAAATTCGCAATCATCGAGTTCAAAAGATACCTCTCCTGCCTTGCAATATTGACCAAACTAGAAACCACAAGCTTTTGTTCTTATAGCTCTCTGTAAGTGACATGGCTATAGCTATTGCTTTAGTTTGGGAAGATGCCCGACAATAACACCCTGTGTACTTTGTTAGCAAAGTACTACAGGGACTCGAGGTGAGATACCGAAAGTTAGAGAAAGTTGCCTTGGCTTTAGTCATCACTGCGAGAAGGCTTCACCAGTATTTCCAAGTTCACACCATCGTGGTCAAAACCGACCAACCAATTCAGCAAATCCTTCAAAAGCCGAACTTGGCTGGAAGGATGGTATTATGGTCAGTTGAGCTCTTGGAATTCAACATTCAATACGATCCAAGAACGGCCATAAAAACCCAAGCCTTACCAGATTTTTTGGCCGAAATAGTGGAGACGATGAACTTCAAGAACCGAGATGGACGTTGCATGTTGACGGAGCCTCTAGCTCCAAAGGAAGTGGAGTAGGAGTTATAATCAAAAAGGAAGGAAAGATCATATTTGAATTTTCCATAAAGTTTGATTTTCCTATTTCAAATAACCAGATCGAGTACAAGGCCTTAATAGTCGAATTAAGGCTAGCCAATGACATCAGAGCCTCCCGACTCACTATTTACAATGACTCCCAAATCGTGACGTCTCAAATAAATAGGGCATACCAAGCTAAGGATACACTGCTTCAGAAGTACCTCATGAAGGCAAAGGATCGAATGAAGCCACTTGACGCCCCCGAGGTCCAACATGTCCCAAAAGAAGAAAATGTCAGGGCCGATATCCTTTCCATATTGGCTAATATAAAGCTTAGAGGGAATAGCCAAAGCTTGATTCAGGAAACATTGAAGTCCTTATCGATATCAAAGTCCTTCTCGACCTTGACCATTGAAGGGATCTCAAACTGGATGACCCCAATCATTTAGTACTTACGGAATGGAACCAAGCCAGAGGACCTTGTGGAGGCGAAAAGATTGACCAAAGAAGCCTCCTATTACACTATCCTTGATGGACAATTGTGTAGAAGGGGCTTATCTTAACGTATGGGTCCAGATTAGATTTCTTTCAAACTCGAAGAAGTCCATGAAGGATCTTGCGGCCATCATCTTAGAGGAAAGGCTCTGGCCTTAAAAGTCTTACGAGCTGGCTACTATTTGCCCTCTATGACCAAGGACTTAGTCAACTACGTGAATAAGTGTCCGAAGTATCAATCGCACACCCATTTCCATACCACCCCCGCTAAGGAACCTTCACGATCATGTCCCTATGGCCGTTTAGTAAATGGGGAATCGACCTCCTAGGTCCTTTCCCACTTGCCTTGGGACAAATAAAATATCTGATCTCATGAAGTAGGTGGAAGCAGAGCCACTATCCACTATCACTGCTGCCCAAGATCAGAGGTTCATCTGGAGGAATATTTTCACCCATTTTGGGATACTAGACTTTATGGTGACTAACAACGAAACTTAGTTCATCGACCAAAAGTTTCGAGGTTTTCTCACCAGCTTTAAAGTTAAGCACCACTTCATTTCCATTGAGCACCCCCAAGCCAACGGTCAAGTCAAAGCAACTAACAAGGTCGTGCTCCAAGGATTAAAGAAAAAACTCGGCAAAGCAAAAGGGGCATGGGCTGATAAACTCAGTAACATCCTATGGTGCTACTGAATAACCTTGCAGTCGACGACGGGCGAAACGCCCTCAAGCTCACCTATGGAGTAGACGCCATGATACCAATCAAGGTCGAAGAGCCAAGTTTATGAGTTATTTTTGGCTCCATGAGTGCACAAGCTCTCCAAGAAGAAGCCGATAATGCTAATGAGGCAAGAAAAATGGCATACATACGGGAAAGGGCATTGAAACATCAAATAGTTAAAAGATAAAACGTCAATGTTATTTCTCGAAAGTCCCAAAAGGGAACCTTGGTTCTCCGATGTGCCAACATCGAACCACATCCCCTTGGACAAGGAAAGAGAGCGGTCAATTGGGAAGGCCCTTATAAAGTAATCGAAGCTTTGGGAAAAGTAGCTTACAAGCTCTTTACACTCTCATGGTTCAAGGTTCCGAGCTCATTGAATTCCTAGAACCTTTGAAATTTTTTTATTTGATGTCAACCGTGCTAAGTAACCATACTTTTTTCCTACCTCGGGTTTTGTCCTACTAGGTTTTCTTGAGGAGGTTTTAATGAGGCAGGACTTTTGTAGGCCTAATGGTGTTCACGTCCTTGTTTAGTTTTTTCGTTTTTTGATGTTAAGGACATATTATTTGTATTCCAGTTCATATTTATAATAAAGTTTCTCCAAGTTATTTTTCACTCGAGCTTATTACTAGTTATTATCCTAAGGGACTGATCACCCCTTAGTCGAGACTAACAAAACCCTGGTCCAACACCTTGGGAACTATTGCATATGAAATTCTTATTAGTATACAACTAGGATAAATATAATAAAACCCTTAAGCAATCCATTTAAGTGGAACACTTAATCCAAGTGTTACCACCTCAGAAGGTCCAGGTACTCACCTCGAATCAAATAAACCCTTAAGTTTAACTTAAGCGAAATTGAGATTCCTT
Source organism: Pterocarpus macrocarpus (assembly GCA_031439585.1). Classification (NCBI taxonomy): domain Eukaryota; kingdom Viridiplantae; phylum Streptophyta; class Magnoliopsida; order Fabales; family Fabaceae; genus Pterocarpus; species Pterocarpus macrocarpus. Next base: position 55,694,538 of record CM062522.1, read on the forward strand.
AGGTTCAAAACTTGAGCAGAATCAACACCAAGTTATTAAGTAGCTCCGTAAATCCAATTTGGTTATAATCAGTTCAGAAACTCCCGGTTTTCCTTTTGACCTCGGGTAATTTGCTACACTAATTAGAATGTTGCTAATAGTCCCTTTAAGTTATTTAACTTAGGCAAAAGAATAAAAGCACATCGATTGGCAAAAATAATTCTGTTAATAAACTTGGAAGTTGTCAAATTACATAAAGCCATATAAAGGAACCAAATACAAACTACAAAAAAGAAAAAAGGCGGGCAGCTTCAGGGATCCCCAGTAGGATCAGGCGGATCGATTTCTTGACCTTTGAGATCCTCTTATTCATCGTAGTCAGGAGCAACCTTGATGCGCCCATCAACGACGCACTTGTCAAGCCCGACCTCATTAAAGTCAGTTCCTGGGTAGATGACCCGACATTGCTCCAAGATGTTGTTCTTGATCTCGAAGGCTGATTTCCCCCACTGTTCCTCTATATGCTTAATCTTAGCCTTTGATTTGGAAACAACATCAGACGCCTTGGAATAGGCCTTTTCAAGCTCCGATATCCGAGTCTACAACTCCTCTAGCTACTTGTCTTTTAATAGCAACTACCCTCTTAGCTCTTCGACCTCGGCTTGTTTGGCCTTCTTTAGGCCCAACTTTTCATTCTGAAGAAGAGCAATCCTCTCCTTCAAGTCTTTGACTTCCCTAACAACTCGGACATCAGAAGAAATCACCGGTTCGAATACCTGATTATCGTCGTCAAATTCGGCAACACATAGCTGATCCATTGGAATTTTTCCGCCAAGTTATTTTTGTCGCCACGGAGTTGCTCGAGGAGGGCGAGAGTCATCAACTCCTTATCCATGAACTCCGAATAAAGAAAGTCCTTGGCTAGCACACTAACCTCTGACTTCCCCTCTAAAGTTGGAGAGTCTTCAGGGTCCACCCAAATGATTTTCTTCTTCTTTGCCACCCTTTTTCCTTTTTGTTTTTTGGATGGCTGGACCTCGGATGTAGCAAAGTTGGGAGTCGAGGTGAACACTAGTTCCCCAAAACCCATGAATCCGGGGTTATTACTGTCATCCCTTTCTAACGGCCTGTTAAGGATGCGATGACGAAGCTCGGCTAGAGCTAATTTCGGGGCCATTTTGTCTGCAAAAAAGGACAGAAGTTAGTAACAACAGCTTGAAAGAAGAAGATAAATAAGAAAGGAAGAAGTGAAAACCTATGTATCTCCCAGCCACCTTGGCACCTACGCTGACTATGTTCTTTAAGTGCAAATGATTCTTCCCAAATCTTTGAAGAAAAAACTGAATGATGGCTTGTTCCTTGGGCTTGAGGTTACCTTCTTCAATCTGAGGTGCGTCAAAATGCTTGCACCAACAGGAGTTAAACTAGAGCTCACTTTCCAACATCTACCAAAATGGACTTGTGCCCGGAGTCTCGAAGACTTTGAAATACACCGATTTAAAATGATGCAAGGATTCTTCATGAAGAAGGAATGTCTTCCGATTGATGTGGGCTCAGAAAAATAGACAACTCTGGTAAGGCCACCGCTGGAAGAGCAAGTCAAAGTAAAGAGAGAGAAAAATGCATTAGGGGAAGGCAGCACTCCGAGATACTCGCAAATCACCTTGCAGCCTCGCATCATGGCCTAACTATTGGGTTGAAACTGAGAGGAAGCGGCCTCAGTTTGTTGTAAAATGGTGAACTGGAAGTGAGTGAAAGGAATTTGGACGCCCAATTTAGTAATAAGGATGTCGTATATCCACATCCAACTTGAACTGTTTCTGTGGTTATAATAACACACCCTTTCGTTCGGACCGGGAGGCTCTAAGACGTATTCCTCCTCATACTCATCCTCCGGTGTAATCAAATTCTCCTCCCTAAAGTGACTTGGGAACTCAGAGGTCACCACTAACAGAATTCCTAAAACCTCGGGTTCCACCCATCAAGAGATCCAACGGCTTGAAAGAGGGAATAGTAGTGTCTTTTGCTTTTTGTCATCTCGGACTCCAGGATAAACCTACAAAGGAAACCATCTCTACATCACAAACTCAGAAAATAAAGGATGGAAATCCCAAAAAACACTAAGTGCGTGTTTGGATACACATTCATCACGCTCAAACCTCCATTCCGATCCTCGAAGGCTATAGTTGACTCGTTTGGATAATTTTCGCTGGATTTGGTTCACTGGGTTTTCATCCAAACCTTAGTTGTGGCAGAAGCAACAATATGTCGCTTATTCGTTCACTATTTCCATGTTCCATATTCATTGATAATATGTTTTCCTTTTTTATCCTTTAAGGATACTATTATATAGTTTTTAACTTTTCTTTGTATGATTCTATGTATGCAACGCGTGGAAGTGTGCCTTTTAACAATATGTCATTTATTACATATATTTATATTTTAAATCAATTAAATTTGTGTTATAATAATTATAATTATTCAAGTGTTTATTACATATTTGGTATTTTATTTAATAAAATTATTTAAAATGTTTTCTGAAAACCATACTAAATTTAATAAATAAAATAAATTTTATTATTTATACTTAATTTGGTAATAATATTAAAAATAAAAGTTATTTATTTTATAATATTTTATCACATGTCTAAATTTAACTGAAAATAATGAAATAAATAAAAAGAAATTATAATGATGTTGTGAAACTCATACATTTTTTAGTAATTATACATTCAAAAGTGGTTTTGAACAATACTATCCAAACAACATATATTATATCAAAATCACTTTTCATATAAAAGTTTCCAAATATAAATCACATTACTACAAAATCAATTATAATAAAAAATAATTTTGCAAAATCAAGTTTACTTAAACTTAAGTTTGCAAACGGTAATCCAAACACACACTAAGAATAAGATGGCACCCTACACTGGTTTCCTGCTAAAGAACGAAGCCGCCAAAGAACAGCAAAGGAGAAGGAAACTAAAAAGGCAGTGGTGGTGACGACCCCCTAACAGTGGAAAAGCAATAAAATAAGGTGGTGGAAAACCAAACCCACCGTCACAGAATCACATTTCAACGGAAAACTACAAAAGTGAAAAACAAAAGAAAAGAAGGGGAGGCATACCTCTAGTGAAGGATACTGAGAAACCGCGAACAACACTTGAGGGCGCTAAATCTTCTCCAACGAACGCTCCCTTTTTGCACAAGTAGAATGTTGAAGCAGTAGAATATAGAAGCAGAAAGTGAATCAAAAAAATGGAAAGTGGAAATTTATAAGGACAATGGTGTCCCTTGCTGTGCACTCTAAACATCATTAGGGGCATGATACGTTCTTTCGCATCGAAAGTTGAGGGCAAGATAGGAAAGGCACCCTAATTCAAATCATGGGGCGCACAAAACGAGGTGCCAAAACGCCTCGTGTTCCTTGGGAAGAGAAGATGTGAACCCCGAAATGACATTCCATCAAGATAGGAAAAGGCACGCATCCCTAAGAAAAGATCAATTCGCACAAGACAAAGCTGTCCTTTTTCCGAGATATAACTCGAGAGTTAGAACTTTCAAGAAACTCAACACTTGATGTTATCACCTCAGACACTGAGTTGGGGCACTGTTCTGGACTAGTTCTAATAACGCAACTTAGCCTAATACTAAAAGGCCCAACTCGAAGCCCACATATACTGGTTTGAAACCCATCTCGGAATCCAGGTAACAGAATCCTATGCTTCGTGCAAGGATAGGGTCAATCAAACGATATCTATGATCTCACCAGGACGGCGCTCACCTAATGTGCTACTGCCTATATCGAACCCACCGACAAGCATTGAGCTGTTGGAAGTCTCGAGACACTTCCTGGAATCGCGAAACATCCCCCTTATTCTCAACATTCGACCACTATAATAGAAATACTTATATGATTCGAGAGCACCACGTGGTTGTGCTTCTGGCCAAACATATAAGTATATTTTGTATAGAATTGTGTGTTAGTGGTAGGTCCCATGCAAAATATACTTATATGATTGGTCCGGAAGCATAGTCACATAATGCTCACAGACCATGCAAATATTTCTCCCACTATAAATAGGTGGCTAATCATTGAATTCAGGTACGCCTTATGCATTATACCTAGTAACTATTCAGTCACTAACTTGATCGTCAGAGTTGTTGTAGGTACCACCCTCACAGCCATGGAGACCCAACCTCCGCCTACTAGAGATCTAAATTGGAGCAACTTTGGTGCCCAAATCGAAGCAGTTTTGGTGCCCAAATCTCAATTCAGATCACATTCTAGGTAATCCACTTTCAAACAACGCTAAATTTAAAACTTTATTTTTTCAAAAATCGGTTAAATCAATCCAATCCAAATTGATAAAAATTAGATCAGATTTGATTGGATTCAAAGTTTAAATCAAATTGATCCAATCCAAACTGCAATAAATTATGTTGTTTGGATCGGATTGATTTTTCTTCAAAACTGATCCAAATTGAACCGTGAACACTTCTAGTATTTGGTATAAAGTAAAAATGGGAGGTCAATTAGGTTGACACAATTGGTAAAGAATGAGTCTGTATTCCATAAATACGCAAGTTCAATTCCTGTTATTGATATGAGAACCTTGTTGGTAAGTGATCTCGTAAGTCCTATATAAATGCTTTTTGGCTAAGCTTATCTTTGACTCATGAGATAATCGATATTGAACTCATTTAAACTTTTGTACATATAAAAAAAAAGGGGATAAAAATTCAATGAATTAGATTCATATGCAAAATTACTCAAACCTAATCTATAAAATTTTTTACCTTATTTTTATCTCGTACCAAGTACACCTTTAAAATAAATTTATTTTAAAAGAGACAAATTCTTTGAACACAAAGATTACTAAAACAATTCTAAAAAAATTAATATTATCATGTAAAGTGATTTGTTCGAATTGATGTTAGTTAAAATTAATTTTAAGATAAAATGATTTATATTTAATAATTTAACCAAAAAAATGAGTTTAACTATTAACTAATATTATTTTTACGGAAACAACCCTAAAAGCAACTTCATATTTCTTTATAAACTTACAGCCAAAATCGATTTTTGAGTTGTAGAATTGATTTTGGTTAAACACGCACGTTTTGCGGAGCCATTCGACTCTACCATGCATCTCTGTTCTTCCATTTTTGTTTTTTTTCAAGCTAGTGTTTCACTTTTTCCATCCGCGGTGATTTTCCACGTCTCACAATTTTCACATTCCCTTTTTCACGCTTTCCCTTTGTCCGCGCGGCGGGTACAACGCAGTAGCGACACACCAACAAGCAACACAAGTACTTTTGCACGCGTCACATCCTCCATCAGCTGGCACGTGCGCGGCGCGTGGTCAATCCCTCTGCTCCCGGTGCTGCCAGCTGGCAGCTAGGTCGGCTCACTCGGTTGGCCAACCTTATCCAATTTCTTGTGAAGTTCTTCTAAACTCACCCATCGTCGCCCGTCCTCTCTCACAGTCCACCCCCATTGGCCACCGTTCACCGCACCCTATCATTGCAATCACGATCTTGTCTCCTTTGACCCTACACGTGTCAAATCGACTTCTCATTGGTCCGTGATGCAAGCACGTTTCCTACTCCGGGGGACATTTTACCAAACTGTAGATAAGAGCTGCACAATTATGTTGTGCTTCAAAAAAAAAAAAATAAATAAAGAAATAAAGAGACAACGACTAATTCTTTTTTTTTTTTTAAATAAATTGAAGTATTTTCCAGTCACCACAACTCATATGAATAATATTTTATATTAATGAACGCGTAAAATTGTTATATTAATTCTGTGAATATTCATATTTCGTAGCGCTTTCCTATTTCATAATAATTCATTTTATTTTATTATTATTTTTCTCATTTTGTGGGAGAGAAGAATAAGGAGAAGGAGAACGAAGAAGAAGAGAGGTGAGATCTTGCGAAATAAGAAACCCTAGTTCCTTTTCTTTGCCTGTTTTGGGTTAGTTGCAAAAATTTTCCCAATCAAATTCAGCTCCAACCTGCTACTGTTACCAATAAGGATTCTCTGGAAATTGCTTGAATCGCCCAAGGTATGTTTCAACTTCCCGTTTTCTCAATTCCTTTGCTTCATTTCTGTATTGGTTTGAATGAGGGGGAAGAAACAAAAAAAGGTTTCTTTTTTTTTTTTTTTTTTTAATTTCTGTGTTGTTTTGTTGTCTTTGATTGTCTTATATCTTATTGTAATGGGAATCGATGCAGTTTTGTTGGTATAATGCTTGTTTTCTTGTAAAGGGTGTTGTTGGTTTCTTTGTCCATTGTGATGTAACATAACTTATGTTGGGGGTTCAGGAATTTGGGGCTTTTGCATACTGTGAAGGATTGGAATACTTCTTTGGCCAATTACCTTGTATGTGTGTATGCGTGATGTGTCTGCATTTTGGTAAATTGTAATTATTTCTTTCAGCATAAAAATGACTTGCAATGAATTAGTGTGCTTGATTAACAGTTCATGAATCTTGGAATTATTTGTGCCTGTGTGCTTGCCTGAGCGTTTGTACTTTGTAGGTTGTGAATTTGGTTGTTTCTTTGTCTCTTCAATGATGAATGTTTTTGTGATTGGTGTTCTTTCTGTCAATTTTGCAGAGTAAATCAGTTTTGTGGGGTTGTGTGCCATTAGGAAGACGCAAAGATGATGTCAAGGTCGTACACTAATCTTTTAGATTTGGCTTCTGGTAATTTCCCGGCAATGGGGAGGGAGTTTAAGGAACGGCGGCGGATGCCGAGGGTTATGAGTGTACCTGGGATTGTCACAGAAGTGGATGATGATCAAGCGGTTAGTGTTTCTTCTGATAACCCATCAACTATTTCTACGGATCGAATGATCATTGTAGCAAACCAGCTACCTTTGAAAGCAAAGCGAAGAGAGGACAACCAAGGTTGGACTTTCAGTTGGAATGAGGATTCCTTGCTTTTACAGCTTAAGGATGGACTTCCGGAAGAGATGGAAGTTCTTTACGTTGGATCTTTGCGTGTTGACATTGATCCGGCTGAGCAGGATGACGTGTCACAGTATTTATTGGATAAATTCAAATGTGTCCCTACTTTTCTACCCCCTGACGTTTTGGCAAAGTTTTATGACGGCTTCTGTAAAAGGCAGTTATGGCCGCTTTTTCATTACATGTTACCATTTTCAACAGATAAAAGCCACCGTTTTGATCGCTCTTTGTGGGAAGCCTATGTGCTGGCAAATAAACTATTTTTTCAAAAGGTAGTTGAAATAATAAACCCGGAAGATGATTATATTTGGGTTCATGATTATCATTTGATGGTGCTGCCAACCTTTATAAGAAGGCGCTTTAACAGGGTTAAAATGGGATTTTTTCTGCATAGCCCCTTTCCATCATCAGAGATATATAGGACTCTTCCTGTCAGGGAAGAGATACTTAAAGCTTTACTGAACTCTGATATCATTGGATTCCATACCTTCGACTATGCTCGTCATTTCCTTTCTTGTTGCAGTCGTATGTTGGGTCTGGAGTATCAGTCAAAGAGGGGCTATCTAGGGTTGGAATATTATGGAAGGACTATCAGTGTCAAGATTATGCCTGTTGGGATCCACATGGGTCGGATTGAATCAGTTATGAAGATGGCAGATGAGGAGAGCAAGGTAAGGGAACTCAAACAGCAATTTGAAGGAAAAACCATCTTGCTTGGTGTTGATGATATGGACATTTTTAAAGGTATTAATTTGAAGATTTTGGCTATGGAGCAAATGCTCAAACAACATCCCAAATGGCAAGGAAGAGCTGTTCTGGTCCAGATTGTTAATCCTGCGAGGGGTAAAGGGATACATTTAGAGGAGATACATGCTGAAATAGAAGAAAGCTGCACCAAGATTAACAGAGTCTTTGGGAGGCCTGGTTATGAACCAATTGTTTTTATTGATAGAACAGTTTCAATTGCTGAAAAAGTTGCCTATTACAGCATCGCTGAGTGTGTTATTGTCACAGCTGTAAGGGATGGGATGAACCTAACTCCTTATGAATATATCGCTTGTAGACAGGGAATATCTGGTTATGACTCATGTTCCAATGCCAGTGGCCCAAAGAAGAGTATGCTAGTAATATCAGAATTTATTGGGTGTTCTCCATCGCTCAGTGGTGCTATCCGTGTCAATCCATGGAATGTTGAGGCCACTGCAGAGGCAATGAATGAGGCTATCTCAATGGGTGATGGAGAGAAGCAGTTGCGACATGAAAAGCATTACCGCTATGTCAGCACTCATGATGTGGCATACTGGTCACGTAGTTTCTTGCAAGATATGGAGAGGGCTTGCACTGACCTTCTAAGAAAAAGATGTTGGGGAATTGGCCTTAGTTTTGGATTTAGAGTTGTTGCACTTGACCCTAATTTTCGGAAGCTGTCAATTGATGCTATGGTTTCAGCTTACAAGAGGGCAAGGAGCAGGGCAATTTTGTTGGACTATGATGGTACTGTGATGCCACAGAATTCCATTGATAAGAGTCCAAGCAAGGAGGTCATCTCTATTTTGGACACACTCTGTGCAGATTCCAAAAATGTGGTTTTCATTGTTAGTGGAAGGGGGAGGAATAGCTTAAGTGATTGGTTTTTACCCTGCAAAAAACTTGGAATTGCGGCAGAACATGGGTACTTTTTGAGGTCTGATCTCTCTCTCTCTCTCAAGTGTCATTTTTTTTAATTATTAATTAGTCAAAGATTAGTTATTGTATGGGTCATATGAAACATATTTTAGGCACCTTCATACAACTAACTTATGCTATAAGGTTGGAATGGGCCATTTCTTTTTGCCCGGCTATCTCTAATTACAGTAATTTCCTTTTATTACTGAAGTTTGATCAAGACCCATTTGGTGAGGGACAAATTACTTCTCAATTCAAATTCGGTAGTTTTTGATCATATAATCTAATTTGATATCCATTTGTCTCTGGTTTTGCAAATGCTGTTAGTAAGTCATCTTACTCTCTAGTTTAAACTAGTGTTGAGAACACCCAACATTGTCTTATGGCAGTCATGCTAAGTAGAAATGCTTGTCGAATGGTATGTTATACCTGAAGATGTTTTCCACTACCTCGCCATATTTCAACCTGCGTAGTAATCGAATCTTGAAGCTACTAAGCTGAGTATATGTGTTTTTTAATTTGAATATTTATATGTGGTGGGTATTCTTGTAAATAGATTTGCATTTGCATTTTACTACAATATAGTTTCTCGTATGCTCTCTCTCTTGATATTCAGTCTTTGGTTTTGTCACATGTTCTCTTCTTTTATAATATGGCAATGTTTTAACAATTTTGAGCACTTTGCAGATGGTCGCAGAGTGCACGATGGGAAATTTGTGGGAAGAGCTCAGATTTTGGATGGATGCAGATTGCTGAACCTGTGATGAAACTCTATACCGAGGCAACTGATGGTTCCAGTATTGAAAAAAAGGAAAGTGCTTTGGTCTGGCAATACCGGGATGCCGATCTTGGTTTTGGATCTTCTCAGGCCAAGGAAATGTTAGATCATCTAGAAAGTGTTTTAGCCAATGAGCCTGTTGCTGTGAAGAGTGGCCAGTTCATTGTTGAAGTAAAACCCCAGGTATATATAATTTCTTTAAATTATTGTCTGAGAAAAGAACTGGAGTCGCTTTTTCCTTTACAAGCAAAGAGTTTGTGTGAGCAGAAGAGAGCTTGTTCATGCCTTATCTGCAATTTTATAACAGGAGTGTTCTTTACTTCTGCCTTTTAGTAATTTAGTCAAAAAATTGTGGTAAGCGCAACCATCAAGGTTGAAAATGTGTTAGGGATCAAACTATAGGCAGGGTGGAACTCTTCTTTACAATAAAAAGAAAAATATGTGGAGGAATTTATAAAGAATGTTGTCTTCTTATGATTCTATTTGGTTCTACTACAAGCATATACAATAGGAGAACTTTCCATCCACTGGACCTGAGAACGTGACCTGTTTTATCCATCTTAGATATCTGAAATAGCTGAATTTCTTTTTCATTTTTCTAATGTTCTGGCTTGGCAAGCCTCCTGGTGTTCTTTTGCACACAATTGGTTCAGGTGTCTGTTTTTTTTTTTTTTTTTTTGGTGGTTTTTCCCTTCTCCCCAGTAACTTGGTTGTTGAAATTTCCAATTTAATTTTGAACTTTATGGTTGAGATTGCTGTGCTGGACCCTAAAGGGTAGGAACTGATTCATTCTGAATACATTTGTCTCTCTATGTTTTGCAGGATGTGAGCAAAGGCCTAGTTGCTGAAAAGATATTCTCATCAATGTCTGAGAGTGGCAAACAGGCTGACTTTGTGCTTTGTGTTGGTGATGACAGATCAGATGAGGACATGTTTGAAATAATTAGCAGTTCAATCTCAAGAAATATTCTTTCCTCCAATGCTTCTGTATTTGCCTGCACAGTTGGACAGAAACCAAGCAAAGCTAAGTATTATCTGGATGACACAACTGAAGTAATAAGCATGCTTGAATCTTTGGCAGAAGAATCAGATTCTTCACCCAGCGTAGAAGAAACTGGAGATTCCTTTCAAAGGCAAATGCGACTATGAGGTTTCTCCTGATTTAGATAATGATTTGTTTAATTGGGTGTAATATTCGTGCTGAGCTATAATTTGGGGGCGTTGACAGGGTATGATTTCATAAATTCTTTTCTTTTCTTTTTTCCTTTTTTTGGTTTTAATTCCTTCAATTATATGTTACATATATTTTTGGGATAATCCCGTCATTATTTTCTGTCCTTGTCATTGATAGTTCTAGTTCTGGAAGAGTAGGGAAAGATGTTAAACTGGTATTCTGTAACAAAGGAATGGAAAAAATGGAAGCTCTTGTTTGTCTCTTGCAACATAAATAGTTACGTTGTTGACAAGACATGGAAACGCACTGGATTTCGAAATTTGGACACAATGATTTATTAACGGAAACAAGAGAAGTGCACGGGAGGAAAGCGAGTCCAAATAATAAAACTGTCGTCTCGTCAGAGTGGGACAGAATCTGAATAATAGTATAGGTAGGCTGCTAAAAGATGTTAGCAAAAGCTAGAAAGACATATTGATCGCAGTTTCGAATTGGTTGCAGTTTTTTTTTTTATAATATAATTTTTTTGGGTCTGAAAATTGGTTTGACATAAATTAGCAAGGTGCCACTTATTTTGTCATATATGGGAGGATGCGGTTAAACCATTTTTTAATGTTTTAGAAAATATATTAAAAATAACTTATGAATCACAATTGATCCTCGATTTATGTTTACTTGCCCTGTTCTAACTCATTTGGGATTCGTTTCACAACTACGGACGACAATGGATAAGTAAGGTGGTTGCTTTGGTGCTGATTTTAAAAAATCAGCATAGTGAATATAGTAATTATTTAAATGACATATGGATGGTCTATGATGTAGTTAATCTCACATGGTCCACCAAAGACACTCTCTTGAAGACTCCATTAAGCACTCGAGTTTCGATCTTCAATTTCCAAGTTCAAAATTGGGTCTTGCACTAATAAATATCAATGTATGACATTGGATTCCGAGTTCCGAGTTCGTTAACCCGAGTTTCGAGTTGGGTCACATTGACAAAAATATATAGAGGGGTTTATGATATATTATATTTCATCAGTTACATGGTATACCCACTACACCTGTCATCTATTCATTTGATAGAACAATATCTTCATGGTGCTGATTTAAAAAAACCAGCACCAGAGCAGCCGCCAGTAAGTAATTAATTTTGCAAAACATGGAGTGGAGATGACAATATAGGTTGGGCTTGTTGGGTTGACCCATTCAACTCGCAATTTTTGGCTGGGCAGGTTGATATTTTCAATCTACATAATCTATTCAGCGTGACTTCCACGTTGAAGTGAGCTAGAGCGAGTTTGACTAATGGACTGCTTTTTTTCATCTTAATTTTGTTTTTTAAATTGACATTGCATACAACATTTTGGGTCAAGAGGCCCATGCACATTATAACACACTTACTTCAATCACACTTTAAGACACTTCTAGATAAAGACCAAAAAAAAAAAAAGACTCTTCCAGATAATGACCAAAGCTAAAAACAAATAATAATCCAGATAAATAACTACTAGTACAATATTAAAGTATGCATCATATGCAAAATATGTACTCAAGACCTCATTGTGGAATGTGGACTTCTTAATAGTCTATTATGGACTTATGGTTAATTTGTGGAGTAAGGATTTGTAATATTTATTAATATTTCATTGTTTGAGATTGATTTATATTACTATTATATTATGTTTGGGGTAAATTAGTTAATTTAAGAAATTTTTGTAAGTTTGTATGGAATTTATTTTATTGTATTTAAGTAAAATTTTTTAAATTATTTTTAACATTTTTTATATGAATTAATTAACTTAAAATAAGATTTTTTTAATTGTTATTTTTTTTTTAAGCGAACTAACCTATCAACCTCACAATCCACTAACCTAGACAAAGGTGTAGTAGGTTGGCATACCTAACCCATATTATTAATGCAAGTTGGCTCGCCCCACCTTACGTAAGGTTTGACTCGTAACAGGTTAGGTTGGGAAGAGGCAGGGTAGGTTGGCCCATTTGCCAGTGCTCACTAATATTGTATTAGACAACATTACAATCAAGTGTAGCAAGGAAAAACAAATATAAAACAATAATCAAACATCAAAAGAAAATCTCATAATATCAAAGATACCATGTAGTAGGAGAAAAAGAGCAAATATGAATTGTATATTAAGAAGAAAGAGAACAAACATGAATTGTATATTAGGGTGCAGGTAGGATAAAAGCGGATACACTTTAAACTTGCACCTGCCTTGCCCCGCAATGTTTTTTTAACCCACCTTGCATTGACCCTATGCAGGTAGGTTTTAAACCTACACCATATGAAACTGGTAGAGTTGGATACCCATGACTATAGTGTTGTTATCTTTACTTATAAGGTAGGTGAGTGGTAAGGTAGAGTGTAAATATTGCTGATTGGGGTTTGTTTGAACTTACAATATATTTGTCTTGATTTGTCTTGCACCTTATTTAATTTATGATTTGTTTTTTTTTTTTTTGGATTTATCCCTCTCTTAAGTGTTTAATTCTATTCCAATCTAAACATTATCCAATAAATGCATTAATAAAAAAGACAACATGCGGGTAGAGTTCCGGTAGAGATAGGTTTTAATATCTTCCTGCGATAGGGTGTTGATATTTGTTATGGGCAATTTCTATCAAGCCTAATTCATAATGGACTATGAAATAGATATACTTGAGCCTAATCCAAAAAGACCATAAAAGGCCCCACTCCTATTCAAAGGGTGGGTACACGGATTGTGGGATTTGGCTTGTCCCTTATCCAAACACTCTCGACCTCCAAGGTCACAGGAGCACCATTTGTGGGAACCAAACCCACGAAAGGAGGAGTAGAAACTCCAACTTCACCAAGTCCAAGTTGTCTATATAAACAAACTTTGAACTCATAACTCAAATATGCTTACTGCCTTTCACTGGTACTACTCTATATCCATGTCTAACTTGAGTGTCGAGTTTTTATAGATACACCCCATCCTTGTGGTGCATGGAGGTTGTGGGTTCCTTTGCTATTGAGGGCCATCCACTTGAGTTCCAAGTAATGGCATGTTTTTGTGGTGCACTTTATAGTCAAAGGTGCACCACACACCATGTGATCAGATAGTAGGATTTGATTGGAGCATTGATAGACCAATTAGTTATGGAACACTCTATCCGGCCCTAACCACCTCCCACTTCATCGTAGTTCTCCGCTGCCTCCTTCCCCAATGGTCCACCTTGCGCTCTCCCTGACGGTGCCAAAATCCCCACCATGCTCGCTGCTGACATAACCCACCACTCGCTGGAATCACCCATCAATCGAAAACAACAAAAATAATAAAGACATGTGCTCAATCAAGAAATTGAGGAAAAAAAAAAATCAAAGACGACAATTAGCAAAACAAGTACAATCCACCCATCCCAAATTCGCCCCCTCTTTCCTCACCAACCCTGCATGCTGATATGACAAACTATTCTACAAATGGTAATGTTTCATATTAAAAAAATATATATAATCCTTAATCTCAACTCATGACTATTGCTAGATAATGCTCACATCTCAAATTTATTTAAAACAACTAGAACAAATCATTACATAATCTTTAGCTGCAAACTTTGAAATCAAAAGTGATAGTATCCACCCAAACCATGTTGGAGGCATACCTACAATATCAGTCAATTGAACAACCTACAAATATGTTAATATATAAGGGTGAGTCACACAAACTCAGTGAAGACATATAAATAAAGTGAACAGAAAGAAGAAACTAAAATATACATGAGTTGTTAAAATAAAAGGGAACAACTTAACAAGCATACACTCACTAAAGAAATTGGTGGAGGTAACAATTTATCAACTCTATGTCTTTGAAATACTTTCCATATGTAGAACCTCATTCATATTCCTTATTTATAATAGAACCCATAGACAGGAACTCAACACTTCTCGATATGCTGTCTTAATCAATTTCGTAAATAGATCTTATCAAAGTAAAATCAAATCTTTCCTCAAACAAACAAATACTCTATGAGGGTTACATAAAAAGAACTAAATCTTGTGGAGAGTGATCTCAACCCATCTAATCATAGATCTGAGTTTATCTCAAGCTGAGGGCTCTCACCTCATCGGATACTATCTCATCTAGGTATACTATGTACATATAAACCGTTATATCTCTTTGTTAACGGCGAACGATACCGTTATATCTCTTCGTTAATGGTGAACGGCGTTTTAACTTAGAACCCATTATAGTTTTTTTTTTTTTCCAGCATAAGCTAGCACTTAAAACATATTGCTCAAATTCAATAAATCAACTTTTCTTTATAAATCACCTTAACATAATAAAATAAATAATTTCAACATGAGATTTTTTAAAATAACAACAAGAAGAACATTCAAAATTTTAAATCAGTTATTAATGTAAAAAATTTAATCTCCGACATAGAAAGGGAAGTAAATTAGCAAAAATAATTATCAAAATAAATCAATAGCTTATAATAAACTAATTAGTTTTAACATGTTAGTTCCTCTAGCGAAAATAAATTTATAAAATATTCACTAAATAAATATCCACTCACGATAAAAATAAATTAACTGAGCTACTTTCCATCAGTTCCGGAATGAGTAACTGACACCGTCTCCAAAGAATTTGATCAATACGACATTTTTAATAAGCTTAGAAAATTTGTTTGAATATAAATTAATAGTTTATAAACCTATTAAAAAAACCCCCAAATTTGAGAAATTTGGGATTTCCAAGGATAAAAATGAAACTTAGATTAGATTTATCCACTTCAACCTACTTAACTCACTAAATTCTTGCTGAGAACCCCAAACACTTACTCGTGCCACTAATTTTTTGTTAAACTCATTAAACTAGAATCTGCAGAAGAGAATAAAGAGTTCAAGATTTAGGATCTCACCTCAATCTTTAGAAGTTAGTAGGTGTCAATAATTGCTGGCCAAAAAGTAAATGGAGCTTTGATGGAACACAAAGGAGAAGAAGAAGAAAAAGGAGGAGGAGGAGGAAAATAACCGAGAAGAAGAAGAAGATTTGGGAAGAAGCATCGAGGAAGTATGAGGCATGGGTGGGTTTTGGTTTAAAAAAATGCTGCCCAACTTTTTCTTTTTTTAATATCTTAATGGTGCAATTCTTGAGTCTACTAATAAGGGCGTTTCCTCTGTCGTTTTTATCTAGCTTACTGATCCATTTTTTTTTTCATGGTAGATAAACTTTTGTTATATTCCTTAAATATATATAGGTTTTCTTGTCAACAAATCATGCCTTGGAAACTCGTAAACATGTTCACTACTGAGTAGGGATTTTCACATGAAAACTTCAATTATATATTTTAAAATTAGAAGCTTTAAAGAACTTGTATTCTCGGATTTGCACAAAAGACTTAGAATCTTTTTAAGACAGGTATGTTAAACACTCACACCTTTAAAATAGTTACGCTAAGAATTTTGATGTAACGTTTTACTACATTAATACCTAACATAGAGAGGCATAGCTCTTTTTTTTTATTAACATCGGGACACTACGGCCCAGAGAGGCATAGCTCTGTGAAAGAAAAACTTTGATTTTAAATTAAGCCTTATGTTCGTCTCACATGCAACTTTTTACTAAATATTTAAGAAATACTAGTGTTGTTAACTATGACAACCATGAGCCACTTAGTGATCAAGAGTTCTTGTTGAAATTTCTACGGTAACTTAAATGGGTTTCACAAGCATAAACAAAAGTTAACAGCCAAAGTTTTATCTTTGGCCTTAGCATGATCACAACGTATTTATACAACCTCAAGAGATTCCCAATCTTACTGCAAGAATTTTGGCGCCATCTACAGTGCTCCTTGTTGGTCAAGGAGCATGGTGCACCTTGCAATCGGATGGTGAGATTGTGAGGTGCATCGATGCACCAATCACCTATGATGTACTGTAGTAATATCTAATTTTAAGAAAATTAAAAAATATGATTAAATATATTTTAAAAATTAATTATCATATACTAATAGTATAAAATTATACTGGCAGTATAAAATAATTTTATACTGTTAGTATAATAAAAAAATTATATTACACTGACAGTATAAAATTATTTTATACTGTCGGTGTAACTTTATACTATTAATGTATAAAAATTAATTTCTAAAATTCATAAAAATTTTACCCATGTAATTTTACTCTGTCAATATAATTTTACATTGTCTATTAGTATGATATTATATTAATAGTATAAAATTATTTATATTATCAATATAATTTTATACTATTAAAATATAAAAATTAATTTCTAAAATATATTTAATCATATTTTTAAATTTTTTTAAAATTAATATATTATTATAATATATTATAGGTGAATGATATATTGATATACCTCACAAATCTCCACCATCCAATACGCCACGGTCACAAGGCGCACTAAGCGAAGGGCATCGCTGACTGTGCTAAGAATTTTAAGTCCCTGCAGGAATCATCATACAATATATATTCAAATATGTATTTCAACACATGACCTTTGTGTATCCTTAAGCCAATATTTGTTAACCTTAAACAACTCTCCAAATTGACCGTTATTGTGGCTGTATTTTGGATGCGAAGGTTGTAGTACATTTGTCGTTATGAAGTCCCTTAGCTCCCTTATTTAATTTTTTCCCCCTTTAATCCAGATAGTAAATTACTATAAAATTTATATCCTAATTCTTTAAAGGTTTAATTATTCTACAAATCCTTATAATTTTACTCAATTTGAAATAGGTCCCTATAATTTAAAAATTTGTAATCAGATTCTTACATTAAACAAAATTTTGTAATCAAATCCCTAATGTTAATAACCGTTACAAAAATTTGATATTAGACGGAATATTCTAAAAATATTTCTTCGTATTCTCCATCTCTATCTTCCCCTTTCCTCCCTACTCGTCTCTCACACATCTCTATTTCTCTCTCATTTAAGCAAGCTAACAAAATTAATCTCAAACTAATTGACAAAAGCGTAATAGGCAGTGTTGCAAACTTTATCTCGTGAACAATGATAAGATGAATGCAAGTGTAGGTTGTTGCAGAAAAAATGAAAACATTTCAAAAACATTTTACTTTCACCAATATAAAACTTGCAACCCATATAATCCACAAACTGGCTGAACCTAAGCAATTTCATCACTAGAAGTAGACTTATCCTTTGTAAACAAAATTATTACAAGCATCTAACATCAGAAACAGCTACAGTGAATATTGTATACTACCTTCTGCACTTTAGGGGTCCAGTCTTGTAGCCACTCTTAGTTTGGCTTGCCCCAAGACCATCATCTACGACGCCATCGCCTCTTGTTTGCCTTGCATCTCTACCATTGCACCAGACCTGCAAAACCACCACCATCAGATCGCACCACCACCACCCCATGAAGCCGCAACCACCATGCCTCCCACCTCTCCTCTGAGCATGACATTGCATGGTTTGAATATTGTTTTGTATATTGTTTGGATTTGTGGGTATATTGAAAGGAAGAACTTGGTGGAGATTTTTATGGGCCGAAGAGGAGGAGGGGCTAAGAAGGAGGACGAATAGTGAGGAGATGGTGATGGTGACGGTAAAGGGATTGAGGAGGAAGTGATGGTGCGTTTAGAGTATACTATATTAAGTGGGTGTATTGATATTTTATATTATTGTTAACCATAGATTTTTCATGAATTTTCATTTTATATACATTGAATGGTTTAGATCAATAAAATATATGGTGTACTAAAATTCATTAAGTGCACTATAGTATTACCAAGAAAATTTTTGTAACGGTTGTTAACACCAGAGACTTGATCACAAAACTTTGTTTAATGTAAGGACCTAATTACAAATTTTTAAATTATAGGGACCTATTTGAAAATTGAGTAAAATTATAAGGACTTATAGAACAATTAAATCTTTTTTAAAACCTGACTAACATAGTTAAACCTGAGTATTTCACTGAAATACCCATTGACTATTATTCTTAATATTATTATTACACGCCTTAATTTTATATATGTTACTGCCAAACCATTCTCACTAATTATATGGTTATGCTCATAAAATCTTGTAACCCCTTCTTACAATATGCCCACAGAACGTACTAATAAAAATTCAAGTAGCCTGAATATTATTCAAATCGGCACTCACCAATGAAATCTGTATGTTCCTTTTCAACTTCAACGCATACCATATTATTTGAACCTTAAAAATCCAACAACTACAATGGCATTACCCATTTCCCACTCGGGTTTTTCCAGTTTAAAGTAATTAATCATTATTATTATTATTATTATTATTATTATTATTATTGTTGTCTACACAAACTTGGAACCAACTGAACCCTTTAATAACCAGGAAACCCCATCTTCATTATACTCTTGACTTTCCTCCTCTTTATTTTTCCCTAATTCAATGGCTCACATAGAACCACAATTTTTTTTTTTTTTGGCAATTTTTCTTTCCACGGCTTCTTTGACTATAGCACATTCCATAATTTCACCCAGCAACATTTGTTGTCATAAGTTAGTTAACTTTTACATTGAATAACTTACGTTTATCTCAAGACTTCATGTTTCTTTAAGTTCCTCTCATATTCATTGCAGAACATGTCATTGGTTTAAAAAAGGTATTTGAGATTCAAATAGGGTTCACATTCGCACCTTCTTAGCTAGATCGTTGTATTATACAGTGTAATTCTAAATCATCCTAGTACCCATTTGCCTAATACCCAAGCATACTTATGGATAGCTTTTAACTCATCTCAATCATCCAAATGTTATCTTCTCTCTCTTTTTTTTTTCACCCACTATAACTTGCTCACTTCTATAGAGCTAAGCCCACTATTTATAAAGAAAATTTTCAAGGAATAACTACTCAACTATTTAACTCTAATTTTTTTCTTTTTATTTTATTAGTATTATATTATTATTATTATTATTTTGCTATGTTAGTATATAACTAAACAGGTCACGGATCACATCATTAATCTTATCTAAGTAATCTTGTCTAAGCATTAGTTTATATTTAATTTGACATTTCAAACATGCCACAACAATAACATTTCCATAAAAAGGCTTTCTTCCAAAACAATTTCAAATTTCTAAGACAGTCTCAATTTTGACATCCGTATTTTAACAACCCTCTATCCAGATTCAAATAAAAGCATAGTCCTTATTTTGCTAAAGCTTTACAAGCTACTGAAATTGGCAACACAAAACATTTCATGACAATTGGCTAATTATTAATGTTTTAATAAAATTGCATACAATATCCTTATTCAATAGTTTAACATATGGCACACACAAAATTTTCAATATGGACATATACCCACACTAATTATAACACAAATAATCGACGTACACCAATTCATGAATCGAGGGGTAGAAGGATATCTTCCCCAACACTCATATAATAGAGGCATATGACTAGGACATTCAAGGAATCCAATAAAAAAAAGAAACAAAACTAACACTACATTACTAGACACATGATTGCAAGACAAATGGGTGATAATAGTTCATTGTCTGGAAGTTATGCCTAGGTACACAAGCTACAAACAGAGTTCTATTACTATCTTGTGTCTACAACAAATAGGATCTACAATCTATGCTTTGATACTAACTTTGTCACAACCCATCATAGGGTCTGGAATCGGCGCAAAGACTATATCAAATTTAACATAGCCTAGCTAGCCTGATACGATAAACTATTCTACAAATGGTAATATTTCATATTTAAAAAAATATCTAATTCTTAATCTCAACTCATAACTGATGCTAGATAATGCTCACATCTCAAATTTATTTAATACAACTAGAACAAATCAGTATATAACTTATAACTGCAAACTCTAGAATCAAAAGTGATAGTATCCACCCAAACCATAATGGAGGCATACCTACAATATCAGTCAATTGAATAACGTACAAATATGTTAATGTATGAGGGCGAGTCACACAAACTCAGTGAGGGCATATAAGTAAAGTGGATAAGAAGGAGAAATTAAAATATGCACGAATTGTTAAAATAAAAGGGAACAACTTAACAAGTTTACACTCAATAAAGAAACTGGTAGAGGTAATAGTTTATCAACTCTATGTCTTTCAAATACTTTTCATAAGTATAGAACCTCATTCATATCCCTCATTTATAATAGAACTCATGGACAGGAACTCAACAATTCTCAATATGTCGTCTTAATCAATTTCATAAATATAGATCTTAACAAAGTAAAATCAAATCTTCCCTCAAACAAACAAATATTCCATGAGGATTACATAAGAAGAACTAAGGCCTAGTTTGCTAGTGCTCTCCAAAGGGGTGTTCTGACTTATGAAAAGTATAAGCCAATTTTTTCTGTTTAGTAAACTAAAAGATGTGGTGCTTTTGCTCCTGGCTTTTAAGAGCCAGTGGTACTTTCAGGAGCCCTCATGGGGTGCTTTTATTGACTTGTGCTATCTAAAATTTAAAAGACTAATATAACCTTACTTTATTTAATGACATTAAAAATAAAAATTATTCTTTTTAGTATTTATAACCATTGTAATCATTTTAGACATTAAGAGCAATATTACTAAACACTACTTTTATGATTTCTGCTTATTGAGAGCAATTTTTGCATTATTTTACCAAACGATACTGCTATAACTTTTTTAGAGCAATTTTTAGAGAGCTAAGAGAGCTCAACAATTTTTAAAAAATTACAGCAATACCAAACCAAGCCTAAGTCTTGTGGGAAGTGATCTCAACCCATCTAATCATAAATCTGAACTCATCTCAAGTTGGGGGCTCTTGTCTCACTAGGTACTATCTTATCTGGGTATATTATATGCACATAGGTCATTATATCTCTTTGCTAATGGCAAATAGTTATCTCTTCACTAACGGTGAATGGCGTTCTAACTTAGAATCCATCATAATTTTTTTTCAACATAAACTAGCACTTAAAACATATGCTCAAATTCAATAAATCAACTTTACTTTATAAATCACCTTAACAAAATAAAATAAGAAATAATTTCATCATGAGATTTTTTAAAATAACAACAAGAAGAACATTCAAAATCTTAAATCAGTTATTAATGTCAAAAATTTACTTTCCAACATTGAAGGGGAAGCAAATTAGCAAAAATAATTATCCAAAAAAATCAATAATGTACAGTAAACTAATTAGTTTTGACAAGTTAGTTTCTCCAATAAAAATAAATTTATAAAATTTTGCCACTAAGTAAATATCCACACACAACAAAAAGGAATTAACTGAGTTGCTCTCCAACAACTCCAGAATGACTAACTGGCACAGTCTCCAAGGAATTTGATCAATACAAGATTTTAAATAAGCTTAGATAATTTGTTTGAACACAAATTAATAATTTATAAACCTATTAAATAGAACTCCCAAATTAGAAATTTTGGGTTTCCAAGGATAAAAGCGAAATTCTAATTAGGCTTACCCACTTTGACATACTCAACTCACTAAATTCTTACAAAGAACCCCAAACACTTACTCATGTCACTAATTTTTTTTTTTCAACTCATTAACCTCGAATTTGCACAAGAGAATTAAGAGTTCAAGATTTAGGAACTCACCTCAATCTTTAGAAGTTAGTGGGTGTCAATAATTGCTGGCAAAAAAGAAAATGGAGCTTTGATGGAACAAGAAGGAGAAGAAGAAGAAAAAGGAGGAGGAGGAAAAGAACTGAGAAGAAGATTTGGTAAGAAGCATCAAGAAAGTAAGAGGCATGGGTGGGTTTTGGTTTAAAAAAATGCTGGCCAACTTTTTTTTTAATATGTTAATGATGCAATTATGAAAATGCCCTGGGCTATAACTTCTCCTTTCCTTTGTATGTCTGACACCACATTTATTTTCATGATCCACTAAGTAGCTTAAGAGTAGGTTGAGACTTATTTAGAATAATGTAATGCAGAGTCAGATTTGGCTAAAACCTCGTTCCTCTGTGCCCTATTGTCATATCTAAAAAAAAATTTGTAATAACTTAATATTGGTGGGAGGATGAAAAGAATAACTAGAGATTCATGCATTGGGATTTTTATTTTATTTTATTTTTTTAGGGTTCAATGCATTGGGAGTTAAATCATAAAACATTCGAGTCTATAACAAATTTGTTCCCAAAACACTTGTTCTTTCCGCTTAATTAATGTCCTATGAGCAACACCATTACGTTCATTTTGTTTTCGGTCACCAATTACAATTCATTTGAACATAAAGAATGGAAGATTAACCAAAGGAACATTCTATAGCCCAAAATGGTCCTAAAGCAGTAATGTTTCATTGCTTTTGTTTTGCCTTTTGGTACAGCATCAATGCTTAAGTTCAATGAAATATTCGACAAAAAATAAAAACAGTTTAAAAGGAAAAGTAAAGGAATTAACATACATTGCTAAACTCATGTTAAGAGACTGTAATTTCAAAACTTCTTTTAAACAATGTTCTAAGGCAATACCCAAAGTATAAATGCATTTTATTCACACTCACTGGCAAATTTATCGAGTGCTCATGATATTAGAAGCACATATCACTTTCTCATTGTGGCGTGCCACGTTGATACATTTTCCTCACCTTACTAGTTAGTTAAGTCATGCAAAACAACAATGTAACAAGGCCAAAATTCTCTGTATTCATAGTACTATATACAATTTATTAAGTATATAATCTTCAATAAAAGTTCATTGTCTATCTAAATCTTTCTTATATATGATAGAATTTGACAGCGGAAACAATAAAACTTTTTAATAAAAGATGTAAAAGCAATCCAAGTATAATATAGCAGTAATAAACAATAGCAAACAAGCATATTAACTTAGAAAACATGAACACCAAATCCAACGTATAGTAAAAATCCCTCAATATGAGAGAGTAAACAACCTATGGGATGGTAAAAGTTCCATTATCAATCAAAACAGAGGTACAAAGGAGTCACAGAAGTTATAAGCAATGAGCACACATGTACAAACTTTCCTCAACATCAAATGGTCACCCACAATTGCCCAAAGATATCAACAAGATGAAAGTAATAAGGAAGAGTTCAAAAACATCACCAAAAAAATAGGTCTACTCACGAAGTGTGGATATACGATGAAGTATGTAAGCTAAGGTTTCTCAAATCTCTCAAGAGGATTATTGGCTAATAAAAGCTTAGTGAAACTATTTGTGATCAAAGTCACACAATCAGAAGCTACCAGAAGATAGATATAGCGTATTACAATTAGAAGCTTAGATAAGGAAGATGAAGAATGATAGTAGGTGTGAGCAATCAATCTATTATCTATCTATTATAATATATTAAAGCTAAGGCATAAAGTGTGATATAATGTGATAATGACATATTAGATATTCTACAATGGTGCCATATTAGCTTATGGATGAAAGTATCATTCTTTAATGTAATTATTATTCTCTTATGAAGACACATATGCATACCAACACTTTAATATTTCCCTTTTTTTTTCTCATCTCTCTTATTAATTTCTTTATTTCTTTTCTCCCACCTCAATGTCTTTTCCCTATTTCTCTAGTTTACATCACAACGTGTTTAAAAAATAAAAGGATAGATGCTCTCGCACTGTCAAAGTTAATGCCTCTTTATATATTAGCATAGTATTCTGTGTCATATTCTAATTTAAACTCAATTTTATAATTTTTTTAGTAGATTCAATTTTATACATGTAGTGTAACTTTTTTCAAATTTTTTCAATAATTTTAAAGTCATATCATATTATAAAATTGAGGGGGGAAAAGCTCAATTTTATAATATGATATAACTACAAATTTATTAAAAATTATTGAAAAATTAGTTACACTATGTGTACCACATATAAAGTAGACTTTTGCAATTGTATGTAAGTATAGGTTAACAAAAATAAATGTTACTTAATTAACTTTTTACTCTCTATCTATCTTATATTTTATAAAAAATTAGTTCACACAAAGATAGCTTTTTATTATATCAAGAATTACAAAATTAATATTAATTTAAATTATATTATTTTATTTCTTAGTATTATACTCAACTAAAAAAATACCTTAATTTATGTACATTAAACTTCATTTTAAACCTTTACTCTATTATAAATACTTTTTAATTAATTAATTATAAGGATCTAATTTCCTACTCTAAATTATTTAAATTTTTTCAAGCTGTTGATAAAGCTTAAGCTCAATTGGCTCATTTTCCCAAGAAAGTAATTACTTTAACTAATTAAACATAACTAATTTAAAAGTTATAGTAATTAGGTTTTTTAAAAATAATATTATTGTTAACTAATAAATAACAATTTGATAGAATGGTCCCAAAACTATATTATTATAAAGATTTTTGTCCTAAACAACAGTCCAACTACTCTTAAAATAATTCAAACATATAAAAAGCTTTCAAATACAATTGACATAATTAAAAAATGGCACATTTTAAACATTCATATGCTTTTAGTACATTCCTAATGGCCATAAAAGGATGTGTATCTTTATTTTTTTTTTCTATATTATTATACTTTCATTTTATTACAAATAAATGATATTTTCATTTTATTATATAGTTATTGCAGCTTTAATTATTCTTATAATATTTAATAATTTTTCTTATAATTTATTTGTCGCGCACAACGTGCTGCTTTCATTCTAGTTTAGCATTGATCCTTTCTACCTTCTAATTTTGCTGAATTTATAGGTTTTGGATAATATGATCATTTGAGATGTCAGAAGGCTCCAATGGTTCTCTTTTATACTAGCCACAAACGTTTTCTTGTCTGATTCACCATTGGGTAAGCCTTCAAAAAATGGTAAGTTGACATGATGCCATTTTTGGTAACGAAGTGTTGCAAGGCTACTTCACTGTACTTCTACTAGTGTAAATCTAGGTTTTCCTCTTTCTTCAAACTTCATTTGAATCTTCCTTTCCTCAGCTCTATAGATGATAATTTTGAGTGGACACTGGTACAAACCTTTCTAAAGAATGCCTTTTAAAGGTGTCTTCTATTGTGCATCCTTCTGAACCATGTAGTGCAGAAATTTGATCTTTTTGAATATTGCTTTATCCTTCTTTGATTGAAGTCCGTTGAAGTCCACTGGTTCTTGGCGAGATTCCTTTTGTTAAAATCCTTGATGTTGATCTTTTTAGCACTTTGTCCTCATCAAAAACTTTGAAGCTTTGAGTTTTGAAATGAGAACATTTACTTTGTGTGTTGGAAGCATAAAGATTTGTTTCTTAAACCATCACTCAAACAATTATTAGTATACAATATAAGTTTTTAAGATTTGTTTGCTATCCATCAAAATTATAAGCGCAATTCACCAGAAGATAACTTTTAGTGGCTTCTAAGGGGTTGGGGAGCTAACATTTTCCTCCTTTTTGATGATGACAAACCAAACTTAAAAACTTAGCCAAGATAAAGAGCATGGTATAAGAGCAATTTAACATATACATCAATTAAACATCATAAGCATATAATCAATAACAAAAAGCTTAGACATTGTTAGAGCATCTTCTTATCGTTATATATCTTTTCACATATCCATTCATATGAATATCAGAGCTATTGATGTATAAAAAATTCAAGCATGCTTTTCAGAGCATATTCATCAAAACGATATAAAATATTAGAACGTAAATTAAAGATATCTAGACATATCAAAGCACATATCAGAAGTGAAAAGGGGTATTAGAGTGAGCAATTTGTGAGATTTTATCTATGTTGCATGGGTACGGGTATGGTACCTGTATTGGATACGGAATTCAAAAGTTTTGTAAAAAAATGGGATAAGGTACGTCAATATATATATATAAATTTCAGTTATATTAAAAAAAAAAAAACACTGATACGAGGTTATGCTTGTGCTACCAAATTTCGCTCAAAAGAACCAATTGACAAATTGAGATTCATGAGACAAGGTGGGAGACAATCTCACGATTAGTAAGGCACATCCATAAATGAATTACAAGCAGGGAAGCTCAATTTCACACTCTGAAAGAATAAGGCAGAAATGCCACTAAAATGAAAAGGTGTGAGTTCTTTTTGCAGTAATTGAAGAAGCAAAATAACTTCAAAACTCAAAACTATTTCAAAAGTAGCCTTACATTTCAACAATAGTAAAAAAAACCTTCAAAACTATACCAACCTGATTTATACCAGGACTCGCAATGAGCATCGACAAGGGAAGTGCCGACATTGACAAGGAATAGGGGCTACTGAACATGGAACACCGGCAGCGATCACGCGACTCCGACGATGGATTGCGGTGGCTAGCCCGACAATGGAGGTGGCGAAGTGAGGTGGTGGCGGTGAGGCAGTACTCAAGCATAAAGCTCACTCATACAAAATTTGCAATTCATATGCCACATACTCAAGCCATACTCCACCGCATCCAACCTACCCGTGTCATATTAGCCATACCCAATTTTTTTCAAAAAAAAAAAAAAAAAATAGCGTACCCAAGCGCACTTGGTGTGAGTAATTTTGCCAAAATAGAGTATCCATGCTTCATAAGATTTTATGATCTTTCTCAGTAAAAACTTATATTCTAATTGAGAGCAAAAGATAATTATGAGTGTAGAAGTTAGAATTAATATCAGAACATACTTTTTGATCTTATATTGGATTTTACGATCTTTCTGAAAAAAAATTTACTTTCTGATTGAGAAAAAAAGATAAGAATCAGAGCAAAAAATAAATATTAGACCTAAGTATCAAAGCACGAAAAATAAATATCAGAACTAAGTATCAGCGTAGATAGAAGATATAAGAGATATATCAGAGCAAGATATCATGTATTCATTATCAGAAAGAAGAAAGTACATTCAGAAGAAATAAACATGTTATGCATGAACATACTAGAAAGCTTCCCCTTAATATGACTGCGCCCCTAAATTTAAGCTTCCTTTACTAGTCCCCCTTTTGGCAACATCAAAAATATTAGGGCAGAGAAGTAAGGGCATCATGGAGAATCGTGAGAAAGATAAACATTTCTTTTTCAGGATTTTCAGAATTTCAAGAATCCATGAGCTTGGAGTGCTAGTCTTTGGGGAGGATCATGTTCTGGGGGCTGTAAATAGCTTCCAGTTTGTTGTGTTGATATTCTTTTTTCTCTTTCTTCTTAAGATTTGATGATTGCACTTGTTGAGACTTCTTTTCTAATATTCTGGACGGAGACTTAGGCTTAGAAATTGATTCCTGATATATTAACTCATGATATTCGTAAGCAGAAGAAGGTATATCTACAGGTACTGACTTTTGAGCCATTGTCCTCTCAAGTCTTTTTCGTTAGATATGGGCGATTGTTGCTTAGGTACATCATTCTGAAGTGTTGCTGATCGTGCGGATGGAGCTTGTTTTTGACCCAAAACTAGCACCAAGAGTTTTCTCGTATTGTTCCATATGAACCAATTCTATCTTCATGACTGCTTTCTGAACTATAGGCGAGTTAATTAAGATCCAAGTGTACTGTAGGCAATTTCACTTCGGCCTTTCGCTTTGCTTTATCTAAGATAGGTGCCTCTATTTTCCTTTCTGAAGTTTCTTTGTAAGAAATCCTAATCCTAGTAGCCGGAACAGTTAAAACATTTGATTTTTCAAAATCTTTTTCTGTGAGCTTGGGTTTCTTGGTTGGTGACGATGATATCTTAAAAGGATCTATGCCTTCTTTTTCTTTTTCTTGATGCTTCTATATAGAGTCTAAAGCATTTTCTTTCAAAAGAAAATGAACCCTTTTCTTTGACTTTTTCTTAGAATCGGTAAAGCTAACATCGACGAGAACTTGAGCAGTAGTAGAAGTGGCTACAGAGGGTGTAGATGGAGCTGAAGGTAGAAAAAGAAGGGTTTTTCTGGACAGAAAGAAAAGTCATGTGTTTACAGAGTAATTCTTCCATCCTTTATAAAGGAAGAAATTTTTTCCTCCACAAAATTTTTCAACCGCTCATTTAAATTTTTTATTGTTATTTTTCTTTCATATTTTTACTCACTTTATGGTTGAAAATATATACAGATGAAGAAAAAGCTCTTCTCCCAAGAATATATAAGAATTTTTGGAGGTTTATAGAATTGGAAGATAATGTGACCACTAAAAATTTACTGCTCCATGTGACACCTGAATATAGCGTCTGACGCCTCGGTTCCAGTTACCAATAGCTAGAAAAATCTACATGCTGTAATGGTAACTTTCCCTCTCTTGGTAAATTTACTTCATCCTTTTGAGCAAGCTTCTGATGATTGTTTTGAACTATCTGAAGTCTGAACTGAACTTGCTTTCTAAAGTTCTCTTCTGATCGAACTTTCTGAAATACCTCTCTGATTAACTTTCAGTGTTAATTTCTGAAACTCTTTTCTAATCCTTCCTTTAAACCATTTCCCTCTCGGGCTTGATTTCTTCTTCTCATAGGCAATGTTCTGTCCTTGTTTTTGAACTTTCTGAGCTAAGAATTTTCTGACCCAACTTAGGTGGATAATTGATTTTGGTTAATCAATTCCCTTTTCGTGAGCACAACACCCTCATACATGCTTCCTATATATTGATCTCGTGCGCTTGCAAGTAAGGATTATTTTTAAAACTACAAATTTTCCTGCCAACTACATCCCTTGAACATGAATCGAGGAACCATCCTCTGAGAAGCCTACAACTCTTGGGTTATCAAGCTCTATACCAGCATTGGCAAGTAACAAATGCCACCCCATGTAGATAAGAGCAATTGATATGATTATTACCACTGCACTTGTGGCCGCACAACGTAGGAGTGCAATATCATGAAAGACCACATAGAACGTGTGATCCGAGCAGCAATATGGTAGTAGAAGAAGGAGAATTAGGACTCTAGAACCTCAAGAAGATAAAAGGTGTTGCACCTGAGCTGTTCCAAGCTTGAAAAAGGAGATGTGTGCTGACCTCAAGGTTTTGGTCAGAAACATATAGCATAATCAAATATTAAATTGTTGACAATATTAATTTCAAAATATAAATATTTTAAAACAAGATCAATAAGTATCACGTTCAATGCATTAGTGAAAGTTAATCTATTGATGCTTTCATAGTTTGTACTCAGATGATTTTGTTCATTTGAATATTTGCATATAAATTTGCATAATCATCATCTGGATATTTATTATAAATTTTGTACTTGACAATTTTTTATTGAAATTATTATTATTATTATTGTTGTTGTTATTGTTGTTGATGATTATGATGATAATACCGATAGTGGCGGTGGAGGTTGTGTTATTAATTCTTATTATTATTTCTTTTAACTATTTAAAATTTTGATATAACAAAATACGTATGGCCTTAAACTTTGAACAAGGAGGGTGTGTGATTATATCAAAAGGTAGACTTGATTACATATTATATAATTTATAAATTTTGACATTTAAAATAAATCTATATAATAAGAATATGTTTGGTTAAGCCTTTTTTTAGTTTAAAAAATTGATTTTTTTGACTAATTTTTATAGAAGCTGTTTATCTTATTTTTTACTCAAAAGTTAAAAATAGCTGATTTTAGTTTTTGAGTAAAAGGTGAAATAAATATCTTTTATAAAAATTAATTTATTTTAGTAGTTGTAAAATCACTTTTTATCAAAAAAAAAAAAAAATCTAAAACAAATGCACCCTAATTTTAATTTCTAATGTAAGACATCTAACTTAACTTTGTTAAACCACTCTATTATTGAGTTTTTTTTTTTCTTATTTTAAGATCTCTTTTAACACTTTAATATGTTTCAAGTACTCTTTTTTTTTTAATTAAAATGTTAATCACGAAAGTATTTGTACATGTTTTTTTGTACTTTAATAATTTTTCATGTAAACAATAAAAAAATTAATAAAACATTTTTAAATATTATATCCCAACATATAATAACTTTTATTTTTTAAAATATTACTAAAAATCATTTAAAAAATTTAAGAAATTCATTCAAACCAACCATCAATCGGAATAAATCAGAAGCCAAAGTGTAATTGATTTTTTTTATTAATTTTTTAGTAATTAAGGTAGATGATAACTTGTGAACCCGATAAGGTGACAAATACTATAAAATAACAAAATAATCTCTATCCTGATTACGCACACAGAATCACGCATTTGAAGGTTGCTACATTACGCACACAGATTCTTGTATTAAACAGTGTAACCTATCTAGTTTTGAAATTTTCCACTAGATCGGATCAATCAGTTCGAAGTCTGCCAAATTTGTTATATATATTTTTAGCCGTCAATATCATCCATATCTTAAACCCCAGCTCTACAATTTTCTGCGGAGTAAACTCTTAAATTGGTTTTTAAAATTATAAGTGTTTATTAAAATAGTTTATGCTATCTAAAAATATTTATTTTATTTTTTGATTTTATAATTTGTTAATTAGATCAAGTTTAATTTAATATATTATGGATTAATTTGATTATTTTAAATATGTATTATAACATTAAAAAGTAATTTAATTAAAATAAAATATTAAAGGCTAAATGATAATTTATAAATATCAAGAATTATCTTAGTTAACACTTATGATTTTAAGAATTAATTTGAGGTTGTACATTGTTTTGCGATTATTACCTTTCTCTGTTCCAGCGTTGTTGGCTTCCTCACTAAATTGAATGGCAACATTGCTAAAATGCCTGCATAAATTTAGGAAGACAAGACACAGAGTTTGGAAAGACAGAGCTGAGCAGGACGAAGTACAGGAATAATCCGAATTTACAAATGTCAAAGTGGGAAAAAACTTATATCACACTTTGGAATGACATGGCCTAGCAGATAAAGTATAGGGATATTATTGTTGCAATGCAGCTTATATGGGATATCCACCAGGGCATATAATTGAGTACCAGAAACAATGCAGCTTATATAGGATATCCACGAGGGCATATAATTGAGTACCAGAAACATTTCAATCTGAACCGAGTTTATATTCAAGTCTAAACAAATTGTTGAATACTGCTGATATCTGACTTGACACATTATCAATAATATATTTTTTCTCTAACAAAAATTTATAAGAATACTTTTCCTCGACGTAGTATAAGCACTAGAAGACTTGCATATACAAGTATATAGGAGGCACTAAAGTAACTACCATAATACTTCACATTAATTCCAGACTTGGCCTTCCAGCAAGTAATTAAAGATATGTGATCTTACCTTCGACTGCTCAAATTCTATTCTTAGGTAAGGACAAGGGAAGAAACTCCCTTAAATTTTCTTCCAATACATTTACAAGTTTGTCCTTAAAATCTCCCCCCCATCCTCCTCTCTCCCAAAAAAATAATAATTTTATGAGTTTAATTTATATGTACTATATTCCTTTATAATGACATTTAATGTAAAAGTGTTTTTTTTTTTTTTTTGAGATACTGAATGTAATGATTAATCACTTTTACCTATATAGAAATATATAATTAAATATCAATATAAAATTTTTTTTCATTAATAGCGCATATAAATTAAATTCTTATTTTATATACTACGATTAGGCCATATCCATAAACCAACATGAAAATCATTAATTGAGATACCAGCTATAAATATCACATTTCGATAAGAAATTGCTATTTGATAATAGAGATTCTTTCAAGAACTTTAGTACCTTAGTTATAAATAAAAGAAAATGTCATGCACATGTAACCTAAACACTATCTTATGGACCTCTCATAAGTAATTTGGATATTGTAGAAGTAACCCATCTCTTTTGGGTTTGTTCGGTTTTTAAGAAAAGAAGAAGCATGTAGAGCTGTGGAAAATTTGAATGGCTTGGAGTTAAGGGGAAGCATTCTTAGAGTTAAAGAAGCAGAATTTGACTGACAACAACCTGCACAGGATTACATACGAGCACTTCATCACTCAGCAAGACTACTAACAAATCCTACAAGCAGGCACTAGTTGGAAGTTGCTGTCATAAACTTTCCAGTTTTGAGGAGAGGCCACCAATGGCGAATTCCATAAAGAAGGCGAAGTGTTATAAGGAGGACGAGAAACAGTCAAAGTTGTTAAAGGGGAGGAATGCAAGGAGAATATGGAGTGGCTGAGTAGAAGTCTATTGATGTTGATGTGCTTGTGGAAAGAATACATAAAGACTGGTTATCTATATCAAAAGTCAGAGATATTGGAAAATACAAATTCTCGGTCACCTTTTGCTCAAAGGAGGATATGATGGAAGCTCTATCTAATGGTATGGACAAGCTTAGGTCTTATTTTGCCGATGTTAGGGAGTGGTTTGTTGGTGAAGTATGCCATATTACGAGGGTTTGGGTAGACTACGATGGGGTTCCAATACATGCTTGATCATGTCCTAATTGGGTGAAAATAGGCGAAATACGAGGGAAGGTTATATGCTTTGACTCTCATACTTCAGCCGGTGAATCTTGAGTCTACAAAAATCTTCATAGATACCAAAAACTTCTCTTTCATTAATGATTGGGTTTGCTTTTCTATGGGTGGCCATGTCTATGATATTCATGTTAGGGAGGTTGGCTGGGATGCTGTTAGGCAATGAAATGTTAAGTAAGTACAGAAGACCTTTGTGCCTGATGTTAATGATTGCCCCCTCAATTGGGAACAGTTTTCTTCCAAATCTTCTATTGATAAAGTTTCAGCTACCAAACTTTCTTATGCCACAATGTTGGGTAGTGGTAAGGTAAGCTTGGAAATGGGGGGAAACAACGATTTTAGATTATTTCTATATGGCATCGAAGGTGATGCATTGGAGTCTAATTTTGGGTAGGTTTTACTGGCCCCAGAGAACATGGAGACTCATGCGGAACCTGTTGTGGCAGATTCAAAAACCAAAATAGCCCCTTTTAGTGACGATAGATGGACAAGATCTCATTGCTCAGCACAAGGGGAGCCAAAAGGACCTCGATGTAGAGAGTAGATTGAGGCTGTCTTGTGGGACACAAAGGGGTTGCAATGTCTTAATTGGTGCTATAGCGGTGAAGGAAAACACAGCTAAACATGGTGAACCTAACGTTAGTTATGGACCCCCGGGCTTTACCCTTGAAGCTACCAAAGATGGAGGAGAGAGCATCTAAGAAGGTGATGATGATTCCTTGGATGAGATCATTAAGGCAAAAAAATCTTGGTCTGTAGCAAAGCAATTGGGTTGTTGCTCGGAAGATGAAAAGGGTGTGTTAAAAACACTTGCTAAGTTCAATAGGAGGTCAGGAAAGGAACCAAAATCCAGGAAGACAAGGAAGCACAAGAGGGAGGTTGCGAATGAGGTCTGAGCCTTTAAGTGGTGATTTTTTGTGGTTGTTCCTTTGTCTTTTTGTGGGTGTGGTTGCTGGTGCTATTTTTTTTCCTTTTGTTGTTGGGTGCTGAGGCCCTCTCTTGGCTATTTGTGTTTTTGTTGGTGGGTGGTGTTGGGGCTTTGGGGTGGAAGCTCTTGCGCGGTGGTTTTTGTTGGTACCTCAGGTTTGGTTGCCTTTTTAGTCTAGTGTCTTGTTGGCTTTGGTTTTTGTTATGGCTTCCTTGTTTGGTTGGTGGTTTTTGTTTTGTGTTGTTTTTGTTCTGGTGCAAGGCTTTGGGGCTGAGGTTTGCTTCTTGCAGTCTTTGAGTTTGGGTGCTTGGTGCTTTTTGGTTTTTGGTTGTGGTCTTAGGGCTCTTTCCGTTGATTGTTTGGGTGTTTCTTTTGTTAAGTTCCCTAATAGGTTTTGTTGGCTGTTACTGCTTCAATGGTTGTTGGTCCCATGGCTTGTTTGGCTTCTGCTTTTGTGGCTGGGTGGTGGTTGGTGGTTGCTTTTGGTGGGTTGCCTTATTTCTTGATTGTGTTTTGTGATTACTAGCACTCTTTTGCTTTGCTCTTGTATATTTTGGTGGCTTCGACCTTTGTTGCTTCCCTCTTTTTGTGTGGGTCAAGCACTTTATAATTACTAGTGGATTGATAGGCACTAAAGTGCCTATCAATCCACTTTTTTTATTATTAATTTAAAATTTTTTTATTTATTTTTAAAAATTAAATTGAAGTGATTTTATTATTTTTAAAATATTCAAAAATTAGAAGAGTTGAGAGAAGTTAAAAAAAGTTAAAAGAAGTTAAGAGAAGTTGAGGGATAATAATAGAAAATAAAATGTGACTAAAAGGAAAGCTAAAATACTTCAACCTCTTCAGAGACAACAGATTAACATGGATAAAATGCATACCTATTAGTGTTTTTTACTAATATAGCGGCTTGACATGCATAACCATATATGCTAGCTTGGATAGAATAAAAGAGTTTTTGACCAGAAATTGTTAAGAGAGAGATGCAGGAAGCGATGGTAGTGCAGTAAGTTTTTTTAAGATGGAGGAAGCGATGTTAGCGTAGTAAGTTTTTTTTTTTTTTTTAAATGAGAAGTAGAGGATGTGAGTGCAGTAGTGTGTGTTGTACGTGAAAGGAATAGGAGCAAGGGTGTAAACTACTCTAACAACGTGGGTTGTGAAGCAAAACTGCAATGTGATGCAATTTTACATATTATTTGCTTTTTAGAAAGGATATTTTGGGTAATATCAAATGTGACCAAACGGCGGTTATTTGTGCCCAACGACTTTATTATAGGTATAGAGATAAAAAAAAAGTAATTTGGATATTGTGGTGTTTTTTTTTTTTTTTTGCAAGTATCTTTCCGTAAGTTCCAATTGAGATTCTAACCAATTATGAAAATACCTAAAATGAAGATAAAAATTCATAGAAAAAGAAAATATTTAACATGTTCAATTTTATTAATATATTATTAGTACAACATTATTTCTATATTTTTTTAATTTTGAATTATTTTATTTAATCATGTTAACGATTATATAAAATATCAAATTCATTAAATAATAAAATAACATATTATATATTATTAAATATGATATAATTATGGTCCCAAATAAAAATATAACATAATTATACTAATTTCTTCCGCTGATTTTGCCGGTCATCGTATGTGAGGAGATGTAACAAGGGAATACATGCACGCAGCATTTTCCAAGTAGGTATTTTAAACTTTAAACACGTCCTAAGATCTCAATGAATAAATAAATTTAAGTTTTAAACATAAAATCACAATGACAACGACAGGCTCCAACAATGGGTCAAATTATAATTACCTAGAATACATAAACTCAAAAATAAAAGATAAGAATAAAAAAGTAGCATTCATGTCCCACGACCATTTAAGACAAGACACAGACCGTTTCTTCTGTTCTCTCTCTCTCTCTCTCTCTCTGTTTCATCGATCCAAGACGCCGCGTCACTGAGTCATGGCGATTCGCAACTCGCTCTCCGGAAAGCTCCTCCGCCGCAGCTCTGCCGTCGCCGGAGCCAGATTCATCTCGTCGTGGTTCCGGAGCATCGAGCCAGCTCCTAAGGACCCCATCCTCGGAGTTACCGAAGCTTTCCTTGCCGATCAGAGTCCAAACAAAGTTAATGTTGGAGTCGTGAGTTCTCGTTCTCTTTCTCTTTCTCATTTCCTATTGATTTCTCGCTCGTTTTCTCGGAAACAGAAGAAAATTTTATCCACCGAGCAAAAGAAAGCGAAACGATCCATAATCACCTTAGCAGGAGGTGCTCTGATTCTATACGTCACCGCAAATAAGAGTCTTTATCTCTTCCTTTTTTTTAAAAAATATTTCGTTTATTTTTCAGTTCAGAATTCTTATTTTGAACATTTTCTTAGCAACAGGAAATGACTAAGAATAAATTTTTGTTTTTTTTTGGGGGGCGGTTTGAAAATCTATTTACTTGGCATGCAAAAGTGAAAACTGGGTTTTTGTGATTTATTGATTTTTTTTTTTTTTTTTGGTTTTTTCGGGTGGTTCATTATCGAAATTAATTTTTTTTTATTTAAATTTTGATTTTGCAAAAGGGTGCGTATCGTGATGACAATGGGAAGCCTGTGGTTCTGGAATGTGTTAGAGAAGCAGAGGGGAGGATTGCAGGAAACCAATTCATGTGAGTCAATGATATATTTATATTCTTCTTATTATATTTTTCCAATGTTATATGAGTGCAACTATAGTTGCTTCCAAGTGCCACTTTCTGTGGTGGTCACGTAAAATGCGTCCACTAGTTGATTTTGCCTTTTTGGCATTGGATTGCGTAACGCACTTTGGAATGTGAAGCTCATTGTTCTTTTTGTGTACCTTTGAGAACTTCTCTCTCTCCCCCTCTCTCTTTATTATCATGATTCGTTGCATTGTATAATTGGACGAGGATGAAGAGAATCCTGCTTTATTGCCTGCTTTTCGGGTGTGAAGGCTGAAAACTTTACTTAAAATTATCCCTAAATTTCTCAACCCTATTTTTAAAGGTGTACCGAACTGGCTATAAAGAAGATATCTTGTGTATGTTTGGATGGTCACATTTAATATGGGCAACTTTAGGATTATTCTGTTGATATAATTGGTTTTGCAGACTGTGGGACTGGTTCAAATTTTTCAAATTTATGTGTCTAAAATTTAAAATGGTAAAGTTGTAATGCAATGGAGCAGGATTCTCTTAATTGATGCTTTCACTGTATATAGATTTGATCATAGAAAAAGTATTTGGGGGCCTGTGTCTTATACTACTGGTACCTATGAACCATCTTAACTTTGCCTTTCTATTAGAATGAATTCCTCATCAGCTGTCCAAATATTTCTGAAAGTGAAAAATTAAGTGGCGCACGCTTGAAGATGTTAAAGTGGTAGCTGAGGACGACAGCAATATTTTTCTGTTTATTAAGTAAAAGAAAAAGCTTTACAGTGAAGGTGATATAATTCTTTCCAATGTTCAACGTCTGCTGACCTGTCATTGAAACCTCATTGACTTAGCTTATATTGCCTCTGTTTCTAAAAATTTATTTTGAGTATGGGATAAATAAATGAAACTTGAATTTGCAGGGTGCATAGAACAAATCAGAAACAGTTTTTTTTTTTTTTTACCCTACCTAGCTTCAGGCATCACTGTCTTGTACTAATTACTTAAGTTAATGCCATTTGTGCCGACACAAATGTCTGGCCAGGGAGTATCTTCCTATTGGTGGAAGCATAAAGATGGTGGAAGAATCACTGAAGCTGGCATATGGAGAGAACTCTGAGTTCATCAAAGATAAAAGAATAGCTGCAGTGCAGGCTTTATCTGGGACTGGTGCATGTCGACTTTTTGCTGCATTTCAACAGCGTTTCCATCCTAACACCCAAATCTATATACCAGTGCCTACGTGGGCCAAGTGAGTATTTAACACAAATCTTACTTTAAGTATTTAATATTGCCATTGACTTTAAGGGCCTTCAGATTTTGATATTTAGTTATAAGTTTTCTGTTTGTTCCATATCATGCCTGGATATTTATCTAAAATGTGATATATTACAGCCACCATAACATTTGGAGAGATGCTGGAGTGCCTATGAAGACATTCCGTTACTATCACCCTGAGTCTAGAGGATTGGATTTTTCAGGACTGCTGGACGACATAAAGGTATATTTCTCTCATTCTTCAGATTTTGATTTATAGGTCAACTTATACAGATGAAGCTTTGCTAGTACTTTGTACTCTTTTAACCTGTTAGAATTGTTATATCATATACAGAATGCTCCAGATGGTTCATTCTTTCTGCTTCATGCTTGTGCTCACAATCCTACTGGAGTTGATCCTTCAGAAGAACAATGGCGAGAGATCTCTTCCCTGATCAAGGTAAATTGGTAAACAGTTTGGGGAATGTTATATGAAATCATGGGC
Organism: Pterocarpus macrocarpus; assembly: GCA_031439585.1. Classification (NCBI taxonomy): domain Eukaryota; kingdom Viridiplantae; phylum Streptophyta; class Magnoliopsida; order Fabales; family Fabaceae; genus Pterocarpus; species Pterocarpus macrocarpus. Next base: position 55,732,788 of record CM062522.1, read on the forward strand.
TTTTATTATTTTTGTTCGGATTCTTGACTTTTCCTCTTGTTCATTATTATGCTTGTTTCCAGGTTAAAGGTCATTTTCCTTTGTTTGACATGGCATATCAAGGTTTTGCAAGTGGCAATCCAGAGCGAGATGCAAAGGCCATCAGGATTTTTCTTGAGGATGGCCATTTGATAGGACTTGCACAGTCATATGCAAAAAATATGGGATTGTATGGCCAGCGAGTAGGATGCCTTAGGTAATTTTATATTTATCTTTTGAAAGCAGATATATCTTAATAATCTTTCTTTGGTAAGTAGACTTTTACCACGAAGCACAAAATGCTATGAATACGCTCTTCAGTGGTTTTTTCTTGTGGTTCAGAAGTAATATATGTTGGACTGTGGTGATTCTTTTAATACATTGGTATAGACAAGTAGACAACCTGCGTGCAGCTAAACTTTGATGCTGATTGTATGATGCTAAAATTTATTCTATTTTGTACTTCAATATAAGTTCCAAGTCAAATTGATTTTCATACCCCAAGTTTTGCAAATTTCAGCTTCCTTCTTGGCCTTCTGCTTGAAGGTAAGGTCTATATGTTGAGGGTGTAATAGAGGCAGGAGCTGTGAATTTCAACATTAAGTGATTATTATGATTACCTGTATCTGTTATTGGCTCTAATTTACTGCCAGATAAGCAATGGAAATTACCAACACAATAAAATAATGTTAGTTAATAAATATAAGCAGAACTGAAAGTAATAACTTCAAATGCCTTCTGGAATGAATCTTGGTCTCTCATATTTTCCCCTTCTTGTCTAATAAATAATATTTCGTTTTCTATCCAAAAGAAATCTAATAATCTGTGTTTAAACATTGGAAATTCCTAAGCTTGAAACCTTGTGCTGGTTTACTGAACTCTGGCCTGTCTGTGAATTACATTCTGCAAAGAAAAGAACTCATACTTTTAAGTTCCTTGCAGCGTGCTTTGTGAAGATGAGAAACAAGCTGTGGCAGTAAAAAGTCAATTGCAGCTACTTGCCAGACCAATGTATAGTAATCCACCTCTTCATGGGGCACTTATAGTTTCAACCGTCCTTGGTGATCCAGAATTGAAGAAGTTATGGCTTAAAGAAGTTAAGGTAGAGTGCTTCTATTTAAATGTGTAGTCGGATTTATTTCTGTATTGTAAACAGAATGCTGTGTGCCATATCGTGCAAATACTTAAAACAGAATTAGTAAAATATCATCATACAATATTGTTATTGCACAATTATTTTTAGATTTTTTTAATTTCTGTTAAATATATATGTTGTTTGCACAACGTCAACTGACATCATTTTCTCTGTCTCTGCTTGCTAATTTACATTGTAGTTTTGTTTATGACCGTGTTACTATATGTAAGTAATTTATAGATTATGAGAGAGTATCAAGTGAGAGGAGTGGTTTATTATGATAATTATAAGAATGAAAGGAGTAAATCCAAGCCATTAGATTTTATATAAATGGTCAAGATTAAACTATAAAGTCATGTGCCTTTTAAACAATTTTAAATATTGACCATTCATGTATGGTTATACGGTCGAAATTTGCTCCTCTCATTCTCATAATAAACCACTCTTCTCATATGATACGCTCTCTATAGATTACAACTTAAAAAAACAAATATTAACTTCATAAATCATCAGTATAAAATTAAAGACAAATGTGAAGAAGTGTTGATAGATTGTAGATGACCTTACATAGATATTATCTTTACAGGTTATGGCAGACCGCATCATTGGAATGCGAGCCACCCTACGAGAGAACTTAGAAAAGCTGGGGTCTCCTTTGCCATGGCAGCACATAACCAATCAGGTTTCAGCTTGAACGTTTATGCACAGCCATTTTGACCACTCTGCATTCGTTTCTTTACTTGTTTTAGTAGCTTTAATTTTCTCACATTTGTTGTGTTACTTTTGCAGATTGGCATGTTCTGCTATAGTGGGATGACACCTGAACAGGTTGATCGTTTGACAAACGAGTTTCATATTTATATGACTCGTAATGGTCGTATAAGGTAACACACCTAATCTTCAGATTCTTTCTAGTTTTCCTCCATTTTCCCTGTGCTACGGTTGTTTACTTTGATATATATATGTGTGTGTGTGTGTGTGATGATTGTACAGTATGGCTGGTCTGAATACGGGCAACGTTGGATATGTCGCTAATGCCATCCACGGGGTTACAAAATCAGCCTAGATTATTCAATCGCGTAAGAGACCAATTTTTTTGTCCTAGGGAACGACAAACACTTCGGAAGTTGTCTTTTTCAGGGGGCACAATAAAATTGAACGCTTTTTACTATCATAAGCATTTTCAGCATGTTTCATAGTGATTATTCCTAGGGTCTTTGTATTGCATATTGAAGACCCTTTTGGTATCTCCATTTTTTGTAGTCCTTTTATGTAAGCACTGTGCTCTGCTTCTCCCCGCATCTTTATTTTTCTGAAAAATAAATATTTGAGAAGTAGATTGGAATTTGAGGCTCTCATTTATGATAGGGTAGTAGGTTTGTACCTACTACACAATAAAAAGGTTATACTTATCAGTTATCAGTTAACCTATGGATTGTTACTATAAGCGATATTTAAAAGTAAGCTGGATTTATTGTGGTGATGGATCTAGAAAATTTAAGTAATGGGAGTAAAGATGATACATAAATATAATAAAAAGTTTTATATAATTTTTAACTTAGTGTGTGTAGATATATATATATAATTCATTAATTTTGGTGGAGGCATATGCTTCTGCTATTTTATATATACATCCGTCCTTTGATCTCCTCGGTAAGCTTGATAGAGTGATGGCTATGGCAAATTTATTGCGTTTACTTTCAAGTTTTTTCTTTTTTGAATAACTCTTTATTTTAGTCGTTAGAAGATTTTTACTCTAACATTGTAATCCTTAAAAAATTAAATGGGTATATTTTAATTCATGAAAGATTTTTGTTTAGTACTTAGTCCATAAAAAAATTAAATGTATATATTTTAATTTTTGAAAGATTTTTGTTTTAATATTTTAGTTTTTAAAGGATTAAATAGATTAAATGCAAGAACTTTAGTTCTTAGAAGTTCTTATTTTAAATATATTAATCCATTAACAAGAAAATTATATACATATTAGTCTCTAAAAGATGAATATCTAAAAAGTCAAATTTTTTAGGGATTAATATATTAAAAATTGATGTTTGAAGCATTAATGTGTGTAATTTTCATATTACAGAGATTAATGTGTTTAATGTGAAATTTTTGAGGATTAAAGTCTATGCGTTTAATCTTTTAAAAATTAAAGAGTTAAAACAAAAATATGGGAGAGACTATATAGCATTTGATTTATTATATACTGGAATATGGGATTTGGGGGATTTTGCATGAAAATGGTATATAGTTGAAAATCGGAAATTTCGATTTAGCTTTTTCAAAAAATATATTATTATATCAAAATAGGAATTTCCGGTTTCATGCAGGTTGTACTGTTTCCATTACATATTATTAATGGGACAATACATCAACTTCAGTGTGACAGTTCAAGTGGCACGCGCGTGAGTCTCATCCCCACAGAACCAGCGTTCGAGCCTCACTTGTTACATTTTTCCATTGTTGGCAATTTTTTAATTTTTCAAAACGAAAAGACAGTAAAATTATTATTTAATATTTATTATAATACCTAAAATTATATTAAGTAAATTTTATTTTTATCACCTTTGTGAGCATGCCATTTTTGTTTGTTGCCAATTTTTTTATAAAATTTTTCCAAGGCAAAACAGTTAAACATTTATTTAATATTAAATATAATACTTAAAATTATTATAGTGAGTTTTATTTTTATCACCTCCATAAATGTGCTATGTGCTGAATATTTTAGGTATTTTAAAAATAAAATTTTCATTTGAAATTTATTTTTTGTTCTAAATTTATATTTTTAATATTGAAAATATTATTTAAATATCACGTAATTACTTAAAAAAATTATACAATTTTATATTTTAATCTTGATCATTTATATTAAATTTAATGATTAAAATTTACTCCTTTCATTTAATCGAAAAGATTTAATCAGATCCACTAAAATCAATTAATTTTGAGAAATTCTTCAATTAAAAAAATTCTAAAGTTAAGTTCATAGTGAATGTAGTAGTGTTTTTAATGAATTATTTTAATTATGTTATTTTTACTCATGTGTTTGTAATCCTGCTATTGAATATTTATTATTTTATTTGATTAATGAATTGATTAATAGATTTGTTCAGGACTATTATGCTAGGAAATCAAACACCTTATTTTATTTGATTAATGAATTGATGGTTAAGTATGAAATGAAACACATCATTTTCAATTGTTTTCTATTAATTGAGGTTTTATTTATTTAACTATATGTTAGTTAATTATATTTTAAATAGTGGCATAGGGGATATTAGTTAGTAGGGTTTTAAATTTAAAATATGCTATTTAATTAGTGCTTATGCTTATGCATGGATTTGAATTTTTTCAAGAGTAAATAACCTTTTTTGTCCTAATATTTGTTAATTTGACATCAATTTAGTCCTAACAAAATTTTTAATATTAATTTAATCCTAATATTTTTTATTTTAATATCAATTTAGTCATTCCGTTAAATATCCACTAATTGCCGTTACATGACACTGGTTGGCAGTAATAGAATATCAAACTCATCAAATTGAAAAAAAAGAAAAGAAAATGAAAAATGTTAAAAAATGAATAAAATAAAAATTTAACTCATCAACTTAAGAAAAGAAAATTTTAGAAAATAAATAAAATGACTCGTCTTCAAATCCGTATAAGAAACACACCCCACCATCCCTCAGCAGAAGCACAGCTCGTCGACGATGGACTCCATTTGGTCATCAAGTGCTTACTCATTTCTCTAAAAACAAGTTTGCATTAGTTCTACTTGTTATAACATTTTTTCATTACCACAAGTGACTGTCATGAAAATCACGCTAAGGTTGTTCTTCCCAAGTGTTACAAGGGTGATTACCCATCCTCACCCACCAAGCCCAACAAAGTGGTGGCAACAAATAAGGGTGGCAATGGAGTGGATTTTAACTCAATCCAAATCCGTTCTATATCTTATTAAACAAGTTTCAATCTGTCCTTACTCTATCTGTGAGTTTTGACATTCAAAATTCAAACCCTATCCGTATACAACATATCTCAACCCATCCTTACCCATAACTCCTTCTAAATACTTAAAAAATTATTTTAAATTTTTTGAGATGAAAATTATTTTAAAATTTAATTTGTATTTGGGTTATGTTTAATATAGAGATTAAAAATGAAGTGAAAATTTTCATAAATTAACTTTATATAAAAAATTACACATTAAAATTTTTTTATATCTATCTTTACTATTATACCAAACACAATCTTAAAATAATAGAAATATTTAAAAAAACAATCATATATATAAATTATATATAATAAATAAATCTTAAAATTTACATTATATATATATATATATATATATATATATATATATATATATGAGATGAGGATATGATAAGGGTGAGTTTGCCTTAAACTCGAACTCGACTCTACCCGCACCTAAATTCGCCTCGGTGCCTACTCCCCCAGTTGCGGAGCGGGGTGGATATCCGTGGGTAGGAGAGTAATTGCCACCCCTAGCAACAAAGCCTACTAGTAGAATCTACCGATATCTCTAGGAGCGTCTAATCTGCACGTGTTTTTACTGAACCCAAGATCTTCACCACAAACAAGACCAGCTTTTCATCGAGTGTTGTGAGCTTGGAAGCATGAGATTTTGGGGTGCCGATTTGCATGCATCTTCCATTGCTGCCGATTTGCGTGCATCTTTCTGCTGAGGGATGGTAGGATCGCAGGTTTGCTTCTAATACGGATTTGAAGATGAGTTATTTTATTTATTTTCTAAAATTATCTTTTTGTAAGTTGATGAGTTTGACATTCTGTCCCCGCCAGTGCCAGTGTCAAGTAACCGTAGCTAGTGGAGATTTAACGGAATGACTAAATTGATGTCAAAATTAAAAATATTAAATTAAATTGATGTCAAAAATTTGTTTAAGACTAAATTGATGTCAAATTGAAAATATTGAAACTAAAAAGGTTATTTACTCTTTTTTCAATTAATGACTAACATGTAAACCCTAAAAAAAATTAACTAATTTAAAAACCCTAAATTATATACACTACCCTCCCCTCCCTTTTTTCTTTCAAATTAATGAAGGATTGAATTTGAGAGGTGAAAACACATGTTCCCGCAAATATATGACCATATTTTGCCTTCGTCTTCCTCTTCTGCCACCCTGACCCTCCATTCCTAGCACCTTAATCCCCCACACTATTAATTAGACCCACTACAATCCATTAATTTTTAGAAATTCTTCAATTAAAAAAATCCCAAAGTCAAGTTCGTAGTGATTGTAGTAGTGTTTTTAATAAATTGTTCTAACCGTGTTATTTTTAATCATGTGTTTGTAATTTTGCTATTGATTATTTATTATTCTATTTGATTAATGAATTGATTAATAGATTTGTTCAGTACTATTATGCTGGGAAATCAAACACATTATTTTATTTGATTGATGAATTGATGGTTAAGCATGAAATCAAACACATTATTTTCAATTGTTTTCAATAACATAATATGATGACAGCAAACTAATTACGAAACTTAATACACCAAAAATAAAAAAAATTTCAAAGTCATGCAAGCACCATCCCAACAAACTATTTTACACAATAACAATATCACCCTACTAACTAATATGATATTATGCTTATTGAGCTTATTTATATTTTAAAAACTACAAAATATCCACTTAAAAGAGTAAGTCCACTTATAATTTTTTTATTTAAAAAAAGTGACTACTTAGTAAAATAAATAAAAGGGTCAAAGAGAACTATATTGTATTTTGATGAAGAAAATAGAGATATATGTTAATTTTAACAGATTTAGTAAAATATGGTGTTTTGAAAAAAAAAAAAAAAGAAGAACTCGCAATGAAGCACCACAAATTCTAAGAATTTGTGGTTTCTTGTTGCGAATTCTAATAGAACTCGCTGTAAGGCACCACAAATTCTTAAAATTTGTGGTGCCAGTTCAGAGTTTAGACCTACTTTGTTGCGATTTCGAAAATAAAAAAAATAAAAAATTACTCAAGCTTGCCTATAAATAGCGTGCCATTTCACCGATTTCATTGCAAAGAGTTTCTCAGTATTTTCAGTATTTGATAGGTTTATTAGTGTTTGATAGGCAGTTTATAGTATTTAAGAGTATAAGATAGTTTGAAAAAAGTGAGTGAAAAAAATATGGATAGTAATATAGTTACTACTATTGTATATTTTAATGGTTCTATTGTAATATCTGATGAAAGTATAATATTTGGGTGTGATTATCCTATATGGGTATATATTACAGATACTATATCATTAGAAGAATTAAAAGTGGAGCTTTGTCAAAGTATAAATATTGGTTTTGAGAAAAAAGTGGAAAAAATACGATATAGGTGTCCAATTTCAAATATTAATGGGAATCTAAAATTTCGAGCAGTTACAATCAACAGTGATAGGGATATGAGAGTAATGTTTAGGATGTATCGCCAATATCAAACTTTCAATGCAGTCATGGAGTTATATGTTGACTTCGAAAAAATTATTACTGAAGCTGGCCCTAGCTCATATCCGGATAACCAATATTATGATGAATTTGTTCCCAATTCATACCCGGTAAGTACTATTATAATTTGGTGTGCTAATTTTTATTCCAAAATTAATATGTATTTTATTTTATTATAATTATTATTGTTTATTGTTATTATTATATGATATATAAAGTATGCTCTACACTTGCCTCTAGTTGAGGATCCTGTGTATCAGAAATATATATGATTAATAATCTTTATTAATTATTATTGTTGTTATTATTATTGTAATTGTTGTTGTTATTATTATTATTTCTATTGTTATTATTATTATTATTATTAATATTATTAATATTTCTATGATTATTACTATTATTAATATTAGTATTATTATTATTATTATTATTATTATTATTATTATTATTATAGTAGATATTATTATTAGTATTATTATTAATTTTATAATATTATTTTTATTTTTATAATTGTTATTGTTGTTATTAATATTTCTATGATTATTACTATTATTATTATTTTATTATATTATATATTAATAATATTAGATACAAAATATGCTTTATTATTATCATTATTTCTATTATTATTATTATTATTACTTTATTATTATTATAGTAGATATTATTATTAGTATTATTATTAATTTTACAATATTATTTTTATTGTTATAATTGTTATTGTTGTTGTTATTAATATTTCTATGATTATTATTATTATTAAGATTAGTATTATTATTATTATTTTATTATATTATACATTAATTATATTAGATACAAAATATGCTTTATTATTATCATTATTTCTATTATTATTATTATTATTATTAGTATTATTATCAATCTTATATTATTATTTCTATTGTTATTATTATTATTATTATTATTATTATTATTATTGTCGTTATTAATATTTGTATTATTATTACGATTATTAACATTATAATTATTATTAATATTATTAATAGACGACTACTACTACTACTATTATTATTATTATTATTATTATTATTATTATTATTATTAGATACAAAGGGTTATTTTATTATTTTTATTGTTATTATTATTATTATATGCAAAGTATGCTCTACACTTGCCTCTTGTTGAAGATCCTGTGTATAAGAAATGTATATGGTTAATGATCTTTATTAATTATTATTCCTTTTATCATTATTATTATTATTATAATGTTTCCATTGTTATAATTATCATTATTGTTAATTGTATTATTATATGAGATGTAAAGTATGCTCTACATTTGTCTCTTTTTGAGGATTCTGTGTATAAGAAATGTATCAAACTAATGATCTTTTGTGTTTATAAATATTAATTGTTAGTATCAGCATTATGAAGAAGGTTTGTCAAGCCCGTTTCCAAAAAGAGGTGCAGAATGTGAAATTAGAGACAGTGAAAGTGATAGCGATTACTTGGAAAGGGAATCTGAAGCTGGGAATGATGGTGTAGAACATGATGATGAAATACCAAATACATAGGCTATTATTCAGTATTCGGAGGGTCTTCCATCTTTCATGCGTACTTTAGATCTTGAAGCCATGCATGCACCTGAGTTTCCTGAGTATGCAAATATGGCTAGTGATTATACTGTAGACGATGAACTATGTGTGGGAATACAATTCAGAGATAGGGAGGCTGTAGTTCGAGCAATTAAGAACTACAGTATTTCTAAATCAGTGGACTACAATGTATGTGAGTCAGAGTCAAGGACATTTTATTGTAAGTGCAAATACTATGGCATAGGATGCAATTGGCTTGTTAGGATCAGTCTTAGAAAAAAGAGGGGCATTTGGGAGGTCAAAAAGTATAATGGCCCTCATACTTGTACTGCAGCGATGATCTCTCAAGATCACACAAAGTTGGATGCTGACATGATTGCACATTATATAGAGCCCATGATACGAGCTGACGTATCCATTAAAGTAAAAGTTGTGATTGCAGAAATTCAATCTCGGTATGGATACACACCGACATACTAGAAAGCATGGATGGCAAAGCAAAAAGCAATTGAAAGAATTTATGGTGGCTGGGAAGAGTCATATGCAGCTTTACCCAAATGGTTGGGAGCAATGTATGCTTTTATAAGAGGTTCATATGTTCAGTTCAATACTAGTCCAACTTACCATGGCATTGAAGAGCAACCAAATGATCGAATATTCCGCCGAATATTTTGGACTTTTGGTCCTTGTATCAAAGCTTTCAGATATTGCAAACCATTAGTCCAAGTTGATGGGACACATTTGTATGGAAAATACAAAGGCACTCTATTAGTGGCGGTTGCACAAGATGGCAATCAGAATATATTGCCAATTGCATTTGCAATAGTCGAGGGTGAGACTGGAGATGCATGGTATTTTTTTCTGCATTATCTACGCAGATATGTGGTGACTCGAGATGAAGTTGGCATTATTTCTGATCGACACGAGTCAATTAAAGCAGCAATTCAACGTTGCCATGGACAGTGGGAACCTCCAAGAGCATTTCATATGTACTGCATTAGATACATTGCAGCCAATTTCTTGCGGAGATTCAAGAAACCTTACTTACACCGACTTGTTGTGAGTATAGGTAATTCCCAACCTAATTATCTCTATTTACAAATGTGATTTTATTCTTTTCTTTTTTAATATACTGATCATATTATGATTTGTAGGATATTCAAGGACAGAACGTGAATTTAATCATCACTACGAGCGGATGCGCCAACATGGTGAGATTTATACAAATTGGCTTGACGAAATTCCAAGAGAAAAGTGGGTTCAAGCCTTTGATGGAGGACATCGGCATGGACATATGACCACGAACCTGGTCGAGTGTATTAATTCTGTGTTAAAGGGAGCTCGTAATTTACCAGTTACTGCCTTAGTTAAAGCAACGTACTTTCGGTTGGCTGAGTTATTTGCTACTAAAGGAAGGGAGGCATATGCACGAAAAGCTACAGGAAGTATTTTTTCTGAAACCATCACGACAAGATTTCGAGAAAACCAACAAGCAGTAGGAGGCGTACGCGTTACTACTTTTTCAAGGCAGTGTCAAAGTTTCCATGTTGAAGATCTATCAAACGGATCTCAATTCAAAGTTGATATAAAGGAGAGGTACTGTGATTGCGGCGATTTTTAGATTGATCGATATCCATGCTGTCACGTAATTGCTTGCTACTCTAATCAATACCTTGATTGGCAAGCTTATGTCGATGATGTTTATAGGATGGACAAGATATGTAAAGTGTACAAGCAAGAATTCGGGGTTATGGGACATGAAAGTACATGGCCGCCGTATAATGGCCCGAGAATTCATCCTAACCCCGATTGAAGCATACGAGAGAAAGGTCGGCCCAAATCAACTCGTTTTCTCAATGAAATGGATACGAGAGAAATGAGAGGACCAAAACATTGCGACCTTTGTTGAGGTGAAGGACATAGCCGCAAACAATGTCCCCATAGAAATGGGCCAAATTCTTAGAAATGAGTGAAATGTTGTTATTCTGTATTCGCTAATATAATATGGACCTCTAGCTAGTGACTAATGCTTTATTATTTGTTTTAAATCCTGTCACTTTAAAATATATTATTTTTAATTTTTGTATGACTAACATAATATTATTTAGTTATGTTTATCTTTATTATTAATTATTTTTATTGAATATTGAAACTATAACTAAATAACTGTAATTGATATTTTTTTCTATTAAAACTATATTATATCATATGATTACTTGATTATATCATAAGAGAATTAATACTTAAACACTAAGATAATATTTAAGTAATGAACTTTGCAATTAATTGTAAAAATAAAAATTCTAAAAAGTACAAAGATATTACAAAAAATCATAGATATTACAACATCATACAACTAGATTAATATTACAAAATAATATTATAAAAAATATTACAAAAGAATACCATTAGACAATTATTTCTTCTTCCATGCCGGCCATGTTTCAGGGGTAAATTTTACCGGTGCCTTAAGTTTAAATTTATCCCGCAATCTTTGACAAGCACGACTCCAGACGTTGTCGCTCCTTTTTTGTCTTTCATTAGCCTCATTGTTCCCATCACCTTGCTCTTGCTGTTCCTCTTCTTCGTCCTCGGTCTCCTCTTCTGCTTCCTCATTAACTTGTCCCCTATGCTGTGGCTCTTGAGCAGATGTTGTCATCAAGCGTGAAGTGGCTTCGATATTGCCCGTATCTCTAGGATTCTGTAGTAATTCCATTATCATGTCATTTACTAACCCTGAAGTTTCAGCAACCATAGACATGGGCAGCGGAAATTCCTGTTCATGCATAGGTAGGACTGGCCGGTATACGTCCCCATGGGCCATTGAAGCAGCACCTCCACATCTAGATTCATTACCACGAGATCGACTATGCTGACGCGAGCCGGCACCATGATGGTAGTGCACTCCACTATCAACCGACCTTCTTCCACGTGAATTACCTTCGTCACCATGAGCTGATCTAGATGATGATGATGCTGAAAAGCTCATCCGACGTGGCTCCATCCTATGCCCAAATGGCATGTGCCCATAAGAATATTGCGGGTGTGTCGGAGGCATGTAACTGTGCGGGTGCTGTGGTGATACCGAGGCCATATGGCCGTAAGGAGGATATTGCCATGGTGCTGGGGGCATATAGCCATAATGAGGATATTGCGGAGGTGGCGGGTGCATGCTATCATAATAAGGATACTGCGAGGGTGGCGGGTGCATATCGCCATAAGGAGGATACTGTGGGGGTGGCGGATGCATCTCAGCATGATATTGATGTGAAGGTGGTTGCGGAGGTACTTGGGCATGTTGCTGCCTTGGAGGTAACTCCCGTTGTTGTGGATCTTGTAGTAGTGCCTCAGGTGATAAATATTGACCCATAGCAAAGTGAATATACCAATTCCAATAATGCTGAGACGAAGAAGGATCATCAGAAGGACGACCACAAGTTATATGTTGCCATCTATGGTTCCAATCTTGCAACCACTCTGCATATTTTTCAACCCAATTAGTGTTATGTTGTCCCCTCAAATCTTTATTATGGGAGTCTAATAGGTTTTTTGGATTATCAGGGATATCTTGTTCAAGCCCAAATTGACGCTTTATGCGGTCAGCCGAGTGCCACTCAATAGTCTCAAAGCAGATAAGTGGACTGGTAGTTGACCACAATGGCTACTCATCTACCAAGATATGCGGAATAATCTCCTGAATGCCTGGATGGTGATATGGTCGCCATTGAAACTGCATTATAAAATAAGATAACATCGGTATTAGCAACTATATTGATAGCTATAATAATCTCTATAATTTTTTAACCATTACCTCATCATGTGTCATTAGATCTATACGCAGCCTTATACTGCCCAGTGTCTTAAAGGGAAATTCTGCCGGAATTGACGTATTTATCCACCTGTGGAATATTATATTAATTAGATACATATTTAGTTATAATAAATTGCAAGAAATTATTAAATTATGATAATTGTACCTGGATGCTAGAGGAAAATGTGGCACAGGATTTTCAAAAATAGGAACCAAGAATGGAAGTCGATGCCATGCCCACGATTGTAAAAGCTGTAAACAGCCACCAATGTCAGAAATTTTATATCGTGTTGCACGGCATAAATTTCGATAAAGTACGGCAAGGCATGCTGAACCCCAACTATACTCCCCTGCCTCTTGCAAATTTTCAATTAATGGAAGAAATTTGCAATGAATTAAAGATGTGGCCTTATCCGGCATAAGTCGCATCCCTAGTAATTGGAATATATAGCCACGAGTAAATCGCTGCAAGATCTCATCAGGCACATCTGGCCCAAAGCTGTCTAGTTTTTCTTCCTTAAAATGTTTATACAACCAACTTAATCTGATTGTGGATTTGTTAATGTCACCATCTTCTAGCCTAATGCCAAGAAGGGTCTCACATAAATTCTCAATCCTTTCTCTGGTAAAGGATGTAGAACCAATAACAGATTGACCATCGATACGGACCCCAAGTTGCAGTGCCACATCTTCTAATGTGACTGTACACTCGCCAATCGAAAAGTGAAATGTGAGTTTCTGGCCTCCAACGTTCGACCAACGCACTGATAAGTTGGTCGTTTGATTCAAACTGGTCCATCATAGAAACATCTAGTAATCCGACATTTTGCAAATAATTATGTATTTTGGATGGCGGTTTCTCCAAATGCAAGACTCGAGATTGCAGTACTCTCATTTTCTATTACGATTTGCAAAAACATAAAAATAAAAGAATTAGGATATATCAAAAATAATAAAGCAATATATAAATAAAAAAAAATACATATATTATCAGAAATAATAATATTATTATAACAACGAAATATTAACTATTGATAAATTGATAATTTAGGGTTTCATTTTATATTTATTTATGTTTCTAAATTTCTTAAAAAATATATAGCAGATATATTTCGGATACACAGGATCCTCATAAGAGGTAAGTGTAGAGCATACTTTATATCTTATATAACCAAGGTTTACCAACTACAACGATAAACTAAAGTCTTAATCTTTTGTTAAAATTATTAATTAAAATTTCTTAAATGATATAATATAATACCAAGATTAATAATAATAATAATAATAATTATCATAAAACTAAATAATCATAATAATAATAATAATAATAATAATTACGTTAATAATAATTACATAATAAAATCAAGATTATATTATGATTATAAGATAATAACAATATTAAATAATAATAATAATAATAGTACAAAATAATAATCATAACAATAAGTATAAAAGAATAATAATATTTCATTACTATTCCACTCAATATAACTACTTTTAATATATAACAGATATATTTCTGATACACAGGATTCTCATAAGAGGCAAGTGTAGAGCATACTTTATATCTGATATAATCAAGATTTACCAATAATAATAAACTAATAATAATCATCATACTCAGCCACTATGACTACTTTACATATATAATAGCAACAAATATAATAATAAACAGAATAATAATAACAATAATAATAAGAGGTAAGTATAGAGCATATTTTATATCTTATATAATAATAATAATAATAATAATAATAACAATAATAACAACTAAATATTACTCCTTCACTACGAATCTTCTCCAAAATATGATCTTATGCTCTCATTGTCTTATCTACTGCCATTTTTTCTAAAAAAATATTTTTTTGTCGAATCAATTCAACCCACTTTCATAACTCTTTATAACTAACTCTCAATTCTCTTTTCCTCACACTGAATTCTCAAATGATCGATATGCATTTCATTTGTTACAATGAAGCTATTTATAGAAGGGATAGTCACTGTATATTAGGACTGTTGAACACGTGAAATGGTTCATTATTGTCCTATAATACAGTGTCTGGCCAATTATCATCGTCATTCAATTATTGTTGTACTAATTATATAAAACGTGTGGCACTGTAGATGCAGAACTCGCGACACATCATCCCAATTTCACCAAAAATGCGGTGATGTGTCGCGAGTTCAGTCCTACTCCGAGTTCAGTCCTATCCCGTATTGCCCTATTGCGAGTTCTATAATTCCTTTCTCTGTGTTGCGACAAACACCACATTTCGCTAATATTCTTTTAAATACAATAAATCTTTAAATATTCATTTCAATTACCATAAACAATTTATAAAGCCTAAATAAAAACCTCAATTAATTTTAAAAATTAATATTCTTAACTAAATAACATATACTTTATGAATTAATAGGTAAAAACTAAATATAATTAACCAATTTAGTTGATATTTTGAATTTACAAACTAATATTGCTATAGCTACTTATTATTTCATGAAAAGTAATTTAACTAATTAGTATAAAAATTATGTAAAATCCTACTAACTAATATTTACTAGGTCAATATTTAAAGATTAACTAACATGTATTTAAATAAATAAAATCCTCAATTAATAATACAAACTAATATTTTTTAATTAACTAATTAATATATACCTTATGAACTAATATGTAAAGACTAAATATCTAAATAACCGATTTAGTTGATATTTTGAATTTGACCTCCTTTTCTCTCACTCTGAGACACTTTTCCTTCATTACTATTATTGTCCTTTTTTTTTCATATTTTGCTTTCTTATTATTAGTAACTTTTAATTGTCTGATCACAAAAATTTACGCAAGCATTTTATTTATTCAATATAATGATCATCTTAGTTTTTTTTAATAATTTAATTTATAATACGTATAAAGTCTTACAAAATGTTTCATCCGCATACCCATCAGAAATAGTTTTAATAGTTCAACCAACTACTATATTTTGTTTTGTTCAGTATTATTATTCTAATGACGTGTTACAGAATATCAATTCTTGTTTCCTTATCTTTTCAAAGTTAAAACCATATAGTATTTTCTTAATCTACTGGAATTTTGTCGCTTTTGAATTCGGAAATTCCGACTTCATTGTATAATCTACTACTCGTGTCCGTGCGTGTCAGACGGAACATAGATTCTCGGTCCTAAAAATCGGAATTTCCGATTTCAAATCCACCGCAAGTAATCAGTTGTTAAATTGTGTTAACGAACCTAAATCGGAATTTCCGATTTTAACATAAACAATATCCCCGTAAATACTGTCCAAATGCCATATTGTTGAACATTGTAATCAATCCGCACATTTACTCTTTTTTTTCCCAATGTTTTTGGAGTAACGACATTGTTTAAGCAAATGTTTCAATCAGAATATGGATAATTGGTTGACATTCCATATAGTGATGACTCTGGTAAATTTACTGTGTTTACCTTTTTTTTTTTTTTTTGCCCTTGTGGTTTTTTAAAGGATAAACGTGCTATGTAGTTTTTCTGGTGGAAATAACAAGTATCCTCCTATTAACGATAATTATGCTCGAACCAAATAGAATTATTTTGGCTGCAAAAATCCAAGACTTTCGGTTAAGATAGATCAATTTCCTGCCAGTTGATCTATGTGTTTGTTGGAGAAACACTTAAATATTTTATTTATTCATTTAATTAACAAAATTATAAATAAATGGAATCACTTAAACATTTTTATTTTTATATTATACCAAATCACATTTTTTCAAAAATCTTTTATCAGTTATCTATTATTGTAAAAGAAAATGTTCAGTTTAGTGTCTCATTTTTATTTTTAAATTATTATTATTATGAAGTATTCATTTAATAGTTTATAGAAATATTTAAAAAATCAAATATAGTTATGTTTTATCAATCATTCAAGACGTGAAAAATATATATAATAAAATAATAATTTTTATTACTCATTTAAATTTAAATATAAATTCAATCATTTAAATATTTCTTATTCTATAATTATGATTATTTTCAAATTTTTTTTCCCGCTTTCATTAAGAAAAAAATGATTTATTAATTAAAACACTTGGATAAAAAATTAAGACAATTCCATAAAAAATTAATATAATTAGATAAAACTTTTAAAAAATTAAAAAAAAAAGCAATTTAAATTGTTTTTATTTCATAAGAAAGATAGAGTAACTTTTTTTAAAAAAACTGCATAACAATTTTTTTTTTTTAATCTTAAACAAACACAACCTCAAACATTTCTTAACTTTTACTACAAAATATAATTTATTTTTATTTTAAAATATAAAAATTAAGTTGATAGGCACACTATGATTGTTAATTTTAAATATAATTACTATTTATTTTAACAAACTAAAAATACAAAAAATTGACAAAAGTATAGTAATTGTCAATTTGATAGTTTAGATAATATTTATATATATATATATATATATATATATATATATATATATATATATATATATATGTCTGTATGTATGTTTGTACGTACTTGGTCGGAATAAGCATTCTACTTTTTAATCAAACTTGCTTGCTTGATATAACAGTATTTTTCTTTGAATACAAAATTTCTTCTTGAATTTGAAAGGGAAAAAACTCTTAAGTTCAACAATACTTTGAACGCATTAATTAAAAACATCACAAACAACTTCTAGTTAGTTTGTAGTAAAACTGACACCAAATTATTTATATAAATTATTATTTATGAATGCTAATTATTTATCTCACATCTTATTTTTAATTATAATTATAATGAGATTAATCTTTAATATGCTATCAGTATACAATTTATGTCAAGTAATTTATCATTACCAGGTCACGCCAAGTAATTTATCAGTAGGTGACAGTGATTTTGTCGTAGATAGAAGATACCTAATTTCTTTAGTTTGTTTAGTTGAGGATCTTTTTTTTTTTTGATAGTTTTGTTTAGTTGAGGATCTGATTTTAAATTTAAACAATCGCCCGGGTTTTTTAAGCGGGTATAAAATATACAATAGAAAAGTACTACATAAAAGAATTGAATAAATTAAATTGCATATATTGAGTATGTTAATGTTAATATATTCATAGATATTACATAAAAATGTGTAAAAAAGAAAACGCTGAAAATAATTATAAATCATAATATTTGAGTTCATAAAAGTACATTGTTATATAATTTTAAAAAAATAATATTCCAAAAGTGCAAATGTGCTGCAAGTTTAAAAACAGAATGCATAACGTTAGTAAGAATTAAAGTAATAAAAAAATAAAAAATACTAGTTGCCTAGTGAACCAAAATTCTTAAAAACTTCCTTATAAACAACATATAGTTCTCTTTGGCTGAAATGCTCATGATTTTCCAATAATATCTTTATATCTTTTCTATTTTTATTCTTGAAAGAGAAACATATAATTGACCATGTGTAAAAACTGACCTTGGAAGATAAAGGCCAACATAAGAAAGTGTCTATCCATGTAACTTGTTTATAGTCATTGCACATGACATAATGATAGGAAACTATCTTCTCTGAAACTTTATTGGAAGTGTTTATTGCTTGGGATCGTATTCATCTAAGGAATAATGACAATTTCACCAACATTGTTTCCGGTAAGAATAACACATTCTATAATATAATGCCATAATCTCCTTATCTGTAATGCCCGGGTCAAGAGTCACATAAATTGTGACACTTTTTTTCTATCGGATCCTGTGAAGCTCTAAGTTTGGACCCTATGTCTCCTTGGAGGGTTATAGGATCGGGACATTTTCATGGGATCAAAAGTCCTAGTAATTGCTCGTAGATATCAAAAAATTGAAGAGCGGTTTTTAATGAATTTTTGGAAGTTATTAACTCTTTCATTTTCAAGCTTGAAGTTTAAGAAAATGTAAGTTTTCGAAAGTTTGTACTAAAATCCAAAAGTTGGATTTTGATTTTTAAGGAGTTTGATTTTTTCAATATTTTTATTAGGTTCAAATGGGGGATATTCTTTTATTTACATTTATGTTTTAAAGTTAAGACATTAACTTAAAATTAAGAAATGTAAATAAGTATATGATGATGGTTGAGAAGTGTAGATGAAGGGTAAAAAAAAAAAAACAGAGACTGGGCACCTAGACGCCCAAGGCCGGCAGCCAGCGCCGTGGGCCACACAATTGATGTAGCTTTAGGTGGGCGAGCCTGCAGTGGGCTAGGTCAGCGGCATGGCGCCAGGCGTGCATTGGATGAAATTTAAAAGAAGGATTCCGTTCCTTCTTCTTCATTCTTCCTCAACTTCTCTCTCTCTTCTTTCTATCTCTTCTCTCTTTCTCTCCTCATGGATGCCATGACTCCTTCACCATTTTTCTACTCAAATCCTCCACAAATCCCTCTCCTTCCTCATCATCATCATCAATCTTCTTCCTTAAAGCTCTCTCTCTCATCTCTTTTAGAGAGAGAAACAAAGGTGGAGGAGACCCAAGTCCTCCATCAAGTTTCTTCCTTCTTTTCCAATTCAAGATAACTCTCTAAGCTCAAATCTTCTTTTATTTCATGGGTAGAGAAGGATTTTCTTGGAAGATTAAGTTTAAGGTTGAGATTTGTGAACCTAGGGTTCCAAATTGGGGGTTTTTATGCTTTAGAAATATTTCAAGTTAATCTTTGGTTTTATAAGCTAATTAGTGTTTGGATAATGATAATTTTGATGCTAGATAACTTATGTGGTGATCTGTAGTCTCAGGTAGTTCAGTATGCTAAGGTCAAGTTTCCTTCCCTTGGATTAGCAGTGTGAGTGATAGTATACCTATAGCTTAATTCTTATCTTAATTTCCTAAGTAAATGCCTAAAATGTATTCTAGTGAAGTTTTATGAAATAGTTGATTCAATGTGTTTTACTCTATATTTATAGAATTCTTGAAGCGATGATGTTAGTTATGTGCATATGTGTATATATATATATATATATATATATATAAGTGGGACAAGCTCTTATAGAAATTGATTTCTGACATTGAGTAATTTGATAGAAAAGACAGAGTTTCATGTGTATAGAAATTGCAATATTTTAAAGTTCATGCATTGAATGATTCAATGGAAAGAGGTAATTTAGATCCAATGTTTTGAGAAAGAACTTTAGATACTTTAAGCTTGAAAGATTTGAATTATGCCTTGAACCTACGGTTAATAGCATAGTTAAATTTCACATAAATTGATATAAAGGAGAATCTTAATGACAAGAACTTAGAAAAGATGAAGTTTCATATTTTTAGAAATTGTGATGTTTTAAAACAAATTTAAAATTAGAAATGTTTGAGAGGAAGAAAATGTGTTTCAAAGGAGTTTTAACCAAGGGCTTACATGAGGCATGGCGAAGACCCAGCAAGTGAGTTCCTTTTTTAGGGAGAAATCAGAATGAATAATCGTTTGCTAATGGCAGCAGCATTAGCCTTGGTGCACCTCGAATAACCCAGCTAGCAGGGTGATTGCTAGCTCGGCATGTCGGCCAACATGTCGGAATATATAGACACGCACAGGCGTAAAGTTATCTTTTAATCTTTGGAGTTGAGCGCACAGGCACTTCAGGTAGCTATTTCTGAAATAGGATCCTCCCTTAAGCTTTATGATGATTTTGAAACAAGTATTTACTTTTTATGTTATAAGAAAGTATCTTTATCTCTAAGCCTAGATCTTATATCCTTATTAGGCATATGATTTGTCACATCTAGTTGTAAAAGCGTTATGTATATGTATATGGATATTTTAAGGATAGATTATACTTCAGGTATGTTTTGTCAGAAAGTTTATAATATGTTAACATATAGACAAAGCCTTTCCTTAAGAGATGATGTATAAGTTTTTAAAATAACTTATGAGTTATACTTTTGCTAAAAGTTATTGTTAAAGCTTGTTCCACTGTCGTTATAGATATATTATCCCTTACTAAGTCTGTATGACTCACTCTTTTCTCTCTCTCTATATTTTTAGACAGGTGTGGGATCGCGCTCAAGCTTTCGCAGTTAACTAGAAGATTCAGCATTTAGGCTTAAGTGTATAACCTTTAGAAGTGCTCCATTAGTCTGGTGAGATTCTCTTTCATGATCAGTTTTAATTTGTGATAAAAGGCATGTTGTTTTTAGTTAAGTCAAGTTGCTTTTAATGATTATGGGTTAATGTTCATGATAGATACATATGTATATATTTTCATAAGTATGATCACGTTTTAAATTCCTATATTGTGTGCTGTGGGGTGCATTCGGAGAATGCCTGGATCCCCAATGATTTTGTGTGTTTGGATTATTGTGCAGGTGGAGGATCCGTATTTGGAAATAGTCCTAAATACAAGGGAGACTTTGCCCAATTTTTTTTAGAAAAGGTTTAGTGTAGGCTTGCTAAGGGATGTGTCCCCTATGCGCCGGTCACGTCCTGAGTGGGGTCGTGACATTATCAATTGCCTTGTTCCATACCCGTGCGATGCACAAGAAATTACATTACTATTGTGATATATAAAATATAAAATTAATTATATACGAAAATGTTTTCAATACTAACAAAAATGTAATAACAGGGCAATACATCAAACACTATTACTGTATTAATAACAAAACAATTAAATAAAAAATTGCATATCAAATTAACAGAAAGTTATTAATTTTAAAGGCGATAAATTTAAGCATAAATAGAAGTATATATAACAGTATTAAACTCATGTGTCATATGTAAGTATAGAGAGGCCAAGCATTATATACATATGACCTAAAATGTTCGAGCTCAACTAATTAACTGTTTGTGGTTTCAACTCACTCTTAAGCTATTTACTTCATATTTTGTCATATATACTCCTTATATTTTATAACTAATTTCTTTTCTCATACAAGTATTATTATCTTAAATAAAATTTTAATATGAACATATATTGCTTATTAATTTCTATTTATTATAAATTGGCAGTAATAACAAGGTAAGTAAGTCATTATTCGTGTAATGAATTTCTATGGCATCTTTCGTGCAATATATATGTTTAGTATCACCCATTTTAAGCATCAATATTAATAAGAAAATCATTCTATATATTATTTGTGTGTGTTTGTGTAAATCACTTTGATCTTTGAAATTTTGAAATAAATTTTTTAATATCTGAAGTTGCAAAACATGAGTCATTGACCCCATTTGTTACTATACCGTCACATTTTTGTTGATGTGTCACATTAAGTAATATGCCAGTGTGACAGACTGGCATCCTACTTGGACTCTAAGGTGGCATGGTTAAGTTCAGATTAGTTCCTGAAGTTTATCAATATGTCAAATTAGTCCAAATCCCCAAATTTCTTATCTTTCCCTTCATAGACCCTAAAACCCTAGTCCTCCCTAAATCCACAAATTCTTCTCCCATTTTCAAACCCTACCTGGACCATATCCTGCCTAACTAGTGAGATTAAGGGTTCGAACATGATGGGTGGTGGAAATTGATCCAAAGGTTGCTCAGTCTCATCACAATTGGAAGGGAGTTGAACAAGGATTTTAATGCAGATCAAAGGAGGAGGAGGAAGAAGCAAACTATGCTATTATGGGCTGAGAATAATGGTTAGAACATAAAAAAAATAGTAGCTAATACTGGTAGACCATTTTTTGGGTGTCCTAAATACAAGGTAAAATGACAACTTCTTTGAATCTTCTTTTATTGGCTTCTGTAATATTTAAATTAATTTTTCTTTCCCTTTATTTTTCTTATTTTTGGTTGAACCACTGCTAAATTTTTTGCTAGGCTGATAATATGGGAGCTGATGACGGAGGAGTTAAAACTGAATATGCTAATGGGGGTGATGCAAGTGAC
The DNA here is from genome assembly GCA_031439585.1 of Pterocarpus macrocarpus. NCBI lineage: Eukaryota > Viridiplantae > Streptophyta > Magnoliopsida > Fabales > Fabaceae > Pterocarpus > Pterocarpus macrocarpus. The sequence goes on from CM062522.1 coordinate 55,755,597, forward strand.
ATTGAAGATTGGAGGATTAATGCTGCATTGAAGATTAAAAGCTTAGAGGTTGAACTTAGGACTTTAAGAGTGTTAGTGATTGTGATGTGTATTATGATTATCATTGTTATTACTATGTGTGGCTTAGTTTGTCTTGGAAAGTAGTGTATTTGGATAGTGAAGATAGTTATCTTAGTTGTTTATGCAATTTGGCTTGTAATGAAGTTTATATTAGTAGGATTTTGATTATTGAAAATCTTGGCCTATATGTATTATGTTAAGGGTAAATTACACTAACATCTCCTACGGTTAGGCGATATTACACACAAATCTCATGATTTGTAAAAGTATATACTAACATTTCTTGAGATTTAAATGATATTACACCTAATACACTTGTATTTTGTGAATTGTGACGCTGGGTAACCCTCTATAAATATAACACTAAGTACCCCTGTAAGGAGGACAGTGTAGCATGACAAATAAATGAGTACTGTGTATTATATTATCTAATCTTAAGGAGATTAGTATAATTTACTTTTATATTAATGTTTATGATCCTCTTGTAATGGAAGTGATTGTTGTCATGATTGGTGGTCTTATAGTAGGGATTACAAGACCTAAGGGCCTTATAGGTGGTGACCTGAATACAACCCTAGTCCTAGGTGCCTTAAGTAGAGGATTGCGAACTCTCATAGTAGCATTTTCCTACTACAAAAAAGACAACGATGAAGTTGATGTTGACATAAATAAAATTAATTTCATAATCATAAGTTAGAAGTGGTGCACACATGTGTTCATTGGATAGAGCTTCATTTGCTGACCTAGGTAGAGCTTTAGTAGTTGAAGGTGCATTTTAATTCATACAATAAAGTTTAATGTTTAACATAATAATCATGTTTCTCAAATCCAAAAATAAACCTTCGACTCAATCATACCTCTATATTTGGTGCATCTTAATAGTTTTGTGTCTGAGACCTAGGATAAGATTGAGCTAGGTCAATCTTATTTGCTACCACAAACCTAGGTGCAGCCCTTAACTGAATCTCAATTGCTTCCATAGACCTAAATATAGCCCTAGGTGTCGCCATATCCTAATTTGCAACCCTAGATGCATTCCTTGTTGTTTGACCACTCTTAGAAGCTTCTTTTTTGGTTTTTGTTTCTTATTTTTGTTATAACTCTCACTAGTGTGGCCATCAACACCATAATCCATAGGTATAGTAAGTAAATGCTAGGTAAGATCTCTTCACCTTGTGTGGGTTTACAAGTTGCTTATCTATATCATTTCTCCAACATTTTTTGGCCTTCCAACCTCCCTTTTAATTGGTGGTGGAACTAGTCGAGGTAATCACTTTGGTCCCAAAGGTCATGGCCCTATACTGGCTTTATATAGTAGTGGCATGTTGCTTGATAAGACCCCATAGTTAGCCATGTGTGACTTTTGTCCTCTAGCCTTTCATTTTTGAAAGCTATGGCAACTATAGCATGCATGCATGGTAGACCTATGAGATAAACAAATAATCATACAATCAAATAAACTAATAATCAATAAAGAAATAAACAAAAATGGTATAGTTCCATACTTGTTCGTTGCCAAAAAAAATATAGGTGCATGTATGTTTTCTAAATCCATTACCATGTTGCAAAACCAACTATGCACTCCAAACCTCTAGTCATTAGCATCCCTAGAGCAAATAAGTGCCCATTTGTCACTTTTATTATTTTTCTTTTTCAAGCCTACTCTACTGCATAGGAGGTAGGTGGCTTGTGCAATGAACTAATTTCATCTTATTTGTTTCTATTGTCTTCATAATGTATCTCCTAACCTCCTATGCCATTGTCAATATCTACTTACTCCTATGGTAAGCAACCTTGGCATTGAACACTTCATTGGAACTATTTTAAATGTTGTCACCACTCACTAAAGTAGGCACTTGTCCATGCCTCCTTAGGCCATTTGTCTAGATATTCCTATACTTTCTCAATCAACCTCTTTAGCCTTCCATGATTGCTTTGAACTGGTTGATAGTTGTTGACCTTGCATACTTCAACACCATGCCTTTCAACTCCATGTCCTTCCACTACTTACGAAAATTCTTCCACAAATGCTAAACACAGAACCTGTGATACACGCCAAGCATCACCTCTTACTGGAATCAGACTCTGAAACCACAAATAAATCAAACTAGTCCTCTCAAACATACTTCATTAATTCTAATTAGTCCTTCAAAATTTAAACTAACTCAAAGCAATCCCTAAAAATAACAATTATGGTTTAAACTAGTCCTATAAGAAACTTGCCTTTTGCATGTTTGACATGAAGCACCATCCATCTTCCTTGTAATCCCCAAGGTCATCTATAATAGGGTTAAGAACCACTTTCATTCTTGCAACTTTGCTCTAGTCCGCCCCTTGTCATTCTTTACCCACTTAATCATTTTACCAAGTGTTTAGTGTTTCCCTAACCCCTTTCTTAAAAGCATATAGAGAAGTAGACTCCATTCCTAGCTCTAAGTGTGCACTCCCAAAGATTGCTTTCTCATTGAATACAGGGTTAACAAGTGTACTACTTGCCTCAACATCAAAAGTTACAAGTGTTCGTAAATGTTTAGAAACCCAAGACTTTGCTCGATCTTCATATGCATCACCATCCTTATGAATATAGTTGTGAGGGAATGACATATATGTCACCTTATGACATATTATTAGAGTCAACAAACAAAAGAAATGTTGATAAAATCCATACATAGCCTATTATATTAACAAAGAGGATTGTCAAATAAATTAATACATATCCCCATCCCCATTTCCATAGGATTGTCAGAGACTATTGAGGCAATTTTTTTATCACATGATAGCACATCATCATGTACAAGTGCTGTCATTTTCCTCCCCCTACTTAATGTAGTGCATGCATGTTTTCTCAAATTCTTTTTGACTGCAACAAAAATTTTAACACTACCGATCTTCACCCTTCACCCTTCACCCTTCTTTAGAGGAGATTTCCCCTTACTTTTCTTTGTAGGTAGTGATTTAACTCATTTCCCCTTGTTCTTCATAGGTGATTTCTTCTTCCCTTTCTTTACAAAACCTTTGACTCCCTTCCTTTTTTTCTTTATAGGTGGATCAATGGCCATATTGGAGTCAATATCATCTTCCTTACTAGGTACAAAAATGGGTCTATATGGGTTGTCCTTAACACTATCATAGGAATAAGAAGATTTACTCTCATTGTCAAGTGTAGATTGTGTTTTATTGGGATTGGCAGATTTAGGAGGGCTTTTATCTCTAAATTCAATCTTAATTGGTCTTGGGTTGGGTCTTATGGCCATCCATAAGTGCCTTCTCATCCTCAAAAGCTATGACTTCTAGGTTGGCAATAATAGGGTGTTCATAGTGCAAATGAATCACCTTGTTAGTGGCACGACAGTCTATGCACATGTCCAAAAGATCCTTATTTGTTTTTAAAAGCCTTTACCCATTTTCCAACCCTCTTTCAAGAACTAACAACAAACAATATCTTTTTGTGACAACCCAATTCCCTACTATATAACCAACTACACCTAACCAAGAGTCTATTTCATCTCCTTCATAAGTTACTTTCCTACTAAAACTTTTAACAAACTTTTCCTTATGAAGAAATACAAGTCTAAGTGGATTTTCCCATCTATAGAAGCAAACAAAACATATATCATATTGTCAACCCACTAAATTTGCATAAATTCTTGACGTGAATATGCATAATTTCAACCTACTGCATAATTTACAAGTCCAATATATCATACTTCTTTCAATATTTTCATTGAATTCCTATCAATTTTTGCATTTAATTTTTTTAATTTATTCATTTTTGCAACATTTTTACATTAATTTATAGAGCTTAAAACTTTCTCAGGTTACTTAAACATGACGGTCTCTTTGATATTCATTGTCCAAAACTTCTTTTCTATTTTTGTTAAAGACTTCTTTTTCATTTTTCATAGATCTTAATAGCTAAGTCAATATTTATGAAAATATTTTTTAAAACATTATTGAACCAACCGACCAATAATATTACAACATTGTCAACCCTCTATAGACCACAATCACCATCTTACAATAAGAAATTTCACACAATAAGGACCATTACCAGCACATTCCATACATTATAGAGATATTGGATATAAGGAAAGGACGACACACATTAAAAAATGGAAAAAAGGGGTAGGAGAAGACTACAACAACATAGTTACAAAGCATTTTTGGGATTTAGGGTTACCTTCAAATGACAACAAATGCACAAAGAATATTGCTATGGTACCATGCAAACAATGCGGTCATAAAACAAAGGCAAAAAATGAACTTTGTTGGTGATGATTTTGGCTAGAAATTGAGAGTGGGTGAGAAACAAGGTTTATAGTTCTATGAGAATAAGATGGAGAACAATTGGCAAATTTGGGTTTTGTTCTTTTCTTTATGAGGTGGTAGGTGAATTAGGGTTAGGGATGGAGGGATAATTATCCTTAACTAAACAATGTCATTTTGGGTGTAACTAGTAATTAATATCAAAATCACTATTTTGATAGGTGCTAAGTAGGATGATAACATGTCATTTAATGTGATACATTAGCAAAAACATGATGACACAATAACAGAAATGGGGTCAAGAACTAACATGACTAATGTTTTACAGCTTTAGGGATCAAAAATTAATTTCTAAATTTTAAGTGCCAAAGTGAATCATGCCTGCAACTTCAAGAACTAAAGTGGGCATTCCCTCGTAAATAAATAGTCCTTTTGAAAAATGAGCTGCAATATGTTCCCAAATTCCTAATAAGTCTCCCTTTATTCATTTTTTTCATACTATGCAAGTGCCTTTTTCTTTTCCTTTTTTTAACAAGCCTCGAAATACAATTTAATACGTAACAATAAAACACATAAATACCTCAATAAAGAGTAGATTTCATATATTGGTGGTCTAGTAAAAACAATCATCTTTGAATTAAATTAAGATAAATCTTATTTTTCATACATGTAATTCAAAGCTAGTTTTGTTTTTAACCCAAATTTATTGTAAATAGATTAGTTATGAGATTGAAGACAAATTTTCAGCAAACTAAGAATAAATTAGAATTAGTGGCAAGATAACTTGACCATTTATAGCAAAGTTGGTAATTTCATTCTCTACCTTTTTTTTTGTTCTGTACTCTCTAACTTATTTTTAGCTTTTAAATTTGTCCTTTAATTATTTTTTATCCCAAATTCATCCTTTAACTCTTAAAATCATCAGCCTAACTATGTTAGTCTCGTTTGACAAAATAATCTTTCATTGACATAACACATCAAATTTAAATGATAACATTTGGAATTGTCATGACAGAAAAACATATCAAATTACAAATCAAAGGAAATTTAAAGAGAAAGGAAAAGACTAAAGCAAAAATTTTAGAGCAATTTGGAGGGAAATATTTCCAAGATTTAGAGTCAATATCAGTGGAGGTTCAACAGCAACGTGATATTGTAACCACAATCTAGACTTCATTTAGGTATGTAGATATATAGATAGAGTTCATTTTAATTGTAAGGATGGGGGTTCATTATAATGTAGGTTATGGGAGACTTAATTTTCTAGGTTTTAGGTGCAACTTGGTTTTCATTTGCGGTGATTAGCATGTTTTCAATGCTTGGGATTATTTTAGCTTTCAATATTCATTGCAAGAGGCTTAGTATAAGTTTGGTTGTGCCAGAATTTATTGATTCAGTCTCATTTGTTGTTGTGTAACAATGAGGTAAACTTGAAGTTTGGTGCATAAAATTTTTGCATTGGTAACTAGGTTATAAAGGAATTTCATATCATGTGTTATAGTTCGTGAGTATTTAACAGTGGAGGTTTATTTGACATTTTATAGATGTATAAGACTTAGTTGTTTTTAGGGGGAAAAGGTTAACAGGGATGGCTCTTTATATTGGTGAGGCTACTGGGAGGTGAATTATGAATTCATGGTGAGTTCAATTGAATGGAGAGTGATAATACAAATAAGCGATTATATAAAAATGCGATTTTTACTAATGAGCGATTAGTGAAATAATTTTAATTTTACAACTTTTTCAAACACACTTTATTGGGAGATAAACAAGATAGAGACAAGGGAGGAAGGGGGAGGAGGAGGAAGAAAAAGATAGTACGACCAATAGTTATGTTACATGTAATTATAAGTCATAATACACTTTTATTTTTGGCACCTAAGAGCTAGGTGAAAATATTTTGTTAATGTATTAATAGATTTAAATGTGATGGTAACAATGTGATAAATTTATGAAATAAAGGATAAATTTAGGGAAAAAAAATTATTGACAAATTTAAAAATTTGAAAATTAAAAACAATTTAAAGGGCATTTGATAGGAGGGTTGAATTTTTATTCTCAGACCGGGAATAATTTTCACATGCATATGTTTTTAAAAGTATTTGATAGATAGATTGAATTCCTAATAATATTTTGTATATTTTTTAAAATACCCCTAGCCGCAGAGAGGGGTAATTTGGTCTTTTTATATGGAAGAACATTCATTTCCCATGTGAATGTTACAATCCCAAGCGAAAAATGAAATTATTTTGAGGGAAATGTTAGAGAAAAATCAATCCTGAGAATACAATATTCTTAGAAATATTTTTCTAAATCTTCTATCAAACATATTCTACTTTTTTATTTTCTATATGGTTTCTTAGGAGGTATATACTGAAATATGGTATTTTGGTGCAATTTACTTCAATATAGGATTAGAAAACCTACCAGTAGTGTTTTTTGGTTTTTCCAGAAAACCACTAAAAAATAAAAAACTGCCAATTGAAGTTTTTGCTTTTTCTAAAATGCTGCACAGAATGATCTGGTTGGAAAAAGCATAAACCAGTTCTGCAACCCTGAAAAACCACCAATGACAGTTTTTTTTTTTTTTTTCTCAATTTCCATATTTCCATAATTCACCTTAAAATCTCATATTCAGATACGTAATATTTTCAAAATCCATATACCAAAAAACGACCCACATGTTAGTTTCAAATGAGTCTTGCTTGTTGACAGCCTACCGAATTGGATGGGTTCATTTTATTTTGTCCAAAATCTGTTACATTCAAAGGCCTAAAGCACATGTTGGCAAATCTTCGCAAGTCCGGTTGCATATTGCAAACAAATACTACGCAAAATGGGCGAAAGAGGGTTACTACTTACTAGAGTATTGAACGACGAGCGGAACAATCTGGTTCCCAGCGCGTTAGAAGCGTATAACAAGCACAGCAAACTACTACGAGGCCCTGGAATTTCTGGTGGCCTCCCCGCCTTCGTAGACATGATTGCTATCATCTATACTACTTAGCTTTCTGACAAAGGACCAAAACAATGTGCAGATGAAGGAAGAAGTATCCATTAACTAATATGAAATATTATATACAGAATCAACGATTTTCAGGCTATGCCGGGCCAATGTATACATCTAAAGAAAAAAGTGCAGGCATAAGCCGCAACCCCTAGATATATACCCAAAATATCCCGTCATATACAGTGATCACTACAGTTGACTCTGCAGCTTCATTATCTCTTTACATCTATGTACCAGCCGCAGGAGGGAACTCAAGAACAGTTTGCCGCCTAATATGCTCTGGGATGAGCTTATTGATCACTTCAGGTGGTGCTCCAGCTAACTGCAGTTAAAGTTTTCATTACAAAATCAATAAGATACATAGAAACATCATAAGTTAACAGTCACCAGAAGCTATAATTACAATGATGAATATCATTCACAATCCATAATGCTATAAACTGCTATCATGATGAACTAACATTGCTTCTGCTCAGATACGTGTCAACCATAATATTTAAAGACCAGAGTTTAGACGAGATACTGTCTATACTATATTTTTTTGGGTGTTATATACTGTTAGCAGTTTAAAGATATGAGAAATTGTTATATTCCCTTGTATAGGTCATGCAGAACCGCTGGTGCAGTCATCAGTCATAAAAAACACATGAAGAGTGAACAATGCAAAAGCCTTGCATATATTACATCTAATAAAACATACCAATTAGATACATACTTCCTGCTTAAAGTCAAAAAGCGGGGGCAGTGGACGTCCACTAGGTAGTCGGACATTCGGCTGCCGGAGCTCATCAAAGAAAGGATGTGCACATGCGTCCAGCTGAAATAATAAAAGCCATTAGTTAAAACTTTGGCAATTATTAACTAATACTATAACAAGCCACAAGGCCCATGGATCTAATCTCACAAAAAGATGAAGAGAAGGGAGCTTCTTCTGTAAATATAATGAATCTTTATATCAAGGTTGCTATGATATGCTTCCACTGTTTATGTTTGCCTTCCTTTTAAAGGGAGAAGTGAAGGTAGGCAGAAAGAAGTCAAGGAAGGTAGTAAGGTTTGTCCTACTCACCGCATTGCAGCGTAAATTTGGTGAATATTGGAGAAGCCTTGATGCAAGGTCAATTGCTTCAGGAGGCATTCGCTTTTGGAAAATCTGAACCATGGATAATTGCAATAAATGCATTAATCACCAGCCAATAAACAACAACTAACAATCGAGCCTTATCCCCCAGAGGGTCAGCTACATCAGTCAATGCCATTTTCCTCATCAACCACAAAACAAAGAAAAAGAAAGGCACCCACAAAAACATAGTTGTAAAGCAAGTAAATGAGTTTGAGACTATATTTTCTTCTTTTTGATCCAAATTTTAAAATACATTTGGCTGCATTGCATATGGAAAGGATGTGGGCGAAAAAATGTCTTTACCTTGTGCCAAGGATGAGCTTTAACATGAGGAAATCTAAAATCTGTATAATTAGGGTTCATGCAACGAATTTCTTCTCGAGTCGGAGTACCAAGAACCTACAAGAAGACACCTAATTAATGATCTCTGTAAATATATTCATGCAATCCATGGTAATGCCAACATAGACAAGGCATCACCTTAATAATTTCCACAAGTTGGTCCACCTGATTTTCTCCAGGAAATAAGGGCTAAACAAACATTCGAAGAAAGAAGAAGTCAAATATTACATATCTCAAAACCAAAGGGAAAACAAATCTTAAAGATGAGCAACATTAGTGCATAGGTTGCCAGAGAGTTTAACAACCTGGCCTAGAAGAAGTTCAGCAAGGACACAACCAGCTGACCAGATATCAACAGAAGTTGTGTACTCTGCTGCACCAAATATTAGCTCAGGAGCCCGATAGTACCGCGAACATATGTACGAAATGTTTGATTCACCCTTGACCTGATATATTTAAAAAAAAAAAAACAAAAGAAAAATCATAATTACATCTTAGCATGCTGTGACTAAGAGAAACTTCAAGAAATTGATACTTGTAATTAACATTGGCACATTGTTCCAGTTGAAAACTTTTTTTTCACTAATAGTTCTTATTAGGAATAAAAATGTGGGTCAGGGTCAAGATTCTTAGCAACATTAAAATTTTAATTGCTAGTTACTGAAATGCAATCATCATATTTACAGATTAAATTAAAATTGCACTTGTGGAAAGATCTTAAGAGAGCTTTGGCTACATTCAGTTGGCAGCATATGATTTAAGTAGTCCACTATTATCATGGTGGCATACATGCATGAAGGAATGATATGGACAAGAAGAATGCAGACCAACATACCAGGACTTTTGCACTCCCGAAATCACAAAGCTTAACTTGGTGAGTAAGAGGATGAACCTACAGTTCATATGCGCAATAGGTTTAGAATAGATCAAATCAATACAACTTGTTGTGGAAAACTCAATCAGGAAAAACAATGAAAGCTATAAGCATAACATACCAAAAGATTTTGAGGCTTCAAATCCCTATGGCAAACTCCCGGCACGGTATGGGTATATGCAAGTCCCCTAAAGATCTAACAATCATATCCCAACTCAATTATTATCAGGTTATCAGAACAGCATGCACTCAAAACTAAATTGCAAACAGAGAGAAGTACATACTTGATATGTATATAGTTTCACATAGATGAGGGGCATTTTCTGGTTCATATTATTGTAGTGCTTTATAACTTGGTACAACGTCTGAGGGACATATTCCATTACCAAGTTCAGAAATAATTCATCTCTGCTAGTTGTGGAGAAGAAATAGTGCTTCAAAGAAACTACATTCGGGTGATCCATCATGCGCATTAGTTGTAGCTCACGATTTTTGTACCGTCTGTCCTGCAAGACCTTCTTTATAGCCACTGGCTCCCCAGTCTCCAAGCATTTTGCCTTTGTTCAGGTAAAAAAAGAACCCCGTCCAGGGGTGGAAAGCAACATGAGATACTTGACAGCAGAAAAAGCTTATCAGGAATGGCTGACACATAAGAGATTATTTATTAGTACCTGGAAAACAACTCCAAATGATCCAGTGCCAACAACACGTTGTGCCATGTAACTAATGGTCTGCAAGTGGTGTCAGAGACGGAATCATAATCATATCAGATAAGTTATGAAGTACAATTTTAAGTGCCCAAAATTATTGAACCATCATAGCAACCAATCAAAATTCTTCAATATTATATTCTTCTAAGACCCAAAAACCAACTCGGTGAAAAAAATGCTACCAGTTTTGGGTAGGCAATTGGTAAAATAAGCCAAACTCTGATTGTCAACCAGTATTATAATCTGCAACACTTCAAAATATAAAGGGTATTTAATTAATTTTGATTCCTCAACGCCCAAATGTAGTTTCACTCCATCCCCAAAAGAAGTGGTTCATTATCTAAAACAACAATCACTACATACAAGTACAAACAAATTGAAATGGTGCGAAATGAATTTTGACCAAAAACTGAAAATCGAGAAGGAAAAGTGTTAGAACATGCTCGCACCCGTTTAGGTTCACCATTTTTGCCTCCAATTATGGTGGAGATTATGTGGCCACCGACCGCATCTTTTGCTTCCTGCAACTCATAGCAAGAAATAGATATTTAATATGGTGAATCAATCCTCCTAATACAGAACCTGAATGTCAGACTCTTCTTGATACAATGTCAGTTATAACTTATTTATTTAACCAACTGTAAAATATGGCTTTATGGCAATTATCATCATCAATTTTGTTTAGAACCATCCACAAAGTATAGCAACATCAAATGCCTATCATGTATTTGTATCACATCACATCATCGCGGACGCATCAATGGACATGCATTTTCACAGCCAAGACAAAGGGAAGTTGCAACTTAAAGGCTAGCATATCATGATTGTCCATTGATCAAAGCAATAGTTATATGATAAGAAAAATGCACAAAAATGGAACAAGAGCACCAAAAATGGATGGATACCAGAAAAATTTAGGCACAGAACACAATGTGAAGTTGAAGGCAATGAATAAATTGAAAGGGTATACACATAGCTAAAGTTAAAATCAGGTCACCACAGTTCGCAAGAAAGCATCACACGCCAGAGAAAAGCTTCAACATAAATTAAGAGACCATACAGAAAGAATCTAAGCACCCTAACTCCATGAAGTAAAGTACAAAGGGGAAATAAAAGTTTACAAGATTATTTCACCAAAAATGAGACCGAGACACAAGATAATACAACAGAGTGCACAAGTGAGAGAAACATGACTAAAAACAAGTGTCACGATTCAAACACACCAACCCTATCAATTGTGAGTGTGGGAAGATTTTCTGGGAGTGGAAGAAACTGAAAATTCGAAATTCAGGTATCCAATGGGTCAAAATTGAAGCTCAGCTAAGCACACTTAATCAGAATGACTCTCTCCCTCTGTGGCCCATTAAAGGGGTTAAGAATTCTTTTAAAAAAAAGAAAAAAGAGCCCAATTTGAAGCACAGGGATTCCACATTTTCAATTCCTTTGGCTCCCTTCCTTTTTTTATTCACCACCAACAGACAAATAAAAGTTCCAAGCTTCAAATTTTTCAGCACAAAGATCACAAGCATACAAGCACCAGCCAAAACGGACATAAAATTTTTTTAAAAAAATTAAAAACAAACTTTTCTCATCAAACTTCACCGAAGCAGAAAAACTGCTCCGATCGAGGTGTCGCCGGAAAAAACCTCAGGCGATGCGAAAATCGGCAGATCGAGCGGAATTCCGGCTTGCCGACACCGGCGACGTGGATCAACGGCGATCCGACCACCGGAAACAGCTCAGGAGAAAACCGGAACGTGAAACAAGGGCGCGTGGGCACAATGGGAGAGTGGCCGAGCGAAAAAGTACCTTGTTCTCGGTCTCCATTTCGGAACTCCGGCGAGCCACTTCGGGTTGCGCCTGAAGCTGCGGCGGAGGCTGCTGCGGCTGTGGAGCCTCCGCCGCAGCCGCCGGCGGTGGCGGCAGAGGTAGCGGATGCGGCTGCGGCAGTTGGTGGTTCGGCCCCAAGGGTATAGAGGCCATGTGATGTGAGAAACACTCTTTTCTTCTTCTTCTTCTTCTTCTTCTGTCTCTCTCACTCTCTCTCTAAAATCTCTGTTTCTATTGTGTGCTCTCTCTCTCTCTCTCTCTCTCTCTCTCTACTCTGTTTCTCTCTATATACTGTGCTTTGTGCTCTCTCTCTTACTCTGTTTTTTTCTTCAAGGGGAGTCTCAGAGAAAGCTCACGCGATTCCGGGGGAGAGTGTCATCACGCATTAATCAGAACCGTTGGATTGTTTAGTGTTTGTAATGGTGATGACGGGAATCGGCATGGATAACCGGAGAGAGAGAGAGAGAGAGAGAGAAGGAAAAGAGAAGAGGGATATCACATGGAACGTCCAATGTTGCATTTGCATACAAATATGCACACACTCTCGTAACCTCCATAGATACCATGCTTATTCAGTAAAAGTACTAGCCTATTTGTTTAAGTGGAGAGTTTAAACAAAATAGAATGAAATATTAGATGAACCTACTTGTTTTTTGCTACTAATTAGAAAGAGCTTAAGAAATGGATTAAGAGTATTGAATTTCAACATTTATAAATGTTCTTTACTTTAAATTTATCTTTTTTTTTTCCTTTACTTTATCCCTCACTTCTTTCTTGAGATTTTTGCGGAAATGGTTGCCGTTGTCTATTAATGAAACTATAAAATGCTTGTTATAATTATTGAAGCTTTTATTATAAATTTTTTTGTATAAATCATTAATATCTAAAAATTTATTAAATTTCGACTAATCTATTTCAAGTTGAGTCGACCTATAATAAAAATAAAGCTCTATCAAAATTAATTTTTCTTTATCATAAGATCCGAACTCAAAATCTTAATTAAAGAGAATAAATAACAAACCACTTAAATCGATTAAGTGTTAGTTATTATAATTTATTATAGATGATAGAAAATATTTTTTTTAAATTTAAAGATAGATTTATGTATATAATTTATTATTTATGATTGGATAACATTCGTGACGTTTTATGTGATATCTTATGAAAGATTCAAACAAACGTTTGAGTTCATTTATTCCGGGACATATTTCAAGCCGGGTTTTAGGATGACTTTTTATTATTTGGCGGTGAGATTCAAGTAAATGTATATTTATATTTTATATTTTATTGCAATACATCATCTGTGGCGTCACCAGTTACATTTTTTCTCCTTGAATTTTTTTATTTGAATCCATTTATTTATATTCCATTTTTGCATGAGTTTCTGAACTGCCTACTGCTATATCTTCGTCTAATTTTTGCATGTGTGACAAATGGAATCACATGTGGAGTACATGTGGCATTTTGTACAAGTTAAAACGAAGTATTTTAATCCATGTGTCACAAAATCCATAAAAATATACGAATTATTAATTATTAATAAGTAATTGAGTGATGAGTTAAGTGTTGTTTCCATAAGAATAGTATGAATACCAAGCTAGGCTAAGCGAAATAATGGAGATTTAAAATAGGAAAGCAAATTGAAAATAAAATTAAGGCAAGTGAATAAATAAAGATAAGATTCTAAGACTAAGGCTTCACTACAATTACCAATTATGGAATCCATCACATTCTTAAAGGTTTGCGCTATGGTAAATCAATTTCTTTTCTCGAGTCCAAAATAATATATTCAAATTAAGATAATACCTATAACCGTGGTTTAAAAGTTAAAATTTTATAAAGTCATTTATTTTTATTAAAAAAAATCAAACAACCTTTTCTTTTAAAAATATACGTAATTTGATCGGTTTGATTAAACCAAGTCTAGTCACCAAATTTTACAAAAACAAGCCAAGATAAACTGATTCACATCAATTTTTAAGAAAGATCAATCTTTTGCACAACTTAGACCGATTACTTGGCAATTCACTAGTCCAACCAATCGATCCAAGCTGAGTTTTAAAAAAATGTTATCGAAATTTCTACTGAGTAGCTAGAACTTTTCTCCTTTCATGTTTTGTCATACTTTTGCATATATTTGCCAAGTGCTCATAAACAGGACCATAATGACACATCAAAAGCTCTTGTTAAAAGCTATAAATAATTGATCATGTGTCTCTTCCACAAAATAAAAACTCTAATAACTGCTTATTCCATACTTGGTTTTACACTGATGACTAGTTGTCTAAATCCAATCAATCAAAACGGAAAAAATTTATTTATATATATTCTTATTTTTTGAAAATCGATTTGTTCAATTCAATTTTTTGTTTTATTTTCTAAAATCAATTCAAACCAAATCGAGGTAATAATATGTTCCGCATATATATTTGTATATGTATCTATAAGATATGCTACATATTCATGTATTTTATAAGACTCTAAAATTAAAATTACTCTTATATTCTTACACATCTCAACTTAATCTTTTAGATTTCTAATTATCTGTTAATTGTTTTAATTTACTCAATAATTTTGAGTCTATATATAATTTTTGTTCAAATCTTTTATTATATAATTAACTTGAATATTAGTATAACTTTTAGAAATTAGTTTAGAATTTTAATTTGTAAAATTTTATAAAAATATTTATGATTAAATTAATTAATTTAATGAATCTAAAAGTTGTAATTTTCATGTAATAAAATATAATGGGACCAAAAGGGTTAAGTAAAGGATATGATAAGGAATGTTTCTATAAAATACAAAAGTCAAATGATGAGAAAAGATTTTATGGTGAATTTCTAAAGTAAGGGCAGATTTCTAGTGGCTTATACCCCAAGTGTTAATTAAGACATAGGGCTACAAGTTTAGATTATGACAATCCTTAGGCATGTGAAGGTGAAAGTAAATGATTTAAGTCTTGAAACTAAGCTTGACCTAAGGGTGAATGCACATCAAATCCTTATGGTTGAAATGTCACTAATGATATTGGACTAAACAAATTCACTAGGCCTTAGAACTCGGCCTAGGAGACCTCAGAAATAGCTTTTCTATGAGGAATTCCCTTTGGATAAGCTTAAAATGAATCAGTGCATGAAAGTAGCTAACCCGTTAAGAGTAATTACCGAGCATAGAGGAACCCCACCATAATAGAAGGATAAGCAATCACCACGGAATTGGGGAAACACACACCCAGATTCAGAATATAAAAGGGGGGCTCATGAAGAGCCAAAGGTAACTAACTGATCCTTTTTATTGACACTTGCGTAGAACAAAGTTTTGACTTAAGTGTCGGAGTCCCTTGTAGGTCCCCCACTAGAGGAGCACGCGAAGAGCTCAAATCTGCTGCAAACATCGTCAGACACCTGCAGAAAATAGGTTAAAACATTGGCACCCATCGTGAGATCGAAAACAACCCCCACACAAGTTGATTAGACGCCACAAGGAGTCAAATTGTGAACATGGCTGATAATGTTGGTAATCACCAACATAATCCGCAGGATCAACATAATCAGCATAACCACCAACATGAGTACCACAACGGGCATGAGGCAAAACACATCCCTCAACTTCCAACCATAGAGGAGTTGCATCAAATGATCCGACAACTTCAGGATCAAAACAAAAGGTTGGTCGTGCAAATGGTAACAATGAATTGGGAGAACAATAGGAGAAAGAACGAAGCCAGTAGCCACCAGAACAACGATAACCCCATTGGAGATAAAGAGGAGAACAACACCCACAACACCTATGGGAGAGAGGAAACCACTCAAATGACCACTACTCAAGGCTCGTCAATATACTCCGGGCCATTCTCAGAATTTATCATGTCAATAGTCCTTCTAGAAAAATTTCAGCTGCCGACCACTTTGAAGTCGTACAATGGAATCGGAGATCCTTACTCCATCTGACCATTTTCAAATCACTAATATTAGTTAATGGAGTGAGTGATCCCTTCATCTACAGGATATTCCAAACCTTCTTGGAAAAAGAACCCTATTGTGGTTCTCGTCCCTACCTGTCGAGACTATCCACAATTTTGTTGAACTGTCATAAGCCTTCATGAGCTGGTTTTCATCGAGCCGAGTTTAGAAGAAAACCTTGGATGCTCTGAACACCATACATCAAGGGTTGCAGGAACTATTGAGGGAGTACTTGAATCAGTTTAATACAGTGGCAATGCAAATAGACGACCTCAACCCTGTCATGAGCTATATTCCATAAAGAAAGGATTGCGGGCGATCCCCTTGGCGATTCATTGGCAATCAACCCCCCAAGGTCTTTAACCAAGTTAAGGGAATGAGCTGTAAGGTACATCAACATGGAGGAGGTTAGAGAAGCAAGGAAAGCGGAAGCTCGAATGAAGAATGGAAAGCCCGATGAAACAAAAGCAAAGTAGAAAGCAAGAAAAAATGAACTAGAGGAGATTTGAGCCTACCCAAGGAGATGAACTGAGACGAGGGAAAACACAACTTTTATCCTCCTTAATCTTGTTATGATGAGTATACCCCTTTCACTACCAAAAGGGAGACCATCTTAAAAGAAGCATACAATGCTCGATTGACCTGATTCCTATGGAATGCAAGGAAGCAACAAGTTCCTCTCGGAGCTTATAGGAACAAATGGTGTGAATTCTATAAGAATTATGGTTATACCACGGAAGATTGTACCATCCTAAAAGACCAAATTGAATGCCTGATCAGGCAAGGAAATGATTGTTAGATAAGTAAATAGCTTGGCAAAGAAGAAGCCGCAGCAAAGACAAAGACATAAGGAAGAAACGATGAAAGAGCCATAGGCGAGGGAGACAAACATCATAAACGAGTGATGAAGAAGAGACCGGAAACCGGCAACCACAAGAAGTCCGAGGCATAATTGATTATATCACAGGAAGATTTGTTGGAGGAGGAGAAACAAGCTCGACAAGAAAAAAATGCACCTCCGAGCTATCATGAATGTGGAATCAAATCCCCCTCGATTGCCTAAAATACCAAACTCGGTAATCTCATTCTTTGATATCAATTTTAAGAGGACTACTCAGAATCTGCATGATCCCGTGGTTATCTTTGTGGTTGCAAGAAATTACATAATCCAAAAGGTGCTAGCCGATCAAGGAAGCTTAGCTGACATCCTATATGCCTCCACACTACAAAAAAATACAAATACCTGAATCCAGTCTTAGTCCATAACATGGAGATTTGGTGGGATTTTCTAGAGAGCAGATTCATGTCATAGGAGTTGTTGAATGAAGGACCACTTTCGGAATTGAGCCAAACATCAAAACCATAGGTGTTCGGCACTTGGTTATTAACTCCTGAGCTCTCTATACCACATGAAACTAGGAAGGCCTTCCTTGAATACCTTGGGAGCTATAGTGTCAACTCCGCACTTAGAGCTAAAATTCCCATTTTCACCAACTGAAGTTGGGGTCATGCATACTGACCCAAAAAAAGCTCGGCAATGCTACAATGAGTCATTGAAGAAAAAGGGAAAGGAATAGGGAATAAGGAAAAGGAAGAACACAGGAAGTCCACATAGTTGAAGTTGATTGATCTAGAAATATGAGTATGAGGGATTTGGATCCTAGAAAAGAAGGAAAGGTGAGACTTGAGCTTAATGATGAGCTCTAGAAGATCCAAATTGGAGTAACGCCCCAAGAAGTTCACATTCATCATATGAGAATTAACCAAAGCAATGAAAATCGAGCTCATAGACCTACTATGGAGAAAGTCACACCTCTTTGCTTGGGCACTTGAGGACATGCTCGGGATTGACCCAAGGATCATTTGCCACAAGTTAGCAATAAATCCGAAGGTACGACCTATGTCACAAAAGAAAAGAAAGCTGGGTATGGAAAAACAGAAGGTGGCAATGCAGGAAACAGTAAAGTTATTGAAAGTTAGGATCATAAAAGAAATATACTTCACAGCCTGGTTGGCTAATGTAGCCATGGTCCCCAAATTTTTGGGGGAAATGAAGGATGTATGTGGACTTCACAAACCTAAACAAGGTGTGCCTTAAAGACCCCTACCCATTGCCAAATATCAACAAGCTAGTTTATGGAGCCTTGGAGGCGAGGATCCACAATTTCATGGACGCCTATTCCGGTTACAACCAGATTATGATGCATCTCGTAGACGAAGAAAAAATGGCATTTATAATAGAAAATGCAACTTATTGTTATAAAGTAATATCGTTCGGGTTAAAGAATACTGGAGCCACCTACTAGAGACTTATGAACTTGGTTTTTGCTAATCAAATTGAAGAATTATGGAAGTTTAAGTGGATAATATGGTTGCCAAAACAACTGGCGATGGGAACCATTGCAAGGACTTGTGAGAAATCTTCACTCAGATAAGGAAGTTCAACATGCGCTTGAACCTAGAGAAATCCGCATTCGAAGTTCGAGGAGGAAAATTCCTCGGATTCTTGCTTACTAGCCGAGTGATAGAGGCAAATCCAAAAAAGTGCCGAGCAATAGTGGAGATGATGAGTCCAAGCATACTAAAAAAAGTGTGGCAGTTAACAGGATGCATAGTAGCTTTATCCATATGCTTAGCAAGGTCGGCTAAAAGAGCAATCCCACTATTCCAACTTTTGAAGAAGCAAGTAGACTTCAAATGGATGGAAGAATGTGAGAGAGTTTTCCAAGATCTAAAGAAGTTCTTAATAGGACCCCCGGTGCTAAGCAAACCCAGGGATGGAGAATCCCTTTACATATACTTATCAGTAACCAAGAAAGCTATAAGCTCAATACTGGTGAGAGAAGAGAAAAAATAATAGAAGCCGGTGTAGTACGTCAACAAAGCATTACAAAGAGCCAAGGTCAGATATCAAAAAATCGAGAAGTTAGCAGTTGCATTGGTGATCAATGCAAGGAGGTTGCGGCTTTACTTTCAAGGCCACTATAACATCGTGATGACCGAGCACCCTATTTGGCAAGTACTAAGGAAGCCTGACCTCGTCAGAAGGATGATAGCTTGGTCAGTTGAACTTTCTAAGTTCAGCTTGGAATATAGACCTCGAGGGTCAATAAAAGCTCAAGTACTTTCTGATTTCATCATAGAACTATCATCACCGATCACCAATCAAGAGGAGAAGCAAACATGGAAATTATACGTGGATGGATCATCCAACAACAAGGGAAGTGGAGTTGGAATAATCCTAGAAGACCAGAATGGGGTGTCCATTGAACAATCTCTAAAATTCATATTTAAAGCTAGCAAAAACCAGGCCAAATATGAAGCTTTGTTAGCCAGTTTAAGGCTAGCGAAGGAAATGTGGATTCGAAGTCTAATAATCAAAGAAGACTCCTAGCTTGTGACTAGTCAAGTCTAAGGAGAATTTCAGGCCAAAGAACCATAGCTGCAACAATATTTGGCCAAGGTAAAGTAATGCACCATGTAGTACATCCCAAGGGAGCAAAATGCTCGAGCTAATTTATTGTCAAAACTAGCAAGCACATGAACTGTGGCAAACAATAGATCTGTCATCCAGGAATTAGTCGAGGAGCCGAGCATATTCATGACATTCCCCCTTTGTATATGCTCCATGGAGCAAGGAAATGGCTGGCAACAACTCATCATGGAGTACCAAGCTATGGAAAAGCTACCTAAAGAAGAAAAGGAGGCCAAAGTAATAAAGTAGATGGAGAGCTATTACATAATCATGGCAGGCGAGCTCTATCACCGAGGATATTCTTAGCCATTATTAAAATTCAAAAGCGGCGAATGCTCCCAAGTAATAATAGAAGAAATGCATTAGGGCATATGTGAAAACCATACTAGGAGTAAAGCCCTAACAGCAAAAATACTTCGGGCTAGCTATTTCTGGCCCACCATGAAACAAGATTGTTTGAAATTTGTAAGAAAATGTGACAAATGCCAGAGATTCACAGAGTTGAAGCACACGCCTTTCGAAGAGTTGCATTGCTCAGAGTTAAGTTGGCCCTTTCACAAATAGGAAATAGGTATCCTCAGCCCCTTTCTTTAAGCATTAGGACAGTTAAAATATTTGGTAGTTGTTATTAACTACTTACCAATTAGATCGAGGTTGAACCCTTGCCGACGATCACCACAAAAAAAGTAAGGAAGTTTGTATGGAAGAGGATAATATGTAGGTATGGAATTCCTTGTCAATTGGTTAGCAATAATGGGACCCAATTTACAGACTAGAGGTTTAAGGATTTCTTTAGGGAGTTAAGAATTGCACAACTTTTCTCATCAATAGAGCACCCATGGACTAACGAGCTAGCAGATGCTGCTAATAAATTTATTTTAATAGGTTTAAAAAAGAGATTAGAAAAGGCTAAAGGCCTATGGGCCAATAGGTTGAATGTAGTACTGTGCGCCTACTACACTACACCCCACTCATTAACCTGAGAAACACCTTACAGATTAGTGTTTGGAGTCGAAGCAATAATACCCATTGAACTCTCAGAGCCAAGTCTGAGGATAATTACTATGGCGGAAGAATCCAACGAGGATGCTAGGAGAATCGAGTTAGACTTAGTAGAGGAAGATAGGGAAAAAGCTAGAATAAAGGAGGAAGCCATTAAGCAACAAATGGCAAAGAAATACAACAAGAAGGTCCACCCACAAGAGTTTGAGGAAGGAGACCTAGTCTTGAGGAAAATGGAACTTGTTTGAAAGCCCTAGAGAAAGGGAAAGTTGGCACCAAATTAGGAAGGACCGTATTGGGTCATCCAGAAGATCAGAAAAAGAGCATACAAGGTAGCCAAACGAGGAGAAAAGGAGCTACCGAGGACATGGAATGTGTCCTCACTTTGGAAGTACTATAGCTAGAAATCCTTAAATTATGTGGGTGGGTACACTCTTTTTCCTCTTATGCATTTTTTCTTACAGGGTTTTTTTATGCATAAGAGGTTTTAACGAGGCATGATCCACATAAGCTGAGCATGTCAAGTCTTGATAGAAGGAATGAAAACAGGCATTTCCCAAATTGCTCATCATTGTAAACATTTCATTCAGTAAAGTTTATTTGAGTTAGTTGAATACTTTGTCATGGAATTATATTTGGAAAAGAATACGCAAAAAACCACTCGAATAAAAGAAGAATAAGTCCAAGAGAGGACTTCAACCCCTCGCTTGTAGCAGAGGACAAGGAAATATTAAATGGAAAATGGAGAATAAGTCCAGGAGAGGACATAAATTCCTCGTCTGTAAGTGAGAACCAAGAAAAATTAAATGGAAAATGGAGAATAAGTCCAGAGGAGGACTTAAACTCCTCACCTACAAAGAAAAATTAAATGGAAAATGGAGAATAAGTCCAAGAGAGGACTTAAACCCCTTGTCTGTAGGTGAGGTCCTGGAAAAACTAAACAGAAGAGGGAAAAATAGTTTAGAAGAAGACTTACCCCTTGCCTTTAAGCTAGGATCTCGAAAATTGAATCCAATAAAGGAGAATAGGGATAAGCCTTGAAAACGACTTACAATCCATAAAGAACTACTTGGGATTCAAATCGGGAACAGAGTTGGAAAACTTTCTTAACTAATGGACCTTTAATATTTGAATAAGTTAAGCACAAAAAAGTTACTTGCTAGCAAAATTTGGAATACTCAATGAAAAGAAATGCATTGGGGAAAAAAAAGAACCCCCAAATAACCGAGAATCACTTGTATTGGAGTAAAGTTTTGTCTAACAAATAAAAAAAAATATATTCAAAAATTTACGCAAAAAGGAAAGAAAAATATTGTTCAATTACAAAGGAAATAAAAACTAAGGAGACACGAAAATCATCCACTCCCTCCTCACCAAGAGCCTTCAACTGATCACCCATGGTAGCATCAACTCCAGGAGGAAGCTTGTCTACCAACTTCCCATCCAAGATCTCCTTAAAATAATCATAGTAGGAGTCGTCCAAGTGAGCATAAAGGAACGCAACCTGCTTGAGGACTTCATCAAAACCCTCAGTATATTGCTTGGGTACTGAGCTTTAGCCTCGAGCAACTCTTTCAGCTTGTCCACTTCTATAGCATAGAAGTCATCGTGCTTTTTGAACTTCTTCTCTAGAGAGGCGACCTTATGTTTAAGCTCTTTCACCTAGTCCTTTCAGTTTTTTTGCCTAATTGAGTACTTGTCCTTAGCTCTTTTCACCTTCTCTTCTAATGACCAAATCTCCTCCGCATGAGACTCTCTGAGCATTACAAGCTCCTCCCAGAGCTCAGTAATAGTCTTCTCCTTGAAATGCTCATTGAGCTCTAGATGACGAGCTATTGTGCAAGAGTGAAGACTAGCCGCTTAAACCCACTGTAGCATCCCTGTGACTTCATCAACATCCAACATATCAAGATCAAAGGAGGACTTGAGGAGTTCGTCCCCCTTTTGCTGAGTCAGGAAGCCAGGTCTGTAGAGAGAAAATGGAGGAGCGTCCACGACGAAGTCGTTGAGGAGGGGTGAAGGCTCGAAAGGTCAGAATGGGCCTTTTTTAGTCAAGAAGGCATATCCACGATAGTCGGAGGAGTGGCCTGGCACATTGAAGTAGTCTCCAGCTCAACCACCTCAGCAAGAGTTCTCTTCTTCCCCTGCTTAATAATGAGAGGTGAGAAGTTAGAGGCAGTCTTTGAGTTATCCTTTACAGGTTTGGAAGGGTCGTAGGAGCACCGCCTCGAGTAGCTTGAGCTCAGCGACGGGTGAAAGCAGCTTGGGGAGAATCTTTGGAAAACGTAGGGGCCATTTCTCTTGCAAAAGAAATATACAAGAGAAAAAAGAAAGAAAGCAATCGTAATAGGAAAATGACAAGTAAAGAAACCACAAAAGAAACTTACTGAGGTATTTGAGCAGCTTGACCTTTTTAGTGTCCCACTTTAAAACTCAATGCAGGACAGAAACTTTTTGTTACTCGACAAATGCTTGAAAAGATAGTCAAGAATAACTTTCTCATACTAAGAAAGGTTGTGGGAATCTATACTAAAAACCCTTTTCAGGAACCTATTCCAATATAAAGGAAATTTGGCATGACCATTCTCATCCAAAATGAAAGGGTAGTTGTACTTAGAGGCTTTGACCCTAAAGAATTGGTCTTTGAAGTGTTTGAAACTGGAAGTGAAAAAGGTTAAAGATCTTTCTCCTAGGCTACCCACTCGAGGATATTCATTTCCCTTTTTCAACATCCTTAACCTGAAACAAGGAAAATAAAATTCCTATGCTTGGAATAGCACCTAGGAACTCCTTCAAAACCTCAAAAGCTTGGATGAAGGCCCAACTATTGGGGCAGAGTTAGGTTGGAACTATATTGATAAAGTCTAGGCATTCAACCTTGAATGAGGTAAAAGGAGGCCTAATGCCCAAAGTGGAAAAAAGAACGTCGTAAACAAAAGAAGAAAGCGGGCTCTTTATCATCGGAAACCTTGGCTATATGACAAGCTCGTTTGTTAGGTTTGCATGGAAGGCACTCAACAAAATGTTCTTATTCGGGGTGAGCTATCCTATAATCTCTAAGAAAATAATCTATTATTTGCTGATCGAAATAAAGGGATTGGGAACTCTTGACCTCATCTATGACTCAGAATTATTAGTCTAAGGACTCTTTCTTCTTAGAAGAACCTCCAACATTCTTAATAGTCTCACGGAAGTCCTTTTCTATCTTTGACAATGAATAAACCAAGGGCTCAAGATAACCTCTAACAATGAAGAGAAAAATCAATGAATGGAGGAAAAAGAAAAGAGACCAATCATCTACTACCCTAAGGTTTGCAACAAAAAATCACAAAGAATGTAAATAAAAAAAAAAAGTGTAAGGTACTTACTGGAAAATTCCTAGGAGAAGAGAAAACAACGCCAGAATGATGGAACTGAAGAAGGCTTGCAACGGAAAGAGATTGTAGAAAGCAGAGAAAATACAATAAAAGAAATTTGAAGTTTCAAGAAACGAAATGGGTGTGTAAGGAAAAAATTGAAGTAAGGGAAATTACAACCCACTCTCAAGGCACCAGATATGATCTAAAGTGGTAAAGGATTTCCCACCATTGAGAATAAATCTCCACCATTAAGGATATGAATGATTGGGGGCCTGATCCAATGGCTAAAGTTCAAAGCAGGAATTATAATGATTACTGCGCAATAACAACGTGATTGTGGGGGCTTCACAACCTGACACATGTTCACGCACATTTTCCCATAAACCTAGAAGGAATTTGAACGTTTCCAGAATATCGTTAATAGCATAAGCTTGGAATATAAGCTTAGAAGGAAGGATGGGTGGCTTAAGCTCGGCCATTGAACATGAGGATTAGAGTTTTTAGTATAAGCTTGGATCGTCATCAATAATAACAATCGAGCTTGAGGGCTGTGGATTAAACAAATTCATTGAGCCTTAGAACTTGGCCCAGGAAACCTCGGAAATAGTTGTTCTATAAGGAATTCTTTCCGGATAAGCTTAAATTAAATCATCGCATGAAAGTAGCTAACCCGTTAAAGGTAGTTATTGAGCATGGATGAACCCCACAATAATAGGAGGATAAGAAACCACCACAAAATTAGGGAAACACATACCCATAATAGGAGTATAAAAGGGGCTCGTGAAGAACCGAAAGTAAATAATTAATCATTTTTACTCACACTTGAGTAGAACAAAGTTTTGACTTGAGTTTCGGAGTTCCTCGCAAGTCTCTTATTGGAGGAGCATGCAAAGAGCTTAGATCTGCTACAGACATCATCGGACGCCCTTAGAAAACAAATCAGAACAAATATGTTCATAATAAGGTTATATATTCTTAAGTATGCTATGTGCCTTTACTTTCTAAAAACGCAGCATACAAGAATCACTACAAGAAATAGGGTATTTTATGGCGACTTAATTGTGGGAGTTCAAAACAACCCACGCTATTCATTTTATTTGTGGCGCATTTTCTAACCTCCTCAAATATGATTAATTAGTGACTATTTTTAATATTCAATTCAATGGCGTTTTTTAAAAAAAGCCCATCAAACAAACTGTACTACTTTATATCCCTTTCTCATTTTTCCCTTGCTCTTTAATCTCTTCAGATAAAACCCTCAAACAAACCCTGTACCTCACACTTCTCCTTTGGCTTCTGCGCCCTCCCTCACCTCAACAAGTATCGTTTCTCAGAAGAGAGGAGGAGAGAGACGCGGTTTCAACAAGATGCAGTAGATCTCTCTACGAACAATATGTATTTTTTTTTAATTATGTTTTTGCTTTGTAACCGATTGAGTTTGAACAATTTGGTTTTGAGTTTGATTTAGGGTTTATGATTTTCTTCTGATTTTTGTTTTGTAGGTGGACAATGGCGGTTTGTCGGAGAAACCGATGCCTGTGGCAGAGAATTCCAAGGAATTGTGTACTCCAGCGGAGTCTACGCCCGATCCCGGAGAATATGTCTTCGACGGATCGCCAGAGCTGTTGGTGCTACTGACAGTGTGAGCTCCAGCAAAGACGATGCTATGCCGTCTGTGGCTGTGGCTATGGCGCCACCGATTGCTGATACCACATGTGAGCCCTCTTTTTTCACTATTTATTTTTTTAATTTTGTTCCTTTTTTATTTTATTTTATTTTTCAGAGTCGGTGCTTTTGCCATGGATTTGATTTTTCTTTCTTTTTTTGTTTGTTTTGATGTGAAGGTCTCTTCGTGGAGTATATATTAGAAGCAAAATCCGAACTTCGAGGCCTCGTGGACCAACAAGTTAGGTTCTCTATTTGATACTTCAGGTAATTATAAGAATTAGTATTAGAATTTTTGTTCTGAACTTTGCTAAATATTTTCTCCCCGTAACTGAAATAGTAGTAGTTTTGATTTGTAATGTTAATGTATTAGTTTCCCATGAGATACCATGAAAATTTTACACTTCCTGTGTGAGAAGATATTAATAACAGATAGTGCACCTTACCATACAAGCTGAATAGGACAAAGCTAATTATCATGTTTTGTTTGGCTTAAATTTTAGGAAAGGATCTTTTTTTTCTAACGCTATACTTTCAATTATAAATTGGTTTGAATACATTAAGTTCATTCAACCGCATAGGTGTGTTTGATAATAGACAGCTTCTGTTTGGTAAGAGCATGATAAATCTAACTGCAGTAATGAGTTATCTATTGTGCATGGTCTTTTGTGTTAGTGCTGTAATGAATTTTCATTTTAAGTTGATATTTGCACAAAGTAAGAGTAAAACCTGAGTTTATTTTCTTTTCTCTACATACTCTGCAGCTTATTTGTTTGGCTACTTTTGTTAAGGCATATGAAAGCAATAGCTTCAATCCACGTCGGGTGTGTTTGTGAATCGCTTATGAATTTGTTTGCATTGATGTGAGTAAACATTACATGTAGCGCCCTGTTACTTGATTTACTGGCCTTAACCGATGTTATGTTCATGCTTGTCTATTATTCATTTTGTGACTTTGACATGTCTGGAATATATTCATATTGGTTCTTTGGCTTTCTATGTGTTTGGCCTGAGTAAGTTTTCTTTATTAATTGGCATGCCTCTAATATGCTAAGAAGCCATAATAATAAATTTCAGTATTAGGATCAAGATTAATGATGGCCTACATAAGTTGGGATTTGGAAGGGAGAAATATGTCACTTGCCTCTTATATGTTTCTTACCTATTTGGAATCTGGATCCTACAAATGTATTTTGCTTCATGAGTACAAGAATCTCACTATCTTATAGTGAAGTATCTATCATTTGTTGTTTAATTTTATGAATGGCATCTTCTCTTATTGTGCCCAAAACTAGAATTTATACTAGTTCTTTTCATTGTATCTAATGTTGTTTACCTTTCTCTGAATTACCTTTTTTCTTGTTATTCTGTTAAGTATCTTTGTGGTGTTTTGACTTCTAACAGGTTAAAGCTTTTAGCAGATCTCTTCATTGAAAACTGCCATAGTTGTGGGTGGAACTAACATCGAATAGCAGGTAACTAATTGTCCACATAATATTTTTTATCTAGTACCTTGCTTTGTGGTGGATTGGTCAACATCGTCTCTCCAAAAGGATTTTGGGTATCAATCTAATGTGCTCACTACTATAGTAAAGTTTCTCACTTTCACTCTTACCCTATAATTTTGGTCTATATGCCATTTGAATCTTCCTTTTTCGTTTCTCATCATTTATTCCATTGTAACTTGTTGGATTTCATAGACTACTTGAAGGCGTGTAGCAGATAGAAAGGGCACAAGGTTTGAGAGGAGCAATGCAAAGAGAGGTTCTGAGAATGAGAAATGATATGCCTACCCAACTGGCCCTATCATGCTTGGCTTGTTTGTCTTTGTAATCTGTGGATCATGTATGCTCGTTTTCCTCCGTAACTTCATTTTAGCATTCATGAGAATAAGAAAGCCAGTTTTACGTATTACAAATTTTAAAAAATTATTTGTACTTATGTCCCCTTCCTTTGTTCCTATTTCTCATACTAATTAAGAATTGAACTGATTTGCCAGTACGAATTAAATAGGAGCGGTCCTAATCAACTTCATATCACATGAATTCTAGGGGTGCTAAAGAAGTGATTTAACATATGCATGACAACAAAGCACATATAAAAGACCAATCGAGGAAAAGACCTCAAACGAAAATACCACGGGTGACATTCTAATATTCAGTAAAATAATCTTTGGGGTTCCATCATTCATACCATTTATTGATGTAAACACTATATATGTATGTAATGTAGTTAATTTGTTTATGTAGAAAGAATCCACCGAGTGCATCAGTGTATGAGAACTGGGCTGCAGTTGGTGAAAACTACAATGTAGTGCTTGTTGTTTCCCTAGTTGTTATATGATATGATTTTTGAATGCCTATGATGAAAATTTATGGTTGTATTATCTTAATGATTCAGACCAAATTATTGATATATCCATGGAATCCATTGCTGTATCCACCGTCTGTAACTATTAGATCTTGTTCTTCATGTTGGGGTTTAAATTAGATAAATATAATTGTTCTTTTTGGTAATAGCTGTTAATTGGGTCAAAGGTTGCTAAAATCAAGATCTTACACAGGATCGGAAGAACATAAAATCGTAACACGGATCGTAAGATCCTACCAAAAATAAATAATTACATTCATGCAAATATATGTGTATAGATCTTAACATAGCTAAGTAAAATAAAGAAAAAAAATAATTTTTTAATGTCTCTAAGACTTAAAAGGTCCAAAAGTTTCTTCTTAAGAAAAAAGCCCAAAAAGAAAAGAAATGAAAAAAAATGCACTTAGCTCGAATAAGGTCGCATTTGGCTCCCCAAAAAATAAAATGTAGGAGCATTTAGTTTGTTAGTGCCCTATTGGGAATTCGGTTGTTTTGTTTGTTGATCCTTTGGGCTTTGTGATTGTGTTGGGCTCTTTCCTTTGTTTGTTAATTGAGTTTCACATACCCAAAAAAGCATAGAGGAACAAAACAAAAAACAAAAAAACCTTAATGGAGTAGATTCAATATGAGGATATCCCCCTTCTCCCTCTTTATGATTGCGCACCTTTTCTCCCTTTCTCGATTTTTGTCTCTGCAACAACCATTTCATTGCCGGCCGCTGTTGGTTCCCAATTTGTCCATTGTCGGTGGCCCCTGACTTGGCTGCTTTCTTCTTTTACTTCCTTTTTCCTCCCCTTTTTTGGTTGGGGCCTAAAATAGGTTAGGTTACGGACCACCACTCCATAGGAAAAAAGGATGTGATTGGCTCGCGAAAATTGCCTGATCCAAGTGATTTTGCAATTTAGCTCCCACCACGATCCCATCAGTCCGAGTTATACAGTAAGATCGGGATTAGAGAAGGCATTCAAGCTTGTAAAATTGTGCGATCCTATGATATAGATTGCAATTCTAGCAACCTTGATGGGGACTATACAAATTTTAAACACCCACAAAATGACGAAGGAATTTGTCATAATTTGTTGGAGTTTTTGTAACACCCTCCCAAGTACAAGATCTTACGCTAAGTCATAAAGACCATACCCTGAGTTATTATCTGTTACTGAAGCGAACCCTACCGACAATGACTTCAAATTGTCTCAAACTTCTGAAACTATCTGGAGAGAACATGGAAATAGGTGTGAGAATGATTAATTCCTAGTAGGATTCTCTAAGTATCATAAATAATGTCATCATTGTTATCTCCAGTTTGTTTCGATTTATTAAGAAAAAGGTGAACATACTTTACAAACTGTTTAATTTTATAGTTCGAAAATATAATGTCCGAAACAAAGGTTCAATTTTACTCATAGACTTGTCATTTGGGAAAAATCCATAAAAATCAATTCCTGAATGATATCATGGATAATAATTGCCACATATTAAACTATACATAGCATTTGCACATAATTTTATCTGTACTTGAATTCATGCATATACATAAAATTTCTTTTCTTTCTTCATCTTTCTTTTCATCATAAAATCTTTACGTGCCATATTCCAGAGTATGAATGCCATGTCATACCCCATCAGAGCGTGATCGTCATGTCTCGTTCCTTAGGAATATGGGATCTTCCTTTGGTACTTACACTAGCTGGGTCATGTCATGCCTCATATGAGTGGGGTGCTTGCATATGCCTTAGTCTTTAGTCTTTGGTCTTTAGTCTTTAATCTTTAACTTTTACTTGGCACACTCAGGCGTTACGTATCGTCGTCCCTAAGGTGCTGTTACTGCCCTTGGGTAGCTTGGCCTTGAAGTGAGCTTGTCAGCTTCACCCGTGACCGTTGCCACACCGACTCACCCACAAGGGGATTCACGTGCCTCTAGTCTTGAAGGGATCTCATTCTGACCACGTGCCTCTAATTGAAGGGATCTCTTCTGGTCACGTGCCTCAAAATTGAGGGATCTCATCTGACCACGTGCCTCCAAGGTAGAGGGTAGCTGCCTTCACAGGGAGGGATTCAAAGCGCAACTGCCTCCAAGTGAAGGGATTCACATCTTTATCTTTTAACTGCCTTCACAGGGAGGGATCTCAATTAACTGCCTCCAGGTGAAGGGATTTACATTTTTATCTTATTTAGTTGCCTTCACAAGGAGGGATCTCAATTAACTGCTTCCGAGTGAAGGGATTCACATGTTTTCATACTCATGTCTCTTTCGTTCTCATGCATAGTCATACCGAGTGTACTTGTACATATACTTCATTTATTTTTATATATCATTGCACACATGATCTTCACGTACATATTCATGACATATAAAGGCTCGTAGCCTCTTTACCATTCTACCGGCACTCATACATATGCTACATCATTTACCCCTCATATACCTTGTAACATACTTATATCATTCTTGAGTACAGAGTTTTCATATACATATTCATACTTTAATTCACCCTTACACATAAGCATTCATAGTCTCATAGATTTCTGCCGTAAATTTGGCAGCATAATGGATCAGATCCGTCTCCCCATGAATAGTGCCATTTCTCACGGACAAATCAGTCATAGCAATATAATCCATTTAACATATATATCAAGGTAAAACTGGCAATCCTCGACTCAAACCTTATATGTTTCACTAACACTAGTGAAAATCATCAATTGAGTCACTTCCGTTAATTCTATTCAATTCTGCCCGAATCTTATATAATCCACCTTTATTTCTATTCAACTCATTTAAACCTGAATTTTGGATATATCATAGTTCTATATGTCTACTTTCTAACCTCTTTGGTCCCATATCATTTTGATCTATATAACTCAAGATATTCAAATTTTGCCTCAGCCTATTTAGTCACTAGCTTGAATTACACTTCTGGAAGTATAAATTCACTAAAAATCGAAACTAAGCTCAAATCATACGAAATTGGTGCCATATCAAAGCTAACAGGACAACCTTTCATTTTCAACCAGTTTCACTTCATTTGCTTTAGTGTACCTCGAGTTATAAGTCCTGAAAGTTGACCTTCCTGAACTACTCTGTTTTGGCCTAGATTGAACATAGGGCAACTTCCTCGAATCACTGGGAACAATTGGGACCGTAACAAACTCGGAATTTCATATTGGATGTTCCTCTATGTGTAAGCTTTCTAACAAAATTAGTTTCACTCAATTTGGAGTTGTATAGGGTGAGTTATATCCTCCTCAAGTCACCCTGCCCAGATGAAAGTTCTAATTCCTGGGTCAAACTTCAAAAATTTATATCTCTCTCAATACTAATCCAATAATCTTATATTATATATGTATGGAAAGCTCCGGATGTCTACTTTTATCTAAAAATGGTTTCATCCATTTTAACTGGCTGTAGACGGAGCCGTACACTCCGCCGTACGGACTGCCGTGGAATCTTCACCAAGACAACATCCTAATCCATCCATTTCTCCTAATTTTCTTCTTCTAATTCTAATTCCCACTCAAGATTTCATATTAATCCTATCATAATTCTATCATAATTCCATCACATATATTCAGTATATCATCAAACACATGAAGAAAAGTAAAATTTCATACAATCATATTGCAAAGGATTCAAGAACAGAATAGAATCCTATCTTTTTAGAGTGTAATCTTGCTGAATTTGAGTTTTGATTGAATAGAGCCTTGACAAAGCTTGGAGATTTGATAGAGTGGATTGAGAGAGGAAAGGAAGAAGAAGAAGGCTGGAGCAAGAGGAAGGGGAATGTAAATCAGACCAAAATGGAGATAAGAGTATGATTTAAATACATGAAAGTTGTGGTGTTGATTGGTTGGAGTTTTGTGGTTGAAGTTCAGCCATGTCTCTCACTTTTATGGCTAAATTGCTCTCCACGTCGTCCCTCTTGTTTGTGACTTGAGGAAATCTTGTCTGGTTTATTTTGAGACTTGGACGTAAGGTCGGAGGTTGGAAGTCTTCAAGCTTACAGTCATATAATCTCGGAACTCCCCATTCAAACTCTGAAACGCCAGCAGAAATGGAAAGCTCCAGAGAATAAGATCGGATATCGGAACTCGTGTGTAACCTGGAAACCAACTCAAAGATTTGAACTCATGTCCATTGAGTCCAACTCTAAGGCGGGAACCCGTTATATCAAAATCGGACATTGGCACTTGTGTCATTGTTTTAAAGCATCAACTTGGGTCAAGTTCGAAGTCGGGAAATGAGGAAAGTTGGTTAAGATCGGAAGTCGGAAATTATAAGACGAATGCGGAAATCGGGAATGGTCTTCATTGGGGACCTGGACATTAGTTTGGAGGTCGGAAATCATGTCCCAGTATACTTTAACTCGGAGTCGGTTATTGGAACTCGGAAGCCACTCATTTAACTCGTAACTAGAACATGAAGTCAGAAATCAGGAATCACTCCATGTTGTTTGGACTTGAAGGTTAAACTCGGAAGTCGTGGAAATAATCCAGATGAAGTCGGAAGTCGTAGACCAATGTGAGACTGACTCGAAAATCGGAAATTATCCATATTATGTGAAATTCGAAGATGAAGTCAGAAATTGGAATTAATCAATGCTGAGGGTGAAGTCGGAACTCAAAAATCGGGATGTTACAGTTTTGAACCCTTGCAAAATACATTGAAAAACTGCCACAAATCTATTCATTTTGTGGTGGTTGTCGTGGTGGTTTTGTAAAATTGCCACAAAATTGCTTGTGGCAGTCATATTTTTGGTATTTTTGAAAATCACCGCGAATTTATTTGTTGGGGGGGGTGTTTGAAACCCCCACAAATCATAACAAAAATTGCCACAAGATAACATGTTTTTTGTATCAAGCTTCCACCCAGTAGTGAGCTAGGATAGTACAATCACATGTAATGGATATTTAATGTCATGAGCTTATATGAAATCTGAAGAAAGAATATTTTTAAAGTAAAGTTAGAAAGCATGTGCAAGTTTATACAACATCCTCATGCAAGACTATGTATAAGATAACGTGAACTCTCAAGTTAATTAAGAGACATGTTGGGCCTCCATCTAGTAGTGGGTTAGGGTGATATTATCACAAATGGTTACTTGGGTTAACCCCTGAACAAATTAAGGGAAATAGATCGCTGTGAGTGTCGAAAATAGTAAATTTGGTAATCACATATAGGAATAACTCGGTCTTGAAAAATAGACTAGTATCCAAGAATGGGAAAGACCATCCACTTTTATGGTAGCAAGTACGAGTGTTCATATTACAGGTTAAAGAAAGAATCAAAAAGACAACTGCATTTTCATGATTTAGTTTAGGTGCAACTACATATGCATATTTTATTATTTTATTCTATTATACGACTATCGTTATTATTATTGAGGATTATATTATTATTGCCAGTATACTTGCCAAGTGATTATCAAAAGCAACTCGTTTCGAAAAATACATTTTCAAACTTAAATTTTAATTTGTGCCTATGTGTACTTTTCCACGTTTTCATAATATACCGAAACGGCTGGAATACTTACGATGACACCTTATGTGCTTAATGGATTGAGTGTATCAACTGGAAATTTTACATTCTCACTACATATTTGTATGTCTTCATAAACATTTTAGTACAAAGAAATAGGTCTTCAAGTCTGTGTAGAATTTTGGGACTTCTACGAATTGCGAGATGTGGGCTTGAGTCCAACACCTAGAACTTCAGCTCAAGTGTTAAGGTGGGCTGTCAGGGTAACAAAGTAAAGAATGTAAAATAATAAATATTCTGTGTGCATAAGTAGTTAGATTTGAACAATTGTATTTTAAGTTATATGACCATTACATAATTTGGATTGTAAATCCTTATTCATTAATGGAATACTATATTGTAAGGGCATATGCTATGTTTTTCTTAATCTCAAGAGTTTTCTCAGCACCCATAACAACCTTTAAATATAATTTCATGACTTGCGTATGGCG
Organism: Pterocarpus macrocarpus; assembly: GCA_031439585.1. Taxonomy (NCBI): domain Eukaryota; kingdom Viridiplantae; phylum Streptophyta; class Magnoliopsida; order Fabales; family Fabaceae; genus Pterocarpus; species Pterocarpus macrocarpus. The sequence goes on from CM062522.1 coordinate 55,789,609, forward strand.
CATATGTTTAGAGTATGTTACAACTTTCATGTTATTGTAGAGGACTGCAAAGCACTTAGCAATTTTATGAAGTCATGTACTTTTATGCATACTAAAAGGGAGGGAAATCGGGCCGCTCATCGCTTGGCTAAATATGCATTTAATAACCCAGCCATTGTTTGGTTGGAAGGTTCCCTAGTACTTGTAGCTCATCTAGTGATCTCTGATATATTGTACTTAATCAGCTTATTAATATATTTGATCAGCTTCCCCATCAATAACAACAACAACAACAACAATAATAATAATAATAATAATAATAATATAATGAAATTTTGAAGGACACCAAAAATTATTTGAAGTAACTCTAAATTTTAATAATTTTAATTTGAAGAAGTTTTACTTAATTGTCATTCTTAATAAAAAATTTTGTAAATAATTATTAATACCACACTACAAGAAAATAACTTATTTATTGGGATAAATCTGCTACAAATAAGTGAAAACCTGCTGCAAATATTGCATTTGCAATGGACTTTCACTCATAAATTTGCAGTAGACTGAGTCATCCACAAATTTTCAAGGGACAAAATCCATTGCAAATTGAAGATTTGTGTAAAAAAATTGCTCTCAACTCATAACACAAATGGCAGACCATCAACACATAACAAATGATTGAAATTTTTTTACCTTTCAAAAAATTTGTTCAGATGCTTCAATTTAGAGGGTGGGTAACGATTTAGAAACTTCAATTCCGATCATATAAAAAAACAATCAAGGTATAAAAATTGACAAACAATTAACAAAAACATCCCAAGTCACAACAATTTAGTATAACTCAATAAAACAAAGAGCTCATAGCATAATAAAGCTCCAACAATTCTCAATCATTGACAAAACTTTACACAACAAACAAACAATACAAGTCAACATATTCAACAATATGAACAAGCTCCACAGCACCCAAAAAAAAAAATGGACAAACCTAAAATCAACAATATATATGGATAATATATATTAAAACAATGAAACAAATTGGTACCGAAGGTGGCTACTGGAAAAGACAATAGAATGGCGATGACGGAGCTCCGGGTTGTCGCTAGACTGTCTGTTGCTACTGATTGTGGTGGAACGACTACGTCAGGTGGCCATGGCAAGGAAGAGAGAAAAAAGAGAGAAGAAAAAACAGTAAAGGGGCAGTATGGTTTGATGAGAGTTTAAATAACTCAATTTGCGGCAGACTCAAACTAGTTTTTTTTTAAAAAAATATTTAACTTTTTTGTTTTTTTTTTTTTAATTTAGAAGTTTGTCCGTTGCAAACTATTATTTCTTTTTTTTTTTTTTTAATTTTTTGTAGGGATCAAGTCCGCCGCAAATTTAAATTTATATTTTTAAAAATATTCAGAAGTTTAGGGCGATCAAGTCTGCAACAAACTATTTTTCTTTTTTTAATTTTTTATATTTTGCGGCAAACATTAAATTTTTATTTTTATTTTTTAAAAAAGTTTGGAAGTTTGCGATGGAATTATTCCTTTTCTTCTTATTTTTTTGCGGCAGATTTTTTAATCTTTTAAAAATGTTTGCATTCGCTTTTGCCGCTGCAATGTCTGTCGCAAACCTTTTTACCGTAAATTCTGCTGCAAATTTCCATGAGATCTAGTCTGCTATAAATTTTTTGATGCAAATTTACATTTTTCTTGCAGTGCCAAAACTCAGGTATCTTATTAGGTTGGAGATTTGGCATAGTTAGTAATTTATAACTTTTTTTTAGCATTTTGTGGAAGGTTTCAATTCTATGAACAAAGCTAATGGTTCTTAAATAACACCATGGTACTTACTAAAAATAAATAAATAACACCATGGTAGATACTCAATTAAGGCAGGTAATTTATTGATCTAATTTTTTTCTTGTACTAATTTGTGAGTTTATCATAATAGATTGTTGAGATTATTTTACTCATTTATAAAAGATTTTAAGTTGATTCGTTTGATAAAGATTTAACAAAATTTTAAATTAATTATTGGCTACTTAATACTCCGTCTGTCTCAATATATATATCAATTTGATCAAAGTGATGTATTTGTAAAATTAATATATCTAGATATAAATATATCACTTTGATCAAACTAATAGATATATTGAAATGAAAGGAGGATAATCTTTATTCAAGTGTAAAACTAAATATGTAATAATGTGCAATAAATAAAACACAACTTTATCAAAATAAAAGCTAATAAAATACAACATAAAGAGAGTTGTCGCGGTCAAAGGTTTCAAGTTGAAAATTTTTCAATTTCATGATCAGAGAAAACTAGTAAAAGGAACCAAATTTTTGTACTTGTTTTATGGGCATTTAGTATTTAAATATATATTTTTTGTTTTTATTCGTGACCGCGTTGATTTTATATTTGAAGAACGAATCGGTATAACGCCTTTCTAGAGTTTGTTATATAGCAACTTTACTGAAGTCATTTTTGACATCAAGATCTTGTAGTCTACAGCCTTTATCAGTGATGTGATATAATATACATTATTGTTTGAACTTGTTAAATGGTTTAAATTTCTATGATTTTTGTACTATTTGGTATATATATATATTTTTGGACACTAAGAGAGAGAGGAGAGAAAAAAATTATTAAAAAAAATAAAATGAATGAATGATTGATAGAAAGAGAAAAAATAAAAAAGAAATATTAGGATATTCAAAATTTAAAGATATATAAATAATATGCTCAAAAATATTATTTATATATAAAAATAAAATATTTAAATATAATATTTTTCATATAAATATATAATTTATTATTTATTTTAATACATATATATTTTGATATTCATCTATATGCATATAAATATATTATATTTCATATTATATTTGTACATAATATGTTTAAAAAATACTTATCCGCCTCTTTCTATGCGATGCCATAACAATGACTGGTGCTTGGGGCCTAACAAACATGGAGTAGTCAGTGGCCAAATGTGATAAAACTAATGGTCGAAATATGGGCTCCCATTGTTGACCAAAAAACAAATAGATTCTCATTGACTTACTTGAATTGGAAATGGGGTGCAATTCGAGAATCTCGTACATTTTCATGTCATTTCGCCGATCCTATTTGCATATTTAGCCAAACACAATCTAGATATTATCCCCATGGCCATGATATGTTTAGTGTAAGACATAATAGAGTGTTTATTTTAATTTTAGAATAAAAGTGATTATAAGACTAATTGAAAAAGTTAAAAATTAATTTTTTTAAATTACTTTTTTTAACTTTTACAAAAAAATTAAAAATAAATTTTTTAATATTATAATTATTTTAAAAAAAATCATCCAAATATATAAAAATTAATTTTTTAGATAAAAAAATAAATTTTTACCAAGAAAAAATGACAAACAAATACACTAATAATCTCCTCTAACTATTCTTTTTTTTAATCTATCATGCACATGCAATGTACATGTTGACTAAGAACATCTATCTTCACTCTTTTTACTCACCTTACTCACCGTGACATTTTTAGTTGGGCCCAAGTTTAAGAAGTCTCCACCAACCTTCTCTTTTTTCAATGAGATGGGCTCATTATTCACAAGAGAGTATATACATCTTATCTTCAGTGAGATAGTTATAACCTCCCATAATTGAAAATGGTTCATTTTGATAGCAACAATGTTACAATTTGATTGAAATAAAAGGGCATATTTCGAATATTTTGGTCATCATGAACACAATCCCCACTGTCATTTTGTAACCCTAAATTGCAAGAATTTGGTAATGAGTTCCAACTCCACTCAACAAGCATTTAGCGCGGTGCTCGTTAGTCTAACTCCATCCTCATCATTTGTGCCTCCATTACAATAATCCCCTATCTAAGTACATTAGCTACTTAAGAACTCGCAATGTCACTTCAATTTGATATTTGGGACTTCACTCCAATCCTCACGTTTGCTCTCTTGTTATTTGATGCATCTACAGATAAGAGTGTAAGCGGATTGGGTCTTCCCAATGAACTCGACCAATCTGAATCGAACTGATTAGATTGATTCAAGTCATTGGATACAATCCAATTAGAACCAATCAATATTTGGTTCAATCATCAGATCATGGGCTTTAAGAGCCAATACCTGACCGAATCCGATGACCCCTTAGTATTTTTTTGTCCTGAACACCCAACCACTACCTTACTCTAAACCCCCCTCAATCCTCATCTTGTTTCTGAACATTGAACAAACTTACTCACTTACAAGCCCTATTCGCCTATCCAAACACCATCGACCACCACCACCCTCAGCCCTCGTCCGTTGAGTCAACCTTCGCCATCTCCACCTCGACTTTAGGCTTTAGATGCGCAATCTCCACCTCATGATCTTAACCTTCTTCTGTTTTATTGATCTCTGCCGACCACCATCACCTTCAGCTCTCGTCAGTTAGTAAATCTCCAATCTCAGTTATGCGAGCTCCGTTGGCCCTATTGTCCTCTCCGTCGTTGTCTACATGCTTCATAGATCTGCACTGCGTCAACGTTTGCCTTCTACCACCACATCATATCAACATTCATCCATCTTCTAGCCATTGCTCGCAACCACACATCACCCTTACAGTTGCAGTCAGCCAATCACCCCAATCTAGGCTGCTTCTCCACTGCCGCACCTCCTCTTATCAGTCTAGGTCCCCTATTCCAACTCTATTATTTAGTTTAATTAATATTTTGAGGTTGGGGGTTTTGATATTTGCTTTGTTTCTATTGATTTTGATGGTTCTAACTTCTAAGAGCATGATGATTGAGAGGTTTTTGAGCATTGGGATTTATGAAATTTATTTAATCCACATGATTTCAATGCTTTTTCTTTGATTTTGTTGTTTAGATTTTGGATTTGGTGCTTGGGGTGTTTGGGGTATGTAACATCCCGATTTCCGAGTTTCGACTTCACCCTCAGCATTTCCGACTTCATCTTCGCATTTCAGATAGATGGGATTATTTCCCGATTTCCGAGTTAGTCTTCAACTTTCAGCATAATTTCCGACTTCATGTTTCAAGGAAAATATACTTGGTTTCCGATCTCATCAAACACACTGTATATACCAACTTCCGGGTTTAAGTACTTGGGTTTGATATTGTGATTCCGAATTCCCGAGTGTCGACCTTAAGCATCCTCATTCCGACTTCGGACTTGACCCAAGTTGATGCTTTAAACAATGTTCAAGTACCGAACTCCGAGTTTAATATAACGAGTTCCAGCCTTGGAGTTGAACTCAATTAGAATGGACATGAGTTCATATCTTTAAGATGATTTCCAAGTCATACACGAGTTCCGATCTCCGAGCTTAGTCCCAGGAGCCTTCCATTTCTGCTGGCGTTCCCGAGTTTGAATTGGGAGTTCCGAGATTAGGTGATTGTAAGCTGTATGACTTCCGACATCCAACCTCGCTTTCAAGTTTCGAATAAACCAGACAGGATTTCCTCAAGTCACAAATAAGACGGTACGAGTTCCGACATTCGGCTTCAGCTCCAAGCAATGTAAAGGGCACGAGTTCTGACTTCAAGTATTATAGGGACGAGTTCCAATTTCAGGTAGAACGAAAGCATATCCTACTTTTGGGACAACGTGGAGAGCAGTTTGTGGGGTGACGTGGAGAGCAATTTGGCCACAAAAGTGAGAGATATGGCCGAACTTCAACCACAAAATTCCAACCAATCAATACCACAACCTTCATGCATTTAAATCAAATTCTTCTCTCCATTTTGGTCTGATTTATGTCTCCCTTTCCCTTTGCTCCAGCCTCCTTCTTCCCTTCTCTCAATCAACTCTATCACTCCTTCAAGCTTAGCAAGGTTCTAACACTTCAAGTTTCAGCACTTAGCTCAAATCATACTCCAAAGAGGTAGGATTCTTTTCTGTTCTTGAATTCTTTGCAATATGATTGTATGAAATTTTACTTTTCTTCATGTGTTTGATGATATACTGAATATATATGATGGATTATGATAGGATTAATATGAAATCTTGAGTTGGAATTAGAATTAGAAGAAGAAAACTAGGAGAAATGGATGGATTAGGATGCTGTCTTGGTGAAGAATTCTACGGCAGTCCGTACGGCGGAGTGTACGGCTCTGCCTACAACCGGTTAAATCCGATGAAACTATTTTTAGATGAAAGTAGACATCCAGGGATTTTCATACATATATCATATAAGGTTATTGGATTAGTATTGAGAGAGATATGAATTTTTGAAGTTTGACCAAGGAATCAGGACTTTCATCTGGGTAGGGTGACTTGAGGAGGGTACAACTCACCCTATATAACTCCAAATTGAGTGAAACCAAATTTGTTAGAAAACTTACACATAGGGGAACATACTAATATGAAATTCCGAGTTTGTGATGGTCCCAATGGTTCCCAGTGGTTTGAGGAAGTTGCCCTATGTCCAATCCAGGCCAAAACAGGGTAGTTCAGGAATGTTGACTTTCAAGACTTATAATTCGAGGTATACTTAAGCAAATCAAGTGAAACTTGTTGCAAATGAATCCTGTTAGCTTTGATATGAGACCAATTTCGTATGATTTGAGCTTAGTTTCGATTTTTAGTGAATTTATACTTCCAAGAGTGTAATTCGGGCTAGTGACTGAACAGGCTGAGGCAAAATTTGAATATCTTGAGTTATATAAATCAAAATGATATGGGACCAAAGAGGTTAGAAAGTAGACATATAGAACTATGACATATCCAAAATTCAGGTTTAAATGAGTTGAATAGAAATAAAGGTGGATTATACAAGATTCAGGCATAACCGAATAGACTTGGCAGAATGGCCAAAGTGATAGTTTCACAAGAGTTGGTGGACCTATAACATTTGAGTTGAGGATTGTCAGTTTTACATTAATATATATATGTTAGATTGATTATATTGCTATGACTGAATTGTCTGTGAGAACTGGCACTATTCATGGGGAGACGGAATTGATCCGTTATGCTATCGGATTTACGGCAGAAGTCTATGAAATTAGGAATGTTTATATGCGAGGATGAACTTGAATATGATATGAATTATCAAGGATGAATTAAAGTATGAATAGGTATATAGAAACTCTATATTCAAGAATGACATAAGTATGAGATGAGGTATATGAAAGTAAATGACAAAGTATAGGTATGAGTGTAGTCAGCATGTCTATGCTTGATTATGTATGAGAACGAAAAAGACATGAGTATGATAACATGTGAATCCCTTCAGTCAGAGGCAGTTAATTGAGATCCCTCCCTGTGAAAGCAGTTAAAAGATAAAGATGTGAATCCCTTCACTTGGAGGCAGTTGCACTTTGAATCCTTCCCTGTGAAGGCAGCTACCCTTTACCTTGGAGGCATGTGGTCAGATGAGATCCCTCTATGTTGAAGGCACGTGGTCAGATGAGATCCCTCAATTTTGAGGCACGTGGCCAGAAGAGATCCCTTCAATTGGAGGCACGTGGCCAGAATGAGATCCCTCCAAGACTAGAGGCATGTGAATCCCCTTGTGGGTGAGTCGGTGTGACGACGGTCACGAGTGAAGCTAACGAGCTCGCTCCAAGGCCAGGCTACCCAAGGGCAGTAAAAGCACCCTATGGATGGCGATACGTAACGCCTAGGTGTGCCAAGTAAAGACTAAAGACTAAAGATTAAAGTATATGTAGACACCCCACTCACATGAGGCATGGCTTCGACCCAGCTAGTGTAAGCATAGGGGCCAGAACTTACATGAGGCATGATATGACCCAGCTAGTGTAAGTACCCAACGAAGATCCCATATTCCTAAGGAATGTGACATGGCGATCACGCTCTGATGGGGTATGACATGGCGATCATACTCTGGAATGTGGCACGTAAAGATCTTATGAAGATCCCATATTCCTAAGGAACGTGACATGGCGATCACGCTCTGATGGGGTATGACATGGCGATCATACTCTGGAATGTGGCACGTAAAAATCTTATGATGAGAATAAAGATGAAGAAAGGAAAGTAAATTTTATGTATTTGCATAAACTCAAGTACAAGTAAGGTTATGTGCAGAAGTTATGTTCCCAGCATATTGATGCTATGTGTGTTTTAATATGCTGCAGCTATTATCCATGGTAGTATTCATGAATTAACTTTGTGTAGACTTTCCCAAATGCCAAGTGTATGAGTAAAATAAACTTTGCTTCGGATAAAATATATTTTCGAACTGTAAAATTAAACAGTTTATATAACACGTTCACCCTTTTCATAATAAACCGAAGCAAACTGGAGATGACAATGAAGACATTATGTATGATAATTAGAGAATCCTACTGGGAATTTATAATTCTCACTCCTATTTCCGTGTTGTCTTCAGATAGTTTCAGAAGTTTAGAAGGCAATTTGAAAAGCTGTTGTCAGATAAGGTCCGTTCAGGTAACAGTAACAACTCCAGGCTGTGGTACTATGACTTAAGCATAGTACTATACTTGGGAGGGTGTTACAGGGTAGCTTTTTGAGATTGGGAACTTGTACACTCGAATCGAACCAACCCAATTTTGATTGGTTTGGTTTGGCTCAAATTTGCTCAAAAAATTTCATCAACTCGAACTAAACTGAACCAATCAAAATTGATTGGTTTGGATTTATTTTACCCCCAAACCCGAACTAACCTGACCCGATTACACCCCTATCTGCAGAAGAAGAGTTGCCTATCAGTTTCCAAGCCTCCATCACCTACTTCATTTTTTTGTCCAAGATTGCACCCTTATGTCTATATGTTGTCAAGTTACTCTTCCTTGATGAGATTGTTTTTCCCACACCATCAACAGGGCCAAGTTGAGCTCATTCTTTGCCCTTATTCTTTGATTTACAATCACCTTCACTTGGCTTAAGAGAAGCAACTTGTTTTCCCCTCAAATTTTGGAAGATATTACATAGCTACTTTGCCCATGGGTCAGAATGTCTTGATCTAAAGCAATAAGAGTATCACTAGATTTGGCTATCATAGGCTTCTTATCACTTTTATTACTCCCTTTATTCACCATGAAATTTTTAGTAAGGCCTAAGTTTAAGATGCCCGATGCAACCTTCTTTTTCTTCAGTTAGATGGGTTCACTATTCACCTAAGAGCAAATGCATCTTATGTGTAGTGAGATGGTTATAATCTACTATAACTATAAACGGTTCAGACTAATAGGGACTATGGTACAATTTGATAAAAGATTTTAAGCCATATTCTGGATACCTTGGTCATCATTAACCTATTCCCCACTGTTATCTCTAAGAGTTGTAACCCTAAATTTCAAGAATTGTGCAATGAGTTCCAACTCTTGTCAACAAGCATTTAGTGTGGTGCTCGTGGGTCCAACTCCATCCTTCTCATTCACGACTCTATTACAATACTCCCCCATCTAAATACAATTGGTACTTGAGAACTTGCCTCTTTCAAACTTTGGATGAAAGTTCACAAGCACTGCATCATGTGGTTGACACTTCACTTTGATACTTGGGGCCTCACTTTAACCCTTACATTTACTCCCATGTTATTTGATGCATCCATAGAAAAGGAATTGCCCATTGGTTTCAAGTCCTCCATCAGCCACTCTAGTTTCTGTTTGGAGGTTTCACCATTATGTCTATATGTCATCAAGCTACTCTTCCTTAATGAAGTTATCTTTGCGATTACATTGGTAGGGATAGGTTGAGTCCATCCTTTGCCTTCACTTTTTGGTTTACAACTCTTTGGTTTACAATATCCTTCACTTGACTTGAGAGAAGTAACTTCTTTTCTCTCAATTCTTAGAAGACATTCCACTACTACTTGGCCCATAGGTCACAAGGGTTTGATCTAAAACAACATGAGTATCACTTGATTAGGCCATCTGATGAGTTTTGTATCTTAAGCTTCTTGAGTTTGGATCTATCTAGGACTTGGACACAAGAAATATGATCAAATCAAAAACAAGTTTACGCAGAAAATAGGGCTCCAGACGTTTTGTTAAAAAGTTTTCGTATCTCACGCTACAGACCTCAGAATTGAATGATTCAAAAACGAAGAGAAAGATGGCGTTTTGAAACATAATTTAGACTCAAGAATCACCGAAAAAGAATGCGTATAACTCGAGATATGACCAAGAGATAATTGACACGAATTCTGGGAAAATTGATGCGAAATTGATGAAAAAGAAATAAGTAAACAATGGCACCACAAACCTAGTTTGATAAGCCAAGAAGGATCGCCACAAGAATTGGAGGATTTTTGATAAGATCAAAAGATGCAAGGAAGAACCCTAGCAGAGAAAAACTCACAATTTTGTGTAACATATGTATTCTGCTGTGTATTGATCTCCAAATATTTTAATACAAATCAGTTTAAGAGTTTGCCCTTGAGACTTAACAAAACTAAAAGCAAAACCCCTTAGCATAAGCATTACTGATATGTTCCAGTGGTTAAGGAGACATATTCAGCCTCAAGTGCTTGGGTTCTAATCCTGCTACAGATAATTTGTATTTTTTTTTATCATAACATGACAATAGAAAAATAAAATAAACAACTAAAGTCTTGCTAATTCAAATTGACTCTTTGGGCTCTTTTCCTCTCATTCCAAGTGGGCTATGCATGTGTAAACTCTCAGATTCATGTGTTGGGCTTCATTTGGATATTGGGCTTCAAATTGTGTTTGGCCTTCCAACAAGGAGATAATCACATGTTTTGACAGCTTCTTGGGCCTTCTTTGCTCTAGCTCTTGTCATGGGTCCTCCTAGGCCTTGTTTTGGATCTTGGGCTTCTTTTTGGGCTCAAGTCTGGACTTGGGCTTGGGCCTTTGTGTCCTCATCATTGCCATCAGGGGCTTTTTGTTATTCCTCTTACTCCTCTTATTCACCATGACATTTTTAGTAAGGTAGGTTCTCTTTCTTTATTGAGATGGGTTCATTACTCACTAGAGAGCATATACATCTTATATTTAGTGAGATGGTTATAACCTCCTATATTTGGAAATGGTTCAAATTGTTAGTGACTATGATACAATTTCATTAAAAAAAAAATCCCAGTCCATATTCTAGATATTTTGGTCATCATGTACCCATTGCCCACTGTTATCTATAAGAGTAATAAGCTCCATCTTTATTCAACAAGCATTTAGCAAGGTGCTCATTGGTTCAACTCCATTCTCCTCATCTACGCCTCTTTTACAATACTTCCCCATCTAAATACACTTGCTACTTGAGACTTTGTCTCTTTCGAAAGTTTGTAAACACTGCATTAGGTGGGTGCTACTTCACTTTAATACTTGAGACTTTACTTCAATCCTTATGTTTGGTCCCTCGTTAGGTCGAGTCCATCCTTTGCCTCCACTCCTTGATTTATAGTCTCACTCACTTGACTTAAGAGAAACAAATTGTTTTCCCTAAATTTTTTGAAAACAATCCATTGCTACTTGACCCATGGAAGGTTTTGATCTAAAGCAACACGAATATCACAGGCTTACTATCACTTCTATTACTCCCCTTATTCATCGTGACATTTTTAGTGGGCCCCAAGTTTAAGAATCCTTGAGTAGTCCTCTTTTCTTATTAAAGATTCCCACCTTATCCACTTCCCCTATTTTTTGCTTTCCTTTATTTATGTTCATCGCATGCAAACTTTCCTCATCATGCAACGTCAAAAATCTATTCAAGTCTCTTCTATCTCCTCACAGTGATGACTTTGGGATTGTCACATCTCTTTTCATTCTTTTCTTTCTTGTCACAATGTACCATTTCTCTTGAGTTGAGGTCTCCTCTTAGAAATTAGTGATTTCATTTCTAATCTATTGCAATAACCCTAGTTATGATATACCACCACTTATGTAAATGCCACTTTTTCACCTCTACCTTCTTCCTGGCCTTCGGCCATTATCTTAACTTCATGTTGTTGTAAATTTGCACAAGTTGTTGCTAGTTGGATTGTGTAATCCCTCCCTAGTTGGCCATAAGAGCCACACTTTGCATAGAGCATGGAGCCTTTCATATTCCTCCTTGTGCTAGACATCTTTTATGAAAACCTACCGCACTACAAGACCTTTGAGTCTAATATCTACTCAAACTCCTACATACTTGCCCCTAGTGGCCAACAAAGTATTAATGTGCACTTCCACTGGTTTCCTTGGTGGAAGCTAAAGCTAAAAGTAAACTCTCATCATAGTCTAACAAATTCAAACATGGTAAATACACCCAAAATAGGGTCCTATCTATCGTTGCATGAGAAGCCAGGAACTCTGAGCCCCGTGGGCACACCAATATATAATGATCAAACACCATCCAATGTCCACCTTTCGCAACTTGGTTCTTTATTTCTCCAAATCAAGTTTGGTAATGTAGAAGCCTTGCCTAACATCTATGATGTCAAAACCACTTCTCAATCGCCACACCACCTTCAGTTTTGACTTCATTGTCTAATCCCTAGGTTTTATCCTAAAGTCTTCACAATAATAGCCTCTTTCCAAAGAACTTATAGCTCTTCCCCTACTTTCTGCACAATATATAGCCTAGGCAAGAGTCGATTCCTATTGATAAGCCTAATAAAAGCTAAATTTTCCATAGATATACCCCTCTTACTTTCGCATAGTGGCTTACTCTTATTTCTCATGTGCTTCTTCATGAAACCTCAAAGTAGTCAACTTAGTCACAACCTCTACTGCACTTAGCCCCTTTTTCCTTGCCCTAGAGGCATTCAGTAGATCCCTCGATGAAGGTGTTTGAGAAGTCACCATAGGAGTAGGAAGAGAGCTCTTTGCCTCACCAATCTTTTCAATTCACATTAGCATTTGTTTTTTAACATCACTAATCCTACCTCTTGAAGAAGGAATACTAAGTCTTAGGGCCTACTTGGTTTCTCTTTTTATTTCCTATTTTTAGTTTTAATTATAAGAATGACACTTATTTTCAAAACTATTTCTATTTTCAGGATTTTGTGAAGAAAATAATGAAATCAGGCAACGGTATTTTCTTGTTTTCATTACTTCCTTCACAAAATCATAAAAGCAAAAGATAAAATGAAAAGAATGTGGCATTTTTGTAATTAAAACTTTTTAAGGGGTTTCATTGACTGATAGAAACAGACACAATAGAAGCAAGTATTACAATAGACCTAAGTTAATAAACAACACACAAAAGCTATTGCCTTGCTTAAGCCTAATAGAACTTATGGCTTTTAACTACTATTGGCCTTATCAGTTTCTACCAATGATGCTATTTGAGGCAGTAGTGCAGTCAAGTTTCTTGCCCTCTTTTTCTATTAGAAACCAGTCTTTAAGAATCTGGTCTTTAGATCATGCTCAACTACAATAAAAGGATTTTTTCCCCCCATCTCTTCAGAACTCTTCTGCAATCTTCAAATACTTCCAAATTATATGCTTCCAAACAACTTGAGGACTACTAAACAGGAGGCTTACTACCTCAAACCATGTGTTGTCACACAGTCACAGAACAAACACAAACCCAACCAACTACCAAGCAGATGTCATCGATATAGTACTTGTCCCAAGCGCAATCCTCTAGTATGGTTTTAAGCATAAGCTAATGTGAGATTTGCAAGTTAGCCTCACAATTTTATCACAATATAAATACTAACACTGTTAATAGAAACTCATTGCAAAATTTACATTCAAGCAAATCATCATGCAAGGGATAGGTGGGGAAAAAAGAAGAAGAGAAAAAAGAAACTATATATAGAGAAGGGGTCACCAAAGACCATAGAGAAAAGAGTTACCTTCATGGCATTCGATTACCTCTTATGGCAAAGATGAGAAAGGCTACAAATGAGAGATAGAGGCTAGTGAGAAGTGTTGGGAAGGGAGGGGTGATGGACTGCAGCAATGCTAGGGTTTCAAGTTGAAAACAATGTGGCATTTTTATAATTAAAATTGAAAAAGAAATAAAAACAAACTAAACAGACAATTAGTTTTAAGCAATGAGGCACCAAATAAAGTCACGATTTTGTACATTTTCACTTTGGCTAAAATACAAAATAAAATTTGTGAAATGTAATATCAAGTGTAACTAGGGTTTATAATGGTTTTTTGACCAAAAAAAGAGGGTTTATTATGGCCTTTAAACGAGCTGGCATGAGTTGCCCAAAATTATACCTAAAATAAATAAATAAATTGACACTATAACCTATTCAAGGTGAGTTCACAAACTTTAACGGTATTATATTTGAAAAATATACATAATAAATTAATAATATTAAAATTATATATCAAAGTTAAAGGTTGAATCAGAACAAAATTAAACTGTTCTATAATAATATTACTTTCAAACTTTTAATTTTTTTTTAAATATTATATTCAAATTTCTAAAAAAAATTAAATATTATATTAATAGTAATATAAAATCAATTTTAACTTTTTAAATAATTTTTGTTTTATGTTCTTAAATTTAACAGTTATCATATTGCTATTGAATACTATTTAAAAGAATTAAACAAACTATCTGACAAATGAACCGTGCCATTTGTGTAATATTTTTTACTTTAATAGTTCTAAGCGTGTGGTTAATATTTTTCACTCTAAAAGTTGTAAGCTAAGCGTGTGGTTCATTATAAAATACAAGGACATATGGGGCTTAAAAGAAATAGACCAGGGAATAGGTTAAAATTTCAACAAATGCGTTAAGTTGACCATATAATTAAAAAAAAAAAAAATATCGCCATAAATCCACCTGAAAGTGTTTAGGAAAAAAGAATAAAATTTCCTAATGCTGTAAAGAATTGGACAAAGCAAATAGCCCTTATCACATAACATCATTTTGAAGCGAAACAGTAAAGCATTGTTTAAAGATAAATAAGCACCCAAAGTTTATCGATAAACAAGGATACCATTAAATCCAGACGTTAGCCATCAAAGGGTTAGCTCAGTATTACTTTGAAGGACAAAATTTCGTAAGCCATATGTTACAGGGTTGTGATGAGGAACATGATACACCTGAAGGCGACCCGAAAATTCATCCGCTCCGTACAAAAGTGTCACTGTTCCAATTACTTATTGCCACATAGATCACACATGAAACCTCATAAAATCAATGGTAATAAACAACAAAAGAACTACGCCAACATGTGCTCTCAAAACTTAAATTCATGTTGAAGGCTACAACTGCCCCTCATCCACGACTCATACCAAATGCACTTTCTTGTAGTTATCAGCTGCTTTGGATAACGATTGTATTGAAACAGGTACTCCTGGGCCCATCTGCATCAATACCATCGCAGGGAATAACTTAAAAGAAAGAAACCAGGTGTATAAGAACGTGACCATGTGCACCATCAAGAGTCATGAATTTATGCTGAATTGGTGATGCTCAAAACACATCCGAAGTTAATAAAAATTTCTGTTCTGTATTATCCATCCAACCAAGGAGTAACATGCTATAAAGGATTGTAGGGCGTGGAGTTAAAAAAATGCCAAGATGCTTAATGCCCAAGGGGCTACATGAAAAATCCATAATCACTTTCCCAAATTTCCTGGTTCCCTCATTGGAGGACAATTTGACTTTACGGTGATGCGAAGATGACTCACGAAAAAAAAAAAGAAAAAAAGAAAAAGAAAAATTTGATCATTTATGCAAACATTTGGAACGGAAGGCCAAAACATGCTGGAGTATACCGTCTTATCATATGTTCTTTAACCAATAAATAATCACGAACAATTATTCTCCACAGAAGGACGAGAGTATTGGTAGTTAAACCTTGTAAACCCCCCCCCCTCTCTCTTTCTCTCTTTTTTGTCCAACAAAACCCTCTCCATAAAATAAATAAATAAATCCCTGTTTCAAACCAATTATTAAAAAAAAAAAAAAACTGTTCTTGATATTTCATCATTTCAAATTAGAAAGTCCACTACCCTCTTTCTGTTTTCAGAAGGGAACAGGAATGGGGGAGGGCGATTTTATGTACATTCAATGTTTATTTCGTTAAAAATTAACATGATATGTACGATCGGAGTGGTTACTTTCCAACATTGAATCCATAAAATATAAAAGAACAAATCAAAGATTGAGATTTAAGAGCTTACCGTGCTGCATATATGGACAGACAGCACATACCCAGCATATTTGGAAGCTGGACAGCAAAGGAGACAAATATAAGATTAATAGAAATATAACCCTAGCACATAAACTTGGTGATCATGTTACACCATACAAAAGCAGAAATTAAGCACCCGAAATTGCTCTTCAATGAAAAAAAAAACCAATAAGACCCTTATGTTCCGTGTTGCAAAAATTAACACAGGACACACTGGCACCAATAAGACATAAGCTCAAAGCATCTTGACATTTGATGTTTGACTTTGTGAATGATTTTACTATTCAGTAACTTTAATATATCCTTATAATTTAGGAGTCATTAGCCTCATTAAGTTGTCAATTTTATTTTTCAGCCCCGAGTGGTATTTTGCTGATATTATGGGTTGATGTCACCTACGAGTTATGGGGTCTTGTTTCTGCTTCTATGCTTCCCTTGCACTTTAGTATTATGTTTTAGTTTTAATCCTTATAGAATTAGAATTCTATAACTAATTCTTGTAGCATAAGTTATAGGATATATATTTGAAGAATTGGAATGCATTCTCTTTGATAGATGACCAGACTTACAATTTATAGCAGCATATTCTTTCTTCTTGATTGTGTGATGCAATCAAGCCTTAGCAGGTTCTTTACTTCTTCTCAATCTCTACCCCCTTTAACTTTGCCTAAATCAGATTTCTTTGGGACAGTAAAAATCCACCAAACCAAAACCTTGGTTGATTATTCTATCAATCTCTCTGCAAATCTGCCTTACCATCACGTGCACCCAATGAGCCATCAATCATCTCATTTTCTATTATGAAGTCAACCAAAGAAAACCCTGATTCTGATATATTAAATCCTAAACCTTTCTCAGTCCTAAGTACCAGTCACGGTCTGACAAGCATACCATATTGTTCATGAAAATTCTAGAACCATGTTTATGTTAGCATTTCCTATGGAAGTGCTTGCTGTGCATAACATGAGCTACAACCTACATTTTCAGTTATCAATTTATACCAAGGATTTTCTTTGATTCCAGGTAAGCCCCTAGGTCTGTGTCAGAACAATATCCAGCCCATAATGTTTTTAACTTAAGCCCTGCATCACATTTAGAACTTGTACTAGCCTGTTTGCTTGTTGGCTATTAGCCAAGTATTATTATGCCTATAGAAGTACTTGCTATGTGTAAAGTGAGTTACAACCTATATTTTTAGTTATCAATATTATTCCAAGGATATTCCTTGTTTTCAGGAAAATCCTGAGGTTATATGACTATAACCACATCCAGCCCATATTGTTTTCACACTTCCGCCCTGTATCACATTTCGCACTAGTACCCAACTAATCTTGGAAAGTGACAACAAGAGTCTAAGAAAATGATAGGCTCAAGCTATGAGTTAAATTGATAAAGTCAGCCTTAGTGCAAAGGATAAATCTCGATCTTTAAAACATGTCAAAATTCTCAGAGTTATCTCAAGGACTTAAGCTTAAATGCTACCACTTAAGTAGATAAGATCAACATTCCGCAGAAAAATCAAGTCAAACCTTCCATTATAATGATGGAGTAAAGCCACCATACCAGTATATGTAACATTTATGTATGACCATTCAATAGTAACAGTTGGATATATATGACATGGAGCTTAAATTGTTGAATTCTATAAGACAAAACATTGCAATTTTCATACAGGGCCCCCATCAAAGTCCTAGCTCACTCCAAGGCTGGGAGTGTTAAAAGATTTAGACCTATGTTTCTAGCATGCTTAGTTATTTTGCAAGCCAGATTGGGGCACTAGCCAATCAAATCCTGCAATACTTGTAAGCAACTATTGGCATGCAACTCCGCTCTTTTTCGCACCTCTTTACTAGGGAAAAACGTCTACAAGACTGATTTTCCTTTACCAGTAGGTGATGGTATCAGTTCTGATCTGATATTTCATCTTTTCTTTTCTAAAGAAGAAAGGAAAAAGGGGATAGTGTAAGGAAATGTGTGCTACTTACTCTTCTTTAAGCCAGCAGGCTTGGCAAGCAATACAGCATTCATAAATGCACCAATATTCTCCCGTAAAGACTCTTCTGTGTAGCTTACCTGCAGATATTATTGTCAGCATATGACTATATCTCATGCAACACACCAATTCCTTTTGTAATGAAGTCTTTTATATGGAGTTCAAAGAGAACATGATTGTACCTTTCCTACTCCGACATGCAAAATTGATTTACTTTCCATTTTAAATTCAACACGGCCTTGCCTTAGTTCTTTCAGCTGCCCAGCAATATCACTAGTCAGAGTACCTAGCTGGAAAATATATTTATACAATCAAACAAGAGTTAAATATGATCTACTTAGGCCCTGCACTTCAAAAAGAAAATAAAAAAGTCAACAAGCATCAGAAAACTAACCTTCTTGTCCGGCATCAGCCTGCGCTTTCTAAGATATTGTGCTATCTGCATAACAGTTCACATTAGCTTCAGAAGGACAAACCACTAATTTAAATGATTTTACAAGTGTAAGACCATTCAGATTCAAAATACCTTTCCAAGATGAGGTGCCATTCCAGGAGTTGAGAAGCACTTGTCAACTTTAAGCTTATTAGTACCATCTATAGTAGTATAAGCTCTATTAGATATGAATAACATAGTTTAGAGATTTTATATTCTTGGCATGAAAAGTAAAGGTTATAATTGCTAAGGCAAGGAAGACATGCTTAGTATCTCCTCTGCATTACTAATGACACACAGCTGTCTCTGATCGTAAGTATGCGACGAACAAAACTAATGTCACTCGTTTTCCTAGATGAGCACATACAAGTTTAGACATGTGCAAAGATAGAAAAAAGCAGCAAAAATAATTATAAATAAGCTTGCCCATACCTAGAAACAAGTAGGTACAGATGGAGGGGATAAACATGCATCTAAACAAAACAAGAAGGGAAGCATAGAACCAACAAGAGAGAGTATGCATTTGTGCATTCTCTCTCCACAAATTTACGATGGGAACAAGTTATCAATATAACAACAACAACAACAACAACAACAAAGCCTTTTCCCACTAGGCAGAGTCAACTACACAGGTAAAGCAGCGCCATTGCGTACTATAAACTATGTCCATTTAAATCTAAAGGGAAAATGCTATCAATACGATGAACAAAATTACTTCAAGAAAGAGATCAGTTCATTACTAGCAATCTCCTCAATAAGTTCTTTGCCACCAACTATATCAGCTCCTGCAGCTCTAGCTTCCTCTGCCTCTGCCCCTTCTGCAAAAACAGCCACACTGACGGCCTGGAAGATATGAAAAATTAGATGACAAAACCAACCATTATATCCATTGCTTAACACTCACAGGTTACCTTTGGAGCACCATGTGGCAAAATCACAGTACCACGAACTGCCTGCCAGAGTTGAAACCATTATCTTCTAAAGTAAAGAATTAAAAGAACAGTATATAACACTCTTATCCCATATATATATATATATGAGTGGCAAAACAAAAGAACAAAAAAAGAATCATATAACAACAATATGAATGCATAAGCACAAAATTTTTACAAAGGCAAAATCGCAGTTTGATAGCAGTCTCACAAAAATTTCCAAAGTAATCCATTCAACATAAATTATTTAAAGCATGCATCGGTTAGGGCTATGTCAGTCAAAGATACTATTAGATATTTATCAAAACCATGTCCTATGCAAAGCCAATGCTATTCATCAGTTTCTGAAAATAAAAACATAGAGATGTTCCATGGTTGCTGAATATATCATACAATGGGACCTCTTTCTTTACCTATCAATAAGCCACATATGAAGATATATGATACGTGATATGAGGTGGGATAATTTGTAGTCCTTGTAAACAGGAAGAAGTCTTCTATCACATGGTAGCTATGTGGATAAGAATGTATTTGGTTAGTCAGTAGAAAGAAACAGTGGATATTAATCTTCAAAAAGCATATGCCTCTCAAGTTTTGAGACTATCACTGATAGGCAAGTAAAACTTGTAGAACCTGTCATACTTACAAAAGCTTAAGCCACTATTTCAAATTTAAAATTTACCTAGTGTTTAAAGAATCCCTGAGGCACACATGCAGAACAGGTAAATGGAAAGGAATTAAAATATATTGACATATACCAGTTCTGTTCGCTTTGACTCAATACCCAATCTTACATGGGCTTCAACAGTTTCATCAAATTTCGCCTTGGCATTGGCCTGAACAATATTTAACAAATAATGAAGATTTGAAATTTAAAAGTCAACAGGGGGAATTTGCTCTAGAATAAATCCATAAGAGTATAACACATACCTACATACTACATGCAAACACATTTATAGATTCCTTTTATTTCACCTCTACTTTCTCAAACGGTAACTTCTCATAAGAAATAACCCAACCATGGCATTACCCAACATTTTTACAGAACTGTCAGATAGATGTTTTAACAGATGTAATCTAACTCTACTCTTAGGAGCACTAGTAAATCTTGCCATCCAAAATCTTAAAAATGCTTAAAGAAGAAAATCCACCATTATCCACCCATTACTCTTGGCCTCCATTAGCACCAAGCACCTACACTAAATTTGGGCCCTGAACTAACAACTTCACCGTACCAAAGATAAACAAAAGAATAACAGAAAAATCTCCATGAGTCACCATACACAAATGAACTATGAATGGTTCAGACTAACAAATCTCCAAAGTTAAAGCTTTATGGTCAATTAAAGAAGGAAATCCACCATTATACAGCCACTTGCATTTTGGGCCCTGAACTAACAACTTCATCCTATTGAAGGAAAAATGAGTAAAAAGGGAGCCCTGTGCACAATGTTCCCACATCGTGGGGTTTGAGGAGAGTGAATGTACATAGCCTTACCCCCTGCAAGCAAAGAGGCTATTTTTTCAGGATTTGAATCCATGACCTTCTAATACAAGGTAGTATCAAAGAGTGAGAAGAATAGAGTGAAGAATGAGCTGTGAGAGCTCGACAGAGGGAAAGCGACTTAAAATTCAGAGAGAAAACTACAATTAGCCAAAGGATAACAATTCACTTCCCGATACAAATGAAACTGCTCACCTATTTATACTCCTAACTAGTATTGTATCACCTTCCAACAACCTTACCATTATACCAAGGTTCACCCTCCATGGAGAAAAAAAATGAGTAACCCAAAAAAATAAAAACCACTAAAATCCACAGAAACAATAAACAACATAAACTTCAAATTACCATCACCGTTTTTTTCCTAATCAAAATCCCTATTAAAAAAAAACCAGCAATCCAAAAGCCACAATTTCAAGAAGTAAAACACATTTTATCCAACCTTAACTTGGCGAATGGCCTCGGTCAAATCAAGGACCGGGGGCCTCTCGTTGCGCTGGGGCATGATCAGCAACGGAAAAGGCACCTTCATCTTCTCGTCCTCCGCATCCCTCGCCAGCCTCCTCCTTATCTGATCCTCCATCTCAAGCCTCCTCCTCTCCTTCTCCATTTCCTCGTTCCCCTCTTCCGCCGCCGCCGCACCGCCATCGCCCTCTCCCGCCGCCGGGGCCTTATCCTCGGGAAGCGGCGCCACTCTCAGGGGGTACGACACCGGCGCGATCGACGGCGCGTCCTTGACGTACCGAATGTCCTCGCGGGTCCATCCCCGCCGCGATTCCTGGCCCTCCGCCGGAGTCGGAGCCCGGCGAGGAGGGGGCGGTTGGCGGAGGGACTGAGGCTCGGATGGTTCGGATTCTTGGGGCGGCGGGTCTTTGGGTTTGGGAGGGTAGGAAACGGGCTGGATTGGGACGGATTGGAAGGGTCTCCTTTGAGGAGGGTCTTGTGGTGGGGGAGGGTTTGATGAGTCCGGCTCTTGTGATGAGGAAGAGAGGGGTCTGTGAGAGGTGAGTGAGAGGGGAGAGTGGAAACGCTGTTTGGGGAGGCAATGGCGGCGAGCTTGGGAGAGTAGAAGCTTCAGTGCAGCCATGGTTATGTGCCCAGTGTTTGAGAGAGTTAGAAGAGGGGTTTTGGGGTTTTGGCAAAGCGGGTCAATGTGCAGTCAGGGAGCCCACGGTGGCTCGGGTTTTCGGTTTTTTGAAAACCCGAACCCAAGATCCTGGGTGGGCTGATTACCAGCTTTGACTAACTGTTGAGCAAGTCAAAATGGTGCTGTTTCGCTTATAATTTTAGTTGGTCGAAACATTTTTTTTTTTTAAAAAAGTTTAATTGGTATATACTAATAATGTAAAACAGTTTTACATTATCAACTAATAAAAATAGAAGAAAATGAGAAATCATGGTGAGCCCCTTATAATAATGGATAATTATTTGTACGAGTTGGTATTTTCTACTATTTCTATTGGTTAATAATATAAAACTGTTTTACACTATCAGTATATTTAAATTAAATTCTTAAAAAAAAAAGGTTAATCTAGGTGTGCTAGAAAGCTTTTCAATTCAATCTGAGGAGTCGACTCGTGCGGAACACCAGCGAATTATATGTTCAAGTGATTAATATCAAGAAAGGGATTTTGTCCCGTAACAAATTGGTTTCCAAATTATTTCGAAGAGTATTTGGAAATGCTCCTAAGAGATTCCCTCAGAGAAGATGCATAAGATAACTAGTACACATCTAGGAAAATAACACTTGAGCAACGTAAAAGGCTGTAAAGTAAAGAGAAAGCAATAAAGCGCGCAAGGAAACAAAGGAAACGGGTGAAAACTCAAAAGTTGTGTACTGAGCGCATACGAATTCAAAACTTAGGCAGTTATCAGCAGAATCCTGTCAACCATATTACTTCATTACGGTCGACAATAAACTGCTAAATAACTGCTTCTAAAAACGGCTTCTATGTCTGAATATAGCCTTGTGACTTGTGTACTCCTCTCGCGACATAAATGTTTCCAACTATTTCCACTCAACTTGCCTTTTGTCAGTTAAATCTTCTAGCAATTCAACCGCATCTCAGTTATCTCAAATAGGAGCCTCACATTCGAGCCCACACCTTCATATCTAGCCCATCGTTCGTGGACAACTTCCTTCCTATAACGTCAGCAACATTTTCATCAACTAAAGCTCGGCTAGCATTGGAGGCCTTAGGCACATGGCTTGATGATAGTGCCTCATTGAAGTACGCCCGTGATGACTCTCGATCCCACCCGCTACCCCCGCCGCCAAACCAAAAAAAAACAAGAAAAATACCTCGGCTGATGTCTATCCAGTTCTTTCTGCCCTCTTATTCCACCTCGACGAAGATAGCCTCGGCTAATTTCTGCCCAGCCAATGACTTTACTTTGACTATTAATTCAGTTCGGTCACCTAGCAATTTTTGAGTGTCAACAATATGGAAATTTTTCTGTCGAATAAACCGAAGTGGTTGGATCACTTAGTTATCTAAAATCACTTCGGCTCATATCAGCCTATCTCAGATGATTTGAGCCACGCATAGACCATTTCCGCATCATGTCGTATGGCCTAAAAACAAGAAAACCAAAAAAGAATCATCGTCACTGCCTGGACACGAATCCAGTTGTGTCCGTGGTGCACTAGTAATTGAAAATTTGAAATTGTATCAGACACCAACATGATGGCCCTTCTGCAATGTCCATGCTTCCTTCAAGGGTAACTCATCTAAATCCTTCAACTTTAATTTTTTTTTAGAAAGACAACTTTGACTGTAAAAGGACATTATTATTTTCTCTGCATTTTCCTTTTGTAAAAAAACGAAAATAAAATTTGAACTGTCTATATAACAGTTACAACATACATGATTTAGGAAAAAGAAAATCCAATTGGATTTCTATCTCCTACATTTTTGTTGTGAAAGAATCAAAAGAAACTCGACTCCCCTAGCAATAAATCAAGCATGTTATCAGGAGTTAGAAGAGTTGTTCCACCAACAAGCAACTCTACATCAGGTCTTCCGCTTTCAGCCAATGCCTCTTGAGCTTCACGTACCTTTGTGACAGAAAAGCAAAAAATAGTGTTATATTACTAATTACTAATCCATGCTAATGAACGATCAGGTTTTAAATTAAACGTATAACACAAAGGAATGGAATATATATATATATATATAAAACCAAAAATTTATAGTTCAGAAAATGTTTGTCAATTTTATATAACTTCCATGGCAAAACGACTGCCATCCTGTTATTCACCAAAATGAGGACAATAATAAATAAAGAGTAGAGGAGATTAGGGCATCCAAGAATTTTACCTCGACTCCATTAATGCCCCCAATAACAAACACCAAAATGACATTTTGATCAGCAAGACTTGGTTTTGCCTGCAGCATATGTATTGATCCGAAGAATAAAGGCACATAAAGAAAATTAGTTATAGCATATTTGGAGAACTGGACTACTAAAGCAAGAGTCATGCGTAGGTTAAGAAACCATAATCACCTGACCAAGGCCAAATCTGCCAAAACCACTCTTAAACAGACGACCCACAGTGGAAGAATGATATTCTAACCCTGGCACGTCATACTTGCCAAGCACCCTCGTTAGTAGCTTATAAAGTAATCCTTTCCCCATATAGGAATCCTCATCAAAATTGCCTTCTGCAGTCAATGATCCATCCCTGAGTGGTACATTCTTTCTTTTCAGATCAGATAACTTATGAAGAAATTTGAATAAGTTATCCACCCTATCACGCAACTCCAACTTCAGTTGCATGTCACCATACACTTGCTCATTTTTATTGTCATCACCATCTTCATCACCCCATTTGCCCCATTGATCATCATCAAAATCATCAATGTCTAGTTTTTCGTCAGCTTCCTCTGATTTTGACTTGCTTACGTTAGTCTCCAGCTCTTCCCTTAATCCATCTAGAAACTTGACATTTGCAACTGATGGATTTTCAAGAAGGGCATCTACAACAGCTTCTTTTAACAAATGTTCCTCCTGCCAAGAAAATGGGCCATCGGAACCAGATGTTGGAAAATTCTCACCAGCCAATATATATCCAACGATCATCAACAACAACGCATCTTGCAAAGAAAGTAACCCTTTTGACATCTCACTCTTCCCTTTATTTACATGTGATCCCAACAGAGCACTCTTATTGATGAGATCACCAATTTGAGCAGCAAGACTTTGACTGGTTTCTCCAGAACTTACACTCAGAATCTTCTCTGCACTGCTAAATGCATCCCATTTGGCACAATTTGATTCTTCAAGTGCAAATAATGTGGCTGAAGCTATTTGGATAATTCCTTTGTTCTTCAGCAAGGATGACTGGGTCCTAGTCAATGCTTTGATCATAGCTTGCAACTCTGGTTTTGTAACAAGACCAGTACGAGATTTCACATTCACAGTAACATTTTCCCTGCGCAGAGTTTCTTGTAGCCATTTCTTTACTAGTAAGGCCCCATCTTTTGTTCTCCTATCCAGTATAGCTTCCAAGAATGGCATTCCACGAAAAGTTTCAGAGGAGACAAAAGACCCAGTAAGTATCTCTGCATCAGACGGACTATCTTTGTCATGAATTTTCTGACTAAGATTGATCAAGCCTGTAACCTGAGAATCAGAATCACCAGAATTCCACCCGCAAAAAAAAGCTTCAACACTCTCTAAAAGCCGAAAGTTGTCTATTTGCCTATCTTCTTCATTAAGGATCTTTGCAAGTGGTATCTGAACATCTAAAGGAGCGCGTTGCAGGTAGGAAGAACCAAGTTTGAGTTGGTGCCCTGAACCTTTACCTTGGGCATTGGAAGTTCTATTTCTCCGGGGCAAAGAAGAAAACATACGGTCAACTAGTGAGTCCCCATGACAGCAAGGAGTAAGAAGATCAAGTGTGCGATCAATGAGTAACAGCCCTGCTGATCGTTTACGGCGGCCTACGTCATAAAGACTTGACATGTCTGTCAAAATTTTTCCAACACTTTTTGACATATCACCAAGGGAGAATATTTCCATTTTCAAGTCCATCTAAATCATAAACAAAAGAAACAGTCAACGTAACAAATTAGAGGAGAAACAAAACACAAAACAAAAGGTTACAGTCATGAACGAAAAATTAGCAACATTCTTAATAATACAACAACAACAACAACAACAACAACAACAACAAAAGACTTTTCCACCATTAAGTAGGGTTAGTTACAATGATCAAACAACACCTTTGTGTTGTCAAAAACCAAATTTTTGAAACTGGCATTAAGAGCAAGGTCTATTTTAATGGGAAACACTCTTAATAGTCAAATTTTATTCTTGTAATTTTCTTTCTTTTTTTTTTTGATAAAATACCTATTTTGGTCCCTGATAAAAATTGCGGAGAACAAATTAGCCCTCAAAATTTGGAAATTCATGAATAGTCCCTCACTATTCAAAAAGGGGAACATATCAATCCCTCTATACAGAAAAATTAAATAGTCCCCCTTTTTGAATAGTGAGAAACTACTCGTGAATTTCCAAATCCTGAGGGACTAATTTGTCCCCCGAAATTTTTGTCAGCAACCAAAATGGGTATTTTATTATCTTTTTTTTTTTCTGAATGGCTCTATGGATACCCCTGTAAGATGATGTGGTGCTGGCAAGTGGCAGTTCTATCACACAACTTTTATGTTGTACAAGATTGAAACAGGGACAGAACCAGATCTTAGCACGATTGTATGGAGTATATAATTTAAGAATCCTGAGAAATAAAAAGAAATCCTGAAATCAAGTCACCAGAAGTAAGCAGGCATTTCAGCAAAAGAGTGCATGTCAATAGTTACCTTGGCTGCCAAATGGTAGAGAAAGTGTGCTGTAAGAGTTGTGCCTGGAGGCACATCATCAGCATCAGAAAGCATACCAGTACTCAAGGGAGGCAAACCAGGACTGATGGAATCTTCATGCTCAGTTGATAAGTATGCTTCAGCCACCAATCCTTCTGAAGGTAGAACAAATGCTCTTGGTGACATGGGACATAAAATCATCGGAAAATGATGAACAGAAACAACCAATTTCAGCACTGCATCTTTAGTGTAGTCCAATGAATTGTGTTCATAAAAATCTCTTCCACTTGAACTAGCTTCAAGATGAGGAACATCCTCTCCACTGGAAGGAAACTGTGAACGTCCTCCATCTTCAAAGTTAATCTTTGCCTGTAAGTTACTACCAAACTGCCTAGGTTTTGTCCCAGATTTCTTCTTGAGTTCTTCATAATCTTGAACCAGTAAGGATTCATATTCATGATAAGCATCTGGTCCCAGAGGTGAATCAGGAAATGCTGAGTGAGCCATCTGCATTTTAACTATTATTAGAAAATCCAAAAGGGTAAAGAGAAAGGGAAGCTAAGTAGAAAATAGATATTGGAACAAAATATATGTAAAATTGCTATCATAATGTCATATTCATAGATAAAATATTTTCACCCATATGTTGATAATTTCTGGTAAATAAAAGCTAACGTCTAAAACTGCCACCCATTTAATATTAAAAGTTTAGATACTAGAATGTCGTGGTTAAAGCAACATATTAAATAGATGACCAAGCTCCATTCCTGAGTTGCACATAGTGTTAACCTCTTTCTGAAAAAATGATATGCTTTCATCCAGAACAAATTATACAAAAATATGTAGCAAGGCTTGTAAGTAGATGGCAGCCAAACTATCATGGCAGAAAGATAAAAGGAAAATGAAACATTCAAACCCAGTGGTAAAACCTTTTTTTTCAATAGATAGGTAAAACTAAGATCAATATTGAATTTATAAAACATGGAAAATACCAAAAAAATATACAACCAAGCAGAAATAACACAGACAGGAGCAAGAGCAGTAATTATAAATAAGCACCTCTGAGATAGATGTAAATATAATGCAATGACGAACAACTTGATGTGTGCTCAGGCAACGTAAAATATACCGATGTGCATCACTTAGTAGACACGATGTGATAACCACAAGTTTCCCCGCAGGACCGGAATGTGCGCTCCAATCAACCACCTATACAAGGAACCATAAATTAAAGTGGATCATGATTGATGTGGACTACATAAAATAGTCATAGACTATTATAGTACAAAGTATAAAAATTTTTGGAACACACAGAAATCTGAGCCAGCAGATGAAAAGCATACATAGATACACATCATGCCAACAGGACACCTGGATTCATATAGCATCAAGTCTTGGAAACAGCCTCTCTGCCTGTGGGGGTAAGGCTATATATAACTACTCCCCCCAGGCTATATATAACTACTCCCCCCAGACCCACCGGGTGGAAACCTTATGCATTGGGGCACCTTTTTCAAAGGATGGAAAGGTTTAGGGACCAAAATCTATAACATCATTACCTGCAAGCATTAAAACTTCCAATTGCTCTATGTTGAAATGTTCAACTATTCAAACAAGATGTACATGAATTTCAGGATCCCAAAAGGACACAGCCCATTTTCTGCAGGAGTTACATTTTTGACAATAGGGCATTTACATAGTCCTTATAACAAGAAGAAGTTCTATGGATAATATTAAAATTCAAGTTGAAAAGTCTCAGAAGATTTTACTAGCCAACTCAGTATCTGTTATCTTATGTTACATAATGCCAAAAGAAATTAGGAATTTTAATTTCTTTAATATTTTCAGTTCTCTATATAAAAAAATTAAAAACAAAATTCTAAACCTTCCATATACTGATGATTAATAGTAGGTCAAATACAAATATCCATCATCAGACTATACTCATACTTGACTGAAATTGATATATGTCTTCCCTCAATTCATTGATAACATAACATATTTAGCAAATATTGAACTACGGACTTTGGCTATCAATCTGTAAATCCAATTCTTGAATCGCTAACCAATATTCATTCCATCTTGTAGCATGTCGTATAATCTTTTTAAAAAACAGGAAAATAGTAGTATCCTCAATTTTTTTAAATAAACAAAGACTAGCCTTTCAATGATAATCAAATCTTGGTAGCTTACTGTAAGCGCAGAAAGACAATTTGGGTAACATATGAAACCTACTACTTACCGCATCAAGTACGGACATGCTTTCCAAACTGCAAATAGCTCGTGCTCCAAGATCAAGAAGTATAGGATATGCCCCAATAAATTGGAAACTCTCTGTGGATCCAGCATCTAAATAAACAATAGCACCTTCAATATGCTCTGATATCTGAAAAAAGACAAAGCATGACCAACATTCATGAACTAATAAAATGAAAAGGTTCACATAGTTACAGCTGTAACAATATAACTAAGTAATATTTACAGGACAAATTCAAATTCACAGGTGCAGCATAAGATGCATAACTGCAATTATATTGGCTGAAACTAGGTCTACGTATGGATGACTTTATTTAATGTTAAAGAAAAGAAAAATGAAGAAAACAGCTCCTTGATGATAGAAAAGTACAATAAGTCTAACATGAGCCTAAAATTAAGTTTGAAAAAGACCATCTGTATGCACTCACCAAATTACAACACAATGCCAACAAGACCAAGCTAATCACAGCAAAACAAAGTTTAACCACATTACTGTATCTTTAAACCAAACAACAAAATGCAAAAGTATGTTAATTGTGAGTTTCTAAAACTGTTTTCAACTTGAGAAATATTCGTGAATCAAGAACGGAAAAAATTCGACAAAAGAGGAAATTGGTTAAAGAAACAAAAAGCAAGGCTCTAGCAATGGCATGAAATGGATACAGTTAATTAAAAACCATTGAATGCATTCTAGCATCTGGATTCTGGAATTTTCAGTCCATAGCAATTTTCTTTCTTTCTGCTTATTTAATCTTCATTTGCTGATTGCTGACCACAGCATCTGTAACCAAAATGTTCAGCAATAAAACATTGTTGAATAACAATAGCACAGTAAATTAGCCTGAAGTGTGACTTCAAGTCCAATGCAATTTCTGCAGTTTGATATAAATAAGAAATACTATAGATTTCAATGAAACATAACAGGATTGCATTCTAGGTACTATCCTCCCTGGAGCTACAAACATACCCAAGACCACCTCTTACAATTTCAATATAGAATTAATCTGCAACAACTTCTTGCCTTCTTCGACTGCGGATTCTCACTAAGGGAAGGTCCACTCACACAGCCCCAAAATTCACAGCAAAAGCTAAAATAACTTCTTAAACCACATTAATGTGGACTGACTTTTTAAGGTTTCTGTGTAGCCATATATTCTTTCAAAATGACCAAGCATTAAAGAATAAAATAGATTAATTCACCTGTCTGATGGAATCGGTGCAGGAAATGATGACATCAACCAAAGCCATCTCTTTTTTCCCGCTTCAGCGGAATGGAGCTAACGGCGTGACACTTCCTCTGATCGCAAAATTCAACACCCGAGCATGCGAGCGTTATGAAGTTGTTAAGTTGAGCTTAAAGATTGCATTCGCTCCGAACAAATCGTGCGCGCGTTGAAGAGGGTCGGGTCTAGAGTTGAGAGGAAACGGATCAGTTTATGAGAGAACTCAATTTTGCAATGAGAAATTGTGATTAGTGCCGGATCTTACTGGTTGCTTCCTCACCCTTCCTTCTTCCCTCTTTGCTCCTCCTTTCTTCCTCTCGTTTCCCCGTCTCCCTTTTCTTTTTTTTCTTTTTTTTTTTTTCCATTTTTCCTTTTCTAGTTGTTCTTTTTTTATTTATTAAGGAAATTTTCATTTTATCCCCCTTCGTTATACATCACATACATTATCAGTCTATGAGTTAAGAAAATCTACAACATAATCCCACAAACAAACTGTCCTAAATATGCAATTTCGTGCTTCTGTTAAGTTTTGATATATTATTAATAAAAATAAGTATATTTTATCCTCTAAATATTTTATCATGTTTACTTTAGTTTTTAAATTTTTTTTTTAAAAAATACAATTCTATTTATTAAATTTTCTTGAATATATACTATTTTCGATAATAATAGATGACAAAAGGTAAAGTGCATATTCTGTTTTTTTGGTTTGAGACTAAAGTGCACACTCGAGAATGTTAAGAAGATCACGCCGCACCATTTTTATAATTTGGAAAATAAAGTTCACATGATCTATAATTAAAAGTAGTAAAAAGTGGAGTTTTTTAATGTATCCAAAAAAAAAAGTGGAGTTCTCCATTTCATAAATGATTATTTCTTGTAATTGATTGATAGTTGAAGAGGAGAAAATATAGTATGTCCATACAATATTCTAACAATAAGATCAATGCATAAATATATTCGATGAAATTCCTTGATAATATTTCATTCTCAAGCCTTTGAATCATAGTTTAAAAATTAAGATGGGTGTACCAATGATGCTAATTAGGAATATTGACCAATCAAGAGGATTTAGCAATGGCATAAGACTTCATATTACAATATTTGCAAGTCACGTCCTTAATTTTAAGATTTTCTTTAAGATTTTTTTAAGGTAAATATGTTGGGAAATTATTTTTATTCCCAAGATGATGTTGGTTCAATCAAATACAAGCTTGCCGACCTAGTTTTAAAGAAGGCAATTTTCCTTGGTTACTTCATTTGCCATGACAATCAATAAAAATCAAGGTCAAACCATTTATCATGTGGGATTATACCTTCTAAAACTAGTTTTTAGTCGTCGACATCTGTATGTGGCACCTTCAAGAGTTACAACAAACAAGAATGACATAAAGAACTTTTTCACAACCAACAAGGGTTACATATAGTGATAAACAAGCTTTACTCCTAGGAAAAGGATGAGGAAAGAAGTGGAGGTATCTGGGTCCATGAATGTTCCAATCACATGCCTGGTAGGGAATATTTTGGTTAAGTCTATCCAAAATACTACATCTTAACCGTTTCAAGTGCAAGTGTCACAAGGTGGTTATAAGGGAACATAAATTTAATGAATTTAGTTCTCATATGGTAATGGGTGTGACTTCCGATACAAATGGGAATAATAATGAAAACTGTTACTATGACCAAAATGTCAAATGATAAGAGGTTGACAAAGGAAGTGCTTCAAGACTTGGGCCTAACTAATATTGGGCCTGTAAGAGATAATTGAGGCTAACTCAAAGGAATTAGAAAATTTTCAAAACAATGATAAAGTTGGGCCTATAGATGGGTAGGAGGTGATGAGAACTAATCATGTTTTGGGCCCTGAGATTTCATGGTGGGTCTTGGTTCCATATGCAAGAGATGAAGTGGTTGGAGTCTCAACATGATGTATTCAACCCAAGTGTTCCACCAGGGTTCTAGAGATCAGCAAGGCCAGGGTCAACCCGAGCAATTGAAATTGTTAGCAATCATGAACAAGAACCTTGGATGAATGAGGTTGTTGAAAAGCAGTGCATCTGAGTCTTTTGAGAACGAGAATGAGCATGAAGCAAAAGTAACCTGGGAAATGTGGAAAGATCTTGGCTTATCAACAAGTTTTGATTTAGTGGCGGTGCAAGCTATCATTGAAGGGTTCGTGAAGAGGAAAGGGAAATGCAAAAGGAAGAAGGGAAGGGGTGCTCCCAAGGCAAACAATGTGGAAGGGGACCTTGAGCTAGGTGATGTTACGACTCCATCATGAATTTGATCTCTTGGAAGATAAAGGGATTGAGAGGCGGTAGAAAACAAGGCGTAATAAGGAAATTTATAAGAGAAAAGAAGGTCTTCTTTTTGGGGTTGATAGAAACCAAATGCTCATAATTAAAAGAGAGTATAATTAGGAAAATATGGTATGATGATGAATACCAATGGACCACGGTGGATGCAATTAACATCAGTGGGGGATTACTTTGTGTGTGGGAGAAAAACTTCTTAGTTGTTGAATCAGTAATTCGAGGCTCTCGATGGTTGTAATACCTCGATTTAATTATGTGCATAATTAAAACTAAATTTATAAATAGGCAGGAGAATCTAGAATAATAAAAATGATAATGTAAAATAGTTAAAAGGCTTAAATATGTTTTTAATCCCTCTATATATAAGCAATTTTGATTTTAGCCCTTCAAAAATTTTTGCTTTGTTTTGGTCCCTCATTTTTTAAAAATTTTGGTTTTAGTTCCTACTGTTAGGTGAGAACCGTTAAGCGATGATGTGTCAAACAAAAATCCACCTTAGTATTGACATATGGCGTCACTAAATGACCTAGAACTTTTTAATCAAATAATTTATTTAAAAAGCAATTACACATGTGTCTTTCTTTGCCTGCAGAGAAACACCTAGTCATATATTAGAGTTCACATGTCTAATTGTTTTAAATAAATTATTTAATTAAAAAATTCCAGGTTATTTAATGATGCCATATGTCAATTTTGAGATAGATTTTCATCTAACACATCATCACTTAACATATCTCATCTAACAGCAGAGACTAAAGCTAAAAGTTTTGAAAAATGTGGGACCAAAAACAAAGCAAAAATTTTTGAGGGTCCAATACCAAAATTGCCTATATTTAAAGGGATTAAAAACAAATTTAAGCTTTAAAATTTTGTCGGTAATAGAATTTTAACCACATCGTAAAAAATTTAAGAATAGTTTATTAGAACACAAAAAATTAAACTGATAGGAATGTAAAATACAAGAGACTTTAATTATCAGGAGATCACACTAATTATATGTGGTCCGGAGCAGGCCACATGACCAGAAAAACCCAAAAAGTGATATGGACCATACAATTAAAGTTGGTCATTTTTCGCTTTTATAAAAATCTAGTGAAATATCTCCAAGAAATCCTAAATTAGCCATCACTTCTTCTCTCTCTTGACTCTCATAGCTGAACTCTCTCTCTAAAACTCTCCTCCATTTTTGTTCTTCCAAGCTTGAAAATCTTGATCTTTTCTTGTTCACTTCAAGCACCACTCATCAATTACACCTTATTTCCATAATCTAGCCTAAATAGAAGCTAAAAATCCTTCACCCTTGACTTATAAAGCTTCAGCCATAACAAAGAAAGAAGAAGGCTTGTTTTGTGGATTATAAGAGAGCTTGGAGTCCAAAGGAGCAAGTCTTGAAGAGTTTGTAAGCTTGGAAGTGAGGTAGGTGTCTTAGAACTTGTTATATGTTGGTATGGCTTCCATGAGAGCTAAGGTTTGTAATTTATTGCACCACACATGTATTGGGCAAATGATGATGATATATAACCTTATTTCGATGATTTATAGCTAGTGAATCTTGGAGTAGGAAGGCTAGCAAGTTATGGAATCCAGGTAACCCAAAAACAAAAGTTTGATCATGTGAGTAAACCTGGGTAGTAGTCAATATGTGGTAAATAACTCAAGCTAGAAAACTCAAAATGAGACGGAGCTAATTTCAATTGAAACTCAACTCAAAGAAGGGCATACCCACAAAATTTGAGGGTCATTGGACTTAAGATGAATAAGTTATAAATTTTTGGATTATGTTGTGAATTGAGAAGGATAAGCCTGAGTAGTGATAGTCAATTTGAATGAAACCAATTTTTTTAGAAAGATAACACATAGCGAAATAAGCCTGAAAATTTTCAAATCCAAACTCTTAGTGAGCTATTCCCAATAATTCCACAAATTTACCTCATGTTTTGTAAGTGTCAAAACAAGGCAGCTCCAATGCAGAGCTTATAACTTAAGCTCTACTTAGTCAAATTGCATGGGACTTCATTTGTTTGAAAGAAGGTTCACATAGGTATGATCAAGTAAAATTTTGGAATAAAATAATAAAAGATGAATTTTTAGTGATTTTCCACTTTTAGGTTCTTAAGTCTGTCTTATAAAAGGATAACAATAGGGAAAACTTGAATAACTTATACACCTCAACATTTAGTGGGAGTAAAGAAGTTTGAAAATGGACAAATAGATTATAATCCCTGTGAAATTTGAGATTAAGATGACTTTAATTCGAAATTTTGGTGAATTTCTAAATTTCTAGGTAGATTTGTCGTTTTATATGGTTTTGTTTAAGTTTTTCTATTAGAATAACTTATGACATCTCTATATTATTGGCTAAGTTTATGTAGTTCTTTTGAGCATGGAAATCCTTGCTATTTAGGATTGTGATAATTACATGAGTTTAATTGAGCTGTTGACTAAATAATTGACTGTTCCAAAATTTGGGGAATCTCCCAGTATAACCGTAGTGCTGCCGGAACTCCACCAAGTTTACTTTTGAAAGATAATTCTCATGAGATCTACTAGAAGAGCAAGATGTAATTATGCTATGTTAGGTGAGAATATAGTCACATGAAAGGTATATAGTATGAACATAAGAATTTCATAAATTAATTAAGTGACATATCAGTCCTACACCAAGCAGTGCCCTAGAATGATATGATCACAAGTGATGTGTCAGGCCTCCACCAAGCAGTGAGCTAGAATGACACAATTACGTATGATAGAATTTGCCTACTAAAGGATGGCAATACGTAATGTTCAAGCAAGTGTAAGTTATTATTCTAGGGACAGTGGAATATAATGCCTAGTCATGTGAAGAGGCATCTTAAGGACCATGATATGTAATAAGTTATTGTTTTGGGGATGGCGGAGCATAATGCGTAGACATGTGAAGAGAATCGCATCCTGAGAATAGCAATATATAACGCTTAGGCATGCGAAAGACTGTACTCTGAGGACGGTGATGCGTAACGCTCAAGTATAGATACACGTAGGCACTCTAGTGATGGCGAGATGTAATGCCTAGGTGTACTATTGTTAGGGGGAGTGAACCTGACCACTTAAAACATTTGTTAGATCCCTTTACTTAAGTTAAAGAAAGATATGTTTGACCTAAGTTAAGGTATGATAAGTTAATAGTAAATATTAAAGTCAAGGAAGTAAGGTACCACAACAAAAGAGTATAGAGACATATACTAGGAGAGATATTTCATTTATTCGTTTACAACATTATGTTCGATTTTAATTATGTACTAGTATGAACTATGAGAATGTTACGATGTCTTGGATTAAGTGCTTAAATAAAAGAAACCCACTTTGGAAGATCATATTTTTGAATTGTTAAAAATGAAATAATGTTTTTGTTATGCTCACCTTTTTATAACAAACAGAAGTGGTTAGGCAATGACAATGGCACTATTGCTGTTAGCTTAGGACTTCCTACTGAGAAATTATATTTCTCACTCTTATGTGTGTTCCCATGTCGTCTTTAGACAACTAAGAAGATCCTGATAGTGCCCTTTCTAGTGGAGTCTTACTGAGATTACAACTGAAGATTGCTACCAGATAGGCTATTACGCTAGTGGAGGCTCATAGTAGAGTTTTTTTTTTTTTTTGTATTTTGTAATACTATTAAGCAATACTAGATGTCTTGTTATATAACTTAGCGAAAGCCACTATGATGTATATATATAAGAAAGTTTATATTTGCTCAGAGCTATGTAATAGATACCAAGCAATATTCTCGACAGTACAGTAAATAAACAAATAAGGTTTGTCAATTTATTAGTAGTAACTCCTAAATGCGATGTTATGACTTAAGTATGATATTGTACTTAGGAGGGTATTACAATGATTATGTATAAAGGACTTCAAACAGGACATGGTGTGTAGTGTTACTATAATTCTTGTATACGGGCCTTATTTTGTTGAGGAAAAAAGAGTTTTTTGGAAGGAGCTTCTGGTATTAAAAAAAATTCATTGAGCATTACTTTCATAATAATAGGGGATTTTAATGAGAATACCTGTCCTAAAGAGAGAAGGGGCCATGTATTTGTGTCAAGATTGAAGTCTAACTTTGTATAATGGATTGATGAGATAGAGCTTTCTGATCTACCATTTTCTAGATGCAAATACACATGGTCCCATGGAAGTTCTTTTAGTAGAATAAATACGGTTCTCGCGAGCCTTTTTCGACTGGTAAAATTTCAAGCTTTCAAGTTATAGGGCTTGAAATGTTCTGTATCAGATCATATGCCACTTTTGGTTGAATCTGAAGTTATGGATTGGGGTCCAAGACCTTTTCAGAGTTTAGATACATGGTTCTCTCATCCAAGATTCTCCAGGATGGTGACAGAGGAATAGAGGAACATGGGAGACTTGGGCTTAGAGGACAAATTATCAAGAATCAAAATGCCGACAACATAGTGGAATAAGGAGGTGTTTGGAAACATTGACCATGTGATAAGCATTCTTGAAAGTGAGGTTGTACAGATTGAAAGGAATATAGGGCACAATAAGTTAGAGGAAGTATTTGAAGTAAGATTGAATGCATTAAGGAGTCAATTGAATTTATTGTATGGCTGCAAAGATTGTTACTAGAAACAACTAGCTAGAGATCGTGTTCTAAAAGATACCAACAAGAATACTAAATATTTCCAGTTGATGGCATCGATAAGAAGGAGAAGGAAACTAATGGCTGAAATCAAAAGGGCAAGAGATTTCTTAGGAGTCCTAGAAGTATTAAAGGTGAGATGAGAAGGTATTTTGGAGCTCTTTATAGTAAAAAATAAGCTCCTATCATTGAATTCAAAAATGAACTTGTTAATAAAATTTCTATAGAAGATTTATAGTTGCTTGAAATGCTACCTTCGATAGAGGAGATTAGAGATATGGTGTGCTCTTGCAACCCTTCCAAAGCTCTAAGAGTCGATGGCTTTAACCTGAACTTTATGAGGAAATGTTGGGATACACTTAGGGGGATTTCTCTACATGTGTTTTAAATTTTTTTATTTTAGGTTCACTACCAAGCAAGCTCAATATGACATGGGTGACTCTAATCCCAAAGTTTGAAGGAGCCATGGATATCAAAGATTACAGGCTTATCAGCATGGTTGGGTGCGTTTACAATATGATAGTGAAAAGTTCTTACAAGCAGGCTAAGGAAGGTTATAGGAGACTTGGTTGGAGAAACTCAAATAGCATTCATGCAGGGGAGACAGATTCTTGACGGTGCACTTATTACTTGTGAAGTGGTTTAATGGCTGAAGAATAAGAGGAAAATAGTATTCGTGGACCGTCCTACATGGATGGGTTGTTGTAATATTTGGAGGAAGTGGATCCATGGGTGCTTGACAAGCGCAAAAATGTTAATATTAGTTAACAGATCCCATACTAAACTATTTCATATAGAGAGGGGCCGTAGGTAAGGGGATTTATTATCCCCATTTCTATTTGTCCTAGTAGTTGAAGTGTTAAACTAGTTAATCTCAAGGATAGAAGAATAGAATTTGATTGATGGGCTGCAGATGGGATGATAGGTGGTCAGCTTATCGCATTTATAGTTTGCCGACGATACAATTTTGCTATGTCTAGCAAGGTATGAGACACTCTTAAATTATAGGTGCATTCTAAATTGTTTTGTGGTGATGTCTGACTCTAAATAAATTATGAAAAATCTACACTAGTACCTATACATTGTGATAGTGAATAGCTAAATCAAGTTAAGAGTGTTTTAGGGTGGATGGAGGTTTCTCTTCTTATCCGATATTTGGGAATCCCCTAGGGGACAAACCCAAATCGATTATAGATATGGCAGCCTGTGTTAGATAAAATCAAGAAGAGGTTAAGCAACTAGAAGCTTAATGTTGAATAAACTCCCTATATATTACTTGGGTATGTTTAGTGTAACATCCACCATTTTTCATCTAATTATTCGGTTTTATCGAATAATTGAGAATAATTAAGATTCGGTTAAACAATTAATTAGACTCAATTGATTAGCAATTACTTGAGTTTAGATAAGAGAGAATTGAGTTAGAGTACAAGAGATTTCATAAAAGTTTTATTGAAAACCGATTTACCGATTTAAAGGAAATCGGTAACATTACGGTATTTTAAACTGTCGGAACTGAACCAATAAAATTACAAGCTCTAAACCCTATTTTGAGTGGCTGATAACTTAGCCACTTATCACCTAAAGTGGCGCAACAAAGGCCACACTCCATGGAGAAGCTTGGCTGAATTTCAGCCAAGCATTTTAAGCCAATCAAATTCAAGCAAAATCACTCAAAGCAATCAGAAAATTTTTCCACCTTTTAACACCCCTTTCAGACCACATTTCAGCACCCTTTCTCTCCTCTCATTCAGCTCTCTTTCTTTCTTCTTCACACACAAAAACTTTAGCCAACATCAAGCCAATTCAAGCCTTACTCATCCAAGCCTTCAAATTCTAGCAAAATCACTTGGAACAAAGGTAGGAGTTTAATACTTGCATCAAACCTCTGGCCTTGGCTGGCTGATCTTGGATTATTTTCATGATCTTTGATGTGTTAATTGGATGATTATGATGATATGTGATTGGTTTTGGGCTGTTTGTTTGGTTAAAATCGAATTTGAAGCAAGAAAGAATAGAAATAAGAAGAGTTGACGGGCTGGAGAACCAAAACCCCTCGGCAGTCCGTACGGCGGAGTGTACGGCTCCGCCTACAGCCGACCAAATTGGATAAAACCATTTTTATATAAAACTAGACATCTAGGGCTTTCCGTAGATATATCATATATGCTTTTGGATTAGAATTGAGAGAGCTATGAATTTTTGAATTTCGACCTAGGGTTTTGACTCTAGCTCTAGGCAAATTAGGTTTTTTAGGGTAGAACTCGACCTATACTACTTGAAAATGAATGAAACTAACTTTGTTAGAAAGCTTACACATAGGATAATATCCTATACAAATTTCAAAATTAGATAAGGTCCCAGTTGCTCCCAGTGATCCAAGAAAATTGCCCTATGTCCAAACCGGGCCAGAACAAGGCAGTTTAGAAAGGTCAGAATTCGGGGCTTATAACTCGAGCCCTACTAAGTCAAGTGAAATTGAACTTTTTGCAAATGAAACTTTACCTTATTATGTTTAATATGAGCCTAATTTCATATAATTTGAATCAGTTTTCAATTTTTAGTAGATTTTTACTTTTAGGTGCCTGATTCTAGCTAGCCACTAGGCAGGCCAGGATAAAACCTAATTATCTCAAGTTATTGATATCAAAATTAGATGGGACTAAAGAGGTTAGAAAATAGACACATAGCACTTTAACATACTCAAATTTGAGGTCCAAATAAGTTAAATAGAGATTACAGCTTGAATTATAAAAATCGGGTTGGTTGACTAAGTTGGAGTAAGAGCTCTGCCTTAATGAATTTGATGTTATATGAGTTCAATGTTGGAATATGAATGTGATGTTGTACTCTTTGTGACAAATTGATATTCTAGTATGCTGGCACTATTCATGGGGAAGCGGACACGTTTCGTTATACTGCCGAAATTTCGGTAGAATCCATGCATAAGTTATGAATTTCATGATAATACATGTGCATTTCAAGGAAAGTTATGAAAGTATATTAAGACTCATGTTACTATGAAAGTTCCATGCTACTTGAGCTAGCCCCAGATAAGAAGTTAAGGGGAATAGATCGGTGGAAAGGTCGGGGAAAGTAAACCCGGCATTCCTGTATAGGAACGAGCTCGATCCTGAGAAGCACACTATTACCCAGGAGTCTAAATGGCCTAGAACTCCCAAAGGACCAAGAGATGGAAAATGATGAAAAGTAATGAAAAAGGGCATTTGAAGAAAGGTTTATGATGGAGTCTGCATGATCACATGACTGCATGGTTACATGGAATAATTATGTCAAAATATTTACAGTTGTCTATTACGTTTGCTTACTGCTGTTTATTATTTGCTCTATTTATTATTCTATGCA
Organism: Pterocarpus macrocarpus; assembly: GCA_031439585.1. Classification (NCBI taxonomy): domain Eukaryota; kingdom Viridiplantae; phylum Streptophyta; class Magnoliopsida; order Fabales; family Fabaceae; genus Pterocarpus; species Pterocarpus macrocarpus. The sequence goes on from CM062522.1 coordinate 55,830,118, forward strand.
TTATTACTAGCAATCTATCTTGTTTCTTGTGCCGTCTAAAGTAAAACTGAACGTTGCCTCGGACCAGACATTTTCTTGAACTCATTAAAATGGATATTTTAGTTTGAACACATATTTTTATAATTAAATAAAACCTGAGACAACTGAGAATGTTTGTGACATCAGTTAACCAATATACCCGAACCCTATTGAGAATTTTTTGAAATTCTCACCCCATTTTGTATCTTCTGCATCATTCTCAGACACTGGCGATGGACTCCACCGCTACCCTCTTCATTGAGATTCCAACTTTACAGCTTGACCACGACCCAGAGTTGGACTCCTTGTATATAGCCGGCTCGTGTAACTTCTGTTTCTACCTCTTCAGTAACAGGAACTTTGATGTTCCTTTACATCATTCCATTTTCGACCCTGCTAGTCCTTACATTACCGTCCCGCTGCACATGGCGCACCCACCTCTAGCTCCTCATGCACCCACAACACAGGCCGCACCTGCTGACCCTGCACCTGAGTCACCACCACAAGCAGTCCCAGATATTCCACTGAGTTTAGAGAGTGACCCGTCAGAGGCCACCGGCTCGTCAGCCTCTTCCCCCTCGGAACCCAGCGCAAACTACTCACCAGGCCAGCCTGGCATGGCTAACGGCTACCTGATAGAGTAGCTTAGCAGCAGGAGATGTTGTACAGTATGACCCTCTTTTGGACAGCACGTAGCTCTAGGTCATAGACTTGAATGTAAGGTTAGCAGTAAATCACGAAATGTCCTCTGAGGACCATAGGATCCTTTTGGCAGATACGGGCATCATGGTCTTTTTGTTATACCAGCCCACTTATGTATTCTACTTTGATACTTTATATATAAACTGAAGCAGTGGCTTCTGATATATATATATATATATATATATATATGCACGTATTCAGTAATGTTATTGTACTATTCTTATCTTTGTGATATTCCGTTAAATTCGTTTCGCTTTTAGCATAACAGCGCGCCGTTTCATTTGTTCAAAAAAAAAAAATGACGACGATTAAGGAAGCACGAATTATGAAAGGACATCAGAGTGTTAACACGGTAACACAGACTACCTGATTTAATGCTATGACTTAAGCATAACATTAAGTTGGTAGGGTGTTACATTTAGACTGCCAAAAGTTGTAGCAAAGGAGATAAGTTCTATATAGAGGTGATTCTTTTGGGGGCAAAAGAAGGGTTACCATTTCCATCCTTTGGTCAAATAGGAAATTATTCAATTGCCAAAGAAATAAGGAGGCTTGGGCGTGGGCAATATGGTTATAAAAAATGTAGATTTATTGTTTAAATGGTGGTAAAGGTCTCAGAAGAAAATAATTCACTATGGAAAAGGGTGGTTTGCTCTTGCAATAATCTGGAGTTGGAAAGACTGGTTAGTGAGCAATTAAATTTGAAAGAGGTTGGACCATGGCAGGTAATTTGTAATGTATGGAACTTGAATAAGAAGCTTGTACAAATTTCCAAAAATGCAAGCAGAATTGAGGTTGGCAATGGAGAAGCAACTCTTATGTGGGAAAATCTATGAATTAGAAATACGACATTGAAATGCAAGTTTCGTAGGCTATATTCTCTATCTATTCAAAACCACATGAAGATCAAAGATTGTGGCCTTTGGAATAGGTTGACATGGTGTTGGAATTTACTATAGAGAAAGGAGCTCTTTGATTGGGAAAAGGGTTCGGTGATGCAACTGCAGAGTTTATTGTCTTAATATCAATTACAAAGGAATCAAAATGATAGGAACATATGGTGCTTCCAACATTCTGGTGTCTTCTCATCAAAATCTTTTCTAATTTTGGGATCAAGTTGTAGACTAAAGGTAATGAATCTTTTAAATATGCTACAAAGGTCTAGTGCAAAATGGGCCCTCCAAAGGTGAAGCTTCTAGTTTGGTTAGTCTTGGGTAAGCTTAATACCAAGGATCAACTAGTAAGGACAATCATTATTCCTAGGTCACCTCGGACTTTAGCGAGCAACTCATCATCAGCACATGGTTTATGTGCACTTTTAATCATTAGCAAATCATTCCCAATGATTGTTTCATACTTCCTCATTCCAATAAGCTTAGGACCATACTCATTATTATGTTATGGAATGGTACCAAAGAATTCTCGTCTTTTAGGAGACTGTTGTCCATCGTGAGTTTCGCTTAGACTGTTGCATTTCCAGCTTCCACCATCCCAATGATCATGTGAGTGTAATGCCCCAGTATGAGTTGTAGTGATCTGTCAATATCGGGTTCTGAAAATTTTGAATCTGAGCCCTATGCTTCCTTGGAGGGCTATAAGACTGAGGTATTTTCTTAAGATCAAAAGTCCCGGTAATGGTTCCCTGGGCATCAATAAGTTGAAGAGGGATTTTTAATGAATTTAAGGGAATGAATAACCCTTTCGTTTTCAACTCTCAAGTTTAGAAAATGCGAGTTTTCGGAGAATTGAACTAAAACCCAAAGATTGGATTATGAATCCTTAGGATTTTGAATTTTTGGATATTTTTATTGAATCCAAATGGGGGTATTTTCTTATTTACATTTATATTTTAAAGTTATTAACTTAAAGTTAAGAAATGTAAATAAGTGTATAATACTCATGTCTCCAAGCTGTGAGTCTGTTCTGAGGTGTTCTAATGCTACATTTTTTCCTATGGTAATCGATTACAAGGGACTTATAATCGATTACTAGTGGATGATGATATTCGAAGATAAAGTTTTCTTCACTTGTAATTGATTACATATGGTTGAATGGGTTCTTAGGTTCTTGATGCTCTGTGGTAATCAATTACATAGTCTTGTAATTGATTACAATTTCTAGATTCTTGGTAATTGATTACAAGGAGTTGTAATCGATTACTATCCAACTAGGCCGTTCTCTCTCTCATTTCTCGCGATTTTTCTCTCTTCTCCACTCAAAACGTCTCTCTCTCTCTCTCTCTAAACTCACCCCATCTTCATCCTAATCCTTCCCTATCAACTTCTTTCACTAAATCCACTATAAAATATTGATTAAACACTTCAATCTACCGAAAATAACCATCAACCTGTCTTACTATCTCTCTATTTCGCGCTCTCTCTCTCTCTCTACCTCCCCCATAGATGAGTGTGGAGCTTAGAGGAGGAAGAACTCGAAAATCTACCACCATTCTTGCTCTCATTGGCTTCCCAAAGGTAAATCATATCATCCTTCCTCCTTCTTTTTCCAAGAAATTCGAACCTATGCTTGGATTGAAGTTGTTCTTGAACCCTAGGTTTGGATTTGGGAAAATTCTTGAGTTTGGGGGTAGATAGTGTAATCTCTCATGTTATGTAGCAAATGTATAGTTATAATGTTATGATTATAGTGCTAGATGACTCCAATGACCGCTATATGAGCCCCGGAGCTCCGTAGGATCAAATTCCACTTTTGGGCTGGTAAACTGTGAGTAGATAGTTTATCCCTAACTTAGTTTTCAATATATTTTGTATATGTATATATATATGTATATGTGTGTGTGTGTGTGTGTGTGTGTGTGTGTGTGCAAATGATTTGGTACATCTTAGAATCTTGATTTAAACTTGGTAGCCTCTTTATTCAAAATTTACCACATGAGACAATGACTAAATTTTCAAAAAGTATAGTAATTGTTGTTATATCGGTTTCCTATTAAACTTTGGAAAAGGAATCTTGTTTTGAAAGGATTTGATATACTTAATGGTCTATAGCTTGGTATGGATTTGCTCCGCATCTGAATTGTAAATGACTGAGTAAGAGATGAAATGAAAGGTTTTCTAAATAAAGCTTTATTTTTTCTGAGGATAAGATTTTATGTTTTATTTATGATATATTGGTATGTTTTATGAGAATCATTAGTATATGTTATGTATAATGAAAAGGAAAGACTTGGGAAGTCTAGACCAGGATCTGCCTACTAACGGTAGTAGACGTTAACCTTGATGCACTTTGGATTATGGATTTCACAGCCATTCAAGGGAATGGTGCGTGCTTGATACTCACAGCCATACATATAGTATGGTGCATGCCTGATATTCACAGCCACTCTAATAGTGGTACGTGCCTGATTTCGGGATTCACACGAAGGAAGGGCCACTTGAGTGTGATTCTTGTCTGATTATCCTGAAATAGATGGACTCTATGCTTTTGGAAAAGGAAATTTGGATAACGTTTGATTAAGATTTCTAATTTGGTTTTATTATATATATTATTGTATTACCTTAAAATCTATAATTTTTCACATTGTCTTATGTGGGTTAGGGACATTCTATCTCTCACTGAGTTTTATAAACTCACTCCATTGTTTCCTCTTCTTTTTCAGTTTCAGGTGTTCAAGTAGAAGCTACTCCTTTGGTCCTTGTTATTGAATTCTGGATAATGTGGGTGATCCCTTCTTTGTTCAAGGGCATTTTGTAAATTATTTATGTTTGAGAAGCTCTTAGTTTATGGTAGCTCCATAGTACAACAGGCAGGGTCCGACCTTGTCCTGATTATTGTTGTTGTGGTTGTATTTTATTTATGTTTATCAAAATTGTTAGTAAAGAACTAAAACTATGTATTTTGGATGAATAATTGTAATTATATATTCTACTTTTATACTGTGTGCTGTGGGATGCATTCTGAGAATACTTAGATCCCCAATGGATTGTGTGTTTGTGTTTCCTTATGTAGGGAGAGGTTCTGTATTTGGGGAATAGTCCTAAATACAGAGGAGACTCTGCCCAAATTTTCAAGAAAATTATATGGTGGAAGGCTTGCGTAGGAACTTGTCCCTATGCGCCGATCTGGGTTGGGACGTGATAGTGAGGTTGCCATTGTGTACAAGTGTATAGTTATGCTTAATTTTAATTTAGTGTTGCTTGGGAAGAATGGCCTTTTTTAATTAGAAATAGAAATAGTTGTTTCTTGTATTTGGTGAACTTATCATTGATTGTTCTAAATTATATATAATGTTTTATCCCTACTACATATTTTTGAGTAAGCTACAATTGACGAACACGATTTTTGGTAGCTCATAGTGCTCTAGTTTAGCATATGTATGTCTCTTCTTTCACCTTGTCTCTTTAAGCTTTGTAGTAGCAAAGTTAATATTTTTATTGATATATTTGTTTGAAAATATATGTCATAGTCCTAATTTAAAAGTCTTATAAATTAATTATGTATAAAGCTTATATTCATACACTTTAACTAGATATTGGGTCAACTAAATTTTAACCTTACTATCAGTCAAATTATGACCAAATCAAAACTAATTCCAAAAAAATAGGCAAATAATTAGGAGATATGATTTTTATGAAATAAATGAGGCTTGAAAAATTATTATTTTCTTCAGATGGTGATATGATTTTCATGTCATCGTTTAGTATTAGAACTCAAATGCATGAGAAATGAAAAAAATTTAAAATATAAAATATAAAATTAATAAAATTTAATTTTAAATGATTGTCTTCATAATATATATATATATATATATATATATATATATATATATATATTCTTAAAATTTAAAATAAGATTACATTGCTAATTTTATTTGAAATGTATTTTTTCTTTCTATTATAAATCATGAGGTGTTGGATAAAAGAAAGTAATAAGGTCCACTTATGCATTTCAGAGTCAACAGAATGCCACATCATTTGGCAACTTGATTCTAATAAAAAATTTTGGCTCTCCAACTTTTTCATAAATTATATGTCCTCCAAACAAAGTGCCCCACATCATCGTAATTGTTTTAAATAAGAAAAATGAATAATAAAAGTAAATAAGACTTTTTGGTAAATCAAGAAATACATTTAATATTTTATAAAATAAAAAAATATTTATTTCTTTCTTCTTCAAGTAATTAAAAGAATTCATTAAAAAATATAAATTTATCCACCATATTTAGGGTGCGTTTGTTTCAACTTTTAAAAAAAGTGATTCGTAAAATATAATTTTCCATATAATTAAAAAAGCTGAAAATATATTTTTTTAAAATCCTAATTATTTTTAAAACTTTATCCAAATAAGTTAAAAGTGATTTTTTTGGCCAAAAAATCTTATCCAAACAGACCCTTAAATTGTTTTATTTTGTGAAGGAATATCTACAAATGTTAAAATAGTTATTATATTAAAATTAGGTATCATAATTACTTAAAAAACCATTTAAATAAAAAAATGCATTTATTATCTCAAAAACTCAAAATGCATTTTGTACTTTTTCCCCTGTTTGACTAGGAGAATAGAGAATTTTTTTTATAATAGAATACTCATCAAGATTTACTAGACAAGATTTTGAATAATTTAGTGTAAGTTTTTTTATATCATTCTAAGCTATTTCTTAATTGTTACTCTAAAAATTATGAAAGAAAGTATAAAGTAAAAATAAATACATTCTATTTATTAAAAACATAATCATATTAAAATACTTTCTTCATTCAGTAATTATAAATGCATTAGGAGACTTGATTTAGAAGCTTTTAAATCGTTTTAATTTATATCTTCCTAATAAATTCTATTAATAATGTCTTAACAATAAAAAGATTAAAGTATTAGATAATTTTTAAGTTTTAACATATTAAATATATTTATTTTGTTATAATACATATTTTCAAGATATTAAATACATACCAAATGAAATACAAATAAAAATCACTTTTGCTTTTAGAATGGTGAACCAGATAGGTTTAAATTTTAAAATAAAAATAAACAATTAAAAAGTGTAAAACTAATTAAATATCATTAATTATAATAATTAATTAGTATATTTGTCAAAAAAAGTATAAAGTAAATACGAAAAAGTATATTAGCAAAAATAATTGAAATTATTAAAACTAAAAAAGTATAGATTAAAAATATTCAAAAAATGTTAATATATTTAATAGTAATTATTGTATTAAAAGTGATACATTGAATAATAAAATTAGAAGGGATCATTTCTTAATCTAGAATAAATTAGATGCTCCTTCCTTTTTAAACATTATTGCAAACCAAGAGATATGGTAATCTGTGTCGTGATTCAATGAATTGTGATAACTTCAATTTGTAGTTTAGTTGATTCAATTGCATAAATTTGTGATTGAGTTATAATTAAATTACATTTAAAAAAAATAATTGAATGAAAACTACAAATTGTATAAGATCCAACACAAGTCTAGTCACATGCTTCAGTTCGGTTTTTAAAAATTCATTTTTTAATCTTTAAGGTATCTCCACCTTCAATCAGATTTGCAACTAAGAGATCATTCCAACAATTGTCTTCTCCAATATCTAAATTTAAAACATTCTTACAACACGTGCAAATATTAATATATCATCCCTTCTTAATCTATTCCCAGTTTCCCTACATCAACGATAATATTCAACTCTTTTTTTTTTTTTTAATTTACAAAATGCTTTTAGACCCTCAATAGATTTAAATTGTTGATAAGGTTAATCCAAGTATAGAATAACATTTAACTCTGACAATTCAATGAATACTACAATAATGTCCATGTCATTCTGTGATTTAAAACATATTCTAAGTTGTGGCACAATTGCCTATAAATACGTTCATTCTCTAAGAAAGACATGCACATGTTCATAGCGTAGTGGCACACATGACACAGTAAACACTCAACAATGATATGAGAGTGAGATGCAATAGCAAAACTATTCAAAATGATGATGCTGCTGATAGTCAAGCTTGGAATGCTTAAGAAGGAGACTGGCTATACCACCCTTCTTTCGTCAGCTATGTTCATTGTCAACCTTGCACAAGTTCTCCCTCAAATCTCAATCATTGCATTAAGATTTGAAAACAATATTTGGTTCTTTGGCATTTTTATTCAGTACACTTTATGTGAATTTCACATTGACATAATGAATTTTACATGATCATTTTGCATTAGGTAAATCATTGAGTCACAGCAAACGTGCAATGACGAATTTATGGTCATACAACCGACGTAGCAATATGGCCTCTTGATGAATAGAAGGCCATCGAAATTGCAACAAAACTTCTAGGAGAACTCTTTATCTCCATAGTAATACTTTGCATAAATAATTTATCATTAGGCTCTGGCAATTGTGCATTGACATATTTTTTCATGAAATGCTAAAATGCTCTCTGATCATTTTGGAATGTGTTGGTTTGGAAAGAAGTATGGTTTAAAAATATGAAATAAGGAGCCTATAAACTACGTAAACTATGAGAAATGATGTACTTCATATTAGATGGGGCCAAGTTCATAGAACGAAAAGCAAGTTATTAATTTGAGCAACATACTATATAAAATTGTTGAATCTTTTTTTCTCATTAACTTATCTTTTTTCTCTATACCCTTTAGAGTACTAAATGGTAGAAAAAGAAAAACTAATGAGAAAAAAGCTTCAACTGTTTTACATAGTATGTTGTTCAAATTAATAATTTGCTTTTAGTTCTATGATCTTATACCCATCTAATGTAAAGCAAATGATTTCTTACAGTTTATATAGTTTATAAGCTTCATATTTCACATTTTTAAAACCATGTTTCTTTCCAAACCAACACATTCCACAATGATTTTAGAGGAATTTAGCTCCATGAGAAACTATATGTCTATGCACAACAACTCAAGCTTAATGATATATTATTTGTGTACAGTATTATTGCAAAGAAAAATAGTTCTCCAAGAAGATTTGTAGCAGTTTTGATGGCCATCTCTTCATCAAGAGGTCATATTGCCACGTTAGTTGTTCGACCATAAATTTGTCTTTGCATGTTGTTTGTAACTCTATGATTGACTTGATACAGAATCTCATGTAAAATTCACTATATAAGTGTGAAATTAACTTAAACTATACTAATAAAAAAATCCCGAAGAACTAGACATTGTGTTCTAATCCCAAAATAATGATTGATATTTGAGAGGGGACCTATGTAAGTTTGGCCATGTATTCATCGTTTGCATGGCCTTTGGCTGTATGGCTCTATTAGAGTATCTCCATAACACCTTCAATGTATCTTAGAATAGTTTATCTCATAATATGTCTACAGTATATTGTGGAGTGTTCGGTCTTGTAGTTGTACTAGTATTACTACATGACAATGTATTTATATGCTTTATTGCTTTGTGATGTATTTTATGCTTAGTTGTGCATGCTTTACTTTTAGTTTTGTGCCATAACCTTCATATTTTAAAAATATTGTCACCTAAAAGCATTTAACAATTTTATCTATTTTTCTTATTCTATATATATATATATATATATATATATATATATATATATATATGTTTTGTTCCACAACTTATGTAAGTTTTTCCTAGATTTTTTTTTTTACTTAAAATTAATATATAAACAAAAGAATTATTATAACTTGTCAGTGAATTAATAGGTTAATTAACCAATATTATAACAATATAAGTCAGATATTATGGCAATATGAGCATTACGCCTAGAAAACTAAGTTCTCAAAACAGTTTACCACCACTAACCAATTGAGTGTAGTTATAGAATGTTTTGTCAATTTGAAGCTACTTTTAACATATTCAAAATACTCTTTAATCTCTGTGGAATATTTTGTGTGGATAAAATGAAGACCCTTTTGACAAATGATTAAACAATAGTTTGAACCAATCCTAAAAGTTCTTTATTTAATAGTCAACTCTTATAAAAAAAAATACTTAATAACCAAAGATTATGAGTGAACAATCTGTATAGAGAGAAACTCTTAAATTGAGTATTTTTAAAGGCAATTTTTTTTTTTTATTGTTGGTTCATTATCAGCAATAATATTTGAACCCATAACCTTATGCATATTACTTAAACTTTTCACCACTAGACTACTCTTAGTGGCTTTTAAAAACAACTCTTTAAATGGACCTTTACTAACGTATTATTGATGTGGGTGATGCGATTTGCTTGAAATAGGCAAAGTGTTTTTTTATTTTGGGATTCTTATTTTAATAGCATTCATTTCTTTTTATTTTCATATAACTTTTTTTTAATGAGTAGTTTTTAACTTTTAGGTCATACGAATAGCTTAATAATGTAAGTGAGCTTCTTAATGTAATGTCAATGTACTTATGTATATGTTATGTTGTATTTACATGTGTATTATGTGGTTCAAATATAATAGTAGATATCATCCTTAACGTAACAACTAATATTGATAGTTTGGAAGAACCAAGGGTAACACTCATAATGAGGCTAATAAAATGATGGTGTCACATGTGTGGAAAAGCTTCGAATGGATACTAATATGTTCCAAGTGTTGTGTTCTCTTCCATGTATTGAGGATAGGGTAATGGAGGATAGGTAAGTATCAATGGAAGACCAAGTTGCTATGTTTTTACACATATTAATTTGCCATGCTTAAAAAAATGTGTAATTTAATTTAACTTTCAACATTCTTAGGAAACTGTTAGTAGATATTTCAATTTAGTGAGGCATACGGGAGACCCATTCCCTAGCAAGTCTAAACATACATTTCTCAAGAAAAATGGGCAGAGTCACCCTTTTATTCGAGTCAATCCCCAAAGATGGATTCCCTACCTTCAATTGACTTATCACACATACTCAAATCATTTAGTAGCCAGGCATTTTTAGAATTCACCCAACAACATGCAAATTATATGCATGATTATAAATGCATACATCATACATAATAATACAACACTTTTCTTACTGATACATAGAACATAAACATACAAATCCCAAAAATAAATAACAAAACTCAAATTGCAAAAGCTAGACCTTGCCTAGATGCAGCACTTTGTATCAAAGATTCCGTAGAGGGCTCTAAGGAGGACACTCACTGACACTTGCAACTAAAAGAGGGTGAAGATAAAGTCTAACTGACTCAGTGAGGGATAATAAGTCTATAGTAAGCATAGGACAAGCTCATAAAATAAACAATAAAATAGCTTAGGGAATTTAAATTCAAGTAAACAATTTACGTGTTTTCCACAGAGATATTTCTAAGAGACATAATTAAAATAAACTGCATAGAATTTCATTTCTTTTCGAAAACATCACTTTTAACAAAAGTAGGATGGGGAGTTTATCAAATTCGGAATTAACAAGCAGGAATCACACTTAGGTGGTCATTCCTTTAGATGACACTAAAATAGGCATGTACTACTTCTTGAGTGGCCATGAAAACATGCATGCACCACCACTTTTGTGATCTAGTCAAGATGCAACAAGGCTAATGCTTATTGTCATTAGCTACAGATCATATCAAAGACTATCCCCAAAATAGTTCCAAATAACCAAATTCAAATCATTTTTCAAAAAGGAATTTACAAATATAGTTCATGATTTCAAAATCTTACATTAGCTAGAATAGAATTCCCAATCATTCAATTCCTTCAGAATGCCAAAGCATAACTCACATTCAAGGTGTAATAACAGAAACCAAGTAGTCGTAGACCTTTAATCGTTTTATACTTTCAAAATGGCTTTCAAAGTTTCAAACCCTTCTTAGATTTAGCAAACCTAAACTTTAAACCATTTTATAAAGAATTCATCTTATAACAAGCATTGAAACCAACATAAATCATCTTCATAAGGCAATGGACAAACCATTTCCAAAACCTTTGTTAAACAAACCCAATACCTTTATTTGGTTCAAAGAGAACTTAAGCCGCAATGTCATATTTAGGAGCTTGACCCAAAGTTTCCAAAGAAAACATAATCACATAACTATAAGCTTTCAAGCCTTACTAATACTAGATATATAAACACAAGCTATAGACAAACAATCCACCCACAATACAGTCCAAGAGGTAGGACTTTTACTTCCTGGAGCGACGAACTCAAGAGAGTGATCCTTGAGAAAATTTAACATTATTAACATGGCAATAAGAACATTTATGGGCTAACAAGGCTATGAATCAACACATTCAAATTCAAGCACTCAAAACCATCAATTTCCATAACTCTAGGGTTCCCAAGCTCAAAAGAATCTAATACCAAGAGAGATTCAACTAAACCATGTAATAGGAGTAAATTTGAAAACAAAGAGTTACCTTGAGTTGATACGAGAGTAGAAGAGTAAGGGGAAACCTTGAGTGCCTTAAGCCATCTCCAAGCAAGCTTCAAAGCTTTCTCCAATGGAGCTTTTAAAGAGAGAAAGGAGGATGATAAGAGAAGGAAGAATGAGGTTTTGGAGAAGCAAAGAGGAAGAAGGAGGTGGAGGATTAGAGGAACGGTTTAGAGTTTAGTTTAGTGAGAAGACAAGAGAGAAGATGAAGTGGGAGAGTGAAAATATGTTAGAGAATAGGTTCGAGATTTTTTTTTTATTCCTTCTATTGCATGGTGTTTATTAATTTGACGCGAATTAGTATTGTTAAAATTTTGTCTTAGAGCATTAGATGGAAACTATGCCGATATTAATGTTCTTGAAGCCAACAAATCAAGATATAGAAACAAGATAGGTGAAATTGCCACAAATGTCTTATAAATGTGCTCACAAGATATGAAATTTTGTATATGAATTACCAAGTTAGGATGGTTTGGCTTCGGATTCTAGGGTATTACATGAAGCAATTAATAGAAGAACTAACATCTAGATTCCAATAGGTATGAATGTGAAAATTAGCTTTAATTTTTTGTTTTATCTATTAAGTTTTAACTATTCTATCTTGAAGTAATTATGCACTCTTTTTTTCATTTAGTTGTTAGAAACATACTTGTCTATTTTGATGAAGTACTTTATTATGGCTTTTATATTAAAACATATAAAAATGCATGCACTTTTATGGCATTTTATCTATTTGCTCTTTTGATTTAGTAGTTGTTGTTTCTTTCTACACTTATGTGTTGATATATTTGATAGGTACAACATCCAAAAGTAATCAACTAAATGGTAAATTAAAAGAAGAGTGTAAGACTTAGAGTGATGAAGAGTTTTAACACACTACTTGATTTCTTAGAGGAGATAGTTGCACTAAATAAAACGGCTGATGTTAGATAATTTAAAAATGGTAATTTTAAATGGTTGAAAAAATTGGAGGCCAAATTTACGAAGTCAGGCATAAAGGTGAAACCACATATTTAGTCAATCATGATGAGACTTAGAATTGGATATGGTAACATATATGGCATGTTAAGCATGAGTGGTTTTGAATATGATGAGGTGAGCAAGAAGATTTTGGTGATCAGTGAAGATGTATGAAATGCTTACATCTAGGCTATTGTAGTTTCTATTTTTTTTTTAATTAATTGAATGATACGTGTTTTTTCTCTTTTATTTTACTTTAATTAACTAATGTGACTACTTTCTTTGTTTTATATATGTAGAAAGATACAAACTTGAGGAAGTATATTGCTAAAACATTTCCTTACTTTGATCAATTAATGGTGGTCTTTGGAAATATCTATGTGACTAAAAATGTTGAATCTTCTACTGGTGTGACCGAGGGCTTAGACAAAGATGAACATGTAACATCCCCACTTTCGTAAATGGAGCGTAATGGAAACTTTGAATTATTTCTCTTAGGCAGTGTGAGAATTTCTTAGGCAGCGTTATGCCATAACGATTTTCACACTCAGAATTATAGGGTAGTGTAACACTGCCGTTGAAAATATAGCACTACCATATGTTAAAAATTAGAAAATGATAAAAGTGCCCTTATAAACTTTTGTTAATTGCAGTGATGCCCAAAATTTTTAGAAATTATATTTTGACCCCAAAGAATTATTTCCACAATGACCTTTGAACTTTTTATAAAATGACCTTTATATCCCCACATCTGTAGAATTAGCAGAATGGGGTTTTAAATGAAGCAGAATCACGTGGTGAAACTGTAGAAGTTTAAATATTTGCCGATTGGGCCATGGAGGCAGTTGGGTGTGAAATGACGTGGGGTATCCTTGGACTTGCTCAAAATTACGGAAATGCCATTAGTTACAGAAGATAGAAAACAAAAAGGCTCTGAATTTGCAAAATTGTCTAATTTACGCCGTTAATCTATTTATTCGGTTCCGATAGTTATGTAAGGGCAATTAGAAGTTAATTAAGTATTGGTAAAGAGTTAATTATATGTTAATTAGAGGGATGAGGCTTAGGAACAATTAGAATAGAGATATAGAAAATTCTCTTAGAGTCATTTAGTAAAGTTTTGCTGATTTGAAGAAAATTAGCGAAGATTCGGTATTTTAAACCGCAAAAATCGAATCAGTAGAATTGCAAACTAACACCACTAGTTTGAGTGGCTGAAAAGTGAGTGACTTCTACCCCTATGGATGGCGCCAATTGGCTGCCAAGTGAGGGGAGAGCGTAACGTCCAAAAAATTTTATCGTTACTAACCGAGTTGTTCGGTTTTCATCGGATAATTAGGATTAATTAGGATTCGGTTAAGCATTTACTTAAAGCCAATTAAGTGTGGTTGAAAAGGATTAGGCTTGATGGAATTAGATTAGGAGCATAGGAAATCCCACAGAAAATTTTCAAACCAATTTACCGATTTAAGAGAAATCGGAAAGATTTCGGTATCTTAAATTGTCAAAATTGGACCAATAGAAATTTTTCTATGAGTACCCTAAGATCAATGGCTAGGATTTAGCCAAACCAGCCCCTCATGTGGCGCCTTGATCAGCCATTGAGGGAGGGAAGCTAAACCAAATTTGATGATGAAGTTGAATTCACCAATCAAAGTAAAGTGCCTCCAAAAATCTCTACCTTTCCCTTTCTTTTCTTCTTATCATTTTCGGCCTCCCCACTACCAGCCTCATTTTCCCACTTTCCTTCACCTTCTTCCACTTCCTCTCATCCCCAAGCTCAAGCTCCAACCATCAACTTCACTCCAAAATCAAATTCCACCAAGATTTCACACTACCAAGGTAGGAATTCCAACTTCTTTGCTTATTTTCTTTGAATTGGGCTGAGTAGGACTCCACTTTCTTCCCAATTTCTTGCAAGATTCTGATGCTATCTTGAGTGATGATAATGAATTAAGGTTGGTTTAAGGTGTATATGTGAGTTTGAATTGAAGATCGGATGGATTGATTAGAGAGAAACATGAATCCAAGAAGAATTCAAGAATTTGTTAGGGTTTTTCCCTCGATAGTCTGTACGACGAAGTGCACAGCTCCACCTACAACCAATTAATTTGATGAACCCATTTTTATATGAAACTAGACATTTAGGGCTTTCCATACATATAAAATATAAGGCCATTGGATTAGTATAGAATTAGTTATAAATTTTTGAAGTTTGACCTAGAAATCTGGATTCTCATCTGGGTAGTATGAGTTAAGAAGGGTATAACTCACCCTACACAACTCCAAATTGAGTGCAACTAATGCTGTTTGAAAGCTAACATGTAGAGAAACATCCCATAAAAATTTCAGAGTCAGATTCATTGCCACTTATTTCCAGCACATCAATGAAGTTGACTTAAGTTCAAACTGGGCTGGAACAGGGTAGTCTAGTAGGGTCCAGTTTCGGGGCTTATATCTCAAAATATACTCATGAAAATGAGATGAAACTTATTTCATTCGAAAGCTTGTCCTGTTAGCTTTAATTTAACATAAATTTCGTATGATTTCACCTGGTTTTCTATTTTTAGTGAATTTTTACTTCTAAGAGTGCAATTCTGGTTAGTTGTAGGGCAGATAGAAGTAAACTTTGAATAACTTGAGCTACATAAATCAAAATGAGATGGGACCAAAAGGTTTGGAAACTGACACATAGAGCTATGACATATCCAAAATCCAGCTTTAAATGAGTTGAATTGGACTAAAGGTGGGTTATACAAAAATCGGGCAGGATTGAGTAGAATGAGCAAAAAACCTAAGATAAGTATTTATGTTGACATGTTATATGATTGATATTATTATTGTAAAACTTGATGCTCTATGTTGGTTTTACTGCTTGATTGATCCTTCTGGTAGTCTGGTACTATTCATGGGGAAGCGGACTCGGTCCATTATGTTGCCGAAATTTCGGTAGAAATATGTGAATTATATGACTGTTATGAACATTTATATGTTATGCTCATAAGATTTATATATGCAAGAATGATTTAAGTATGATATGAAGTATATGAATGAATGCATGTAGCATATGCATGTATAATCATATCAAAAGAAGAATAAGAGAACATGCAAGAAAGACGTACCAAGCTACCACGTGAGGCATGGCATAGACCTAGCTAGTGTGGGCCAAAGCGGTACTATCTAAGACTTGGGCTAGCCCCCTCGACCAGATTTAAGGGGAACAGACCGGTGTAAAGCTCGGGGAAAGTAAACTCGTCACTCATGTATAGGTACGAACTCGGACCTAAAAAGCAGGCTATTACCCAGGGGTGAGAAAGGCCATTCACCTCCGGGGGACCAAGTACAGAAAAGAGCAAGATCAAGTTGCAAGTTAAAGAAAGAGATGAATTAAGTCAAGTGCACTTGCATACAATCAAGTACAAACATCTACATGTGCATTCTAATTATCTCATTATGTCATGACGTTATTATGATTCTTACTGAAGTATATTACACTATTCATGTTTCTATGTCTGTCATATAATATGCCAAGTGGTTGATAAAAATATAACCCGCTTCGAGAAAGATGTTTTCAACTTAAAATTGAACCACTGCTTGCGTATATGTGCTCACATTTTCATAAGAAACTGAAACGGCTGGAATGTTTATGATGGCACTGTATGAGTAATAGTTTGAGTTTACCTACTCAGAACCTTAGGTTCTCACTGCCTGCTTGTATGTATTTCTTTTCCGTAAACATTCCAGCACCTAAGTTGGAAAGCAAGTGCAAGGTGGAGTACTAGGACGTTCACTGAGCAAGACTTGGGCACAAACCAGACAAACTAGCTAACGTCGCGCAGCGGAAGCAAATGCTGTGTATTGTGTTAGTCACAATTTCTTTTAAATTGTAATTATTTTATTCTCTATGTATTAGAAATGACGAAGTTTACGAACTATTAGTCAGTAGTAAAGTGTGCAGTTAAAGGGCCATTTATTATATTTTTCATCTTTTAAAGATTTCTTAGCACAATAACCACCCTATAATATAACTCCATGACTCGAGCATGACTTATATAATAAAGGGTGTTATAGAACACACTCATGGAAAGAATACTACTAATGATCTTGAAGAGGATGCTGATAGGTTAAGTGTTGATAATATTCTAGATGTCACTTAATTAATGTTTGTGAATCAAGCTAGTATAAGGCCAAAATTACATATTTTGAAAGTTAACAAGCTATAAAGATGTCAAGATAGGAAAATTTATTATCTACTAGTATAGATAAATTTTGTCGGGACGTTTCTAGTGTAACACCCTTCTAATTACGGCATCATCTTAAGTCATAATACCTAATTAGAAGTTGTTACTGTGTTTCCTTTTCTTACTCTTTAAAAATACTTTTAAAGAACATAGTGGTTATCAATAGGAAAGTAGAAATTTTTCAAAAAAAATGAGCCTGTACAAGAATCATGATCATAATACTTGCAGGTATGCACTGCTAATTTCCTTTGTCATCACATCTATTACAAATATTGTAGAAAGTTGTCTTGCTCTTTGTACTTCTTGAAAAATTTGAAATACATAAATACTAGATATTAATAATAATTATGTCTATATAACTATCAAGTAAATGCGATTCCATATATGTATCCAAGTAATCTTGGTTACGAGCATTCTGTAATCTTCAAGGGAGCATAGAACCCGCTCTCCCATGCCATTGCCACCTATACTATCTGGAGATCATGGGAACATACATAGGAGTGAGAATTATAAATTCTAAGTAGAAATCTTACACTACCATATACAATGTCATCATTATTATCTCCAACTACTTCTGTTTATTTTAAAAATCTTGTTCTCAACAAATAAGAGAGTTGGAGTTTATTTGATGAATTTCCAAAACTCTTGATTTGAAGTAGGATCATTTTATTCACACACTTGAAGTTGAAGAATAGTTCATAGCATTAATAATAATATGGAAAAATAATAGAATATGCATATGCAAATGTAATGGGCTATGCAAGTGTACTTATCTTCTTGTTCTTTCTTTAAACTCCTAACATGAGCACTTGTTCTTGGTCTCCTTAAATGGGTGGATTGCATCTTCCACTCTGAATAATAGGTTGCTTATCAGGATTGATCTCATTCCTATACATGATTATCGAGTTTACTTTCCTCGACACTCACACAAACCTATTCCTAGCCGATTTACTTTCCTGACTCAATTCAAGGGAAGCCAAGTATACATTCCCTGACTTAATCAAATTTACTTCCTCTAGCCCAAGTAATTTAAAATCATAATCATCTTGCGAGTTCATGTGTTCATATACTTTCTTAGCTTATAGCTTCATGTGCATTCTTTATTCATAATTGTACATGAGGATGTTTGACGCACTCATGCTTATGCTACATAACTTACCTTCAAAATATTTCTGTTGAAAATTTGGCAGTATGACAGCTGTAATGTGGGGGTTCCCAAAATTTACAATAATGATTAAACCGGCAATCAATGAAGAAAACAATTTCAGCATACATAATAAGTTTCAATCATATTCATAGTTATATGAGGCAAAAATTGCCCTAATCTCAAGGATTCCAATAAATGGCTATATCATGGCATATAGGTCAATATAGCAATATAACAATAAAAACAATATATATTCCTCAACCTTTCACTTAGTTTTGGTCCTGAATGGTTTGAAGACCTCTAAGTTAAGTTATGTACAATTCGATTATAAGTTAGGTTTAGATTCTCCAATTTTGTCCAAACTTGTGAATTCTGCCAAAATTCCAATTTGAACCCTTCTTATCTCAAATTCTTCAGAAATGTTCCTTTATTAGTCTATTTTCAAATCTTTTTAGTCCTACTTAATTGTGATAAGTACAACTTAAGTTATTTAAACTTGATCCACTACTACCTTGTTTTAGGGCAAACTTGGACACCAAAAAGTGAAAAATTATTAAAAATCCATTGTTTATCATTTTGCCATGAAATTTTATATAGTTATAGTCTCTTTCAAACAAATAAAGTCCCACTCAATTTGGCTAAGTAGAGTTTAAGTTATTAGCTCCACATTAGGGCTATCCTATTTTAATATCTATAGAGCATGGGGTAAATTAGTGGAATTACTGGGAGCAAGTCACTGGGATTTTTTATCTAAAAATTTAAAGACTTATTCTCCTACATGCTAGCTTTCTAACAAAATTGGTTGTACTCAATTTGAAGGCCTATGGGGGAAATATGCTCATTCGAACACATGTTGCTCAAATCCATTCTACTCCACCTACAGCCTACTTCAAAAATTAATAATTTATTCATTTTAAGTCCAATGGACCTCAAATTTCATGGGTATACTCTCCTATGAGTTAAATTTTAACTAAAATTGGTTTCACTTAACCAAAGGTTCCTAGCTCAAGATATAATTCATGGATTCAATATTGTCCAGGACTGTCTGGTTAAACCCGGTTCCAATTATGAATATGCTTGGGTTCCTAACTTATTTCTCTTACTAACTCGAGTTTCACTAGTTCTTATTCATTGATATAAGCCTAAGAACATCATCTTTAGCCCAAGATATATGAGAATTAATAAAATGACAAACCCTAGCTCATATGATAGCATAACTACATATAAGGAGTTCTAGGAACCTACCTTAATTCCAAGTTTAAAAACACTTCAAACCTTGCTTCCTTCAACTCCAAAACTCTCTTTGAATCAGAAGACAACACTTAACCTTTTAACTTCTTCCTTTTTGCTACTTGCCTGAAGTTATATGTTGTCCAAGGGAGAGATTTTGGCACCTATATAGGTTATAAAATGGCAAACAAGCTCAAAAGCTAGATAGTTGTTGAAGAAACAAGAGGAAACTAAGGGTTTTGAGAGCTTGTGTGAACAACAATAGAGGAGAGTGTGAAAAGGAGAGGACTAAACTATGTAGGGGAGAGAGAAGGAAGAAGATGATGCACTTAGGGTGTTTGTAGAGATATTTAGCAAGATTTTTGTAAAAAGCAAAAAGTGACTCACCTTAAATATGTGGTCCATATTGCGTCTTAAAGTTTTGGTCATTTGGCACACTGTGGGCTACATATAATAGGTGTGATCTCCTGATAATTAAACTCTCTTGTCTTTTTAATTCCTATGAGGTCAATTTCTTTTGTTCTAGACAACTGTTCTCAAAATTTTTACAGTATAGTTAGAATTCTATTACTAACAAAATTATTGGCCATAGTGTATTATTACTATTATTATCCAACATTCTCTTCTTCTATTTATAAATTCAGTGATGGTTCTCAAGGGCTCTTAGTGTCCTAAGGCCACATGTTCTGGAAATCAGGATATTTTCTCTAATGCCCCTCCTGACAATTGTAAGCTATTATTTACAGTTATACCATTCTTTAACTATAATTTAACTCTCTACCATTCTACCTTTATCTCAAGACTGGCTTCCCTCTATGCCAGACTACTCTCAAAGTTAGGGAAGTTACATCTAGAAGTTGCTAGTGCCATGGCAAAAAGTCTCAGGTGTGAAGGTTACAAAAGATTTTTCTGATGATTCAAAGACTATTGCTAATGAATTAATGGAAATGGATGATCTCACACCTAGAGAGCACAACAAAGCATGTCATTATGCTTAGGCATGACTCTTCACTGGTGTTTTTATTTTGGGGGTTTCAAGATAAACATAGGATAGAATTTAATGTCAAGAATATGCTCCATGATAACTAATGGGAATAGTGTTTCAAATTAAAGTAAGCAATCTGACTTCCAAACCTAACTAACGCTAATCTCTGAACCCTACCACCAATTCGAAGACATCTACAACCATGCCTATAAGGAGATCAGCGATTCCTTTTCCTTTGGCGGTGGTGTTGGCGATGATGCAGGGGAAAGCACTCATGGCATGCTTCCGCGAGGTGCCAATGCTTTACTTCAAGTTGGAGGACGGGTGATGTTCAAGGTAGTGTGCCCATTATTTGATATGGCAGAGAACCTAGCATTACAAGAAAAGCTATCATACTCTTGGATGTGGTAGAGCTATGAGGGAGATGTTGCTTCGGTCAAGCTTGTTCTTTAAGGCACAAGGGCAGTTGTAGGACCTCAACACCAAGTTTCATGGAAGGATGCACCTAGGTTTGACTACTTAAGGAGACGATTTGTGTAACATCCTCAATTTCTTGTCGTACTAAATTACCCCAATAACCTTGAGTAATTAGGCACTTAATGAGAAATTATAAGATTTAGACTTAATTAAGGGATTAACAAAGTGTTTACGAGTTAACTCTAATGAGAAAAGTCAAGAGAATACTTAATCGAGATTAGATTAACAAAGTGTTTTCCTTTTTCTTTTGTTTTTCCTCCTTTAAAGGAGGATGATGACTTTAGCATTCTTTTCCCTACAAAATTTCACGGGTGAGGTAATCAAGGAGAGAGTTTGAAGTGCCTTTGAGATACTCGATGTCAAAATCAAAAACACTTAAAATGGCTTGCCATCTTGCAAAAATTTATTTTGATGCAAGGTTTTTAACATCTTTTTGCAAAATTTCTTTTGCTGATTTACAATCTACACGAACCAAAAACCTTTGATTCAGTAAATCAGATTGAAATTTTGATATGCAAAGAACAATTGCTAAAACTTCTTTTTTAATTGTAGAATACTTTTGTTGAGCAATATTCCAATGTTTTGAAGTGTATGCAATGACATGCTCTTTACCATCTATTTTTTGTTTTAAAATGCCGCCAAAACCTAAATCAGAGGCATCTGTCTGAATGATTTTGAAAGCTTGGGGGTTTGGTAGGTAAAGACAGGAAAGGGTTTTAACCTGAGCTTTAACCTATTTGACAATGTTTGTATGAGTGTCTGTCCAAGGAGGAGGAACCTTTTTAAGACGATCATAGAGAGGTTTGATAAGATTATTAAGCTGAGGAAAGAAGTAAGTAACCTTTTGAGGACTAATCCAAGAAGTATCAAATTCTGCCCATCATTTGACAAAAGCCTGTCTTTGTAGAAAGGGCAATATATTTTGATTTTCATGTTTTCCAAAAATATATCACTAAGAGAAAATCCAGGCTAATGAAAATTTGGAATAAAAATGGAGATCCACTGGGAAGGGATCTCCTGATAAATTAATCATTTTTGAAAATGTTTGAAATCTTTCTAAGGTACTGTTAAGAAAGATTTGATTTATTGGTCCAAAGAAATTCCACTATTGAGAAAACCAATGAGGGAATTTGTATAAAGCAATGAAGGTATTTTTACTAAATATCTAGGTGAGACAATCAGTTTTCCTTTTTTAAGAAAATCGATTTCAAAAACGTTTAATTTGATTCAAACTAAACAAAATTAGATCAATTTTTTAAAAGAAGAAATCTCTTTTAAGAATATTGAATCCCAACTTTCCAAACTAGAAGTTCAAAAGAAGATCCAAGATCTTCTTAAGCATATTCAAACTACGATCTATTCTGATCTTCCTACTGCCTTCTGGCAAAGGAAAAAATATGTTGTCAGTCTTCCTTATGAAAAGATTTTTACGAACGACAAATTCCAACAAAAGCGAGACCAATACAGATGAATGAGGAACTCCTCATTTACTGTAGAAAAGAGATTGATGATCTTCTTAACAAAGGTCTAATCCGAAAAAGCAAAAGTCCATGGTCTTGTTCTGTTTTTTATGTCAACAAACAAGCGAAAATTGAGCGTGGTACTCCAAGGCTTGTGATAAATCATAAGCCTTTAAATAAAGCCCTTCAATGGATCAAGTATCCGATCCTAAACAAAAAAGATCTTCTGAATCGTTTGCATTCAGCAAAAATATTTTCAAAATTTGACATGAAATCTGGATTTTGGCGAATCCAAATTCAAGAAAGTGATCGCTACAAAACAGCTTTCATTGTTCCTTTTGGGCAGTACGAATGGAACGTAATGCCCTTTGGACTCAAAAATGCCCCTTCTGAGTTTCAAAAGATTATGAATGATATTTTTTATTCTTATTCAAACTTTATCATTGTCTACATAGACGATGTTCTAATCTTTTCTCAGTCTATTGACCAATACTTCAAACATATTCACATTTTTGTGAATATAATCAAAAGAAATGGCCTTGCAATTTCTTAAACAAAAATTGATCTTTTTCAAACAAAAATCAGATCACCGCATTACTAAGATTTTTTACTAATAAAAATGAAGTTCTTAGTCTAAGTTTCTGATTTTCAATCATTGCCTCAGAAAGGTTGAAATTGATTTTGAGTTTTGAACCACTCTAGTAGTGCTAAGTTGTTCAGAAGTTTTTTCAAAATATTTTGTCGGAATAAGTCCTTCCTGTATGCAATTTGAATCTGCACCAGTATCGAATAGTCCAACAGTTTCAAGAATAAAATCTTTTATTCTTATTTTGATGTTGATATAAAATTTTTGGAATTTTAACATGTTAATTAATCCAAGAAATTCATCATCATTTGGAGGATTTTGAGAACCACTATCATCAGAGACAACATCAATCTTCTGATTGTTTAACAGGGCATCAATGATTTCTTGTTGAGAATCTTGTTGATCTTTAAGAGTTTTGACCTCAATTTTGAGATTCTGAATCTCATGCTGAAGATCATGAATAGTAAGAGGTTTTACAGATTTTTTCTCAAGCTTTTTGAGGGTTTCACTTAGACTAAATTTATTAGCCTGAATTGAAGGTTTGACTTTAGAAGAACTGGCCTCTAAAGTAGCTTTGAGTTTGTTGAGATAAATTCTCTTTTCATCGGGATCAGGAATTGTAATGCCCGGGTCGGGTCAAGAGTCACATGAATTGTGACACTTTGTTCTGTCGGACCCTATGAAAGCTCTAAGTTTGGACCCTATGCCCCCTTGGAAGGCTATAGGATTGGGACATTTTCATGGGATCAAAAGTCCCGGTAATTGTTCCTTAGATATCAAAGAATTGAAAAGCGATTTTTAATGAATTTTTGGAAGTTATTAACTCTTTCATTTTCAAGTTTGAAGTTTAAGAAAATGTAAGTTTTTGAAAGTTTGTACTAAAATCCAAAAGTTAGATTTTGATTCTTAAGGAGTTTGATTTTTTCAATATTTTTATTGGGTTCAAATGGGGGATATTCTCTTATTTACATTTATGTTTTAAAATTAATGGAGAATAAAATAAATAAGGACATTAACTTAAAATTAAGAAGTGTAAATAAGTATATAATGATAATTGAGAAGTGTAGATGAAAGGAGAGAAAAAAAAAGAAAGAAACTGGGCGCCTAGGCGCTGGGCGTTGGCTGTGCTGCCCAATTGATGTAGCTTCAGGTGGGCGGGCGCCCAGGCGGCCAGGTCGCGGCACCCAGGCGCCCGCTGGACGAAATTTAAAAGAAGAATTCCGTTCCTTCTTCTTCATTCTTCCTCAACTTCTCTCTCTCTTCTTTTTATCTCTTCTCTCTTTCTCTCTTCATGGATGCCATGACTCCTTCACCATTTTTCTACTCAAATCCTCCACAAATCCCTCTCCTTCCTCATCATTATCATCAATCTTCTTCCTTGAGGCTCTCTCTCTCATCTCTTTTAGAGAGAGAAACGAAGGTGGAGGAGACCCAAGTCCTCCACCAAGTTTCTTCCTTCTTTTGCAGTCCAAGGTAACTCTCTAAGCTCAAATCTTCTTCTATTTCATGGGTAGGGAAGGATTTTCTTGGAAGATTAAGTTTAAGGTTGAGGTTTGGGAACCTAGGGTTCCAAATTGGGGGTTTTTATGCTTTAGAAATATTTCAAGTTAATCTTTGGTTCTATAAGCTAATTAGTGTTTGGATAATGATAATTTTGATGCTAGATAACTTGTGTGGTGACTGTAGCTCCGTGATTCAGTATGCTAAGGCTATTCCTTCCCTTGGATTAGCACTGTGAGTGATAGTATACCTATAGCTTAATTCTTATCTTAATTTCCTAAGTACATGCCTAAAATGTATTCTAGTGAAGTTTTATGAAATAGTTGATTCAATGTGTTTTACTCTATATTTATAGAATTCTTGAAGTGATGATGTTAGTTATTTGCATATGTGTAGATATATATATATATAAGTAGGACAAGCTCTTATAGAAATTGATTTCTGACATTGAGTAATTTGATAGAAAAGACAGAGTTTCATGTGTATAGAAATTGCAATGTTTTAAAGTTAATGCATTGAATGATTCAATGGAAAGAGGTAATTTAGATCCAATGTTTAAAGAAAGAACTTTAGATACTTTAAGCTTGAAAGATTTGAATTATGCCTTGAACCTATAGTTAATAGCACAGTTAAATTTCACATAAATTGATATAAAGGAGAATCTTAATGACAAGAACTTAGAAAAGATGAATTTTCATATTTTTAGAAATTGTGATGTTTTAAAACGAGTTTAAAATTAGAAATGTTTGAGAGGAAGAAAATGTGTTTCAAAGGAGTTTTAACCAAGGGCTCACATGAGGCATGGCGAAGACCTAGCAAGTGTGAGTTCCTTTTTGAGGGGAGGAAACTGTAACAGAACTGTTTGCTAATGGCAGCAGCATTAGCCTTGTTGCACCTCGAATAACCCAGCTAGCAGGGTGATTGCTAGCCCGACATATCGGCCAACATGTCGGAATATATAGACACGCACAGGCGTGAAGTTATCTTTTACTGCTGGAGTTAGGCCACAGGGCCACCCAGTCAGGCATCTATTTCTGAAATAGGATCCTCCCTTAAGCTTTATGATGATTTTGAAACAAGTATTTACTTTTTATGTTATAAGAAAGTATCTCTATCTCTAAGCCTAGATCTTATATCCTTATTAGGCATATGATTTGTCACATCTAGTTGTAAAAGCGTTATGTATATATATATGGATATTTTAAGGACAGATTATACTTCAGGTATGTTTTGCTAGAAAGTTTATAGTATGTTAACATATAGACAAAGCCTTTCCTTAAGAGATGATGTATAAGTTTTTGAAATAACTTATGAGTTATACTTTTGCTAAAAGTTATTGTTAAAGCTTGTTCCACTGTCGTTATAGATATATTATCCCTCACTGAGTCTGTATGATTCACTCTTTTCTCTCTCTCTCTCTCTCTCTCTCTCTCTCTATATTTTTAGACAGGTGCGGGACCGCGCTCAAGCTTCCGCAGTTAACTAGAAGATTCAGCATTTAGGCTTAAGTGTATAACCTCTAGAAGTGCTCCATTAGTCTACAAAGTGTGGTCCTCCTCAGACGCTTTTAATTTGTAATAAAAAGCATGTTGTTTTTAGTTAAGTCAAGTTGCTTTTAATGTTTATGGGTTAATGTTCATGATGGATACATATGTATATATTTTCATAAGTATGATCACGTTTTAAATTCCTATATTGTGTGCTGTGGGGTGCATTCGGAGAATGCCTGGATCCCCAATGATTTTGTGTGTTTGGATTGTTGTACAGGTGGAGGATCCGTATTTGGGAATAGTCCTAAATACAAGGGAGACTCTGCCCAATTTTTTTTTTTTAGAAAAGGTCTAGTATAGGCTTGCTAGGGGACGTGTCCCCAATGCGCCAGTCACGTCTTGAGTAGGGTCATGACAGGAATAGCGTTTATGGCTTCAAAAAGAAGCTCTTGTTCTCTGGTAAGAACATTTATAGATGATTCTTCAGTAGCATCCTTTGAAGATACTACTTCATTATCGTCTGGCACAACAGATTCTTCAGAGGACATTTCATGTTCCTCTTCAGAACTTTCAGCAAGTAGATTAATATGCTCCTCGATATTGGGCTCAAGAATTAGAGCCTTTATTTTTTCTTTGAGCCTACAGTTCCTGACTATATGGCCTGCTTTACCACATTTGAAACATGTAATAGGCTTGTTAGTGTAGTTTGACTGTGGGTGAGTTTTGGGTTTCCTCAGTGGAAGTTTAACCTTTTTGGGTGGTTTGGGCCTAGGAGGATGCTTATGTTTATCTTTGGGTTTGGACCTCTTTTTTGGGCATGGCAAACCAAATTGTTCGCAAAAAGTGCCCATTTCCCTCCTATTTTGAGTTTTTTCTTTAGCCAACTGGTTTTGAATCTTATCATCTTGACAGATTTTTAAGGCTACTTTTTGAATATAAGCAATAATTTTACCATAACTTAACTACTCATAGTGTATGTTTCCGTCAGGAGATTGGTTACGAATTTTCTCCCTAACCTTATCTCCAAGTGATTTTGGAAGACCAACCAAAAACTTTTCTTTCTAGAAAGGCTGTTGACTATCTTCTCTAGTGAAGACTCTGGTAAGGAAAGTATCCCTATACCAGTGGAAGTTTCCAGTGTTTTACACTTGGGATTGGACAATAATTCAGCTGACCTATCCTTTCAAAGGGTAGGATCGCCAATAAAATGCTGAATAATTGTAAAGATTAAAGTATTGACAGCATCAGGGATAGGTTCCCATTGCTAGTGATTGGTGTTTCATCAGGTTATGTTTTAATTGTATAAAGAATTTTCGATTTTTCAGAGTCAGTAAGATAATTATCCCACCAACCTTTCAACTGACCAGAAAAGCCAGCAACCAGAATTTGAACAATTGTTTCCTTCGAATAATTGAGGGTTGTAGAATAAGCAGTTGCAACCATAGTCATATGTTGCAAAGTATTCATAACCTGGTATTCAGTTTGACCATCTATGTTCTATTCATAGATGTTATTGGCGCTAAAAGACTTACTACTTAAAGATTTCTCTTCAAGTAATAAATCTGGAGGAGTAGCGCGTTGGTAATAAAGTTTTGAAGGTTTTTTCCAATTTTGAGAAGTAACCTGCTCAATTTTTTTATCTTCAGAATTTTCCGAAAATTCATTTGTTTTTTCAAGAGCACTAATGATTCTTGATATAGAAGTCTCTTGGAGTGGAGTATCAAGAACAACAGTTTCCAAAAGTTTGAGTTTTTCATCGATTTTGTTTAAAAATTCTTCTTGAGAAGAAACAGCTTTAGGTTGAAGACTAAGCGCCTTATTAGCTTTAAATGGTTTGAAAAAAGGTTTAACTTCAGGAGTTTTTGAGACAACTTGAGAAGAAAACTCAATTGTGACTTGAGAATCTTTTTTGGTGAAAATCTTTTGACCTAAAGTCTGAAGATATTTGTTTGTATAATTTGATTGTTCCATGAGACTTTTGATGTCTCTAGGATTTAAGGCCTCATCCTTCTTCCTGGTTTTGAAAGGAGAAGCCATGAATGGTTTTCCGTTAGCATCTTGGATGCTTGAGAGTTGAAATTTTGTGTTTGGAGGTAGTTCAGATTGAACAGTCTCATTGTTTTTGAGATGCCAAAGGACATCTAAAGTTTTTCACTTAATTCTGTTTTCCAAGGGTAATCAACCTTATTTTTAACAGAGTAAGCATGAAACCAGTCAAAGAAGAATATATTTTGTTTGACCCTATTAAGAAAATCATAAAAATTTTAGATAATCTCTAATTAAGCAAGTCAAACCCTTAATAGCTTAATTAAGCACTAATCACACATAACTAGCTTAATCGAGTTTAATTAAGGGTAATTAATCGCAAGATTAATTTTTGTTAATCATGTTCTTGTATGTTAATCACTAATCATTGCTTAATCATGTTAATTAAGTTGCAAGAGCACTTAATTATATCATTAAGATTCAAATTTAGTCAACTAGACAATAAAGCTTTAATGATATCATTAAAGTAGAAAAGTAAAAGACAAGGATGCTTTATGTAAGACAAGTACTAGGGTTTGTCTAAAGTAAACCCCTTAATAAACCATTTTGTCCCCTTAATTACAATAAAAGAAAATATCTCCTTCCCCCTTAGAATGAAAAGCTACAGCTACACACACACACACACCCAACACACACACTCACTTCATTTTTTCAAACTCACAATATCTCTCTAACCTTCTCTCGTCCAAGAGGCTCTCACCTTCTTCTTCTTCTTCTTCTTCTTCTTCTTCTTCATCTTCATCTTCTTCTTCTTCATCTTCTTCTTCCTTTCTCCACCACCACCATAACCATTCCTTCTCACAAACCCTTCAAAGATCACACTTTTTAGTCTTTGGAGATAAGATCTAAACACTACAAGCCTCATTTTTAAGAGAGCTCAAGAGCTCTTATCATCCACCTTCAAAATCGCCACCACCATCACTAAGGAAGAGTCTTCTTCATCTTCTTCCTCTTCTTCAAGGATGCCATTTTCAAGCTTAGGTAGTGATCTTCACTCTTCTATTTTGTTTACTCAAGAAAGCTTGAAGCTTGGTTCTTATCATGACCAAGATCTTCAAGTGAATGCTTGAGAAAAACTCATGCTCTTCATGAGCAAAAGTTTCCTTTTTTAGCAAAAAGAGTTCATATTCTTCTTCATGAGTTGTTCTTGGTTATTTGAATGTTTGTTTCTTGAATGCCTCTAAGTTTCTATTTTTCTTTCTTGATGCATGAGATCTTGATGTTTCTTATGAGTTGTTTGATAAAGAATGATGTTCTTGGTGGTATTTTGTTTAAAGTTTGTTCCTTTTCTTATGACGAGCTTATGATTAGAAAAGTTTTATCTTTACATATTTTTCATGGTTTGATAAGACTATAAACATCCTAAAAGCTTAAAACTTTAAAAAGTTTGCTTCTTGATGCTTAAAAAGTGGCACTATTTTTATGGGTTTCACAAGGTTTCATTTTGTTTTTCTTGAAGATAAAAATATGTGTAAAAGTCTAAACTTTTTGGATCATGAAGCTTTTTAAGTCAAAAAAAATAAGAACTTGTTTCTTTGTGTCTTAGAAATCAAATCTTAAAGACAAGACCTTTCATAAAGTTTCAAGCTTTAGTCAAGAATGAAATCTATAAGTCATAAAAGTGCTAACTTGCAACTTTTAATTTATAAAGTTTATATTTTGAGTCGAATGCTGCATAAAGTGTTAACTTTTATAAAGATCAAGACTTTATAACTCTAAAGCTAATGTTTTATATCATTAGTTCATAAATTAGGAATCTTTTAGACTTTAAGCCAACTTTAAATCATAAAGTTGAGATCTTGATGGTCTTAGAATAATAAAAGTGTCAACTTTCATAAAGAATAAGACTTTTTAGTTCTAAGGTTAATATCTTGCATCATTATTTCATAAAAAATGAATCTTTGAGACAAGCTTAATCCTAGAGGCATATACTTTTTAAAGAATGAGCCTTTATAACTTCTTTATAAAGAATGGTAACTTTTATAATATTTAAGGTAACATCTTGTTATATTAATAATAAAAGCTTGAACCTTTGTAACATGAATAAGTTAAAAATCACCTTTGGTGATTAGTGAACAAGGTGTTGTTGGATTCATAAGTATGGTTATGCATTGTTATGACCCAAGGATTAGAGGGATCTTGAACTCCTTGGGAACAGAAGTATGATTAAGGCCTCTGAGCATACCATGAACCTAGGAATCACTAAGTATACTATCACAAGGCAAAGAAATAATCACCTAACTTAGTTAATTTGAACAAGTGTTCCATAAGACTTGTACCTAAGTAAAAAGTAAATTCTTATAAGGACTAAGTAACTAAAAGATCTCACACACATTCATTTTAACTATGTGATTCTCTCATGACTAAACATGGGAAATTATATGAAGGCTCATAAGATTTTTCACAAAGAATAACATAACTACAAACACCCTTTAGAGTATGAATATATGATGCCATTAAGCATGATGTATGACAAGTTTGATTCAACATTGTCTCATGATTGAATGATTGATATGATTATATGAGAATGGATATAGTTGATTGTTGGTTGAAATTTCATTATTGGCATTTTGGGGAAGCTCCGGTCTAGCCATCATGCTGCTGGATTTCCGTCAAAATTATGGACATAGTCATACTATCGAATGTTCGCATGTGTCTTGTTAATGATTGTAATGCATGTAAGATGTGGTCATAATAAAAGAAAAGAAAGAATAGGATATGACCTGTCGATCACTTCAGGGAAGTGAGACACGATGATCCATAAAGACTTAAGGAACCCTTATGGAGGAGGCAAGGGTGACATGGAGGACCCTCCAACTTAGCGGTAATTGATGAACTGGAATTTTATATACTTATTTTTCCTCATATCTAACTCACTAACCCTCTTTTGTTCATATTTGAATTGACTTGAATCATTTTCTATTAATTGGACTTTGGTTAGACTTTGATCTAATTTTCCTACACTAGCCTTAGTCTGACATTGTTTTGGTTTTCGGGCCATAACTTGAGTTATATACCTCCTTTTAGCATGATTCTTAGTTTGTAGGAAAGCTGAGAGCTAGGCCTACAACTCTTATGAAGAGATCAGAGGCTAATTCAGGAATTTTTAAGCTAGATTTGGGCCTTCAAGTGGACTCAAGAGAAGTAGATGTGGATCCTGAGCAAAGTGTACTCATTGGGCCATATCTTGGGCTATAGGAATCAAATTCAGGCAAAATTAGTGCAATTGGAAAACTGAATTCTAGGCCTACAACTTTTCTTCAGATCACTAGTGCAAATAATGGCATCTTCTAGGCCAAACATGCGGTTGAAGTTCACTGACGGATTTAGCAAAGCTGAATTAGTGTTTTTAGCATAAGTTTCCTTCAATAAGTCCAATTAATGTAATTAGTCAATTAGTGTGTTAATCATAGGTATATATAGGAGGGAACCCGAATTAAGAAAGGCTTTTGACTCATTTTTATTTTGGATCAGAATTTGAAAATAGAACTTCTTTTCTCTCTCCCTCTCTCTCTCTCTCTCTCTCTCTGTCATTTTCTCTATTGATGGAGGAGTAGATCCTTTTCTGATTCAAGACATCAAGTGAATCAATTAAACTCTTGAGGATTGGTGCATCATTCGGATGCAAGACATCAATTCGGTTTCATCTCTCCTTCTCTCATTCTTAATTTCGTGCATGAATTGGAGTTCTTCATTCTTGAATGCTGATTAGGAATGTAATCATGTCATATACTATTCAGTTGATGTATGTGGTTTGATTGCTGAAGGAGTGTGAATTATGTTTCAAATCTGAACATATGATTAGTTGCATTGGTGCTTGAAACTAATTCAATTCAATTCGATTCTAGAGGTTTCTGAATCGAATTAATTGTGTAATTGGTTGGATTCATGGAGGTTGCCATGTGAATGCTAGATTTAGATTGAGGTTTCAATTAGGTCTAAGTCTAATCACCGAATTGGAGTATTGCATATAGTTATAATCCAATGATGGAGTGTTAATTGTGTTTATCTTGTGTCTTGGATTAGATCTTTTAATTCGATTTTATCGCTCATCAATTCTGTTTTATTTTGATTTCTACATATTGCATTTCAAGTGTTTGATTAAACAATCCCCTTGCATTTTCTGATCATTTAGTGTAATCATCTTTGGGAAACGATCCGAGTTGCATCCTATACTATAGTTGTATTCGGTTTAATTTGATTGAGTGGCGATGCTCGAGTTAGTAACCAATATCAGCTTAGTCTGATTTGGTTTAGTACTGCGTGACGACGGTCACAGAATGAGCTCATGTCCAACAGCAGTCTATTTCAAAGGAAAAGTAAAGAATGTTAAGCACGTGCTAAATATGAAAGTAAAGTTAAAGAAAGACTCTGGTCTAGTCTAAGAAGTTATATAAATGTGCATGCATCTTCATTCTCTCATTTGTATTATCATGAATGTTTATACTATGCTTTCACATGTATATACTCTTATATTGTAGCTTTGAGTTTCTTTATATTATGTTTATATGAGGAAGATTAAAAGAAACCCACTTCGAGAACCTATGTTTTCAAACTCTTTAAAAATAGAACTTATGCATGCTTACTGCTTTCATAATTAAACTCGAAGTGGCTGGGACGACGACACTGACACATTAATGGTCTAGTCGGGATCCTACTGAGAAATTTTGTATTTCTCACTCCTACGTTTCCGTATCATTTTCAGACGGAGCTGATGGCATCCATGGTAGCACTTCTGACGGTACCTGATTAGATAAGATAAGGAGCTGCCATGTTTGTTCACCTAACTAAGGAGGATCGAGATAGTAGTATAGTATTTTCATTTCCTTAAGAGCCTTAGTCGGGCAGTTTATATGTAATTAAGAGCATGTAGGAAGTCATGCTACTTAATTTGGCCTATTACATAGGTGATACTTATTATGTGTAATGATGACTCCTGATTATCCAAGATTACATTATTGACTTAAGGTATTGTGTTATGTTGTTTCTATTTTGTCATAAGTCTTATTAGTAACTCAGCGATATGAGGAACAATGTCCATATGTATGCGAGTAAATAAGCGCTTAAAGGCTCAATTTTCAAGCATAAAGGTTTTACAAAAAAAAAAAAAAATCTACAAGCTATTTTCGTATATTACACTAATTTTAACTAAAAGAACTTCCCCCTAATTAAGAGTAACAACTAGTAATGCCATAAAATGATTTAAGAATAGTATGGTATTATTAGGTGTAACACCCTCCCAAGTACAGTACTATGCTTAAGTCATAGTACCACACCCTAGAGTTGTTACTGTTACCTGAACGGACCTTTTCTAACAGGACAGTAACTTCAGCCATCTTTGGAACTTCTTGAACTATCTGGAGATAACACAGAAATAGGAGTGAGAATTACAAATTCTCAGTAGGATTCTCTATAATACACATATAATGTCATCATTGTCATCTCCAGTTTGCTTCGGTTTATTATGAAAAAGGTGAACCTGCTATACAAACTGTTTAATTTTACATTTTGAAAAATATATATATTATCCGAAGCAAAATTCATTTTACTCATACACTTGGCATTTGGAAGAGCCCATACAATTCAAATCATGAATACTGATTGCAACATAATGAAATATAATAGCATCAATACACTGGAAACATAACATCTACTTATAACTTTACTTGTACTTGAATGCATGCATATACATAAAAATTTACTTCTCTTTCTTCATCTTTCTTTTCATCATAAAATCTTTACATGCCACATTCCAGAGTATGATCGCCATGTCATACCCCATCAGAGCGTGATCGCCATGTCACGTTCCTTAGGAATATGGGATTTTCATTCGATGCTTACACTAGCTGGGTCATGCCATGCCTCATGTAAGTTCTATCCCCTGTACTCACACTAGCTGGGTCGATGCCATGTCTCATATAAGTGGGGTGCTTGCACATGCTTTAATCTTTAGTTTTTAGTCTTTAGTCTTTAGCCTTTAGCCTTTACTGCCCTTGGGTAGCTTGGCCTTGGAGTGAGCTCGTCAGCTCCACCCGTGACCGTCATCACACCAACTCACCCATAAGGGGACCCACTGCCTCTTGGTTGGAGGGATCTCATTCTGGCCACGTGCCTCTAATTGAAGGGATCTCTTCTAGTCACGTGCCTCAAAATGAGGGATCTCATCTGACCACATGCCTTCAATATAGAGGGATCTCATCTGACCACGTGCCTCCAACATAGAGGGACCCAAGTTTTAGCTGCCTTCACAAGGAGGGACCCAATGTGCAACTGCCTCTAGGTGAAGGGACCCGTATCATTATCATTTAACTGCCTTCACAGGGAGGGATCTCAAATAACTGCCTCCGAGTGAAGGGACCTACATTCAATATATTCACATTCTTTTATTCTCATGCATAATCAAGCATAGACATCGAGATGTACTCATACATATGCTTCATGTTTTATTCTCATATACCTCATATCATACTACTTCATGATTTATTCTCATATCATACTTATACCAGTCTTGTATATAAACATTCCGAGTTTCATAGACTTCTGCCGTAAATTCGGCAGCATAACGGATCAGCTCCGTTTCCCCATGAATAGTGCCAGCTCTCACGGACAAATCAATCACAGTAGTATAATAAATCTTAATATATCGATCAGGGTAAAACTTGCAATCCTCAACTCAAACCATATATGTCCACTAACACTTGTGAAATCGTTAATTTGGTCATTTTGCCAATTCTGTCCAGTTTTGCCCTGATTTTGCGTAATCCACCTTTACCTCTATTCAACTCATTAAAACCTGAATTTTGGATATGTCATAGATCTATATGTCTACTTTCTAAACTCTTTGGTCCCATATCATTTTGATTTATATAACTCAAGATATTCAAATTTTCCCTAAGCCTATTCAGTCACTGGCCCGAATTACACTCCTAGAAGTATAAATTCACTAAAAATCGAAACTAAGCTTAAATCATACAAAATTGGTGTCATATCAAAGCTAACAGGACAACCTTTCATTTATAAAAGTTTCACTTCATTTGCTTTAGTATAGCTCGAGTTATAAGTCTTGAAATTCCACTTTTTTGAACTACTCTGTTTTGGCTTGGTTTGGACATAGGATAAATTCCTTGAATCACTGGGAACAATTGGGACCATAACAAACTTGGAATTCCATATTGGGATGTTCCCCTATGTGTCAGCTTTCTAACAAAGTTGGTGTCACTGGATTTGGAGATGTGTAGGCAAGTTACACCCTCCTCAAGTCACCTTGCCCGGATAAAGGTCTTGGTTCCTAGGTTAACATTCAAAAATTCATATCTCTCTCAATACTAATCCAATGGCCTTATATTATATATATATGGAAAGCTCTAAATGTCTACTTTCATCTAAAAATAGTTTCATTGGATTTAACTGGATGTAGGCAGAGCCGTATGCTCTGCCATACGGACTGCTGTGGAGCTTCTCACTTAGACAACATTCCAAACCTTCACTTCTCCTAGTTTTCTTCTTCTAACCTTAATTACAACTCAATATTTCATATAAATCCAACCATGATCCATCATATACATCCAATATATCATCAAATAATTGAAGAAAAGTGGAATCTCATACAACCACAGTTCAGAGAAATCAATAATAGAAAGTGAATCCTACCTCTTTGGAGTGTGATCTTGCTAGGTGTTGAAGCTTGAGTTGATAGAACCTTGCTAGGAGAGTCTAATTTAAATACATGAGAGTAGTTGAAATTGTGGTGTTGATTGGTTGGAGTTTTGTGGTTGAAGTTCGGCCATGTCTCCCACTTTTGTGGCTAAATTGCTCTCCACATCGTCTTAAAAGTGAGACTCGCTTCCATTCTATTTGAACTCGGAAATCGTCTCGATTCTGCTTAAAGTCAGAACTCATTCCATTTGGAGCTGAAGCCGAATGTCGGAACTCGTCCCATCTTATTTGTGACTTGAGGAAATCTTGTCTGGTTTATTCGAGACTTGGAAGCAAGGTCGGATGTCGGAAGTCATGCAGCTTACAATCATATAATCTCGAAACTCCCATTCAAACTCGGGAACAACAACAGAAATAGAAAGCTTCTGGGAATAAACTCGGAGATCGGAACTCGTGTATAACTGGAAATCAACTCAAATTCGAACTCATGTCCATTGAGTTCAACTCTAAGGTCGAAACTTGTTATATTAAAATTGTAGGTCGGCACTTGCACCATTGTGTTAAAGTATCAACTTGGGGTCAAGTCGGAAGTCGAAATGGAGATGCTGGGTTAAGCTCAGAACTAGGGAATTCGGAATCATAATATCAAACCCAAATACTTAAACCCGGAAGTCAGTATTTTATATACAGTGTGTTTGAGACTCTAAGTCGGAGGTTGGAACTCGCATATATCTTGCTCGAAACTTGGAGATAAATTATGAGATCAGAAATCGGGTATGTTTTCTTTGAGACATGAAGTCGGATATCGGTAATCACGTCCATGTTGTTTGGACTTGAAGGTTAAGTCGGGGAGTAGGAAATTATGCCCAATATACTTTAACTCGAAGTCGGATATAAGCCACTCCATATAACTTGAAACTAGAACATGAAGTCGGAAATCAGGAATAATCAAAATTGAAGATTAAATCGGAAATCAAACAGGACATGAAGTCGGAAATTGTGCAAGACGAACTCAGAACTCGTAAATTATCCCACTTCGTGTGAAATTCGAAGATAAAGTCGGAAATCATGTAAACTTGAAGGTAAAGTCGGAAATCGGGATGTTACATTAGGATGTTACAATTCAACTCCTTGATTCGGATCTTGTCGAGAACATGAGGTAGATTCAGGAACTAAATGGCACCAGGACCAATCTCCTTGCACTTTAGTAGAAATTAAGGCTTATATTATATGCTAACCAAGCTATGTCTGCTCTTAAATTGCTTGTCGCATCTGTAGATTGTGCTGGAGTGCTGGAGGTAATGATGATTTGCAGCATTTGCTGGAAAGTTAGAATGTCCATATCAAAGAATAGAAGGTCTTTAAAAATGAAAGCATTATTTAGGTAGTACTATCAAAGTACTAACTTTCAGGCTTCAATGGAGCCATACTACCATATGATTCATGAAATTAGCTTCAAATGAACGTTTAAGGTTTTGCAGCTGAGGACGTTTCTATCTCTTAGCAATGCAAAAAGGTAACATATCAGCAAACTGTTTCTATCTCTTAAAACTCTTTAGTGCCTTATGAATTTCCTACTTGATTCTTTTATATTCAATTGACCTCAAATTATTGAAAGCTAGTTTGAGTTTGTTGTCGATTAAAAAGTTGTTGCACATGTGCTCCGTTTCTCTGCTAAGGTTTTGGTTTGTCTCTTTCCTTCCCCATTGTGATGGGCTTCCGACCATCATCTAAGCCAAGTTTGTCTTGTGAGGTTATGGGGTGTGACGCTATAGGTGACAGGAGCCCATGTGAGGATCAATTGCTCTCTTTCTCTATTTTTGCAAGAATTTTCCATGATATTACTTTGTCCTTATTGCATGGGAATGTCAATAATTGTGGGATGGTTTTCGAGAATGACTTCACATCTAATGTGACCATCAATAAGGACATTGTTCCTATGCAACATTTGTCGAGGAGTTAAGCACATGTGGAAGCTGAATTAATTGCTGAGATATGCAGGGATTTGGGCTTCGAGGAGCTAGAATTGAGTATAAATTTGGAGTATTTGGAATTAGGCCCTTTGGACTGTTAACATGTGAAAAGCCCAATTTTTAACATAGACTATGAAAATAATCATGTGGATAATGAGTCTGAGTCTCACAAGAATAGAGACAAGGTAGGATACAAAGAATAGACTGTGCAAATAAAGCCTTATTGAGATGAATACTTTTGTTTGGTGTTAGTGTAAGTTGTTTGTGTAAGCTTTATTTTATTGTGTTCTGCTCTTTACAAGAGATTTTTGGGTACGTGTAGGAGCTTTCTTATCATTGAGATACTATGATGTAATGCCCGCTTCATTCTTGATGAATGTCAAGCTCTTATTCAATTATTGAAAAAATAAACTTGTTTTAGAACTTCTTATTAAAACTTGATAAGAAGTTGATAGTACTTGTTATTAGAACTTGATGTTAACTTGTGGAGTTTTGTGGTACCTATCATTATAACTTAAAGATATTTGCTATGTAGGAAATTATGTTCAGACTTAAGTTATTTTCCATACTATGTGACGCAATGGTATTTACTATGCGGGAATTGTTTGCTACTCTATGAAGGTAGATTTTGTATTAGTAATTTAGTAAGCTTAATGCCATTACCTTCTTCCCTGGTAGCAAAACTTCAACTATAGTGTAGTTTCTTTTAAACAACCAATTGGCTAATGGTAACAATTTATTTGTTACCAATACTGTTATGTATTAACTTTTAATGAGAGACAAGATCCTTGTTACAATGCTAGTTTTGATAGCAAGAGCCAAGTAAGCACCAATAAAGTATAACATGTTTGAAGATGTTGGATTAAGGCCCTTTGGCAAACTAAGTCTCAATACAAGTGGTGTCAGCTAAAAGGTTATGGTAGCTAAGAGTAAAGCTAAGCGGTTTAGGAACAGCCAAGAAGAAAAGAAAAGAAAAGAAAACAAAACGAAAGAAATGTGTCTTTAAGAAAAGGGCCTTTAAGCCTATGAACAGAGTTGGCAATAAAGATGTTGATAGTATTAAGTCTTAAGAGGATGAATCAGATCTTAGGGAAGAGGCTAGGAGAACTTAGAAGCTTAGGAAACATATTAGTTCGGTAGTTGAAAATTAGGGTGATGTTATAGCTGCTTTTATGAAAGGCAAAGAAGTTGAAAATGATGGTCTCAAGCAGAGAAAAAGGATAAGGAGTAGAAAAAGAGAAATGCTACTTGCTAGATGTCTCATTAGGAATCTACTTATCATATTGTGGTTGCTCCAAGTAGTGTTGTCCCAAATATTCATAGATAGTGGAGTATGGGGTCTTATTCATGTCTTAAGTGGTTTCCTTTTTGTGCTTATCTTAGTGTGCCTAAGCTTGTTTTTAGCTTGGTTTTGTTTGCCTTGTGTGGCTTGTGCAGGGTTTATTTGGCCATTCTTTGCATTATAGCATCTTTCATGTTTTGTTTCTTTGCTCCTTTTATTGGTGAGAGTCATGAGCATTTCCTTAATTATTAGGAAGAAAAAGTCTCAATACAAGTGTTTTCCATAACCATTGCACAAGTTGCTCAAATATTTTAGTAAACATACATGGATGTAAGTTTACACTTGTATCAATAGAACAAGTACCTTTTATTTAAAAGTGGCCCTTTAATGCCTAGCTCTTCACTTCATAGTAGAATTATAGAAAGGAAGAAAAGATAAAGATACGACATTTTTACTCTCCTAGAAAATTATTTTGGAATATAAGAAAAGTACTTATTAGATTTTTGCCAGTTTTTTGCTTTTAACTTGATTTTTTTAATTAATTATATGCAATGACATGAGGCATTTTTTCTTTCGAGTTTTCAGGTCTTTTTTATTTTTTAAGCAATTAATATAGCAAACCAAATTTAAATGGCTCAGGGAGCATTTACTCCCCAGCAAGCCTTAATAGAACATTTAAAAAACAAATGGACAAAGTTTCCCTTGAAATTAGGGCACTAGCCAAGAAATATACTTGTATTTACCTAAAACAATACACAAGCTCCTTGTAACAAGTTAATATATGCAATCTAGACATCCAAACATTACTTGGCTATCTAATAAAAATACGCCTATATACTTCTAATGGATAATGGGGAAGTAAGATTCTGCCTATTGTCTATGGAGCTCTTCTAAAATCACTTATATATAAATGTATTTCAAAATATATAGTTATCTCGAAGTACATCAAATGCCCACAATATAGAGTGTAGGACTCACCAACAAAAAAAAGATATGTAGACTCTAACACCAGCATGGGTTTCCCAAAATTAACATAGTAAATAAGCTAAATAATAACTCATACAAAATCACCATAACTAAATATTAGTTAACAACATGTTAGAATTCAAAATTTACAGTCGACACAATGTAACATATCCAAGATTCAAGAGCTGGCCCCCAAATGCTTTATGATCCATGGTACTTTGTTCCTAGAAGGTCAAATCGTCAATATACCAAAATCCAAATCTTATACCAATTCATCATACTGATTAGAGTTCAGAAAATAATTCTAAAGTTACCTATCCCATTGTCATGCTAGTAAACAACATAAATAATGTGAATATCTTTCAAAAATCCAATAAGGATACCAAATAAAACAAAATACAATTTAACATTCAATAAATCAGAACCCATAATTAGCATATATCTACAAAAGTAAAGACATTAAAACAGATTATAGATATACTATCACTCATAGTACAAAGCCTAGAAGAGGTGGCACAAAATGTAAGGTTTAGAGTCAACGTAGAGATTCGTTGGAGTATATAATACAATAAACACCATGTATGGAGCTCATCAATGAAATTTTAGCCCCCATTTTTACCCCTATAACAGATACACCCTAAACATATATACAAGGCATATACAAACAAGTGACTACTAAATCATAGGCATGTCACTACAAAAAATGTTGTTTATTGTGGTGGTTTAATTATGGCGGTTCTTTTAGACTGCCATAATTTTTTGTATATTTCGGTAGTTTTAGAACTGCCATACTTTTAAATGTAAAAAATGACAATTTTACTGAAAAATAAGCGGTTTGCAACTGCCCTAATTTTAAAATTTTTCATTTTCACCTATTTATTCCCAAACTTAACCATAATCTTCTTGTTGTCCTCATTTTTCATTTTTCCATAGTCTACTCTTCATTGCTGTGACCTTGTCTTTCTTACTCAACATCCTTATCTCACCACCTACCATTCATTTGCCAATTATTCTACTGACTGCGAGCCATAATGTAGGGGGAGTGATAGAGCATAGTGTCACATGTAACATCCATCGAAATTTTCTTATTGTTTTTCGTCCGATTGTTCGATTTTTATCGAATAATTGAGATTAATTAAAATTTGACTAAATATTTATTTAGGATCAATTAACTAGCAATTAATTGAGTTTAGATATGAGGAAATTAGGTTAGAAGTATAGAAGTTTTCATAAAAATTTTCTTGAAATCGATTTATCGATTTAAAGGAAATTGGTAAGATTACAGTATTTTAAACTGTCGGAACCGAACCAATAGGATTTTCAACTCATTAACCCTACCTTAAGTGGCTGAGAACTCAGCCACTTAACCCCTAAAAATGGCGCAACTTTGGCCACAAGAAAGGAGGAATGTTGGCTGAAATTCAGCCTTGCATTTTTTAACCAATCATGTTGCAAGAAGCCAACTACCACCTTAAGTTTATATGACTCATTTCTTTCTCTCCTTTAGCCCCATTTTCTGTGCTGCCTTCTCCCCTTTTTCAGCTCTCTTCTTCTCTTCTCCACTCACTCAACTCTATCAAACCATCAAGCCCAACCAAGTTTTGTTCATCCAACCTCCAAAATCAAGCCAAATCATACATAACAACAGGTAGAGATTTAATTCTTGTCTTGATTTTCTGATTGTGGGTGGCTGGTAGTGGTTTATTTTCTCAATTCTTGATGTGATGATTGAGTGAAAATAATGATATTTGGCTGGTTTGTTGGCTGTTTGTGGTGTTGAATTCGAATAGGAAGCAAGAAAGGATGGAAATAGGAAGAGCTGAGGGACTGGAGAACCAAAAACGCTCGGCAGTCCGTACGGCGGAGTATACGACTCCACCTACAGCCTATTAAATTTGATGAAACAATTTTTATATGAAACTAGACATTCAGGGATTTCCATAAATATATATATGAAGCCATTGGATCAGTATTGAGAGAGATATGAATTTTTGAAGTTCGACCTGGGTTTTTGATTTTGATTCTAGGCAGACTGGATTGTTCAGGATAGAACTCGCCCTATACTACTTGGAATTGAATGAAACCAACTTTGTTAGAAAGCTTACACATAGGAGAATATCTCATTAAAATTTTAGAGTTAGATAAGATCCTGTTTTCTCCCAGTGATCCAATAAAGTTGCCCTATGTCCAAATCAGGCCACAATAGGGCAGTTCAGGAAGGTCCAATTTCGGGGCTTATAACTCGAGCCCTACTAAGGCAAATGGAATGGTACTTTTTGTAAATGAAAGGTTTCCTATTAGATTTAATATGAGACCAATTTTGTATAATTTGAATCAGTTTTCGATTTTTAGTGGATTTTTATTTTTAAGTGTATAATTCTGGCCAGCTGCAGGGCAGGCTAGGATAAAATCTAAATAACTTGAGTTATATTTATCAAATTTAGATGGGACTAAAGAGTTTAGAAAATAGACACATAACACTTTAACATATCCAAAATTGAGGTCTAGATGAGTTAAATAGAAATTATGGCCCGATTTATAAAAATCAGGTTGAATGCAAGTATTGAGACAACAACCATGTTTTAATTTCAATAATTGTGCCATGAATTGATGTTTGAAATATGAATGAACTATGTTGATTCCTATGAGAAATTGGTTCTGAGTACTGGCACTATTCATGAGGAAGTGGGCACGTTCTATTATGCCGCCAAAATTTCGGTAAAGTTTATGCATGAGTTATGATATACATGTAAATACATGTGCATTTTCAAGAAAATTATAAAGGTTATGTCATGATGAACATGAAGAACATGTTATGATGAAAGTTCCATAATACTTGGACCAGCCCCGGAATAAAGTTAAGGGGAATAGATTGGTGGGAAGGTCGGGAAAAGTAAACCCGGCATTCTTATACAGGAGCGAGCTCGATCCTGAAAAGCAGACTATTACCCAGGAGTCTAAAGTGGCCAAGAACTCCCAGGGGACCAAGTAATGGAAAAGTTTATGAAGAAAGGTTTAAGAATAAGTTTTGCATGATTACATTAAATACATGATTACATTGAACAGTCATTACAAGTTGTTTACAGTTTGTCTGTTATGTTTACTTACTGCTGTATGTTCATTTGTTCTGCTCATTATTCTATGTTTTACTGTTAGTAGTCTATTCTGTTTCTTATGCTGTCTTAAGTAAAACTGAACCTTGCCTCGAACTAGACGTTTTCTTAAACTTATTAAATATGAATAGTTCAGCTTTATCCCATGCTTTTATAATTAAATAAAAATCGAGGCAACTGAAAATGAATGTGACGTCAGTTAAACACCATACGTGAACCCTACTGAGAATTTCCTAAATTCTCACCACCCTGGTATTTCCGCATCATTCTCAGACGGTGATGATGGACTCAACGGCCACTCTCTCTATTGAGCTCCCTGACCTGCAGCTTTACCAGGACCCCGAGTTGGACTCGTTGTACATAGCTGGCTCCTGCCATTTTACATCTCTACTTTTTGCAATAGGAATTCTGTTGCTCCCTTATTTCACTCTGCTTTTGAAGCATATATATAAACTGAAGCGTTGGCTTCCAACTTACTTATGTATATTTATACAGCTGATGATATATTACCTATCTTCATTCGTTT
This sequence comes from Pterocarpus macrocarpus, assembly GCA_031439585.1. Classification (NCBI taxonomy): domain Eukaryota; kingdom Viridiplantae; phylum Streptophyta; class Magnoliopsida; order Fabales; family Fabaceae; genus Pterocarpus; species Pterocarpus macrocarpus. Next base: position 55,873,760 of record CM062522.1, read on the forward strand.
CTGCGGTGCTTTTTATTAAATTATGTCACGTTCTATAATGCTGATCACGTTTATTAGGTACAGCGCGCCATTTCGTAGGTATAGTCATAAAAAATATACATATAATAGAGAAAAAGAGGATATAATATAATGAATACTGCTATAGACGGAATACTAACACGGTAATGCAACCTATCCAATTTCATGCTATGACTTAAGTATAACATTAAATTCGTAAGGTGTTACATCATGACCCAACCCGGGCCGTGACTGGAGCATAGGGGACGGGTCCTATAGTAAGCCTCGATCACATAATTTCTTAAAAATTTTGGCAGAGTCTCCTTTGTATTCAAGACTATTCCCAAATACAGATCCTCTTCCTGCACAAAAGAAACACAAACACACAATTCATTGGGGATCCAGGCATTCTCAGAATGCACCCCACAACACACAGTATAAAAGTAGAATATATAATTACAATTATTCATCCAAAATACATAGTTTTAATTCTTTAGAAAACCAATCCTTTTAAACAACTTTAATTCAAACACATGATTCCAATCCTTTAGGAAATCCAACAATTTTGCTAAACATAAATAAAATACAACCACAACAACAATCAGGACAAGGCCAGACCCTGCCTGTAGTATCATGGAGCTACAACAATCTAAGAATTTTCCAAACTTAAGCAATTTACAAAGATGCCCTTGAACAAAGAAGGGCTCACCCACGCTATTCAGAAGTCATTAATGCGGACCAAAGGATTAAATCCTACTTGAACACCTGAAACTGAAAAGAAAAGGAAACAACAGGGTAAGTTTATGAAACTCAGTGAGAGATAGAATGTCCCTAACCCACATGAGATAATGTGCAAACTTATAGATTTTTAAAGTAATACAATAATATGTATAATAAAACCAAAATAGAACTCTTAATCAAACATTATCCAAATTTCCTTTTTCCAAAAACATAGAGTCCATCTATTCTAGGATAATTAGGCAGGAATCACACTTAGGTGGCCCTTCCTTCGTGTGAATCCCGTAATCAGGCACGCACCACTATTAGAGTGGCTGTGAATATTAGGCATGCATGCTATATGTATGGCTGTGAATATCAGGCATGCACCATTCCCTTGAGTGTCTGTGAAATTCATAATTCAAGGTGCACCAGGGCTAACGTATACTGCCGTTAGTAGGCAGATCTTAGTCTAGACTTCCAAAGTCTTTCCTTTTCATTATACATAACATATACTAATGATTCTCATAAAACATACCAATATATCATAAATAAAACATAAAATCATATCCTCAGAGAAAATAAAGCTTTATTCAGAAAACCTTTCATTTCATATCTTACTAAGTCATTCACAATTCAGATGCGGAGCAAATCCATACCACGCTATAGACCATTAAGTATATCAAATCATTTCAAAATAAGATTCATTTTCCAAAGTTTAATAGGAAACCAATATAACAACAATTACTATACTTTTTTAAAATCGTGTCATTGTCTCATGTGGTAAATTTTGAATAAATAGGCTACCAAGTTTAAATCAAGATTCTAAGATATACCAAATCATTTGCACACACATATACACACTCACATATATATATACACATATACAAAATATATTGGAAGCTAAGATAGAGATAAAATATCTACTCACAGTTCACTAGCCCAAAGGTAAAATTCAATCCTACGGAGTTTCAGGGCTCATATAGCGGTCATTGGAGCCACCTAGCACCACAATTTCGATAGATTTACCAACCATCAGTTGTTGACACAAGGAATTAACGCTAACCACTCCCAAAACATAAAATCCCCCAATTCCTAGCTTGGGGTTCAAGAACTTCAATCTAAGTAGAGATTCAAATTTCTCGAAAAAGGAAGGAGGAAGGATGTTAGGATTTACCTTTGGGAAGCCAATGGGAGCAAGAATGGTGGTGGATTTTCGAGTTCTTCCTCCTGCAAGCTCCAAGCTCATCCATAGTGGAGGTAGAGAGAGAAAGAGAGAGAGAGAGAGAGTGAGTGAAAGAGAGAGAGTGTGAGACAGATTAATGATGATTTTAGGTAGATTGAAGTATTTAATCAGTGTTTTGAAGTGGGTTTAGTGTAAAGATTGGATATGGAGGTGTTAGGGTGAGGTTAGGGTGAGTTTAGAGAAAGAAAGAGACGTTTTGGGGTTTTAGAGAAAGAAGAAATTGCGAGAAATGAGAGAAAGAACATCCTAGAACGTTATATAGGCGGATGGTAATCGATTACAACTCCTTGTAATCGATTACAAGACTATGTAATCGATTACCAAAGAGCATCAAGAACCTAAGAACCCATTCAGCCATATGTAATCGATTACATAATCAATTACAAGTGAAGAAAACTTTATCTTGGTATACCATCAGTCACTGGTAATCGATTACAAGCCCCTTATAATCATACACTTATTTACATTTCTTAAAACTTTAAAACATAAATGTAAATAAGGAAATACCCCTCATTTGGATTCAATAAAAATATCCAAAAATTCAAAATCCTTAGGATTCAGAATCCAACTTTTGGGTTTTAGTTCAAATATCTGAAAACTCACATTTTTATAAACCAGTGGATTGAAATCGAAGGATTTACCCATTCCCTAAAATTCATTAAAAATCCTTCTTCGACTTGTTGATACCGAGGGAACCATTATTGGGACTTTTGATCTTAAGAAAATGTCTCAGTCCTATAGCCCTCCAAGGATGGATAGGGTTCAGATTCAGAATTTTCAGGACCCGATATCGACGGATCATTGCAACTCACACTGGGGTATTACACATAGAGGCGAAGAAGAGCTTCATGGTAATAGGGGCTGTCGCAGGCTGTAGGAGGGTGCTGGAGAAGACAGTGTCAAAGTTGCTATGCTTAAGGGGGATGAGAAGGAGATGGTGGCGCAACAAGGAGAGGAGGGGGCAGTGTGAAACCTAAGAAATTGAAGCAAAAACAAGAGAAAGAGTAAGAAGAAGAGGAAGGTAATGCAAAGATGTAGGTGTTTTCAATTAATCGTATAAGGATAATGATTAAGGGGGAAGATCTTGATTTGTATGTTTCTCAGGAAGCGATTTTGGCCATCAACAAAGTTGCGATGTATTTTTCTATTCTTAGATTTTTTGGTTTTTCTCGTTAGGCTTTTTTCATTTTTTGTGGTTTTTTAAAAAATTAATTATAATTATTTTTCATTTCCTTGCAGGAGATTTTCCTTGAAAGTTCATGCAGGATGCTTGTGTTCATTGGTTTGGCTCTTAAAGGGTTTTTCCCTTTTCATTTTGTTTCTTGTTCTTCTATTATGGGGTTTTTTTTATGTTCTTATTGTGCTTCCTATGCAGAAACTATTTTGGATCTAATTGAGTGTCTGCTATAACAGATTGGTAAGAAGACTATTTCAAATGTCTATGCACGGAAAATTCCAAGGAAGTCATTTTGTAACGAGGTTGTGAAAGTTCCAAGTTCCACTAGTGGAGAGCTTTCCGATGTAAGGGAATAGCTATAACTATAACTATATACCATATCAGTAATTATGTTTTTAATTACTCTGTCTTTTCGTACATTCTATTATTTCACAATGTTCCTCTAAATCACTATTTATGAGTTGAAATGTACAAAAATGGTTTCATTGAGACTATTATTAAGTATATGAATATGAATATATTTGCAAGTTGAGGATAGTTCTTTTTTGCATTGGAATCTTGGGGATTTAGGTTCTGATATATTCAAAGTTAAGTAGCAAAATTTGATCAAATAGGTTCAGTTCTTGTGTTTCCACCTTCAAAACATATTTCAATTAGAGTATCTAATCTAACCATTTGGCATGCATATACTAAAGATATAACCTTATAATTATTTTTTCTGATATGGTTTTCCTCAAGTTTCAGTTTTATAGTTAGTGTTAAACTTTTCAATCTTATCTAGTATTTTCTTCTATTGTGATAGCTTAGGTGATTAATAATATTTTTTTGTACTTGTTTTTTATATTTTGAATCCATTTGATTTAGACTAAACTTCAAATTGTGGTTCTTCTTGAGAAGAAATGGAACAACATGGAAAAGAATGCAAAAAGAAAATGAGCAGCTTATGATTTGTTAGATGCAATATATATTTATTAATGCTATCTATTTTTTACCTCAATGTGCAGTATCTTTGTTTTATAGTTTTACTATTGCCTAGTAAGCCTTGTCATCCCTTTTCACTTCTTCCTTCTAAGATCCTTTTTTTGTGTGGAGGTTATAGTTCTAGGTGCTATCATCTAACTATGTGAAGAACTATTCAAATTTTTGGGCTATCACAAAATATTAATATTAACTATTACGTAGGCCTTGAATATTGTAGCATGGTGATAGAGACCATTATTGAACTCAACAATAACTAAGCAAAAAAACAAGAGTTATATATTAAAGAAACACTTTTTCGTAGAAACACTAAATAATATAAACTTATTCTTGCTTTGGTTGCATTTTTCTTGTATCTCTAGTTTATTTATAATGAGTGCACTTACTCCAATTAAATTTTACTATAGGTATGGTTGTCTTTACCATGGCTAAAACAGGTACTTTGACAAAGGGACAAAAAGAAAATGGTAGCCATTTTGGTAAGTCTTTTAGTTTCACTTTGTGCATTTTATTTCCTTGTTTTGGAATTTTGTGAATTCTGTTTGATTAGGTATAATAAGATAGTTGCTTTGTAGTTCTTCAAGTATGTTCTTTTGGGTTTACAAAGAAGCAATATCAACCACTCCTCCAAGGCTGCCAAGGAGAGGGCAATGCTCAAGATAATGTTGAGTTCATAATGAATGTGATGATGATAGATTGAGGATCATGTATATTGTTTTGACACTGGAATGGTATGGTTAGTTATAGTATTTAGCACTGGCAATATGTTCAATTGAACCTAGTGTTTATGGCTTCTATGTTCTGTTTTGGAGACAGCTTTAATAATTTTTGTGTAAATGTTTGGTCTCATCTGAACAAATTGACGCCTCTTTTAGTTAAACTACATTTAGCAACAAGATGGCTAACATAAAAATATGGATTCTTGTTCAATGTCCTTTACTCATATTAAAAATATGGGAAATGTGAGGCTTATAGACCTCTTAAGTAAGCTAAAATCCTTTTGTGATAGCTTGCTGTCTTGTTCATTATTTTATGTTTGTTTTCACTTGTTTCTATTGCTGCTACTACTTCCTGCAGCTTCGTTCTAACCTTCTAATTAAATTCCTAAGGCAATTGTTTGCCCACACGTGTGTGTTTTTAGTTTAGTCATTGAATAGCACTTCTTGTCTCATTATAACCTGTTATTTTATTCTAACCCTTTATATCCTACATTACCCAAATGGTATAAGCAAGTATCTTTTATAACATGACTCAAAAGAATGCTATTAACTCTAAAAAGACAAAGTGCAAACCATTTCTTAGGCATTATGGAGTAGCATATATATATATATATACACACACATAGCTTAAAAGTTAGATCTATTAATGTATAAATACAACTAAAGGTTCCATTTAGGTGTCATTAACAATGTTTTACCTGTATGACTAAATCTTGAATGTTTTGATTATCTTTTTTTGTTATTATGAGAATTACGGTGAGTATGTTCTCTATGGATCTCATTCCTATGTCATGTTGTCAACTTGATAAGCTTTATTTTTTGAAAAAGAATTGATGTTGTTAAACTCCAAGGTTATTTAGTTCATTTTTTATTCAAAAGGTTATGATATAAATTTTATCTTATCCTGCATTGTTATACTTTTAAGTTCATATGCTTCTAATTTATGTTGCTGTGAATATATGTACTTTCAGCAAAAAAGTTCAAGTACTTTTTGGTCTCTGGAAATATAATGATGCATTTGTTGAATTTGCAATTGATGGAGCATATATTGATAGAGCCAAATGAGTTGAACAAATACAAGGTCAAGGTCCCCTTCATGGTGAGAAGTGTTATTAGGACCATCCTTGTGGTGCTTTTGTCAAGTGTGTGCAGCATGCTCAAGATTCAGAAGCGTGGACTCATGGACAAATTAAATTTTTAGTAAAGGATAAAGTGTAGTTTTATTATTGTATAAATAAATACATGATACCAAATATCCATTAGCTCATTATACTTGTTATTATTGTGTAAGTGAAAAGAGTTGGCATGTTATTAGTTTAGTAATTTTATTTTTCAAAGTTGTACTAAAAATTGCGGCAGTTGGAATTGCCATAATTACCAATTTTTTAAAATAGTTTTAGTGCAAATTGTGGTGGTTTGAATCGCCGTAATAACTCACTCTTTTTGTAGTTGTATTGCAAATTGAGGCAATTTTGAATAAACAACCATAATTTACCTAATGACAAATGCAATTATGGCGGTTTTTAGAACTACCATTCATGTAAAATACGGCAATTAAACCGCCATAACTTGCAAAATTCACTGACATTTTTTACCTTCTTTTTTGTAATGTGCTTATTTGTCATATTTGAGTTATTTATACATTTATAATATGTTTAGATTTAGCTATTCATATAATTACAATTTTTAAAATTTAATTGATTATAAATTGGAGTGGTACTCTAGGACCTGTAATTGATTACTAGTTCCTCTGGACGTTTGCAAGCTAAATTTTTCCTAGTGGTAATCGATTATCTGGAGTGGTAATCTATTACCATATCTAGGCTCATGTTCATCGATTACCATGGTTGGTAATCGATTATTAAAGGGCTATATATAGCCGAGGATGCACTCTTTCTCCTCATTTTCAGGTTTTCCTTCTCTTTCTACCCCTGATACTCTCTCCTTTCTCAAAAACCCTTTCCTTCTTGTCTTTTGCCTCCATTTCAAATCCTTTCATCCAAATCCACACCAACTATACATTATATCCCTCTTATAACATTAATCTTTAACTCAAATTCTTATTCCCTTCCTCCAACATCATCCTTGTGGGGATTTGAAGTTGAGGAGGTTACACCAAGGCACCCACGTGTCTCCTATTCCCTTTTCACTCAAGGGGTAAATCTCTAAACATATTTTCTTCTTCCTTAACATAGACTTTGGATTCTTTCACTTTAATGGGACCTTAGTGAAATTTGGTGAACTTAGGCTTATGAACCATGGGGGTTTAGGTATTGAGTTACTAAATGATGAATTCTAACTAATGTATATTGTTGTGCCTACATTATTGGTGTTAGATTCTCCTAAGGACTACCCTATTGGCCCCATAGCTCTGTAAAGTTGAAAATTCCACCATTAGAATAAGTTTGAAAGTAGATAATATATTCATACATTGAGTTTCTAGCATAATTACCATAAATATATATATTTGCAAATGATGAATTATGTTATTGAAATTATGCATTAGCTTTGGATAACTTGAATTGAGAAGTGAATTCTTTTTCTTAGTTATGCTTCAAGCAAAAACCAACACATGAGATAATGAGGGTTTTATATGAGATAATGATAATGCTTTATGTAATGAATACCACAGAAAATGTTTTATGAATGCCTAGCATGAATTTATTTTTGGATTAGTTCTAGGCTCCTTGAATTTATATTTATGTTGCTATTTCAAGAATTGGATTATGAGTACATCTATCACTGGAATCGGAAAGGTTTTCTTGGGAAAGTTTATGATAGGATCTGTATGCCAATGACAATAGATGTTAGGCTGGGTGCACCTTGTCTTGTCTTGATCTTGTGGCTACTCACGGGAAGGTTCACACTTGTTTTCAGGGCCAGTTGATGAGGTGATTCTTGCCTATTTTCAAAGTCACATGAAGGAAAGGCCACCTGAGTGTGATTTCTATCCATTTATCCTAAATTAGATGGCTTCCTACTTGTTTTATACTAAATATTTGTAATTCATTTGTTTATCTTGAGATAACAAGATTAAAGATATCAAAGGTTTCTAAGTTGTTATATATATATATATATATATATATATATATATATATATATATATATATATATATTATCTTGTGTACATTGTCTTATGTGGGTTATTACAATTTTAAAACTTAATTATACTACTTGTTCCTATAGTGCAACTAAAGTCGTCTTATAAGGATGTTGATGACTATTTGATTAGTAACAAGGGGGGTTTTGTTTGCATGCAAGAAAACTAATTAAGAAATGAAACTAATAACTAAAACGAACATTAGCTCAAGGATTTCCTAAGGCCAAAAGCATATCTATCACAACCACGCATATGATTGAACACATGGTATATGGCTAACTTGAGCTATTAAAGAGACTTTTACTAACAACCCCACAATTCTACGTAGAAACCTTTAGGTATTCAACCAACATACAGTTGATTAGATAATTGAGACCTTAACTCTAATGAACCTATGTTGATTTTTATCCCCAGTTGCATTAGCCTAGTTTGGACCTAAATCCAATTTCTAATTCTTTAATTAATTAAGTTTGTACTAATTAACCAATTAGTAATCACCCAACTAATTCTTCATTCATTCAATGCAAGCATATAAAAGAGTAAGAGGCAAAGAATTAAGAAAATACACCATAATTAAAGAGTAAGGTTTTAAGATACAATCCTTGAAGCCCTTTGGAGAATCCCTAAGCTAGTGAGAAGAAGAGAAGGAGTGGTGATGGAAAGATGAGAAGGTGAGAAGAAGAGAAGAGAAGAGAAGGAGAGAAAAGAGTGAAAAGTAATCTACTCTAAGTTAAATTCCTAAAAATATGACTTCTTTTTCATGTCCCAATTTTCTCATTACTTATCAAACCTCTAATGTGAAAATTCAACATTACCCTTAAGTCCAAATTAATCCTCTGCCTTTTATCTTTAAATGGACACTCAAGTTACTTAATTTGGACTTGAAATGAGAGAGTTATGGCCCAATCTTTATAGCATATCTAGGTTGTATCTCTATTCACATCAGTCAAATTCAACAACAAATAAGTGTACTAAGATGTTATTATTTTGGAAAGTGATCTTCATACGAATTGAAGTTTTATATCTTATTTTTCAAATGGCACCAGTTTTGCCTCAATGTGATGTCTACAACTCAAGTTATGGTCAAATTAGTTCACACTAATCAAATTCCAGTGACAGTAGGCTTGTTCGAATTTCGTGGCCCAATTCGATCCACTAGATATCGGAATTAGCTTTCAACTTTTGCATCAAAGTTATTGATCTTTCTCCTAGATTTCCTATAATATAAAATTTGTAATTTTTAGATATCTATAACTCAAGATATGCTCAAAATATAGAAATAGTATAAATTTGTAATAATAATAAAAAATTACAATTAAGACCAATTAGGGTCCACACTCATAGAATGTGTCTAATATTAATTAATAAAGCACAAAAGAGGTCTAATAAACTAAACATGAGGGTTAATCAATGTATTAAAATCTTACTTATCAAATTCCCCTATACTTGACTTTTTGCATGTCCTCATGCAAAATCTGAAATATGCACAAGGGTGCCAAAAGGAAACATCAAATCTAAAACTAACACACAAGTCCTAGAAATGAAAAATGACTAAACAACATAAAAAAAAAAAAAAAAACATTCCCAATTAATTCTCAAGAATGTCAAGTATATAGGCAAAAAGCACATACAAGATATCAAGAAATTCAACAATGAAGACACATCTCTACAAAAGTGTAAGCCAGGCAAAAATCACTCCAAAAAGCATGGATCAAGTATGGAGAATCTCACAAGATAATGTGTTTAGCACTTTTTCTCTCAAGTGTTTAAATTTCAATTATGCCACTCAAATCACCTCAAAAGGCAAAGCACTACCAAAAGCTTGCTTATCATCTAATTATCTACTACTCAAACATATGCACACACAAATTAAGAGGACTTTATTCAAGGTTGTAATAGGGCCAAGGTAAAGGTTGGGAAATTGTAAGGATATTCAAGATAAAAACCAAAGAGAATAGAAGAACATTGGCAAAGATATGAGGTCATAAATGTGAGAACCCTCGTCAAATCCAAGCAATGCAACAAACAACTGTCTTTTAACCCATTCCTTCACTTCTTTTTTTTCATCAAAATTGCCCCAATTTATTGACTTTTTTCTACTTGCTTTTTTTTTACATTTTTTTATTTTCATTTCTTCTTTTTATTATCTTTTTTAATCTTTTCGTTTCTTTCCTTTTCTTTTTTCACCACTTTGCACCTCTCATACTTGAAGTCTTACAAGCCTTCATCCATACCCCCATACTTATGTTAATACATATTACTAATATAACCAATTGTCTCTTATTCCATAAGCTAGGTAGAATCATGGGTTTTTACTTTAGGCTTGTAATGTGTTAAAAACAAAGAATAGATAAAAAAAAAAAGCTCAACGGGGCTAGGGAAAGGGAAAAATGCAAGGGTAGCTATTTGGTTAAATGGCTAGTCATGAAATGAATGCCTCAATCATGTTCATGCATGCAAATGACTAGTGTGGCCTCAAAAAGAATCAAAGCAAATTCTAAAGTGACAAATCCTATGAAGGAACAAAACACACAAGAAATAAATGAATGACATATAATATAGCCATCCGAATATGGCTGAAAAGCTCACATGGGTCATGTCCAACATACTCAATCCAAGCAATTGAAAATCAATCTACTAAGCATGCAAGACATAAAGAATGAGATGAAAAGTCAAGCATGTTGAAGTCTCAAGCTGTGAATGTCTAATGTCTAAAACTAACAATTCAAGAATCACCATGGGGAAACATCTAACTAAACAACATAGCTACACTAAACATATTTTATTCTAAAAGTAAAATCAAGATAGAAAATTAAAAAGGTAAAACATAGTGAGAACTCGCTCATGGTGGCTTATGCTTGAATTGGTCCAGGAATTCCCACCAAGGTTTGGATCATTTGCCTCTACCAGGATCCTACAAAATGTAGACCATATCCTGGGCCTTGAAACTATTTTTCCCTTTGGATCCTTGTGTTAATGGTTGTAGTGCATCCCTTGGAGCCTTGAAGTTCTATCTAGTGCGCACATCCCAAAAGCAAACTATTTTGAATAGGGAAGGTTGTGTATCCCCAAAAGGATTCTTCCACCTTGATCTACTTCCATCAAGTTCCCCTAAAGTATCAGCTACTTCCTCCTCATGCATCTTACAAATAGCTTGGAGTTGGGCACCATTCTCCAAATATGCATATTCATTCCATTCCAAAAAGTGCTTAGGAGGAGGAGACTCTAGCTCTAATGAAAGTGGTTGGGTGACAGGGGAAGGTAATGGAATGAGGAGAACAGTCCTTATTGTTTGAGCCTCTAATACATGAATATGCTCAGTTAAACCCTCATTCTCGTGCTTGTCACCCTTAAATAATCATCCACCTCAGTTGCACTTTTTGCACACAGCTCGACACCAATACAATGATCACAAGAGAAGTTACCACTAGAGTTATCAACATTAAATAGATCACAAAACTCCTCCTGGGCACTATCCTGACACTCCATATCTAAATCATCAATAATATTATCAGCACAAGCAACTTTGCAATTTCTTGGCACTAGAGGATCTCCTTTCTGGCATGTCTCAAACTCAGAACATATTTGATAGATGCTAACACCTTTACAGTTAGCACATATGAAACCTGTAGAATCATTAAAGACCAAATAAGGAATGCGACATATAGATCACTCAGGGGGTCTTCTGAAGAAGCAGAAGATACGGTCATATCCTTAGCACAAACAAGATCATGGGATATCTTCTCAAACAGCTGCTCATATAGTGGCTCGCCTAGAGCATCCTCCACATTAGACCTATCATCCATTCCCTCTACTTGCTCATGTAAATGTGCATCTGGCAAGTATGCCATAAGAGAGTAAATGGTATGGTAAAATATTTGGGTGGACTATGGGATTTCAAATTGGCTGCTCTCAGGTTTAGCAACTGGCTCAAGTAATAGCTCATCCGAAACACCCTCCTTAAGAATAGGAATAGTGTTAGAAAGGAGTTGACTAGACTCTTGAGCTTGCTTCTCACTCCATATAGAAGTTAGCTGGTTTAATTGTGTTTGCAAGTCTTGAATGGATGTATCATTCCATTGCTACCAATGAAAGCTACTCTCCTTTAATTGGTTTATTAAGTCCTACAAAAGGGGCTTAGTTAGAGTGGTCACTAGATTCTCTAACTGCCACATCATAAGTGGTGGCTGGAACTGTAGCTGTTGATACAACTATTAGAACGGTTGCATGTTCTGCTGAAGCATAGGTAGCGACGACTTGAATTGTTGCTAGTCATACTAAGGTGGTGGCATGGGTGCATTGTCATATCCCAGGTTAAGATTATCATTCCACTTAACATGACATGTGTATGAGTAAGATTGACATCTCTATTGCGGCTGTCAGACGAGCTTTTTTCTAGCCAATTACTCTAACCAATATGGCAATTCATCCATCCGATGCCCTACTCTCTAGTAATAACCACCAAAACCATCATCAACTGCTCCAGTTCCTACAATATTCCAAGTACCATATATTTGGGAGCTGGGAGATATGTTAGTAAACACGATGGATAAAGTGGAAGTAATGAAAAAAATGCAAAAAGAAACTAAGAGATAAAGGAAACAAACAAAACACTAAAAATTAAAAATAAGTAAAATGACTTATAAACTACAAAAATAGTATGAAATGATTTTTTTGAACACTACACAAATAAAACTGCACCTAATTGAAACCGAAAATGCAATAAAAATTATTAAAAATTCGAAAAAGTGGTCAAACACAGTCAAATTTGGTGAAAATAGGGTAAGGCTAATGTATAGCAGTAAATGTTGCTTAAAATGTCGAAAACTTTTGGATTGCCAAGTTTTAGCTCAATCCGAGATAGTCCAAAATAGAACAACACTTATTTATGCACCAAAAACTCCGAAAATAGCAAAAAATAAAGCAAGTGCAGGTATGTATAGGTGTTTGCAGGTATTCACAAGTTAAATAGTACCAACATCCTCAGCAACGGCACTAAATTTGGCAGCAAGTGTTGTAGCCTACTCCAAATTACAATTTTAAAACTTAATTACACTACTTATAAGATAGTGCAACCAAGGTTGTCTCATAAGGATGTTGATGACTATTTGATTAGTAACAAGGGGGTTTTGTTTGCATGCAAGAAAACTAATTAAGAAAAGAAACTAACAACTAAAACGGACATTAGCTTAAGGATTTTCTAAGGCCAAAAGCATATCTATCACAAACACGCATATGATCAAACACATGATGTGTGGCTTGCCCGAGCTATTAGAGAGACCTATACTAATAATCCCACAATTCTATGTAGAAACCTCTAAGCATTCAACCAACATATAATTGATTACATAATTGAGACCTCAACTCTAATTAACCTATGTTGATTTTTAGCCCCAATTGCATTGACCTAGGTTTGGACTCGAACCTAATTCCTAATTCTTTAATTAATCAAGTTCATACCAATTAATCAATTAGTAATCATCAAACTAATTCCTCATTCATAAACCCACATATCAATACCATTCAATGCTAACATATAAAAGAGTAAGAGGCAAAGAAATAACAAACTACATCATATATTGAAATTAAAGAGTAAGGTTTCAAGATATAACGCTTGAAACCTTTTGGAGAATCCTTAAGCTAGCGTCCAACTCTACTCTTTCATGGGAATTTACAGTAAAATAAAAAATAAAGAATGGTGATGGAAAGATGAGAGGATAAGAAGAAGAGAGGACAAGAAAATGAGAGAAAAGAAAGAAAACTAATCTACTCTAACTTGAAGAGAAAAGATAAATTCCTAAAAATATGACTTCTTTTTCATGTCCTTGTTTTCTCACTATTTATCATACATCAACATGAAAATTCAGCATTGTCTTTGAGTTTAAATTAATCCTCTGCCTCTTAGCTTTAAGTGGACACCTAATTTGCTTCAATTGGACTTGAAATGAGATAATGATGGCCCAATCTTTGTAGCATATCAAGGTTATATCTCTATTCACATCAGCCAACTTCAATTGCCAATAAGTCCATCAAGATGTTATTATTTTGGAAAATAATCTTCATATGAATTGAAGTTTTATATCTTAGATTTCAAATGACATCGGTTTTACCTCAATTCAATGTTTACAACTTAAGTTGTGGCCCAATTAATGCACACTATTTAGATTCTAGTGATAGCAGCCCTATTTGGACATCATGGTGTAATTCGATCCACCAGATATCTAAATTAGCTTTTGACTTTTGCAACAAAATTGTAGATCTTTCTCCCAGCTTTCTTATTATATAAAATTTGTAATTTTTAGAGGTCTACAACTCAAGATATACTCAAATACAGAAATAGTATAAATTTATAATAATACTAAGATATACAATTAAGCCCAATTAGGGCCTAAACTCATAGAATGTGTCTAATATTAATCAATTAAACATAAAAGAGGTCTAATAAACTAAATATGAGAGTTAATCAATGTATTAAATCTTACTTATCAGTTATGGATGTCTTATCTTGCATTGAGTTGCATAAACTCACTATGTTGTCTTCTCCTTTTTTTCAGATACAGGTGTTGACCTAGGATCCAATCTTCCTGCCATTCAGTAGTGACTTCTTGCTTTTTGCATGAGCCCTTCTTGTTCAAGGGCATATCTTGAATTTGGAACTCCTTGTGGACTCTTTCTATTCTCTAACCCTTGCCTGGCTTTTGTTTGTATTTAGAAACTTGATATTATGTGTATTTGAGTATGAAGACTTTTTATTTATGTTCTTGTTTCTTAAATTAAGAGAATGATGTTATATGAATCTCTAAAAGGATGAGTATTATGTATTTTGGATGGATGTACATATTAATATGCTTTTAATTCTTATGTTGTGTGCTATGGGTTATATTTTGAGAATGCGTAGATTCCCGGTAATCTAAGTATGTGTGTTGGTTATGTAGGGAGAGGATCTGTATTTAAAAGTTAACATGAATATAAAGGAGACTCTGCCTGATTTTTTGAAAATGCTATATAGAAGGCTTGCTTAAGGACTTGTCCTTTATTCGCCGATCATAACTTAAGTTAGGTTGTGATGAAGTTGGTGTCAGAGATTAGGCTCCCTTATGTACTATGAAGCAAGTGTCCTTTAGTAAAGTCCCGAAGCTGACCCATTTTCACAAGACATGATACTGCTAAAGTTCTTTAGAACTGTCATTATTGATGTTTATGTCTTGAGTTATATGCCTTCGAATTGTTCCATTTTTCGAGATTCAATTAGGTCCTAATGCTAAATTCGATCAAGTCCACTTTTCTCCACCAAGAGGGATAAGGTAGGGGCCACGGGAGACCGACCAGGCAAACCAAGGAGCCAGCCCATGAAGAAGAGCCAGTTAACTTAGCTATCAAAATAAGAGGGATCCATCAGACCTTTAACACCCTGGTAGAGCTTTTAACTGAGCAGAGGAGGGATAGAGCACAACCCCAAGCGGAGCTAGATCTTCCTGTTAAGGGGCATCGTCAACCTCAAGCAAGGATAAATATGACCATTGAGTCCTTCCTTAAGCTGAACCTGCCAACCTTCTCTGGGAATAATTTGACAAATAACCCGTAGCTATTCATAGACCGTACCAACAAGGCCTTTAGAACTCTCAGATGTCCATGTGAAAAGGTAGTAGAGTTGGCAGCTTACAACTTGATTAGCCTGGCTGTGCAGTGGTACGAGACACTCCTTAAGGGTAAGAAGGTAGTTGAACTAACTTTCCTTATTTGGGAAAAGTTCATCAAAGCCTTTATGATGTGGTTTCTCCCTGTTAATAAGAGGGAGAACCTTGCTGGCGAGTTTGAGAAGCTAAAGCAAACTCTAGGCATGTCTGTGATAGAATATGAAGCCCAGTTCACTAGCTATTTAGATATTATGCCCCTTACCTAGTGTCCACGGATACTATGACGTCAGGAGGTTTGTTCGAGGCTTAGCAGATCTGCTATTCTCCAACCTTTTTCCTAAAATTGGGAGGATGTCTTATGCTAAGATTATGGATGCCGCTTCTGGCCTTGAGTTTGGGAGGGCGAAATGGAAGGCTGTAATGTCTGAAAAATCTTATCATTTTTAACCAAATTGTTTGGTTTTAATTGAATAATTGAGACTAATTAGAATTCGAGTAAGTATTTATTTAAGGTTAATTAAGTGTCATTTAGAGAGATTAGGTGTGAGGGAATTAGATTAAAACCATAGCAAACCTCTTAGAATTTTTCCAAAAACTATTTTGCTTATTTAAAGGAAATCGGTAAGATTTCGATATTTTAAATTGTTGGAACCGAAACACTAGAATTTCATAAACCAAAACCTAAATTGAAAGGCTGAAAATTCAACCACTTACCCAAGAGTGTGGTGCCACTTGCCTTGTGAGTGAGTGGAGAGACTTGGGTTTATATCTACTACAAACTCCATCCACCAATCATATTTCAAACTTCCTCCAAAAGACTTTAAAATTTCCTTCTCATTCCCTTGACAATTTCGGCCCTAATAATAGCAGACCTACTCTTCATTTTCTTTCCCTCTCTTCTCATCTTCACTCCTTCTTCATCACACTTTCAAGCTCTAACAAGCTCCAACAAATTTCTTCAATCCAAGACCTAAACCTAACAAGTTCTACACCTAGAAAAGGTAGGATTTCCACTTTCTGCTCTTATTTTCATGAATTATGGCTGTATGGAATTTCATCTTTCTTCATTTCTTTGATGTTATATTTGGTGCAGATGATGCTTTATGGTTGGTTTAACTTAGGTCTTTGGGTTAGAATTGAAGTTGGAAGGAGAGAATTAGGAAGTAGGAAGAAGTAGGATGCTGTTTGGGTGAAAATCCTAAGGCATCTGTATGTTTGTCTTGTATGGACCAAAATCTAGCCATCAAAACTTTATGAACCTATTTTTATATGAAATTAGACATTTAGGGATTTCCAACCATATAAAATATAATGTCATTGGATTAGTATTGAGTGAGTTATGAATTTTTAAAGTTTGCCTAAGAATTATGTGTCCTATATTGAGCAGTACGAGTTGTGAAGGTTGTAACTCACTCCACATAACTCTAAATTGAGTGCAATAAACTTTTTTAGAAATCTTACATATAGAGAAACATCTCATAAAAATTTTAGAGTTAGATTTGGTCCCAACTGCTCTTAGTAATTCAATGAAATCACCCTAAGTCCAACTCGGGCTGGAATAGGGCAATCCAGAATGGTCAACTTCAAGAGCTTATAACTTGAGCTCTACTTATGCAAATGAGATAAAACTTATTGGAAATAAAAAGTTCTCCTATCAACTTTAATTTAGTATAAGTTTCGTATGATTTCACCTAGATTCCTATTTTTAGTGAATTTTTACTTCTAAGGATGCAATTCTGGCTAGTTGTAGGACAGACTGAGGTAAATTTAAAATAACTTGAGTTACATAAATCAAAATAAGATAGGACCAAAAGGGTTGAAAAGTAGACAAATAGCACTATAACATAATGAATTGATTAGAAATTATGGTGGAATTTACAAAATCTAGTAAAATTGAGGGGAGGTAGCAGAAAATCCAATTTATGTTGGAATGTCATATTGTTGATATAATGTTAAAAGCTTGAGGCTTTATATTGGTATTGTTGTCTGGTTGATCTTTCTGGTAGCCTGGTACTATTCATGGGAAAGTGAACTCGATCCATTATGTTGTCAAAATTCCGGCAGATAATTCATATATTATGGGAAATATTTATATGTACATGTGATATTTAAGAAAAATAATATTATTGTACATGTAAATTTTGAGGATTATAATGATTCGATATTACTTGGGCCAGCCCCTGAATAAGGTTAAGGGGAATAGATCAGTGGGAAAGTCGGGAAAAGGAAACCCGACAATCTTGTATAGGAATGAGCTTGGTCCTGAAAAGCAGACTATTATTCTGGAGTGTATGGCCAAAAACTCCCAGGAGACCAAGTGTGGAAAAAATATAAGTCACATGAGTTGAAAAATCCCTAAAGCTAAGTGTATTTCCATTTTTACATATACACGCTCTATTTGCTATATCCTAAGCTAATTATGTAACATCTCCACTTTCATAAATAGAACATAATGGAAATTTTGAATTATTTCCCTTAGGCAGTGTAAGAATTTCTCAAGCAGCGTTATGCCATAATAATCTTCACACTTAGAATTATAGGATAGTGTAACACTGCCATTGAAAATATGGCACTGCTATATGTTAAAAATTAGAAAATGACAAAAGTGCCCCTATAAACTTTTGTTAATTGCAATGATGCCTAGAATTTTTAGAATTTATATTTTGACCGCAAAGACTTATTCCCACAATAACTCTAGAACTTTTCATGAAATAACTTTTATGTCCCCACATCTGTAGAATTAGCAGAATGGGATTTTAAACAAACCAAAATCACATGGTGAAACTGTAGAAGTTTAAATCTCTGCCGATTAGGCCATGGAGGTAGTTGGGTGTAAAATGACGTGGGGTGTCCCTGGACTTGCCCAAAATTATGAAAATGCCATTAGTTATAGAAAATAGAAAACAAAAAGGCTCCAAATTTGCGAAATTGTCTAATTTACGCCGTTAATCAATTTATTCGGTTTCGATAGTTATGTAAGGGCAATTAGAAGTTAATTAAATAGTAATTAGGAGTTAATTAGATGTTAATTAGAGGGATAAGGCTAAGGAACAATTAGAATAGAGATATAGAAATTCTCTCAGAGTCATTTAGTAAAGTTTTGCCGATTTGAAGAAAATCGGCGAAAATTCGGTATTTTAAACCGTCAGAATCGAATCAATAGAATTTCACACTAACACCACTAGTCTGAGTAGCTCAAAATTGAGCCACTTCTACCCCTGTGAATGGCGCCAATTGGCTGCCAAGTGAGTGGAGAGTGTAACGTCCGAAAAATTTTATCATTATTAACCAAGTTGTTCAATTTTCATCGAATAATTGGGATTAATTAGGATTTGATTAAGCATTCACTTAAAGCCAATTAAGTATGATTTAGAAAGATTAGACTTGATGGAATTAGATTAGAACCATAGGAAACCTCATAGGATTTTTCTAAAACCGACTTACCGATTTAAAAGAAATCAATAAGAGTTAATTAGATGTTAATTAGAGGGATAAGGCTAAGGAACAATTAGAATAGAAATATAGAAATTCTCTCAGAGTCATTTATCCCTCTAATTAACATCTAATTAGGAGTTAATTAGATGTTAATTAGAGGGATAAGGCTAAGGAACAATTAGAATAGAGATATAGAAATTCTCTCAGAGTCATTTAGTAAAGTTTTGCCGATTTGAAGAAAATCGGCGAAAATTCGGTATTTTAAACCGTCAGAATCGAATCAATAGAATTTCACACTAACACCACTAGTTTGAGTAGCTCAAAATTGAGCCACTTCTACCCCTGTGAATGGCGCCAATTGGCTGCCAAGTGAGTGGAGAGTGTAACGTCCGAAAAATTTTATCGTTATTAACCAAGTTGTTCAATTTTCATCGAATAATTGGGATTAATTAGGATTTGATTAAGCATTCACTTAAAGCCAATTAAGTATGATTTAGAAAGATTAGACTTGATGGAATTAGATTAGAACCATAGGAAACCTCATAGGATTTTTCTAAAACCGGCTTACCGATTTAAAAGAAATCAATAAGATTTCGGTATTTTAAACTGTCGGAACCGGACCAATAGAAATTATACTGTGAAAACCCTAGGATTAAGGGCCAAGATTCAGCCACCACACCTTCACAAGTGGCGCCACCAATAGCCATGAAGAGGGAAGCCAAGCCAAGTTTGAATGAAGATTGAAGTCCACCAATCAAAAGCTAGCTTCCTTCATAAGTTTTCATTTTCTTTTTTCTTCCTTCTCCTCTTAAATCTTTGGCCTCCCTACAATAGAGGCAGACCAGCCTCATTTTCCCACTTTCCTTCATCTTCTTCCACTTCCTCTCATCCCTAAGCTCAAGCTCCCACCATCAACTTCACTCCAAGATCAAGTTCCACCATGATTTCACACCACCAAGGTAGGAATCTCAACTTTCTCCTTCTTTTCTTTGAATTGGGGCCACCTAGGGTCCCTTGTTGATCCATGATTCTGATGTTGTGATGGATAGGGATGATGAATTAAGGTTGGTTTAAGGTGTATATGTGAGTTTGAATTGAAGATTGGATGGATTGCTTTAAGGAAAACATGAATCCAAGAAAAATTCAAGAAGCTGTTAGGGTTTTCCCCTCGACGGTCCGTACAGCAGAGTGTATGGCTCTGCCTACAGCCATTTAAATTTGATGAATAAATTTTTACATGAAACTATATATTCAGAAATTTCCATAAATATAAAATATAAGGCCATCGGATTAGTATAGTATTAGTTATGATTTTTTTTAGTTTGACCTAGAATCCTAGATTCCCATCTAGGTAGTGTGACTTGAGAGGGGTGTAACTCACCTTACACAACTCTAAATTGAGTGAAACTAATGTTGTTTGAAAGCTGACATATAAGCGAACATCCCATAAAAGTTTTAGAGTTTGATTTAATCTCAATTATTCCTAATAATTCGATGAAATTGCCTTGAGTCCAAACTGCACTAGAATAGGGTAGTCTAGAAGGGTCAACTTACGGGGCTTATAACTCAAGCTATACTTATTTAAATGAGATAAAACTTCTTTCAAATAAAATCCTATCCTGTTAGCTATAATTTGGTGTAAGTTTTGTATGATTTCGCCAAGTTTCCTATTTTTAGTGAATTTTTACTTCTAAGAGTGCAATTCTAGCTAGTTGTAGGGCAGACAAAAGTAAACTTTGAACAACTAGAGCTACATAAATCAAAATGAGATGGGACTAAAAGGGTTGGAAACTAGACACATAGAACTATAACATATTCAAAATTTAGATCCAACTAAATTGAATAGAAATTATGGTGAATTTTACAAAATCAGGCAAAATTGAGTGGAATGAGCAGAAAACCTAAGCTATGTATTTATGTTGATATATTTTATGATTGGTATTATTATTATTATAAAACTTGATGCTCTATGTTGGTTTTGTTGCTTGATTGATCCTTCTGGTAGCCTATTACTATTCATGGAAAAGTGGACTCGATCCGTTATGCTACCAAATTTTCGGTAGGAGTTTATGAGGACTTATATTATGAATAATTATGCTAAGATTATAAGGATACATGTGTTCATACAAATGCCATGTCTATGAAAATCATGCATGCACATAGGATTGAGGAATGATATGAGATATATGCATGAACGCATAGAGTATTCACGTGCATAATCATATCCAAGAGGTAGTAAAAGATTATAAGGACTTGCAAGAGGGACGTACCAAGCTACCACGTGAGGCATGGCATAGACCAGCTAGTGTGGGCCAGAGCGGTACTGTCTAAGATTTGGGCTAGCCCTCGACCAGAATTAAGGGGAATAGACCGGTGTGAGGGTCGGGGAAAGTAAACCTGTCACTCATGTATAGGTACGAGCTCAGACCTGAAAAGTAGGCTATTACCCAAGGGTGAGAGAGGCCATTCACCTCCGGGGGACCAAGTACAGAAAAGCAAGATCAAGTTGCAAGTTAAAGAAAGAGACGAATAAAGTCAAGTGCACTTGCATACAATCAAGTACAAGCATCTATATGTGCATATCTAATTATCTCATTATGTCATGATGTTATTATGATTTTTATTGAAGTATATTACACTATTCATGTTTCTATGTCTGTCATATAATATGCCAAGTGGTTATTAAAATATAACCCGCTTCGAGAAAGATGTTTTCAACTTAAAATTGAACCACTGCTTGCATATATGTGCTCATATTTTTAAAAGAAACCAAAGCAGCTGGAATGTTTATGATGGCACTGTATGAGTAATAGTTTGAGTTTACCTACTGAGAACCTTAGGTTCTCACTGCCTGCTTGTCTGTTTTTCTTTTCCGTAAATATTTCAGCACCTAAGTTGGAAATCAAATGTGAGGCAGAGTACTAGGACATTTTCTGAGCAAGACTCAAATGCAAACCAGACCAAGAAACTATTGAAGCTAGCTAGCGACTAGTTGAAAGCAAGTTCTGTGTATTATGTTAGTCACAATTTCTTTTAAATTGTAATTATTTTATCCCCTATGTATCAAAGACAACGAAGTTTATGAACTATTAGTCAGTAATAAAGTATGCAGTTAAAGGGCCATTTATTATATTTTCCATATTTTAAAGAATTCTTAGCACAGTGACAACCTTTTAATATGACTCCATGACTCGAGCATGGCTTATATGATAGAGGTTGTTACAAATTGCATAATTATCTATATATTACTCGTGTTTATATTACTGTTTGCCTTATGTTTATTGCTCTCTATGTTAGCATACATGTCTGGTTATATTTCTTGTTACACTAATTTAAATTAAGTTTTGTTTCAGGTTATGTTTTCCAAAACATGAATTAAGTTGAATATTATAGTTATGTTATATCATTTTAGATTAAGAAAGACCAAAGCAACTGGAAATGACGGCTATGTCAGATTTGCGTAGAATTAGATTTCCTACTGAGAATTTCTTTAAATTCTCACCCTACTATATTATCGCGTCATTCTCAAATCATGGAGAATGCGGCAACGGGCATTCTATTCCTTGAGTTCCCCGATCTGCACTTTCACCTTGATCCTATTCTGGATTTTGTATATATTATCGGTAGCTGTCGTTTCCGTTTTTACTTCTTCTTTAGCAGAAACTTCGTTGTTCCACTCACTCATCCACTGTTTGATCCTACTGCACCCTGCATCGTTATCCCGATATATGTGGCACACCCTTTCCCACCTCCAGCAGCAGCAGCAGCCACAGCTCTAGCTGCATTGTAACGTCCAAAAAATCTTATCATTTTTAACTAAATTGTTCGGTTTTTATCGAATAAGTGAAATTAATTAGAAATCGATTAAGTATTTATCTAAGGCCAATTAAGTATCATTTAGAGAGATTAGATTTAAGGAAATTAGATTAGAAACATAAGAGACCTCATAGGATTTTTCCAAAACCGTTTTACCGATTTGAAAGAAATCGGTAAGATTTCGATATTCTAAACTGTCAGAACCAAATCAATAAAACTATACAATCAAAACTCTACATCAAGTGGCTGAAAACTCAACCACTTAACCCCCAAAAAAAAGTGGCACAAGATAGCCACAAAGAATGAGGAAGTGTAACACCCTCCCAAATACAGTACTATACTTAAGTCATAGTACCATACCCTGGAGTTGTTACTATTACCTGAGCGGACAAAATCTGACAGCAACTTCAGCCGTCTTCGAAATTTCTTGAACTATCTTGAGATAACACGGAAATAGGAGTGAGAATTATAAATTCTCAGTAGGATTCTCTAATTATCATACATAACGTCATCGTTGTCATCTCCAATTTGCTTCAGTTTATTATGGAAAAAAGTGAACATGTTAGGTAAACTGCTATATTTTATAGTTCGAAAATATATTATCTGAAGCAAAGTTTATTTTACTCATACAATTGGCATTTGGGAAAGCCCATACAAAATCAGCTCGTGAATTATATTATGAATACTAACTGAAACATAATAAAATACGATAGCATCAATACACTGAACACATAAAATCTGCACATGACTTTACTTATACTTGAATTCATGCATGTATATAAAATTTACTTTTCTTTCTTTATCTTCCTTTACTTATGTTCCAGAGTATGATTGCCATGTCATACCCCATTAGAGCGTGATCGTCATGTCACGTTCCTTAGGAATATGGGACCTTCATTCGGTACTTACACTAGCTGGGTTATGCCATGCCTCATGTAAGCCCTATCGCCTATACTCACACTAGCTAGGTCGATGTCATGCCTCATGTGAGTTGGCAATATTTCATAATGAGAATAATAATTACCGCATGAGTAGGTAGAACAGTCTCAGCATCAATAAAATATGGGATATAATTATGCTAATACTCATATTTGAACTCATGCACCAAATACTCATATTTGATTTCATGCACATGCACTAGTGCCTTCCTTTATCTTTCTTTGCTTCTTTTCTTGGCGCACCTAGCTGTTACGTATCGCCATCCCTAGGGTGCTTGCATATGTTTAATCTTTAGTCTTTAGTCCTTAATCCTTAGCCTTTACTGCCCTTGGGTAGCCTAATCTTGGAGCAAGCTCGTCAGCTTAACTCGTGACCGTCATCACGCTGACTCACCCACAAAGGGATTCACGTGCCTCTAGTCTTGGAGGGATCTCATTTTGGTCACGTGCCTCTAATTGAAGGGATCTCTTCTGGTCACGTGCCTCAAAATTAAGGGATCTCATCTGACCACATGCCTTTAATATAGAGGGATCTCATCTGACCATGTGCCTCCAAGGTAGAGGGTAGCTGTCTTCACAGGGAGGGATTCATAGTGCAACTGCCTCCAAGTGAAGGGATTCACATCTTTATCTTTTAACTGCCTTCACAAGGAGGGATTCACATTTATTATATTCATGTCTTTTCATTCTCATACATGGTCATGTATAGACATGCTGAATGTACTCATACATATGTTTTATCACTTATTTTCATATACATCATAACTCATATCATACTTAAATTCATCCTTGCCGATAAACATTCCTAGTTTCATAGACTTCTGCCGTAAGTTCAGCAGCATAACGGATCAGATCCATTTCCCCATGAATAGTGCTAGTTCTCACGGACAAATCAGTCATAGTAGTATAATCAATCTATCATATCTATCAATGTAAAACTTGCAACCATCAACTCAAACCTTATATATTCACTAACACTTGTGAAACCATCAATTTGGTCATTTCTGCCAATTCTATTCAGTTCTGCCTGAATTTTGCATAATCCACCTTTACTTCTATTCAAATCATTTAAATCTAAATTTTGGATATGTTATAGCTCTATGTGTCTTTTTTCTAACCTCTTTGGTCCCATATCATTTTGATCTATATAACTCAAGATATTCAAATTTTGCCTCAGCCTATTCGGTCACTAGCCCGAATTACACTCTTGGAAGTAAAAATTCACTAAAAATCGAAATCAAGATCAAATCATACGGAATTAGTCTCATATTAAAGCTAACAGGGCAACCTTTCTTTTTCAACAAGTTTCATTCCATTTGCTTTAGTATAGCTCGAGTTATAAGTCCTGAAATTCGACCTTCCTGAACTACCCTGTTTTGGCCTGGTTTGGACATAGGGTAAATTCCTTGAATCACTGGGAACAATTGTAATCATAAAAAACTCGTAATTTCATATTCGAATGTTCCCTATGTGTAAGCTTTCTAACAAAGTTAGTCTCACTCAATTTGGACTTGTGTAGGGCGAATTACACCTTCCTTAAGTCACCCTGCCCGGATGAAAGTCCTGATTCCTAGGTTAACCTTCAAAAATTCATATCTCTTTCAATACTAATCTAATAATCTTATATGATATGTGTATGGAAAGCTCTAAATGTCTACTTTCATCTAAAAATGGTTTCATCGGGTTTAACTGGCTATAGGCTGAGCCGTACACTCCGCCATACGGACTACCGTGGGATTCCTCACTTTGGTAGCATCCCAATCCTCCACTTCTCCTAGTTTTTCTCCTTCTAACCTTAATTCCAACTCAAGATTTCATATTAATCCAATCATAATCCATCATATACATCCAATATATCATCAAATACATGAAGAAGAGTAAAATTTCATGCAACCATAGTGCAAAGAATTCAAGAATAGAAATGGAATCCTACCTCTTTGGAGTGTGATTTGAGCTAAGTGTTGAAGCTTGAGTTGATAGAAGCTTGCTAAG
Source organism: Pterocarpus macrocarpus (assembly GCA_031439585.1). Taxonomy (NCBI): domain Eukaryota; kingdom Viridiplantae; phylum Streptophyta; class Magnoliopsida; order Fabales; family Fabaceae; genus Pterocarpus; species Pterocarpus macrocarpus. The sequence goes on from CM062522.1 coordinate 55,899,512, forward strand.
CTTGGAGGAGTGATGGAGTTGATTGAGAGAAGGGAAGAAGGAGACTGGAACAAGAGGGAGAAAGGGAGGCGTAAATCAGCCTGAAATGAGAGGGAGAGTCTGACTTAAATACATGAGGGTAGTTGGAATTGTGAGTGTTGATTGGTTGAAATTTTGTAATTGAAGTTCGGCCATGTCTCTCACTTTTGTTGCCAAACAACTGTCCATGTCATCCCAAAAGTGGAACACGCTTCCATTCTATTTGAAATCGGAAATCGTTCCGATTCACTTAAAGTCAGAAATCGTGCCAATTTACTTGAGCTTGGAACTGAAGCCGAATGTCGGAACTCGTCCCATCCTATTTGAGACTTAGAAGTAAATTTGGATGTCGAAAAACTTGTCTAGTTAATTTGAAACTTGGAAGCAAAGTCAGATGTCGGGGATCATCCAGCTTACAATCACATAATCTCGGAACTCCCCATTCAAACTTCGGGAACACCAACAGAAATGGAAGGCTCCTGGGAATAATCTCGGAGATCGGAACTCGTGTATGATTTGGAAATCAACTCAAGGATCCGAACTCGTGTCCATTCTAGTTGAGTTCAACTCTAAGGTCGGATCTCGTTACATTCAACTCAGAGGATGGAAATCATGTTCATTATTTTGAAACATGAAGTGTAAGGTCGGGACTTCGCATGCATCTTGCTTGAACCTTGGAAATACATTATGAGATCGGAAATCATGTCCGCTTTCTTTGAGATATAAAGTCGGATATCGGGAATCACATCCTTGTTGCTTGGACTTGAAGGTTAAGTCGCAAGTCGGGAAATTGGCCAGATGAAGTCGGAAGTTGTAACTTGCGCTGAAATTCGAAGGCGAACTCGGAAGTCGGAAATTATCCCATTTTAGGTGAAATTCGAAGTCGGAACTCGGAACTTGGGGGATGTTACAAGAAGGTTGGTTGAAATTAAGCCACAAGGTTCTACACCAACGGGAGGCTTTCATTCCAACTACCCTACAAATTCTGCTTGTCTTATTTTCCTTTTCTGCCCAGTAGAAATTCGCCCCCTCCAACAGAATTCCTTGTTCTTTTCTTCATCTTTTTCATCTCCTTCTTCCACTTTCAGCCTCCCTCAAGCTTCTTGCACCCATATCCTTCACTAGAACTCAAGACTAGCTAGTTGTTGCATCAAAATAAAGGTAGGATTCCAACTTCTTTTCTTGTTTTCCTTGATTTGGGGCTATGTGGGGATCCTATTTTTCTGATGATACTGATGTGATTTGGAGTGATGATGATGGACTATGGTTGATTTTGCATGTACGTTGTGATTAGAATTCAAATTGGTATGAAAGAACTTGAAGATAGAGAGAATTCAAGAAGTTGTTAGGATTTTTCACTCGATGATCCATACGACAGAGTGTATGGCTCCATCTACACCCTTTTAAATTTGATAAAACTATTTTTATGTGAAACTATACATCTATGGCTTTCCAACCATACAAATTATAAGGTCATCGGATTAGTATTGAGGGAGATATGAATTTTGGAATTTTGACCTAGGTTTTTGAGTTTAATTCTGGGCAGACAAGTTTTTCAGGCCAAAACTTGCCCTATACAACTTGGAATTGAATGAAACTAATGTTGTTAGAAAGCTTACACATAGGAAAACATCCTATAAAAATTTCAAAGTTAGACTCAGTGTCAGTTGCTCCCAATGATTCAAGGAAATCGCCTTGAGTCCAAACTGGGCTAGAACTGGGCAACCCAGAAGGGTCAAACAGCGGAGCTTATAACTCAAGCTCTACTCAAGAAATTAAATGGAACTTATTAAAAATGAAAGCTTGTCTTGTTAGCTTTAATATGATATAAATTTTGTATGATTTGAACTGGTTTCGATTGTTAGTGGATTTTTACTTTTAAGCGTGTAATTCTAGCCAGCTATAGGGTAGGCCGAGATAGAACTTAAATAACTTGAGTTACATTTATCAAAATTAGATGGGACTAAAGAGGTTAGAAAGTAGACACATAACACTTCAACATATCCAAAATTCAAGTCTAAATGAATTAAAATAAATTTGTGGCCTAAGTTACAAGAATCAGGTATAATCAAAAGGAAGTGGCAGAAAACTAATTCAAGATCAAGGTTATGAAACTTTGTTTGATTATTGGGACACCTATACCTTGCATTGATTTTTCTATCTAAATGACTGTCTAGTTGATTGGTACTATTCATAGGGAAGCGGACTTGATTCGTTATGCTGCCAAATTTTCGGCAAAATTTTTATGAAATTATGATAGTTTCTGTCATGAATATTTATGATATGAACATGAAATTCTATATGCAAGGATATATGAAAGTAAATGATGAAGCATATGTATGAGTGCATTCAGCATGTCTATGCATGATTATGTATGAGAATGAAAGGATATGAACATATTAAATGTGGATCCCTTCACCAGGAGGCAGTTATGAGATCCCTCCTTGTGAAGGCAGTTACATAAGATAAGATTGGGTCCCTTCACTTGGAGGCAGTTAATTGGGTCCCTCCCTGTGAAGGCAGTATAAAACTATGAGATCCCTCTACCTTGGAGACACATGGTCAGATGAGATCCCTCTACATTGAAGGCAAGTGGTCAGCTGAGATCCCTCTATTCTTGAGGCACATGACAGAAGAGATCCCTTCAATTTAGAGGCACGTAGCCAAAATGAGATCCCTCCAAGACTAGAGGCACGTGGGTCCCCTTGCGGGTCAATACTGTATGACGACGATCACGAGTTGAGCTCACTCCTAGATCAGACTATCCAAGGATAGTAAAGACTAAAGATTAAAACATATGCAAGCAACCTAGGGACGGCGATATGTAACGCATAGGTGTGCCAAGGAAAAGAAGTCAAAGAAAGTTAAAGAAACACAAGTGCATTTTTCATGAACTCAAGTGAATGTATTTGCATATGCATGATCTGTTCTATTTCTTCATTATATTGGAATTATTATATTTGAATATACTACAATTATTATTTAAGTTATGAATTGTAAACTTATTTTATAATAACTCTTATATCTTAAGTGCATGAATAAAAGGAACTCTGCTTCTGACAATATATTTTTAAACTATAAAACTGAACAATTTATTTAGCATGATCACCTTCTTCATAATAAACCGAAGCAGCTGGAGATAATAACAATGACACTATGTGTGATAGTTTAGAGAATCCTAAGAAGAATTTAAAATTCTCACTCCTATTTCCGTGTTATCTCTAGATAACTCGAAAGGTTTCGAAGATGGCTAAAATTGCTGTGAAATAAGGTCCGCTCAGGTAATAGTAACAACTTGAGTGTGGTGCTATGACTTAAGTATAGTATTGTACTTAGGAGGGTGTTACACGCATCACCGGCAGCATCACCTCAGCAGGTCCCTTCTATCTCCTTTTCTAAGGAGGAAGATCCATCAGAGGCGACGAGCTCATGTTCATCCTCTGCACCAGGCGCTGATTGTACCCCGGCAAACGCTAGTATGGTTAATGGATTCTTTTATTCGAAATCCATTTAGGGGAGTCATGTAGTACAGTAGGTGATGATGTATAGAATGGCCCTCTTTTGGCATTTTTGGGGCATAGGCTTAGACTTGTTAGTACATGAAATCCGTGGAGACAAGCTAGGGCTTTGCTTTGTAGAAACAGGTCGATTTATTTTGTTTTAGCGGCCTCATCTTTATATGTTGTACTGTTTATGTTTCCTTTTTGCAAACTCTGAAAATGGATATCTACATATGTGACATCCGAAAATTCAATCACCTGTTATTAATCAATTTTCTCGATTAATTCACGCGAGTAAGGTTAGCTATGAACCATTTAAGATTTATTAGGATTCAAATGGATGTTAGTTAGGTAGATTAGAATGGAAAATTTAAAGTAGAACTAAGGTAAAGGCGAATGCGAAATCGGGTAAATACCGAATCTCCGATTGGGGGAAGATCCGATAAAACTTCAATAACTTAAACTACTGGAATAAAATAATATTAATGACCCTGGATCCAAAGGTGGGGAGGCCATCCACCCCACCACCATCAGACGATCCACAATTCACCTTGTGGCTCAATTGAGGCCACAAGATTAAAGGACCAATCACACCGCGACAACTTATCCCTTCAATTATTACACTTCAAAATATCTTCTCTCTCACTCTCCTCTCCTTATCTCATCCGTCACCCTTCCTTCTTCCTCCCTCCTCCATTTTTCTTTTCCTCTTCTTCATCTCTCTTCACTTCATACACTCTTCACTTTGGAGATTTGAAGTTCTTTTGAAGAATCAAGTTGGAACTCAAAGGAGATAGGGTTTAAAGCTTTCAATAGATGTTGGTATTGTTGATTAAATCTGGATTGGATATGGTTTCTGATCTGTCTTCTTGCTGATCTTGATGAAATATGAGTGGAAAAATGATGGGATGAGTGAAGAGGTGATAGATCAATGGGGTAGATCAAGAAAGGAGAGAAATCAGCAAGTCTGGAAACAGAGTTCTCTTAGGGTTTCCGTACGAAATGCCCTCTGTCCCTCAGTTCCCACCGTTTAAATTCTGTGAAAATATTTTTATATAAAACTAGACATCCAGAGCTTTCCATACATATAAATTATTAAGTCATTGGATCAGTATAGAATTAGTTATGAATTTTTGAAGTTTGACCTAAGTTTCAGAATTTGATTTAAGGCAGGGAAGCTTACGTGAGCCATATCTCACTCCATATAACTTGGATTTAGGTGGAACAAGATTCTATAGAAAGCTAAGATCCAGTAGTTTATGCTATAAAAATTTCGGATTCAGACCTAATTTGAGTAACTCCCAGAAATTTTCTAAAGTCACCCCTGATTCTGCTTAGGCCAAAACAGGGCAGTTTGTAACACCTGAATTTGAGGTTTTATTACTTAAGCTATAGTTGGCCAAATGATGTGGGACTTGTTGGAAGATAAAATTTCATATCCTAGCTTCAAAACAACATAGGTTTGGTAGCCATACCCTTAGGATTCGAATTTTAACAGATTTTAACATTTTAGAGTGCTGTTCAGTTTAGTTATAGACCAAGCCAGAATAAAATGACAATATCTTGAGTTGTAGATATCAAAATTGAACGGGACCAAAAAGGTTAGAAACTAGACACATAGGGCTTCAACATATTAAAATTTCAGATCCATTGGAGTTGTGTAGCAATAAACTCAGAGAAAACACTAACCGGGCAGAATAGGAAGCATTTGGTGGCAGCACCCAAATTTTTAGTTTACTTTTCTCTTGATTATAACAAGTATGCATGCCCAGTATTATTATGAGAATCCTATATTGTTATGAACATTGTATATACTGTTATAGAAATTATTGAACTATTGTTGAGAATTTCTGGAATTGTTGCTGCTGGCACTATTCATGGGGAAGCGGATGTGATCCGTTATGCTGCCCAAATTTCGGTAAGCATTATGATTGATTATGAGATTATAAGTGTAAGCTGGAACATATATAATCCTCAAGTAAGAGGATAAGCTAATTTAAGTTCCCCTCACCCACGACTCACATGAGGCATGGCATTAGACCCAGCTAATGTGAGTATAGGGGATAGGTCTTACATGAGGCATGGCATTAGACCCAGCTAGTGTAAGTACCGAATATTTAAGGTGGCGACGGCCACGGTATGAGCTCATTACCATTTATCTTTGAGTGGGTGTAAAGATTTTAAGAAAGAGTCAAACTTAGAGGAAGGATAAGAGTAAAGTTATGAGTATATTCCCTTTTTACACGCATTAAGGGTATTAAATGTTGTTGAATTGTATACTTGAGTTATGCATGTATATTTTGTAATCTGCTTTTCTCTTTGTTAATAGTTAGACTTATTCACTACCTCCGACCATGTTCATAGTTATCATAATAAAAGACCGAAGCCATTAGGGGATAAGATGAGATAACTTTAGGAATATAGAACCCTACTGAGAGTTTGAAGAATTCTCACCCTATGTAGTACCCACTTTACTTTCAGATCAGTACGATGGACGCGACAGCAGTGGTGTTCATTGAGTTCCCGCATATGCAGCTTCATTACAGCCCCACCTACGACTCGTTGTACATAGTCGGCTCGTGCCGATTTAGGGTATACTTTTTCAGCAGCAGTGACTTCACGGTGCCACTCTTCCACCCCTTGTTCAACCCCACTGTTCCATATTTCGCCTTCCCCATATCCGTAGCGCATCCGGCACCTCCTCCCGCACCTGCGGCTCAGGCGGATCCCATACCAGCCTCACCTCTTCATATGGTTCCCGGAGACCCGATGGACGCCGAGGATGACCCGTCCGAGGCCACCGACTCTTCGTCCTCCTCATCCGGACCTGATGACTCCTCCCCGACTGGCCCTGCTATGGCCAACGGGTACCTGACCCCGTAGTAGATATATTTGGCTAGCTGTTGTACATGATGGCCCTCTTTTGACAGAATGATGTATTGGGCCATAGGAGTAGTTTTGTTAGGACTTTGACTTGTACTCAAATGTCCTATGAGGACTCTTAGGACTGCACTTTTATGATATCGGCCAGGATCTTTTTGGTATGTACTGGCCCTACATGTATTCCTTACAGTGTATATATCAGAGGATGTCCTCTATGGATGCAGATACATATATATTTACCTTTCAATATATGTGCATAAATTCAGAAAAATTTCTACTGCATTCCTTTCATTATTTCAGTTTGTACGAAATTATTGTTTCACGTTATATGCTTAAGTTCTTCTGCACGCGAAATATAAAGAAAGATTCGTCGTGTAAATCATAGTCAGGACTATAAATAATAAATTTTAATAAAAACCTTTAACATACTATACTACAATTAAGTAAATATAGTAGATAGAGTAGGACCTTACAACATATATATAGATATATATATATATATGACATAGTGTCTATAGTTTTATTTATTCTGCGGATTTTCTTTGCCTGTTATGACGTTAAATCCCTTTTTTCATTCTACGATCAAAATAAATAAACAAATAAACAGCTAATTCTTCTATGAGTAATTAACATTGGATTAGAATGAAATTTAATTAGACAACCGCGTGTAATAACTTATCGGGTAATATATTATGACTTAAGCATAGTATTTTGTCCGATAAGGTGTTACAAAGGCCACCAAGGAGTTTAGCAAGAAGCAGAAGATTAGGGGTTCCTTCTCTAGTGGGTCTAGTTTAGTAGAAGCCCGTGGCTATCAGGGCTAACAGCCAGCACCATCGGTTGTCGCCACTTCTTTGGGCCTATTCTAATTAGTGTATCTACCTCAAGGTCCTAAGCTAGGAGTGTGTCTCAGCTCGGCATGCAAGGATCCAAGCAATTAGCTTCCACCAAGTTGCCCTGCCAGCACTGTGGAGGTTATCACTCAAGATTGTACCATAAAGTAATAAGAGCATACTTTGGATATGGATAGACCAGTCACCTTAGGAGGGATTGTCCCCACTATAAAAGGAGGTTTCAGCATAGTTTTATCCTTTTTCGGCTATGTCGCTAAGTTTGGACCCATCAGTCGAGGAGCAAGTGGCAGAGGTTTAGGGAAAGATTAGCCTCGGGTTTTTACTTTGACTCGGTAGGATGCTCAAGCATCAAATGTTGCTGTGATAGGCACTTTACAAGTATGCTCGTTTAAGGCTTATGTACTATTTGACCGAGACTCTACATACTCATATGTGTCCCCATATTTTGCATCTCATTTAAGCGACCAACCGATGATACTAACCATCCATTTTAGGTCAGTATCCTAATAAGGGAATCCTTGATGGTTCAATTGATATTTCAATCATGCATAGCCAATGTAAATGGAGTAGACATACTAGCAAATCTGATGCTGCTGGAGATAATGGACTTTGGCATCATTTTAGGCATGGATTGGTTAGCCTCGTGTCATGCCATAGTGGATTGCTATTGAAAGGAGATGAAGTTTAATGTTAAGGATAGATCATCCTTTATCTTTTGGGGAGATAGTTGCTTAACACCCATTAGCTTAATCTCTTCTATGAGTGCTATGCACTTGATAAACAAAGGAAATGAAGCTTACCTTGTTGTAGTCCGAGATGTTAGGCTACAATATTGAGCCCTGACCAAATGCCTATAGTCAAGGAGTTTTCGAATGTGTTTCATGAGGAATTATCGGCTATGCCCCCTGACAGGGAAGTTGAGTTTTGCATAGACTTAGCCTCAGGTGTCTAACCTATCTCCATCCCTCCTTATGATATGGCTCAAGCAGAATTGAGAATTGAAGGTGTAGTTTCAAGATACGCTAAATAAGGACTTTATTCACCTAAGCATATCATTGTGGGGTGCTCCAATACTTTTTGTGAAGAAGAAAGGTGGGTCAAAATGGTTATACATTGACTATAGATAGCTCAACCAATTGACTATTCGTAACAAATATCCATTGCCTAAAATTGACGATCTATTTGATCAGCTCCAAGGGGCTTCTTGCTTCTCTAAGATTGATCTCTGTTCTAGTTATCATCAATTGAGGATTCGATAAGAAGATATTTGCAAGACCACTTTCCAAACCCGTTATGGACATTACGAGTTCTTAGTGATATCCTTCGGGTCCCCAGCTGCTTTAATGGACTTGATGAATCGGGTGTTCAAGCCCATCCTAAATTACTTTGTGATCATGTTAATTGATGACATCCTGCTCTATTCCAAGTGCAAGGAGGAACACGAGTATCATCTAAGGATCATTCTGCAAACTCTGAGGAATCATTAATTTCATGCTAAATTCTCGAAGTGTAAGTTCTAATTGGACTAGGTGGCCTTTCTAGGTCACATGTGTAACATCCCCGAGTTCTGATTTCTGACTTAATCTTCAAGTTTGATTATTTCCAATTTCCGACCTCCGGCTTGATCTCCAAGTCCCAAATGAAATGGCACTATTTACGACTTCCAACCTTATGCTTCAAATACATAGGATAAGAGTTCCGACTTCACCTGCAAGTTCTCATGATTTCCGATTTCATCTTTGAATTTCACACAAAATGGGATAATTTCCTACTTCCGAGTTCGTCTTGCATAACTTTCACGACTTCCGACCTTAACCATCCTCATTATCCATATTTTCGACTTAACTTTCAAGTCCAAACAACATAGGCGTAACTCCCGAAATCTGACTTTATGTCAAGAAAACGTGCCCGATTTCCGATATAATAACTTATCTCCAAGTTCCAAGCAATATGTACATGAGCTCCGACCTCAGACCTCATGTTTCAAAATAGTGTACATGGTTTCCGACCTCCGAATTGATAGTTTAACACAATGGTTACAAGTACCGACCTCCGAGTTTAAAGTAACGAGTTCCGGCCTTAGAATTGAACTCAACTTGAATGTACACGAGTTTGGATCCTTGAGTTGATTTCCAAGTCATACATGAGTTCCGATCTCTGAGTTTATTCCCAGGAGCCTTCCATTTCCGTTGGTGTTCCCGAATTTGAATGGAGAGTCCCAAGATTATGTGATTGTAAGCTGTATGATTTTCGATATATGAATTTACTTCTAAGTCTCAAATAAGATGGGACGAGTTCCGACATCCGACTTCAGCTCCAAGCTCAAGTAAAATGGCACGATTTCCGACTTTAAGTAGAATCGGGATGAGTTTTGATTTTAGATAGAATGGAAGCAAGTTCCATCTTTGGGACGACATGGAGAGCAATTTGGCCACAAAAGTGGGAGACATGGCCGAACTTCATTCACAAAATTTCAACCAATCAACACTCACAATTCCAACTACCCCCATGTATTTAAGTCAGACTCCCCTACTCATTCCTAACTGATGTACGCCTCTCTCTCCCTCTCCCTCTTGTTCCAACCTCCTTCTTCCTTTCTCTCAATCAACTCCATCACTCCTTCAAGCTTAACAAGGTTCTAACAATTCAAGCTTCAACACCTAGCAAAATTATACTCCAAAGAGGTAGGATTCCATTTCTGTTCTTGAATTCTTTGCACTATGGCTGTATGAAAATTTATTCTTCTTCATATATTTGATGATATATTGAATGTATGTGATGGATTATGGTTGGGTTAATATGAAATCTTGAGTTGGAATTAAAGTTAGAAGAAGAAAACTAGGAGAAGTGGAGGATTAGGATGCTGCCCAAGTGAGGAATCCCACGACAGTCTGTATGGCGGAGTGTACGGCTCAGCCTGCAGCCGGTTAAACCCGATGAAACATTTTTAGATGAAAGTAGACATTCAAAGCTTTCCATACATATATCATATAAGGTTATTGGATTAGTATTGAGAGAGATATGAAGTTTTGAAGGTTAACCTAGGAACTGGGACTTTCATCGAGGCAGGGTGACTTGAGGAGGGTGTAACTTGCCCTACAGAACTCCAAATTGAGTGAGACTAACTTTTTTAGAAAGCTTACACATAGATCCCAATATGAAATTCTGAGTTTGTTATGATCCCAACTGTTCCCAGTGGTTCGAGAAAGTTGCCCTATGTCCAAACTAGGCCAAAACAAGGTAATTCAAGAAGGTCAAATTTCAGGACTTATAACTCGAGCTGTACTAAAGGAAATGGAATGAAACTTATTGCAAAAGAAAGGTTGCCCTGTTAGATTTAATATGAGACCAATTCTGTATGATTTGATCTTGATTTCGATTTTTAGTGAATTTTTACTTCCAAGAGTGTAATTCGGGCTAGTGACCGAATAGGCTGAGGCAAAATTTAAATATCTTGAGCTACACATATCAAAATGAGATGGGACCAAAAGGGTTGAAAACTAGACATATAGAGCTATGACATATCCAAAATTCAGGTTTAAATGAGTTGAATAGAAGTAAAGGTGGATTATGTAAAATTCGGGCAGAACTGAATAGAATTGGCAGAAATGACCAAATTGATGGTTTCACAAGTGTTAGTGAACACATAAGGTTTGAGTTGAGGATTCCAAGTTTTATATAGGGAGATATGTTGGATTGATTATACTGCTATGACTAATTTGTCCGTGAGAACTGGTACTATTCATGGGAAAACGGACCTGATCCGTTATGCTGCCGAATTTACGGCAGGAGTCTATGAAACTATGAATGTTTATCGGCAAGGATGAATTTAAGTATGATACAAGTTATGACGTATATGAAAATAAATGATGAAACATACGTATGAGTACATTCAGCATGTCTATGCATGACCATGTATGAGAATTAAAAGACATGAATATAATAAATGTGAATCTCTTCACTTGGAGGCAGTTACACATTGAATCCCTCCTTGTGAAGGCAGTTAAAAGATAAAGATGTGAATCCCTTCACTTGGAGGCAATTGTACTTTGAATCCCTCCCTATGAAGGCATCTACCCTCTACCTTGGAGGCACATGGTCAGATGAGATCTCTCTATATTGAAGGCAAGTAGTCAGATGAGATCCCTCAATTTTGAGGCACGTGACTAGAAGAGATCCCTTCAATTAGAGGCACGTGGCCAAAATGAGATCCCTCCAAGACTAGAGGCATGTAGGTCCCCTTGTGGGTGAGTCGGCTTGACGACAGTCACGAGTTGAGCTGACGAGCTTGCTCCAAGGTCAGACTACCCAAGGGCAGTAAAGGTTAAAGACTTAAGACTAAAGACTAAAGATTAAAGCATATGCAAACATCCCACTCACATGAGGCATGGCATCGACCCAACTAGTATGAGTATAAGGGACAGAACTTACATGAAACATGGCATGACCCAAGTGTAAGTACCGAATGAAGGTCACATATTCTTAAGGAACGTGACATGGCGATCACGCTCTGATGGGATATGACATGGTGATCATACTCTGGAATATTAGTAAAGGAAGATAAAGAAAGAAAAGTAAATTTTATGTACATGCATGAATTCAAGTACAAGTAAAGTCATATGCAGATTTTATGTGTTCAGTATATTAATGCTATTGTATTTTATTATGTTTCAGTTAGTATTCATAATATAATTCATGAATTGATTTTGTATGGGCTTTCCTAAATGCCAAGTGTATGAGTAAAATAAACTTTGCTTCGGATAATATATTTTCGAACTATAAAATATAATAGTTTACTTAACATGTTCACCTTTTTTATAATAAACTGAAGCAAACTAGAGATGACAACAATGACATTATGTATGATACTTAAGGAATCCTACTGAGAATTCAAAATTCTCACTCCTATTTCCGTGTTATCTCCAGATAGTTCAAGAAATTCCAAAGACGGCTGAAGTTGCTATCAGATAAGGTCCGCTCAGGTAACAGTAACAACTCCAAGGTGTGGTACTATGACTTAAGCATAGTACTGTACTTGGGAAAGTGTTGCAACATGGTATCTAAAGAGGGGATTATGGTGGATCCTAAGAGGTGAAGGCCATTTAGAAGTGCCTAAGGCCTGTAACTGTGACAGAAATCGGTATTTTGTTGGGTTTGGCAGGCTACTATAGAAGATTTGTTAAGGATTTCTCTAAACTTTCTACCCTTTTGACCATGTTAACCTAGAAAGATATGCAGTCTCAATGGTCTGATGCATGAAAGCTTCCAATGACTCAAGATTTATTTGACCATAACCTTAGTACTGGTTTTGCCCTCAAGATCTAGAGGGTATTCGATATACTATGATGCATCCCAAGTGGGACTCGAATGTGTTCTCATGCAATATGGTTGAGTCATTGCCTATGCTTCAAGGCAACAAAAGAGGCATGAGCAGAATTATCCCACCCATGATCCGGAGATGGTAGCTGTTGTCTTTGCAGTAAGATTTGGAAGCATTACTTTTGTGGTGAAATATTTGAGATTTACACAGATCATAAGAGCCTAAAGTATATCTTCCAATAGAAAGACTTGAACTTAAGGCATTGTGGGGGGATGGCGTTACTTAAGGATTATGATTGTACCATTTGAGCAAGGCCAATATGGTGGTTGATACCTTGAGCAGGAAGTCTATGGGTAGTTTGGTGCATATAGCCCCTGCAAGAAGACCCTTAGTAGAAGAAATCCATTAGTTGGAGTCTGAAAGTGTACACTTTGAGCTTGGCTACTCCTAGCCCGTGTATGGGCTTAATCTTCCTTGATTGAGAAAATTAAGGCTATTTAATATGAGGATCCAAAGATATACAAACTGATAGAAGACGTGCATAATAAGAAAGAGTTAAGAGTTTTCCCTCGACCAAGCAAGGGTGCTAAGGTATGGTAACTGGTTGTGTATACCGAACATGGGCGACTTCGGAAGGACTTTCCTAAAGGAAGCCCACAGTTTTAGGTATATGGTTCATCCTAGTTGTACAAAGATGTATCAAGATTTGATGTAGTTATTCTGGTAAGAAGGTATGGAGAGGAATATAGGAGACTTTATGTCTCGTTGCTTGGTGTGTTAGCAAGTCAAAGTTGAGCACCAGAGGCCCACCAGGTAATAAAAACTAATACAGACACTTGAGTGGAAATGGAAGAGAATTACCAAGGACTTTATGATTGGCTTAACCTACAATTTCAGAGGTTTTGACTCCATCTAGGTGTAGTAGATAGAATGACCAAGTCAACTCATTTCCTCCCTAGCAAGACTATTTACAGTGCTTCCCATTATGCTAAACTATATGTGGATGAGACAGTCTAACTTCATAGGATTCTTGTGTCCATTATCACAGACCATAGGCCTCAATCCACTTATCATTTCTAGAAAGCATTCCAAAAGGCATTAGGGACCTAGTTTGATCTCAGCACCACTTTCCACCCTCAGATAGATGGAGAATCTAAAAAGACAATCCAGACATTGGAGGATATGTTAAGATCCTATGTTCTAGACTTTAGTCGGAATTGGGATAATTAGCTACCCTTGGTTGAGTTTTCCTACAATAACAGTTACCAAGTCAGTATTTAGATGGCACCGTCTGAGGCTCTCTATAGGAAACATTGTAAATCTCCTATCAGATGGTTTGAGATTGGTGAAGCTAAGCTCTTGGGACTAGACTTGGTTCAAGATTCAATCAAGAAAGTTTGTTTGATTAGGGAAAGACTTCTAGTAACTCAGAGTAGGCAAAAAGCATATGTCGATCATAGGAGGTGAGACATAAAATTCTTGGTGGGTGACCACATGTTTCTTTAGGTGTCACCTATGAAAGGTTTAATGAGGTTTGGGAAGAAAAACAAGCTCAGCCCTTATTACAGTAGCCTTTTTAAGATCCTAGACAGGGTAGGTATAATGGCATATTGTTTGGCCCTGCCACCTGAACTATCCATGATCATCCTATGCTCCACATGTCTATGTTGCAGAAGTACTTTCTCGACCTATTACATGTGCTTGCTCTGCATACCATTCAATTGGATAAAGATTTGACCTATGAGAAAGAGTCCATAGCCATAGTTGACTTTCAAGTGAAGAAGCTTCCCTCAAAGGAAATGGCCTCCGTGAAAGTAATCTAGAAGAACCACTCTGAAGAGAAAACAACCTGGGAAGCGGATGAAGCAATGCAAGCAAAGTATCCTCATTTGCTTGAATTTAGAGGTATAAAAGAGTTTTCCTACTTTGTTTAGAATTTAGGGGAAAAAATTCTTTTAAGAGGAAGAATGTAATATCTTGATCTTAAAAGGGGCTTTAGAATGAGGAAACCAAGTTGTTGAAGTAGGCAATCAATTGCCCTGGGGCTTGTAATCGATTACTAGCTCCTCTAGACATCTACGGGCTAACTTTTTCTTGGTGGTAATCAATTACCCGGAATGGTAATCGATTACCCAGAATGGTAATCCATTACCCAAAATGGCAATCGATTACAATATCTGGGCTCGTGGTAATCGATTACCAAGGGGCTATATAGTGCCGAAGATGCGCTCTCTTTCCTCATTTTCGAGTTTTCTTTCTTTCTCTACCCCTAAAAGTCTTTCTTTTCTCTCTAAAACTCTTTCCTTCTTCATTGTTTACCTCCATTTCAAATCCTCCTATCCAAGTCCACACCAACAATACATTATACTCCTCTCATGACATTAGTCTTTAACTCAAATTCTTACTCCCTTCCTCTAACATCACCCTTGTAGGGATTTGAAATTGAGGAAATGCCATCAAGGCACCCAAGTCTCTCTTATTTCCTTTTCACTAAAGGGGTAAGTCTCTAAACATATTTTCTTCTTCCTTACCATTTAATTTCGAATATTCCACTTTAATGGCACTTTAGTGAAATTTTGTGAATCCTAGGCTTATGAACCATGGTGCTTTAGGTATTAAGTTGATAGTTGATGAATTCTAGCTAATGTATATTGCTATGGCTACATTATTCGTTCTAGATTCTCCTAAGGATCGCTATATTGTGTAACATCCTCAATTTCTTGTCGTGCTAAATTACCTCGGTAACCCTGAGTAATTAGGCACTTAATGAGAAATTATGAGATTAAGGCTTAACTAAGGGGTTAACGAGGAGTTTATGACTTAACTCGAATGAGAAAAGTTAAGAGAATGCTTAATCGAGATTAGGTAATCTCTAATTAAGCAAGTCAGAGCCTTTATAGCTTAATTAAGCACTAATTACTCTTAATTAGCTTAATCGAGTTTCATTAAGGTTAATTAAGCTTAATCGCAAGATAAATTTTTGTTAATCATATTCTTGTGTGTTAATCACTAATCCTTGCTTAATCATCTTAATTAAGTTGCAAGAGCACTTAATCACATGATTAAATTCAAATTTAGTCAACTAGACAATAAAGTAAAGAGTAATGTCATTAAAGCATAAAGCATAAGACAAGGTTGCTTTTTGTAAGAGATTGTACATGCTTTGTTCCCTCGTCATCCAATTTGTCCCCCTAAACCTTAATTAACACAAAATAACACAAAAATATCTCCTTCTTTCCCTTTATGTTGGATGCTACTTTCTCTCTTTTCCACCCTCATCCATTTCATTTTCACTTATCTCATTCTCTCTCTTGAAACCAAATCCTCCAACTTCTCTCTAAACACTTCTTCATCTTCTTCATCTTCTTCTTCTTCTTTTCTTCACCACCACCACCAAGACCTTTCACTTAGCCCCTCAAGGACCTCATCTTTGGGTCTTTGAAGACAAGATCTAAACACTATCACCATCATTTTCAAGAGAACTCAAGAGCTTCTCCTTCTTTCTTGCAAAACTGCCACCATCATCATTAAGAGGAGCCATCATCTTCTTCTTCCTCTTCTCTTGTTTTTGCGCCATCTTCAAGAAAGGTAGTGATCTTCCTCTTTTTATTTTGTTTACTCAAGAAATCTTGAGACTTGATTCATTTCATGACCAAGATCTTTAAGTGAAAACTTGAGAAAATCTTTCATGCTTTTCATGAGCAAAAGTTTCCTTTTTTGTAAAAATATGTTCATGTTCTTCTTCAAGTGTTCTTGATGTTTCTACTTTTGGAAAAATATGATCTTGTTCTTCTTCAAGTGTTCTTGATGTTTCTACTTTTGGAAAAGTATGTTCATATTCTTATTCTTAAATGTTCTTGATGTTCTTGATGGTATCTTGCTTAAAGTTGCTCTTCTTCTTATGATGAGTTTATGATTAGAAAAGTTTTATCTTTACATGTTTTTCATGATTTGATAAGACTATGAACCTTCTAAAAGCTTAAAGCTTTAAAAAGTTTGCTTCTTGATTCCTTAAAAGTGGTGCAACCTTTGTGCTTCCATAAAGTTTTGTTTTATTTTGTTTTGAAGACAATAATATATGTAAAAGCCTAAACTTTTTGGAATAATAAGCCTTTTTGAGTTAGAAAAATGATGTCTTGTCACTTTATGTTGTAAAGATTGATTCTTGGATGTAAATGTTTTCATAAAGTTTTCAACTTTAATCAAGAAGGTGACTTTAAGTCATAAAGTTATAAGCTTGCACACTAAGTCTTGTAAAGGTGGAATCTTGAGATGAATATATTAGTAAAGTTCCAAACTTTAAGCAAAAATAGCATTTTTGAGTCATAAAGGTGCTAACTTTTATAAAAATCAAGACTTTATAACTCTAAAGCTAATGTCTTATATCACTAGTTGATAAAGTAGGAACCTTTTTAATTTAGAGATAACTTTAAATCATAAAGATGAGATATTGATGGTCTTAGAATAATTAAGAGTCAACTTACATAAAGAACAAGACTTTTTAGTTAAAAAGCTAGTAACTTGTATCATTATTTCATGAAGATCAAATCTTTAAGATAAGAGCTTAATTTGAAGGCACTTACTTTCATAAAGAATAAAACTTTATGACTACTTTATAAAGAATGATAACTTTTATAATACTTCAGGTGAGATCTTGTTATGTTAGTAATAAAAGCTTGAAACTTTGTAACTTGGTTAAATTAAAAACCACTCTTGGTGTTTAGTGAATATGGTGTTGTTGAATTCATGATGTGGTTATGCGTTGTCATGACCCAAGGATTAGAGGGATCTCGAACTTCTTAGGAACAGAAGTATGATTAGGGCCTCTGAGCATACCATGAATCTAAGAATCACTAAGTGCACTATCTCAAGAAAAGGAAATAATCACTTAACTTAATTAATTTGAACAAGTGTTCCATAAGACATGAACTCAAGTCAAGAATAATTTCCTATGATAACTAAGTAACTAAAAGACCACATACATATATCTTAACTATGTGATTCTCTCATGGGTAACCACGAGAAATCATAAGATGATTCATAAGATTCTTTACAAAGAATAACACAACTATAAACCCTTTTAGGGTATGAATGTATGATGCCATTCGGAATGATGAATGATAAGTTTGATTGAGCTTTGTCTCATGATTGAATGATGAGTGTGATGATATGATATAAATATGATGAACTATTGGTTGAAAGTTATGATTGGCATTTTGGGGAAGCTCTGGTCTAGTCGTTGTGTTGCCGGATTTTCGTCAAAATTATGGACTTAGTCATATCATTGCATGTGTCTAGTCAAAAAAGAACTATGCATGTAAAGTATAATGATAAGAAAAGAATTAATGGGACATGACCCTTCAATTCCTTCAATAAGGGAAGTGAGAGACGGTGATCCACAAAGACTCAAGGAACCTCAATGAGGGAGGCAAGGGTGACATGGAGGACCTTCCAACTTAGGGGTAACCAATATCGATTTAGTCCGATTTGGTTTAGTGCTACATGATAACAGTCACGGAATGAACTCATGTCTAAAAGCAGTCTATTTCAAAAGAAAGTAAAGAATGTTAAGCACATGCTAAAAATGAAAGTAAAGTCAAAGTATAATCATAGTTAAGTCTATGATGATGCATGTATGTGCATGTACTTATATTGTCCATTTGCATTATGAATGTTTATTCCATGCTTTAGTGTGTATATTTAGTTATGATGATGTAGTTATGATGTTAAGTTCAAAAGCAACCCGCTCCGGGGTTTAAGTTTTTAAAATCATTAAAATTGAACTTATATCTGTCCATTATTTTTATAATTAAACCTGAAGTAGTGGGGATGATGACGATGACACAATGTTTTTCTAGTCGCGATCCTACTGAGAAATTTAGTATTTCTTACTCCTACGTTTCCATGTCGTCTTCAGAGGATGCCGGCGTCAGGCACGGTGGTGATTTTCATTGAGTTCCCAATGATGCATTGGCATTTCAACCCGGTGCTGAATGCATCTATGCTGATTGCTCAGGAAACAATGCGGGTCTACATATTCCGTAGCCGCCAATTCCTTGCACCTGTGATGAGTCCATTTTTTTGCCCTTACGAGCCGTTTGAGGACATTACCATGGATGACATCCGCCCGCCTTTTCATCCTCAGAGGTACCCAATGAATGAGGACTTCGACTCTGACACTAGGCTGACGCCGACTGCTTCTATAGAGACAGATCCTTCTGAGTGATCATACCTGACTTATTCCGTGGGATCCTACCATTTAGAGCTGTCTCAGCCTTCGATAATTCGCCTATCCTCCGATTCTTCTGCTTCATTTGCTGGCCTAGTTCCACCCTTGGTTCACGATCGTGGCTTTATCCGTACCCGTGTTGTGCCTCGTGGGCGTGGGCATGCCCGAGGAGGAGGATGTGGTGATGTTGCTCCCGGTGGATATGGGAATGATTTCCTCCAGCCATATGAGTAATGAGGTGTTTGCATGCGGAGCTGAGCATAAGGATAGCCCCTTTTGGTTGTAGCTAGGGCTATCATTTTCTTTTGGCATGTATGGGTGGATGTGAGTTCCTATGTATTTTCTTTCAGATGTATTTGTTAGGTCTCCTTTGTAGGGCCGATAGTAGTTATCGGACCCATTATTATCTTTGTGGATGACTTCTGGTATTATTATCCTTATATTGACTATGAAATGGCTATGGAATGAATGTTATGATTTTCTAAGTTATTGTTATTCTTATTATTTCTATTTACGTTACTTGCATTGATGTATAAGATAGTGACGTTTGTAATACACGTTCACGATGCGCTTATGGCTCTCGACTTTCAAAACAGTTTAGTTGTTATTGTCAAAAAAAAATTACCCCTATTTTCATATAAAAAGTATTTTCCAATGGTAATGTTAGTTCCGCGAGCAAAAGTAACAACTAGTAATGGTAATGTTAGTTCCGCGAGCAAAAGTAACAACTAATAATTCCATAATATGACTTAAGCATAATATGAGACCATTAGGGTATTAGATATTGGCCCTGGAGCTCCGTAGAGTTGAAACTCCACCTTCGAGATAAGTCTATGAGTTGATAGTATACCTATAGCTTGAGTTCCTAGTATAATTACCATAAATATATATTTGCAAATTATGAATTATGTTATTGACATTATGCATTAGCTTTAGATAACTTGAATTAAGAAGTGAATTCTTTTCCTTAGTTATGCTTTAAGCAAAAATCAACACGTGGGACAATGATAGGGTTTCTATGAAATAATGATAATGCCTTATGTAATGAATACCATGGAAAATGTTTATTGAATGCCTAGCATGAATTTATTTCTGTATTGGCTCTAGACTCCTAAAATTTATATTTATGTTGCTGTTTCATGAATTGGATTATGATCACTGAAATCAAAAAGGTTTTCTTGGGAAAGTCTATGACAAAAGCTGTATGCTAATGATAATAGACATTAGTGTAGGTGCACCTTATCTTGTCTTGATTTTGTGGCCACTCATGAGATGGTTCACGCCTATTTTCAGGGCCACTCGACTAGGTGGTTTGCGCCTATTTATCCTGGATTAAATGGCTTCTCATTTGTTTTATAATAAATATTTGTCATTCATCTGTTTATCTTGAGATAACATGATTAAAGATATCAAAGGTTTCTAACTTGTTTATATATATAGTGAGAGGAGCAAATCTGGGTCGTATAACCATACATGGATGAGCTCAATTAAAAGTTATTTAAATATCATATGATCACTTAAAAAAGTCACATGACTTTATGTTTTAATCTTGACCATTCATATAAGATCCAATGTTCAAAATTTGCTCCTCTCACTTGATCCATTGTCTATTGTGTACATTGTCCTATGTGGATTATGGATATCCTATCTCTCACTAAGTTGCATAAACTCACCCTGTTATCTTCTCCACTTTTTTAGATATAGGTGCTAACCTAAGATCCAATCCTCCTACCTCTTAGTAGTGACTTCTTGCTTTTTTGGTGAGCCTTCTTGCTCAAGGGCATATCTTGAATTTGAAACTCCTTTTGGACTCTTTTTGTTCTAGTAGCTCAATAGTGTCATAGGCAGGATCCGACCTTTGCTTGGCTTTTGTTTGTATTTAGAAACATGATATTATGTGTATTTGAGTATGAAGACTTGTTATTTATATTTCTTAAATTAACTTAATGATGTTATATGGACCTCTAAAGGAATGACTATTATGCATATTGGATGGATATGTATATTAATATGTTTTTAATTCTCATGTTGTGTGTTGTGGGGTGCATTCTAAGAATGCCTGGATCCCCAATGATCCGAGTGTGTATGTTGGTTGTGCAGGAAGAGGATCCATATTTGGGAATTGACCTGAATACAAAGAAGACTCTGCCCGATTTTCTAGAAATGCTATGTGGAAGGCTTGCTTTGAGACTTATCCCTTATGCGCCGATCATGACTTGAATTGGGTTGTGACAAATTATTCACGACATATGTAATTCTTAGCAACTAAATGGCAAGACATTAGTAAAGGAAACAAGACCACAATAATGACAAAATAGACAATTTAGCAATGAATTGCATTTTTGCTTTCAACATGTTAGCAAAGGTAAGCTGTGGATTAGCAAGGGATTTGTGAGAGATTAGCTATTGAATACTTATAACCAATTTGCAAGCAAATAAGAGATCATTTTTATATTAAAAACTATCTATGAATTAATGACGGATTTGCAATGGAATTTTTGTTGCCAAAATAAATTAGCAACAAATTAGTAACTATGTTTTTTCTTATTTGTGAAGGACTAACAATAGATCAATGAAGAATTTTTTCCCTCATCGATTCGAGAAATTCATGTTGGATAAATTTGCAATTTAATCTTTGAAGGGTAAGGTCTTATCTACGTCCCTCATATTTTACAATGATTTCAATTTTGCCCCAAAAGCTTTTTTTTTTTTTATCTATTTATATCCCTAATATTTTCAAAATATCTTAATCTTACCATGTTGAACATTCAAATTATAAATGGAAAAAACTAATATGAAGGTCAAGTTATAATGTTAATGATGATTTATTCATTACTTATCTGAATAAAATGATATTATTTACCATTATTTCTCTCTATATCTTTGTAAGATATGAAAGTTTTCCTTTTTAATTTAAACTCCCTTAATGCTCAATTAATCTTTCTCTTACTAAAACCTATGCTCAAAGCTTTTCCTTGGAGATATGAAGGCAAATAATCTCTATTTGTGGTGTTTGGATATCAGTAACTTCAAAATTTAACCTTAATATAAGATTTTTTTCATTTATAATTTAGATATCATTTATCGAAAGGGCAAAATTGAAATGTTTTGAAAACATTAGGGATGTAAATAAAACAAGAAAAAAAAAAATTGGTACTATGTCAAAATCATTGTAAAACCTGACGGACGTAAATGAGGCTTTACCCATCTTTAAAAATTTGATCAATGATGACAAAAATAATTAGAAAGAAAGTGTAGAATCTAAAAATAGTAACTAACTTTAAGATAGTATTATTTTTTATTTTTGCAATCAATTTATTTTTAAGATTTTATAATTAATTTTTTTTGCCAGAAATAATAAAAATAAGTTTACCAGCCAAATAGCATCCATAATTTTTTATTGCTAGTTTAATTAAATCATGACTTAAAAAAGCAATCACAAATTCATTTGCTAATAAGTAAAGAAATTGCGGCTTAAATGGCCAAGCTTATTTTATTCCCAACCTTGCATTTTCCTCCCATTCACATTAAAGGAGCCCTAGCCGTTGCTGCTCTTTGCTTTGCACTTATCTCCTTTTATTCACACTTAGGGATGTAAATTTTACCCACTCCCACGAGTGACGGGCGCGAGTATGGGGGAAGGTTTTACCCCACAGGTAATGGGGACAAGATTTTAAATACTCATTTGTTAATTCTCACTTTAGTCTCTGACTTTTCATGTGTGAATCACACCATGTCATTCAATCTTGTTGTCTTCAACTCTATTACCTTCTGCTGCTTGTCATCCACCCAACGTCACTTATTTCTCATCAGCATCTATTGTGTTGGCGAGTGTACGGTACTCTACTTTGTATGTTGATGCTCCTTTGCCTTTGCAATATTTTTGAATTATTGTTGGTAAGGATAGTTGGTTTTGTATGAACATATTAATTTTGTTTGGTTGTTTGGTAAAAATTGAGGTATATTTGGGGGATAAAGGTGGGGAGGTAGATTTGTTTGAATTGTGTTTGATGATGTGAGATTGCCATTATGTGCAAGCTTATAGTTATACTTAGTTTTGATTTAGTGTTGCTTGTGGAGAACATGCCCTTTTTTATTAGAAATTAGAAATAGTTGTTTCATGTATTTGGTGAACTTATTAATGATTATTTTAAATTATATGTAGTGTTTTACTTCTTCTACATATTTTTGAGTAAGCTACAATTGATGAACATAATTTGTGGTAGCTCACATTGTTTTAATTTTTGCAGTTGTATGTCTTTTTTTATGAGAATGAGGATAAAGTCCCCGTTTATTAAATAGGATAGGGCTGAGGAATGAGGTCCTCCCCATGGAGACTCATTAAATCTCCATTTATTTACCATACACACACACACACACACACACACACACAAACTTACAAATACATTTTGATAATAATACACAATTAAATCAAGTTGATTCAAAATATATGGTAGACTAAACTTTTTACCAAAATCAAATTTACAATAATTGACAAACTTTGATCAAAATAAATTTTACAATAATTTGAATTTGTATCATTTTTTTATTTTTAATTTAGATTATGTTGTGTTATTAATATCATAATAGATTATGGATATGTGTAAATGCTTTATTCAAATTTAAGATTTTTTTATATATAATTTTTCTCTTTTTCTCTTTTTTAATTTTTTTGCATAAAGCCGCAAGTATCCACAAGGATTTGAATCCCCATGGGGAACTGGAAATAAGGACCCGTGAAGGGGATGGGGATGGGGACCAAATTTCACAGGGACAGGGGCGAGGGCTGTGTCTGTAACATCCTCCCAAGTACAGTACTATGCTTAAGTCATAATATCTTACCTAGGAGTAGTTACTATCACTCAATCGGACCTTGTCTGGCAGCAACCTTTGGCCACCTTCGCCTCGGAGGGCCCTCTTCAGAAACTTCTGAACTATCTGGAGATAACACGAAAAAAGAGTGAGAATTTTTAAATTCTCAGTATGATTCATTTAATTACCATATGTTGTGTCATCGTTATTATCTCAAGCTGCTTCGGCTTATTATGAAAAAGGTGAATATATTATACAAACTGTTTAATTTTATGGTTTGAAAATATATTGTCCGAAGCAGAGTTCATTTTATTCACGCACTTGAGTCACATTGACAATATCCTATATCTAGAACAAACATCACTACATAAATAGATATAACAAGTTCAGCATCAATAAAACGTAGTATATAATAATGGTGAGCATTCATAAGGTTCAGTCTCTTTGGTTTTCGAAAACATGATTATCCGATGCAGATTTGAATTTCACATATTTTCTGATCATTTATATTATAATGAGCATAGGTACAATTACAGTTACATAACACATGTATGGCTGTGCTATAGACTTCTCTTAACTTGTCGCCACCATAACCTCTCGGTACTTACACTAGATGGGTCATGCCATGCCTCATGTAAGCCCTATCCCTATACTCACACTAGCTGGGTCATGCCATGCCTCATGTGGGCGAGGGTTACTTGTCACACATATTCCAAAGTACAATCGCCATGTCATACTCCATTGGGGTGTGATCACCATGTCACACTCCTTAGGAATATATTCATCCTGCCATGTCCCAGAGTATGATCGCCATGTCATACTTCATCGGAATGTGATCGCCATGTCACATTCCTTAGGGTGTGGGATCACCATGCCACATTCTAGGGTATGATTGCCATGTCATACCCCATCAGAGCATGATCGCCATGTCACGTTCCTTAGGAATATGGGGCCTTCATTATATCTTTTAACTGTCTTCACGGGGAGGGATTCAAAGTGCAACTGGCTCAAGGTGAAAGGATCCACATTTAATATATTCATATCCTCACATACATGAGTTTATTTGTAATATATAAAGGCTCATAACTTCCTTACAATTCTACCGAAAATTCGGCAGCATAACAGATCAGATCCGTTTCCCTATAAATAGTGCCAGTTTCAACAGACAGTCAGTCATAGTAAGAATTCAAATATAATGCATAAATCTTTCAAGCACCAACATGCAATCGCAACACTTAGACTTTAATTGGACTCATATATGCCTCAAGGTGCCAACCCCTTTAATCTTGGGAAATCCTGCTCATATTCTTCAACTATACCCATTATATCAACTCTGCCCGAATTTTGTAAATCAAGCCAAATTTCCTATTTAACTCATCTGGACCTAAATTTTGGATATGTTAAAGTGTTATGTGTCTATTTTCTAACCTCTTTAGTCCCATCTAATTTTGATAAATATAGCTCAAGTTATTTAAGTTTTATCCCGGCCTGCCCTGAAGCTAGCCAGAATTACATACTTAAAAGTAAAAATCCACTAAAAATCGAATTCTAATTCAAATCCTACTAAATTGGTCTCATATTAAAGCTAACAGGACAATATTTCATTTTCAAAAAGTTCCATTCCATTTGAATTAGTAGGGCTCGAGTTATAAGCCCCTAAATTTGACCTTCCGGAACTGCCCTGTTTTGAAATGATTTGGACATAAGAAACTTTCTTGGAATACTGGGAGCAAACGGTATCTTATCTAACTCTGAAATTTTTATGGGACAATAATCTATGTGTAAGCTTTCTAAAAAAGTTGGTTTCATTCAATTCCAAGTAGTATAGGGCGAGATTTACCCTGAACAACCCAGTCTGCCCAGAATCAGAATCAAAAACCTAGGTCGAATATCCAAAATTCATATCTCTCTCAATACTAATCCAATGACCTTATATGATACATGTATGGAAAGCCCTGGATATCTAGTTTCATCTAAAAATGTTTTAATCAAATTTAAATGGCAGGAGGTAGAGCCGTACACTCCGCCATACGGACTGCCAAGGGATTTTAACCTCTCAGCCTCTCCTTGCATCCTACTGTCACTCCTTTCTACTTCTAAATCGATTTTATCATCAAAATAGCCAACAAACCAACCAAGAATTCATCATATACATTCAATCATCACATCAAGAAATGAGAAGAATAAGCCCCAATCAGCCACCCATAACCAAAAGAACAAGAACAAAGTGGAATCTCTACCTTTATTTTGATGTAACAACTAGCTAGTCTTCAGTTCTAATGAAGGATATGGATGCAAGAAGCTTGAGGGAGGCTGAAAGTGTAAGAAGGAGATGAAGAGGATGAAGAAAAGAGGAGAGGGAGCTTTTAAATTGGGTGGAGAAAGAAGGAAAAAAATCTGATTTAATGGTGCTGGTAGTTGGCTCCTTGTAATATGATTGGTTTAGAATCTAAGGCTGATTTTCGGCCAACCTTCCTCATGCTTTGTGGCCTTGTTTGCGCCACTTTGAGGGGTAAGTGGCTGAGTTCACAGCCACTTAAAGTAGGGTTAATGAGTTGAAATTCTATTGGTTTGGTTCCGACAGTTTAAAATACCGTAATCTTACCGATTTCCTTTAAATCAATAAATCGGTTTCAAGAAAATATTTATGAAATCTTCTATACTTCTAACCTAATTAACTTATACCTAAACTCAATTAATTGTTAATCAATTGATCCTAAATAAATATTTAGTCGAAGTTTAATTAACCTCAATTACTCGATAAAAACCGAACAATTAGGTGAGAAACGATAAGAAAATTTTGGTGGATATTACATTACCACCCTCCTAAAAAAAATTTTGTGCTCAAATTAATAAACTAACTTGTTATAATTATAACTGTTTAAATATGGGTTCACATATAGGCACACAGTAGATGTAAAACCACTTAGCAAAATAAGATCGACTAGAACTAAATTAGCTAATTCCTTATTCTGGATTATCCCTAATTCTTGCCATAGCTCTTTCGGGGTGTCGCCTCCTCCGTATTTATAGTGAAAACTCTTCCCGAACGTTGCAGTTTAGGAGGCGGTGGTTGGTTCTCAGGGCATTCTCGGATCATATGTCCTAGCTTGCCGCATCTGAAACACACATACTGTTTAACCAGGCAAGGCTTATTTCCATGATTCTTCCTACACTTCGGACACCATTGTTTGACCACTGATCCTTGCAGCTGCTTGCCCTCATATTCACTAAGGTGAAATTACTTCTTTGGTGGTGAGGCATCCTCAATTTCCTAGTTTTCAGGTGCAGGCCTCTTTCCATAAGTATCAAACTGGGAAATCTCCAATTTCTTTTTATAGTCTTCCACAAGTCTACACTTGTTTACCAAGGTAGGAAAATCCCTGATCTCCATAGGACCTATTGCTGCAAGGATATCTTGCCTCAATCTGCCTTCAAATTTGATGCACTTCCACGCCTCATCTGGATTCCGCTGATAGATTGTGGAAAACTTGCATAGTTCCTCAAACTTACCGATATACTCTGACATGCTACTTCTTCCTTGGTAGAATTGCATAAATTCCAACTCTTTGTCATTCCGAACTGATGGAGGAAAGTATTTCTAGTAAAAAGCCTCCTTGAACACAGTCCAGGTGATCTCTATTTGGGATTCTTCTAATAGTTGTTTCACACTATCCCACCAAAATTCTGCGTCTGCTTCGAGCATATAAGTGGCAAAGGCCACTTTCTGGTGGTCAGTGCAGTCCAGAATGGAAAAGACCTTCTCCATTGCCTTAACCCACTCGTCCGCCTTATCAAGATGAAAAGCTCTTCTAAAACTTGGCAGGCTCGCCTTTCGAAATTCTGCGAACTTGAGATATTCCAGGTCCAACCCTAGGCCATTCGAGTTTTCACTATGACTGGCTTCAGGATGTCTTCCCAACTGGTCCATCATTTGGTGTGCTGCAGTAGCTTGTTCGCGCATGGCATATGCCATTTCTCGTAGAGTGTCCATAAAATTAGTAAGATCTTCTGGAGTGGGTACAGTTCGTGGCCTGCCACACCCCCTGGAAGCCATTAGTTCCTAATCACACACAACAAAACATTGAGTTGATCAGGCTCAATAATAAGTTAAGTGTGATAGCAACTAATATCATTCACAGTTAGGCGGTCATGCATATCTAATTCCCTACATCTTATCTGAGTAGATAAGATTTATCGCATGACATTTTCTAAGGATTCCAGAGTGCACTGGAAACGTTGTCAGTCCAAATCCTCAGGTCCGGGGAGGATCGAACTGCTCTGATACCATTTGTAACATCCTCCCAAGTACAGTACTATGCTTAAGTCATAATATCTCACCTAGGAGTAGTTACTGTCACTCAATCAAACCTTGTCTGGCAGCAACCTTTGGCCACCTTCGCCTCGGAGGGCCCTCTTCAGAAACTTCTGAACTATCTGGAGATAACATTGAAAAAGAGTGAGAATTTTTAAATTCTCAGTAAGATTCATTTAATTACCATATGCTGTGTCGTCGTTATTATCTCCAACTGCTTCGGCTTATTTTGAAAAAGGTGAACATGTTATACAAACAGTTTAATTTTATGGTTTGAAAACATATTGTCCGAAGCAGAGTTCATTTTATTCACGTACTTGGGTCACATTGACAATATCCCATATCTAGAACAAACATCACTACATAAATAGATATAACAGGTTCAGCATCAATAAAACGTAGTATATAATAATTGTGAGCATTCATAAGGTTCAGTCTCTTAGGTTTTCGAAAACATGATTATCCGATGCAGATTTGAATTTCACATATCTTCTGATCATTTATATTATAATGAGCATAGGTACAATTACAGTTACATAACACATGTATGGCTGTGCTATAGACTTCTCTTAACTTGTCGCCACCATAACCTCTCGGTACTTACACTAGCTGGGTCATGCCATACCTCATGTAAGCCCTATCCCTATACTCACACTAGCTGGGTCATGCCATGCCTCATGTGGGCGAGGGTTACTTGTCACACATATTCCAAAGTACAATCGCCATGTCATACTCCATTGGGGTGCGATCACCATGTCACACTCCTTAGGAATATATTCATCCTGCCATGTCCCAGAGTATGATTGCCATGTCATACTCCCTCGGAATGTGATCGCCATGTCACATTCCTTAGGGTGTGGGATCACCCTGCCACATTTCAGGGTATGATCGCCATGTCATACCCCATCAGAGCATGATCGCCATGTCACGTTCCTTAGGAATATGGGGCCTTCATTATATCTTTTAACTGTCTTCACGGGGAGGGATTCAAAGTGCAACTACCTCCAGGTGAAGGGATCCACATTTAATATATTCATATCCTCCCATACATGAGTTTATTCGTAACATATAAAGGCTTATAACTTCCTTACAATTCTACTAAAAATTCGGCAGCATAACGGATCAGATTCGTTTCCCCATGAATAATGCAAGTTTCAACAGACAATCAGTCATAGTAAGAATTCAAATATAATGCATAAATCTTTCAATCACCAACATGCAATTGCAACACTTAAACTTTAATTGGACTCATGTATACCTTAAGGTGCCAAACCCTTTAATCTTGGGAAATCCTGCTCATATTCTTCAACTCTACCCATTATATCAATTCTGCCCAGTTTTTGTAAATCAAGCCAAATTTCCTATTTAGCTCATCTGGACCTAAATTTTGAATATGTTAAAGTTTTATGTGTCTATTTTCTAATCTCTTTGGTTCCATCTAATTTTGATAAATATAGCTCAAGTTATTTAAGTTTTATCCCGGCCTACCCTGAAGCTAGCCAGAATTACATACTTAAAAGTAAAAATCCACTAAAAATCGAATTCTAATTCAAATCCTATGAAATTGGTCTCATATTAAAGCTAACAGGACAATATTTCATTTGCAAAAAGTTCCATTCCATTTGAATTAGTAGAGCTCGAGTTATAAGCCCTAAATCTGACCTTCCTGAACTGCCCTGTTTTGGCCCAGTTTGGACATAGGGCAAATTTCTTGGAACACTGGGAGCAAATAGTATCTTATCTAAATTTGAAATTTTTATGGTACAATCATATATGTGTAAGCTTTCTAAAAAAGTTGGTTTCATTCAATTCCAAATAGTATAGGGTGAGATTTACTCTGAACAACCTAGTCTGCCTAGAATCAGAATAAAAAACCTAGGTCGAACTTCCAATATTCATATCTCTCTCAATACTAATCCAATGACCTTATATGATATATGTATGGAAAGCCCTGAATGTCTAGTTTTATCTAAAACTGGTTTCATCAAATTTAAATAGCGGGAGGCAGAGCCATACACTCTGCCGTAAGGACTGCCGAGGGATTTTAACCTCTCAGCCTCTCCCTGCATCCTACTCTCACTCCTTTCTACTTCTAAATCGATTTTATCATCAAAACAGCCAACAAACCAGCCAAGAATTCATCATATACATTCAATCATCACATCAAAAAATGAGAAGAATAAGCCCCAATCAGCCACCCATAACCAAAAGAACAAGAACAAAGTGGAATCTCTACCTTTATTTTGATGTAACAACTAGCTAGTCTTGAGTTCTAGTGAAGGATATGGATGCAAGAAGCTTGAGGGAGGCTGAAAGTGTAAGAAGGAGATGAAGAGGATGAAGAAAAGAGGAGAGAAAGGCTGCTGGAAGAGGGAGATCGAAAATTGGATGGAGAAAGAAGGAAAAAAATATGATTTAATGGTGCTGGTATTTGGCTCCTTGTAATATGATTGGTTTAGAATCTAAGGCTGATTTTCAGCCAACCTTCCTCATGCTTTGTGGCCTTGTTTGTGCCACTTTGAGGGGCAAGTGGCTGAGTTCATAGCCACTTAATGTAGGGTTAATGAGTTGAAATTCTATTGGTTCGGTTCCGACAGTTTAAAATACCGTAATCTTACCGATTTCTTTTAAATCGGTAAATTGGTTTCAAGAAAATCTTTATTAAATCTTCTATATTTCTAATCTAATTAACTTATACCTAAACTCAATTAATTGTTAATCAATTGATCCTAAATAAATATTTAGTCGAAGTTTAATTAACATCAATTACTCGATGAAAACCGAACAATTAGGCGAGAAACGATAAGAAAATTTTGGTAGATGTTATAGTGTCCCTGTCCCTATGGGTATCCATTATCATCCCTAATTTAGTAATTGTAAATATATTAGGATGATTGATTCAGAAGCTTTTAAATCATATTAATTTATATTTTTTTAATAAATTCTCCTAATAATCTCTTAATTATAAAAACATTAAAGTATTAAATAATTTTTAAGTTTTAACATATTAAAATTATTTATTTTGTTCTAGTATGTATTTTCAAGCATCTAAACCTATTTTTGACAATTGGCTTATCTAGTATCTGCACCTATTCTTAAAACATTCTTATAACATGTGCAAATATTAATATACCATCCCTTCTTAAACTATTCCATGTTTTCTCTGCATCAACGATGATATTCAACTCTTTTTTTTTTTTTTGTTTACAAAATACTTTTTGATCCTCAATAGATTCAAATTGTTGATAAGATTAATCCAAATATAGAATAAGATTTAACTCTAACAATTCAATAAATACTACAATAATGTCCATGTTATTTCGTGATTTAAAACAACATATTGTAAGTAGTGGCATAGTAGCAATTGCCTATAAATACATTCATTCTCTAAACAAGACATGCACATATTCATAGTGTAGTAACATACACGACATAATAAACACTCAACAATGATATGATAGTGAGATTTAATAGTAAAACTATTCAGCATGATGGTGTTACTTACAGTCAAGCTTGGAATGCTAAAGAAGGAGGCTGGTTATACCACCCCTTATTTCGTTAGCTACATTCATTGTCAAGCTTGCACAAGTTCCCCCTCAAATCTCAATCACTAGTTTAGGATTTGAAAACAATATCTGCTTCTTTGGCATTTTTAATTAGTACACTTTATGTGAATTTCACATTGACTTAAGGAATTTTACATGATCATTCTGCATCGAGCAATGGTAGAGTTATGACAAACGTGCAAAGATAAATTTATGGTCATACAATTAACGTAGCAATATGGCCTCTTGATGAATAGAAGGCCATCGATACTGCAACAAAGCTTCTGGGAGAACTTTTTATCTTCACAATAATACTTTGCATAAATAATATTACATTAGGCACATGCTGTTGCATATAGACATATTTTTTCATGAAATGCTAAAATGCACTACAATCATTGTGGATGTGTTGGTTTGGAAAGAAATATGGTTTAAAAATGTGAAATAAGGAGCTTATGAACTACATAAACTATGAGAAATCATGTATCCTATATTAGATGGGGCAAAGCTTGTAAAATTAAAAGCAAGTTATTAATTTGAACAACAGACTATATAAAATTATTGAACCTTTCTTCTCATTAACTTTTCTTTTTCTCGATACCCTTTAGAGTACCAAATGATAGAAAAAGAAAAATTAATGAGAAAAAAAGCTTCAATTATTTTATAGTACGTTGTTCAAATTAATAATTTGCTTTTAGTTCTACGATATTATATCCATCTAATGTAAAGCACATGATTTCTCATGGTTTATATAATTTATAAGCTCCATATTTCATATTTTTAAAACCAAATATGTTTCTTTCTAAACCAACAAATTCCACAATGATTTTAGAAGAATTTAGCTTCATGAGAAACTATATGTCTATGCATAACAACTCGAGCTTAATGATATATTACTTATGCAGAGTATTATTATGAAGACAAATAGTTCTCCAAAAAGATTTGTAGTGGTTTTGATGGCCGACTCTTCATCAAGAGGTTGTATTGCTCTGTCAATTATTCGACCACATGTTTGTCTTTGCATGTTGGTTGTAACGCTATGGTTGACTTGATGTAGAATCATCATGTAAAATTCACTATATAAATGTAAAATTAACTTAACGTGTACTAATTAGAAATCCCAAAGAACCAGACATTATGTAATTCCAAAACAATGATTGAGATTTGAGAGGGGACCTGTGCAAGTTTGGCCAGATATTCATTGTTGATATGGCCTTTGTCCTATATGGCTCTATTTGAGTATCTCCATAATATCTTCAGTGTATCTCGGAATAGTTCATCTTAGAATATGTCTACAATATATTGTGGAATGTTTGGTCTTGTAGTTGTACTAGTGTTAATACATGACAATATATTTATATGCATTATTGCTTTGTGATTTATTTTTTGTTTAGTTGATGCATGCTCTACTTGTAATTTTGTGCCATAACCTTCCTATTTTACAAATATTGTCTCCTAAAACAATTTAATAATTTTATCTTTTTTTCCTATTCTACTTTTTTTTTCTATATACTTTTTATATGGTTTGTTCCACAACTTGTGTAAGTTTTTCATAGATTTTTTTTTCACTTAAGATTAATAGAGATAAAATATTATTACAACTTGTTAGTAAATTGATGGGTTTATTATCAATATTCTGACAATGCAAGTTAGATATTATAGCAATATGCTTATAAAACTAAATTGTCAAAACATTTTACCACCACTAATCAACTAAGTGCAGTTATAGATTTTGTCAATTTGAAGCTACTTTGAACATATTCAAGATGCTCTTTAAGCTCTATGAAATAGTTTGGTTTCAAATAAGGAATCATAACTAATTAATTTTAAATCCAATGGTCTTATAATTTATATGATTAGATTATTCTTGAAGTCCAGTTTCATATAAAATTAGTTTCACTCAAATTTGAGTTCTGTATGTTAAGCTACCATCTTTGTTGTATGGATGACATATTAGGGTTCCACCTCACAGCTTCTCTGTTCTGGTTTTCTTTTGATCTATTATTCAACCTAAACAAAGTTTCCCTATCTCAAATCACTAAAAATAGGTCATATTAACATCATATAAGGTCAATTAATAAAGAAACCCTAATAAGCCCTAAACTCTAGAACACAACCAATCCAAGAAATCCTACCTCAATTCCAAAATTTGAGCTCTTCAACTTGAATCTCTGGTGGTTCTACCTTCACTAAAGCCTTGAAATTGTCACAAATCCCTTCTTGCTCTTGGAGGGGCTAAGCCTGATTGATCCAAAAGGAAGATATTTATGAGCTTATCTTGAGTTTTCTTGAGGATACATGAGGTAAAAGTAGAAAATTTGATCAAAAGGAAGCAAGATCATAAAGGTGCTTTGGGTGTATGTGGAAGAGTTGAAGAAGAAAATGAAGAATGGGAGAAGTTGAGAAGTGGCCGAAATTCTCAAGGACCAAAGGGGAAAATTTTGCTTCTTACTTCATAAGTTATTGTGACTTATGAAGCAATATGATTGGTGGATTCCAACATAAACTCAAATCTTCTTGAGTTTCAAAGTTGTGTGGGCATTCTTTGGCCATCAAGGCTGGTTTGGGTGGCTAAATTATAGCTACATATTTTAGGGTTTTTAACTGACACTAGTGCCATCCTATAATATAGACTCCTACAAATTCAGTTCTTGCATTACAAGACACCGTTAATAAGATAATTTTTCTTTGGCTAGCAAAATGTTACTATTTTCTACACAGATGAATTGAAATTCTATTACCCTATAATTAACCTTTACTTATTATTGATTACCCTCTAATAATATTAATTAGTTCATTCCAAATGTTACATCTAACATTAAATGGGCCAACACATATAGAAAGCCATCTAACTTCGTACCTTTCTATGAAAATAGCAAGATTCATAATCAAAACAAATTATTAAATAAATCATTAAAAATAGCAAACCATTTATGAAATTCATGAAAATTTACTAGTAAGTCTTTAGGGTGTTATATTTAACATGTCCAAGTTTTGGGTCAAAACTAAAAAAATAGCTAGGGTAACAAAATTCAAACAATTCAAACAGTCTAGAATTCATTTTTAGGAGGTTAATTTCAAATTCTTAAATTCACTAAAAAAGGTAAAACAATTCTTAAAATTCCACAAAAATTTCCAGTAATATTGTAAAATGTTATTAATATGTTATCCAAAAATCCAATCCTAAACTACAGGTCCAATATATTAATAAAAATAAATAAATTTAGAAGTTCCAGTAAATCAACATAGACTTCAAAATAGGGCAATTTTGTCCCATATTTTCTAAAAATATTAAATCACCACAAAAAATCATGAAAATTTGCAAGTAAGTAATTAACATGTTAGCTTCAACATATAAAAATTTCAAGCCAAAATAACAAGGTTTACTATATTAGAAAAATCATTAAACTCATCTATCTAGTAATCCAGGATAAAGTTCCAGCAAACTAGCACATAAAAGAATCATATAGAAAACATCTAAATATTACTAACACTATATAAAACAAGCATAATCGAGCAAAATCATGCAAGAACTAGAGATATAGAGATATTATGCAAGAGCAAGTATGGGAAATAAAGTTTAAAACTACTCTTAGCAATCAAATTAAGATTTCACCCATAAAGTCTCCCAAAAGGTCCCTTAATTAGTTACAAATCAAACTCTCTTCCTTACCACAAATTATATCACCAAATTTATATCAAATATTGCTCTCATTCAAGGTACAAAAACAAGAGAACTCCTGCCAAATGATAGAGCACAGCTGCGGCCAAGAAGAGGATGGAAGCCAAGATTATCAAGCATCACCAACAATAATAAGTATTCCATTAGAATCAATAAAAAACAAATAATCCATAGGAGAGTTTAAAGAAAGAAAAATCCCCTATCTCTAAGAAATGAAGGAGAGCTTGGGTGAAAGGTTGGATGAGGGTGGCGGATTTTGGTACTTGATGGAAGGAACCAAGGTAATCTCAACATACACAAACCTCACTTGTATGCCATTCTTTGAGTTCTTCCTCTTAAAATTGAAGAAGAAGAAAAAGAAGAAGAAGAAGGTAGGATGCTCAATAGCTCACTCTCTCTTCTCTTGCTGTGGCTGACCCATCAAGGGGGAGGGAGAAGAGTTTTTATTTCTTTTATCACACACTCACACTCACACATATACACACACAATTACCAATTGTACTATTTAAGTGTAATATAATATTATTATCTTGACTACTTGCTCACCAAGTTTTGATCTCACTAGGACATGCATTCATGATCAAGGGTTGATATAATTTTTGAATTTTTTGTGATGATTATTTTATGTAGCTATTTTCTTGCTATTTTGTGAATTTAACTCATGTTAATTAGGCTAGATTTGGCCCTCCTAATTATTCTAAGCATGCCTCTAATTTTTCATAATTTTTCTCAACCATTTACCTATTTTTAAATTAATTTTCTTAATCCTACAATTTACAAATTATCACCCAAGAATTAAAGAAAATCCAAATAAATCCTAAAAATTCTGATTTTAATTTTTTAAGCTATTCTCACCCTAATTAGGCTCCAGAAAAATTTTCAAAATTTTTCAAAAATTATTTCTATTTTTCCTAAATTTTGTTGAATTTCAAGCACTTATAATTTAACTAATAATCACTTAATTTCATAGAAAAATTTCAATAAATTTCCTAGT
The DNA here is from genome assembly GCA_031439585.1 of Pterocarpus macrocarpus. NCBI lineage: Eukaryota > Viridiplantae > Streptophyta > Magnoliopsida > Fabales > Fabaceae > Pterocarpus > Pterocarpus macrocarpus. The sequence goes on from CM062522.1 coordinate 55,935,664, forward strand.
GGTTATTTACATTATTTAGAGTCAAACTTCAAAGAAAAATCGTTATTATAAATTTTTTATAATTATCTTTAATTTTTTAATTCTTATATTAACAATAAACCTCTATTTAATTTATATCTAGACATAATTAATCAAAAATACTTGGCTAATAACTGTAGGGGATGTTACAAATATTGTTCTAACTTAAAATTAAAATATATTCTTGAACTCGTCTATGAGGTATGTAACATTTACACAACTCATCAAATGAGAGAATTTAAAAATTGATCTTCAACCCTCTGTTTGTGGTTCAACCAAAAATAGAGAAAATAAAAAACTTAAGAAGAGAAAATGTATTGGGAGTAGAGTTTCTCTTTTTGGATGAGAGCAAAAAATAGGAAAAAAAAATATGGGTCCCATATTTAGACTTTTCACTCCTTATTAAATCCTTATGTGTGATGAAATTTAGAGAAAGGTGAAAGAATGTATTAAGTGACAGTTATAACTACTAAAACATTGAAAATTGATAAGTTTAAGAATTTATATCATATTTATTTTTATTTAAATAAATAATTTTAAAATGTATAATTTAAATGTCAATAAATAAATTTTGTATTAGTATTATTGTAAAATTATTTATTTGACCTATAAAAAGTGATTAAAAATTAAATTTAAATAACATATTTATTCTTTATTAAAATAAAGATATATATATTATTTTAACATAATTCTCATTTTTTTTATTTTCTCTTCATTCAAATATATGAAGAAAAAACATACTTTCCATTTTATTTTATTTTTTTCTCTTATTTCCTCTTCTTTCATTTTTTTTTTCTCCTCATGGGAACAAAGCATAAATGAGAATGTCGACAAAATGAGATGAGCCCGGCTTATGCTTCACCTTACCAAATGAAAGTAATTATTAAACCTTTCTGTGTCCCACCTTATCAATTGACAATGGTGGGTCAACCATATCACGATCCTGTCATAATCACCTCTTCAGTGGAACTAAGTGAGTAAGTGTATTTTAAATAAAGTGAAATGTGATTCAATTTTATTGTGAACACATACTGTTTAACTACTGTAATAAAACAAACATTCTCCTTGTATTTCGTCTAAGTATCAACCCATCAACCATTCTTGATCCATAAATGTTTTGTACGTGTCTAACCTTTTTGGCATGTATTGTATTATACGGGGATGCTATGGTGCACCATATTAACTAAGGTACATCATGTACTTTTGTTTAACCGTATTATTAAAGTGTGGCTAAATATCTTCAAAGTGTGACTGAAGTACATTTAACCACATTAACTAAAGTGTGGTTAAATACATTTAATTATTTAACAACACTTTCCAAAATGCAATTAAATGTATTTAATCACATTTAAACCACCGTGGTTAAATAAAAATATGTGCATCTTAGACCACCCCTATATTATATTACAAGAATCTCTCCACTAGCTACTTTCACCACAGCCACAGCCACCATATCTGAGTGAGGCCATGTAAACCACATACCCCACAATCTCCCTTTCCCTTCCCACCACACACACTTCCCCGCTCCCACCTACACCAAAACCTCATCTCCCACACTATCCCCGTTCCTCCATCATCATCATCATCATCATCATCATCATGGCACCTTCCACAACAGAACAAGCCCCAGCGTGGCCTCAACTCTTGGGCAGCAACAACTGGGAGGGCCTCCTCGACCCTCTCCACCCGGACCTGCGCAACTTGATCCTCCGCTGCGGGGACTTCATCCAAGCCACCTACGACGCCTTCAACAACGACAAGAACTCCCTCTACTGCGGCTCCAGCCGCTACGGCAAGTCCTCTTTCTTCCGCAAGGTCATGCTCGATGAGCCTGACAAGTATGCCGTCAAGTGCTTCCTCTACGCCACCGCGCGCGTCTCCGTCCCCGAAGCGTTTCTCCTCCACTCGCTCTCGCGTGAGTCCTGGGACCGCGAGTCCAACTGGATCGGATACGTCGCTGTCACCTCTGATGAAGTTACGAAGGAATTGAACCGCCGCGAGGTCTATGTTGTGTGGCGCGGCACCACCAGGGACATGGAGTGGATCGATGTCTTTGGTGCTGCTCCTGAATCGGCTACGGGCTTGTTGAGTGCGAAGAGCCTAAGGTATGTTCGGATATTTTAGGTCAGTGTAATGAAATGTGATATGGTGAAATGGAATAGGGGGAAACGAAATGCAATAGAATAAATGTTGAATTTTTTATTTTTTTGGGATGAATTTAATTAAGATGAGTAAAAGTATTTTATACATATATTTAACCATATATTGCTATCTTAATAGAATTTATTGAATTTTATATTTATTTTTTAAAAATCTCATATATAGTAATATATGATTAAATAATAATATAAAAATATTTGTTTATATTGATAATTTATTAAAATTAATTTTTAGTTAATTGAATATTAAATTCAAAATAGTATTAGGAGAAGTTTTCACTTTATTATTTAAAAATGCAATAAAATAGAATAGTAAGAGTTATTTCATCAAGATATTCTCGTATATGAAAATTATTTTAATACCTTATATTTAAGTTAAAAAAAATTAGATAATTTTAGAATATGAAAAACATTTTACTTTGAACGATTCAATACTAATTGATTATATGAGCTTTAATTTTTGGTTACTATTATTGCCCACTTTAACCATATTTTAAATGTAATTCCTGAAGTGATGAGCATTAAAGTAAAAATGAGTTTGGCTAAGATTATTTAAGATACTCGCTTATTTATGAATCTCATCTTGCTAGTTTGTTACCCGTGTATCAAATATAAGAGATTAAATTTTGTATCTATATAATTTTTTCGATTTACTCGTTTTATTTCATTACAAGTTACTTCGTCTTAATTAAAGAAGAAAAAAAAGGGGTCTATTCAGCATCATTCCTTTTAAAAGCATCTAAATAATTGAACTTAATTATATTTTATTTCATTTCCTTACATTTCATACCAATTTTCATCAATCTAAGCATAGTTTTAAAGATGAAACTTTCTTTCATCCTCTATATGGAGTAAAATTTCTTACTTCATGGAGCAATCTTGGCCTTTAATTTTAAAGGTGCAAGAACAGAAAAAAAAAAAAAAAAAAAAGGAGAGAGAGAAGATTTAAATGTGATTAAGTGTAGTGGAACAAGAAAGTTTTTTTCTCCATAATAGAAGAAATAAGAATTTTCCTTGCTAATTAATGTAGAAACTTGGACAAAGGCAATGACAGCGACAGTAGTAGTAGCGACGACGATGATGAGGTGCCAAAAGTCATGAAGGGTTGGCTCACGATCTACACCTCGGACGACCCAAAATCTCCGTTCACCAAAAAGAGCGCAAGGGCGCAGGTACTGAGCAAGGTGAAAGCGTTGTTGAAACTTTACAAGGACGAGAACCCTAGTGTGGTGTTGGTGGGGCATAGCCTCGGTGCGAGCTTGTCCATTGTAAGTGCTTTTGACTTAGTGGAAAATGGGGTCACCGATGTTCCCGTTACTGCTTTTGTGTTCGGGTCACCGATGGTTGGGAACAAGGCCTTCAACGAGAGGCTCAAGAGTTTTGGTAACTTGAAGGTTTTGCACGTGAGGAACGTGATTGACGTGATTCCCCATTATCCAGGGAGGTTATTGGGGTATGCATACACGGGTGTGGAGTTGGAGATTGATACTCGAAAGTCGCCGAATTTGAAGGACTCGAAGAACCCGAGCGATTGGCATAACTTGCAGGCAATGTTGCATGTGGTGGCGGGGTGGAATGGGAAGAATGGGGAGTTCGAGTTGAAGGTGAAGAGGAGCTTGGCTTTGGTGAACAAGTCTTGTGAGTTCTTGAAGGATGAGTGTCACGTGCCGGGTTTGTGGTGGGTGGAGAAGAACAAAGGGATGCTGCGTAGGGAGGATGGAGAGTGGGTTTTGGATGCACCCGATGAGGAGGACATACCCGTGCCTGAAGATTACGATTAATTAATAAGTTATATTATGTATACATGTGAGGTATAAGATACTATGTGGACTCATACCCCAATCTGCTATTGGATGGGGTATGACCTGTTGGTATAATGTCTCACATATATACATAATATTTTTGTTAATTAATTGACTGGCTAGGCTAGGAAGATCATGATAACATTGCTATAGGGTGTCCCTTTTTGTGTTGTTTGTATCTTCTTTTGTGACGTTTGTATTGCTCGTTTTATGTGATACTTGGATGACTTTTGTGTGGATGATAATGTCACAGTTTGGATACCTATCCCCTCCCTTAATTACACCTTTCTTTATGATGCATATATTTTGTACACGTGATTTTGAAGAGGGAAAGTGGAGACTTGGAACTAGATATTATTGTAGATGGGTTGAATTGGAAAGCTTTCTTTTTTTCTTTTCTTTTTTTTTTTTTTAACATGTGAGATTTTTTGTGGCAGGTTAAATTTTGGCTGCTAGAGATGACTAGTGTTAAGTTTGATAAATAGATTGACGATTCTATTCATGCTTTATTTTGTTGGAATGAGTATTATATGCTTTATTTTGTTGATGATTCTATTCATGCATCTCACTTTCAAAGAAGGAGGAAACACCATTTCTCATAGAGAGGTGGGGTAAGTGTCTTTATGCTCCCCGTAATGGCATAAATGTTCTTTGAATCATCATCCATCCATTTATTTTATAGAATAACAAGTATTACTCTTTTCATTAAATTTAACCTACCGAAAACTCAATTTTATTTTATTTTTTCTTGTCTTATAACTTTACTTTTCGTCCTGTAATTAATTTTCCATTAAGTTTAAAATAAAATAATATTTATGCAAATATGTAAAAAATATAAAAAGTCAATGATAAGTAAAATGTGCTTTTTAAAAAGATAATAAAAGTTCAAAACTTGAAAAAACAATTATTAAAAAAACTTTTGAATCGCAACTATACTTAAAAGATTAAAAGTAAACAACTTTTTTAGTCCTAACATTTTAAAATTGATATTAATTTGATCTTAAAAATTTTTTGACATCAATTTAGTCCTAATATTTAATTTGAAGGTGACATCAATTTGATCTTAAAAATAATTTTATCATCAATTTAGTTCTAATATTTTGAATTTTGATATCAATTTAATTATAATATTTTGAGCTTTGACATCAATTTAGTCCTAAAAAATTTTCTATAAAATCAAAATTTTCATTAAATCATCAATATAGGACTAATTATTGATGTTAAAATTAAAAATATTAAGCCTAAATTGATGTCAATAATTTTTTTAGAATCAAATTGATGCCAATTTTAAAATATTAGGGCTAAAAAGGATATTTACTCATATTAATATCCCAGCAATCACTTTTTTTTTTAGTTGTCTTTATTGTTTAGTAGATGTCTTCTATATAAACCAAAATGGACAAATCTTACAACAAAATAAATATAAAGAACATATCCCTTGTATGCACAACCACATGTTGATAGGCATAGGGTAGATCTTTTTTCAGACAAATCGTCACCTCTTATTTATTTACTAAAAATTTTCATAAAATGCGTATATTTTGTAAATCTCTGTTTTAGACTACAAAGTATATTATTTTTATATGTTTTACTTATTTGAATAGCTGGTAGAAATAATTTTAGTTTGAAACACAACAGTTAACACGGCACAAATTAACATGAAAAAAGTGTGTTTCCATAACTTTATTAAGGTCAGATTAACAAATAAACCAACATCTTTGAATCTCAAACACTACGGGATATGTTTTTCTTTCTCAAAAGTTAAGGGCATATTTGGTTTGTGTTTTTATTTTCTATTTTTGTTCCTTGTTCTAAATTTTACTAGTAATTTTATTTGTGCTATATGCACGGGAATGTTATACTGTTTTAATGAAATTTGGATAATATGAACAGAAGTCTTAATACAAATATGTGGTATCATTTATTTGACTTTATAAAAAATGAATACCCATCCACTTTATACATTAATTTTAAAATCCAATAATAATAAAATAAACATGAGTAGTTCTACAATAATTCATACAATATGATAGATATGAATAGTACACAATTATACCTTCTGCAAACATGGCTTTGGTTGCATTTGTTTCAAGAATTTTTATGCATTATTTTTAATAAACTTTATAAGTTTTCAAGAAATTATGGTATATCATCAAAGATATAGTATTTTAATCAATTCAGCACTTCTTGTCGACAACCATGTGCAATATTATAAACAAATAAGAAAAATAACTAATGATCAATTTTGCACTTCTAATCTTTATGAATCATGTAAAATAGATATCAACATGATCTGCAAAATGGAAAAAATATATGAATATTAGTTAAAACATCAAAGTTACATGAAATAAATGGATGTAGGCCGAATATCAAAATGAAGTATATAACAAACAATTTTCTAACTTACAAAATGAAGCATATTCAACCATTGTTATCTTCATTTCCTATTTCTTCAAGTCATTCTAATACTTTCTAATACTGCTCTTCGAAATATAAAATCCATAATATTTTTATTAATCAAAAGCTATTGCTTATTAAAATTTAAAGTATCTAACCTAATAGATATAATTATAATATATAGATATACAATTAAAGTACTGTAAGAAAGAAAAAATTTATTAATAATAAATTAATTTATTTATATTTAATTATCCAAATTCAACAAAAATATTTTATTATAAGATTAAAAATATATATAAATATAATTTATTAATCTAATTTCAATATAAATTGATAATAATTATATGGTAAGTAAATTATGAAATTCGTATCATATATATTGGTATCACCTGGCAACATATACATTTGGTGTTACAAGTTGAGTATCACTTTCTGTAAGAAAATCATTCTATGGCTAGTTTCTTTCACCATATGAACATCAATATTTTAAATAAAATTTTAATACTAACTTGTACTATAAGTTGTAAAAAATTTCAAAATTTCTTTCTCGGAAAAAAAAATTAAAGTATCTAATATAATAGGTATATTTATAAGATATAGATATACAATTAAAGTGTTGTAAATTTTTTTAAAAATTCATTAATAATAATTTAACTTTTTATATTTTCTTATTAATTTGAGTTTTGTAAATTAAAAAGATTAATCATAGTCAATAAAATTTATCTTTATAAGATTAAAAATATACAAATGTTAGTTATTAATTTAAATTTAACATAATTTGATAAAATGATAAAGTAGATAAACCATTATATGTTTGATATCACCCATTTGAGATATCAATATTAATAAAAAATTGTTCTATGGCTGATTTATTTTTCCATGCAAGCATTATTGTTTTAAATAAGATTTTAGTATGAATCTATAGAATAAATTATAAAAATCTTGTGAAATTTCTCATCCCCTACTTTTTCAAGTTATTAAATCAATAGTACAAAGTAAATGTAATTTATTAATTTAAAGTTAATATAAATTGATCAAAATGATAAGGGAGTAAACTATGACTCATGTAATATATATGTTTGCCATATCCTATGTCATGCTTATATTTGGTATCACCCATTAGATTCACATGATATCACCCATGTAATATATATATATATATATATATAGTATTACCAATTAAAGTATCACTTTTTGCAATAAAATCATTCTATGGCTAATTTCTTTCATTATGTGAACATTATTATCTTAAATAAAATTTTTATTGAGAACTTGTAAAATAAGTTGTAAAAAATTTCAAAATTTCTTTCTCAGAAAAAATTAAAGTATCTAATCTACCAAGTATAGTTATAAGATATAGGTCTACAATTAGAGTATTGTAAATATTTTAAAAAATAATTAATATTAATTTAATTTTTATATTTTCTTATCAAAATTTACAAAAATTATTTATTGTAAGATTAAAAATATATAATTATTATTTATTAATTTGAACTTCATATAAATTGATAAAAATGGTAAGGTAGTTAAACCATTACTCATGCAATGTATATATTTAACATCTCTTGTGCTATATATATGTTTGGTATTATCCATTTAAGGTATAAGTATTAACAAAGAAAAATTATTCTATGACTTATTTATTTTCTCATGAAAGTATCAATATCTTAGAAAAGATTTTAATGTAAAATTGTAATAAAGTTGTAAAGAACTTATAAATTTTTTATTCCCTATTGTTTTCAGGTTGTTAAATCTATAGTACTTTTATTTATCAAAAAACAAATAGCATTCCATATTAAAGTTTAAAGTAAGTAAACTAATAGATATAGTTGTGTAAGATAAAGATCCACAATTTGAGTTTTTTTAAAATTAAAAAGATTAATCAAAGTCAATAGAATTTATCTTTATAAGATTAAAAATATATAAATAGAATTTATTAATATAAATTTAATATAAATTAATCAAAATAATAAAGTAGGTAAATTACGACACATGTAATGTATATGTTTGACATATCTTGTGTCATATATATATTTGATATCATCTGTTAGATATATCAATATTAATTAGAAAGCAAACAATATTTATATTAAGAATTTAATTTTTATGCATTATTGACAATGTAAAATAACTTTATACTATCATCTTATAAAATTTGAGGGAAATGTCAAATCATGATGAATAACTATCCACCATAATTTGTCATGCTCCTCAAATTCTATTAGTTAATAGTATAAAATTATTTTATACTATCAATACATAAAAATTAATATCTTTTATTAAACCTTATATTATATAACCTAGTATATATAAATCAACAATAGAAGTGTTTTAAGATTTTAAAAAATTAATTAATAATTATTCAAATTACTTATGTTTTCTTCACAAAATTAAAAAATATATTTTATTATATGATTAACAATATATACGTATATATAATTTATCAATTTAAAATTAGCATAAGTACAAAATTGGTATCATCATGAAAAGCTTCTTAGAAAAGTATCCAATAATCGCATATATTTAAAAAATGGAAAATGTGAAAAATGTGATTAGCTGATACAGTAGCATAGTATGGATTTACAACCAATAAATTATTGCCATGTATAAGATGCTATAAGTCATGGACCAATAATAAAAAGGTTGATTGCAAGAATTTAGATGAATTGATAAATAAATGAAATAAAATAAATGAATAAAACTGATTGAGCATCATTGGTAATTAAGTTTTATAATTGGACATTATAAATTGTGAAAATTTTGGAGAGAAACTAAAAAATATATATTTATCATTTTTAGAAAGAAATATGTAGAAATACCTCAAAAGAAATCAAATAAAAGAAATATGTAGGAACCTGTACCTGAAGATTATGATTGACTGGCTAATTTTTCCACGATTACATTGCTATACAGTGTCCTTTTTTTGTGTTGTTTGTATCTCCTTTTGTCTGTTTGTGTAACCGTGTTTTATGTTACTTGGATGATTTTTGTGTGGATGGTAATGTCACGGTTATGGACACCTATCGCCTCGCCTGATTATCTTTCTTCTATGATGGATATATTTTGTACACGCGATTTTGAAGAGGGAAAGCTGAGACTTGGAACTGGATATTTTTGGAGCAAGCTTTCTTTTTTTTTTTTTTTTCACATGTGAGATTTTTGTTGGAGGTTAAATTTTGGCTGCTAGAGATGACTAAAGTTAAGTTTGATAAATAGATCGATGATTCTATTCTTGCTTTATTGTGTTGGAATGAGTATTATATGCTTTATTATTGTTGACGATTATATTCGTTCTTTATTCATGCTTTATTTTGTTGATAATTATATTCATGCATCTCACTTTCAAAGGAGGAGGAATCACCATTTCCCATAGAGAGGTGGGGTAAGTGACCTTATGCTCCGTGATGGGGTATATGTTCTTTGAGTCATCATCCATTCATTTATTTTATAGAATAACAATTATTACTTTTTTCATTAAATTTAACCTACCGAAATCTCGAACTTTTTTTTCTTGTCTTAGCTTTACTTTTCGTCTTGTAATTAATTTTCCATTAAGTTTAAAATAAAATAACATTTGAGTTTAATTGGGATGCACTGACAGTGTAAAATAGTTTTACACTATCAACCAATAGAAATAGGAAAAATTGAGAAATCATGATAGGTCCCTTATTATAATGAGTAGTTATTTGTATGAATTGGTATTTTTTATTATTTCTATTGACTGACAATGTAAAACTATTTTATATTATTAGTGTATTTAAATTAAATTCATAATATTTATGCAAATATGTGAAAAAATATAAAAAAGTCAATGATAAGTAAACTGTGCTTTTAAAAAGATAATAAAAGTTCAAATCTTAAAAAAAAAATAAAAAATAAAAAACAAAAAAACTTTTGAATCGCAACTATACCTAAAAGATTAATAGCCCAGCAATCACTTTTCTTATTAGTTGTCTTTATTGCTTGGTAGATATCTTCTATATAAACCAAAAAGAACAAATCTTACAAGAAAATAAATATAAAGAACGCATCCCTTGTATGCTCAGCCACATTTGATAGGCATGGGGTAGATCTTTTTTTAGACAAATCGTTATCTGTTACTTACGTTTTAAAAAAGTTATAAAATGCATATATTTTGTAAAATGCATAAAAATGCAGATTTTTTTATATGTTTAATTTAGATTTAATTAATTAGTAAGTCCATATAGTTAGACCAAATTTTTAATTAATCTTTATAATTTAAAAATTTTTAATCAAGTCCTGTATTGAATAAACTTTTGAAAATAGGTCTTTAAAACAACTTAATATTACAAAATTTTTAAAAATTTCATGGAATTTAATAGATTCTCATCTAATTTTGTAAGTTTAAACATAAAATTTTATTCAATCTAATAAAAAATTTTGTAACAATATATTTTTCCAGAAACTTGATTATAGAAATTTATTTAATTAAGAACTTTTAAACTATATGGACTTAATTAAAAATTGAGCCAACTGTAGGAACTTATAAATTAATTAAACCTTCTTTAATTTATTTGAATAGTTGATACAAATAATTTTAATTTGAAACACAACAGTTAGCACGACACGAAGTTAACATGAAACAAGGGTGTTTTCATATATCCAACATCTTTGAATCTCAAAAACTATGGGATATGTTTTTCTTTTTCAAAAGTTAAGAGCATATTTAGTTTATGTATTTATTTTCTATTTTTATTCCTTATTTTTAATTTTAGTTATAAAACTGTTGATTTATTTTCAATTTATTTTCTATTTGCATGATTTTATAAAGAAAGCAAAATTGAAATTTATTCTAACTTTTACAATATTATTCTTCGGACAGTTTGTAACTTAAATGGTTATCTTAATGGCAGCACCAAAATAGGGAGGGTTTAGTCCTCCACTCAAGCCAAAAATTATATTCAAACACATATCATAATTTTACCAAACATGTTACTTTCAGCTGTTAGCCCCTGAAAATATCTTAGTTTAGTTTGGGACTTGCAAACTTCAATCCAAGCATGCTCCTAACCCTTGAAATAATACTTCACTAGCAGTTGAAATGTGTACATAAAATATAGCATGTTTGATTTTCCATTTAAAACTCCAAAACCATGGTTTAAACGAGAGTAACTTTTACCAAAACCATAGTTAAATTTTCAAACTAAAAACTAAACATGCTATTAATCCTTAAATTTTCAAAGCCACGTCATATTAACCCTTCATAAGTACTAAATTAAGATAGATAAAAGGATTGATGTGATTTGAATTTTTTTTATTAAAGAACTAACTTGAATGCATAATTAAATGTAAGGACCTAAAATAATTCAAAAGACTAGGTTGCCTATTCACTTTCATAACCAATCATACCCTACCATCGCTGGTTAAAAAAGTGGACTTACGATGAAAATGCATCTTTATTTATTTGTACAGGCAAAAGCTTACCCAAAGGTCCTCAAAACCATTTATCTGTCTTACATATACACTGTTAGCGAGCAAACACAATCAACTCCGACAATCACGTCCAAACCCAACAACTACACGCACAACCATGAAATTAGCTTCCCTATTTCTTGCCACGCAATTTAGCACCAAGGGCTCTCTCCAACTTGCCAATGATCTGCTGATTTGGGATGGCTTTTCCCGACTCATACTCCTGGATCACTTGAGGCTTCTCATTGATCATCTGCAAGAAACCATACTCATCATTGATAACACTGAACTATTAATAACAAGCACAAAGAGACTGATAATATATTCTATTTGATTTGGGGGAGGATAGAATATAAATACTTGGGCAAGCTGAGCCTGAGTAAGTTTCTTGTCCATCCTAGCTTGCATTATAGCCTTCTTGAGTTCAGTTGGTACACGTTCATCTAACACAAGCCCAACCACATCAGATGCGTGTCAAAGAAGTGGTGCCATTCAAGAATATTTGACGTTAAAAGGAATAAAAACTAGATTGTCAATGGCGGCACAGAGAAAATGTATCAGGTACTATATGAATATGATATTACATGAATCCAAAAGAGAAGAGAAGAGAAAAAAGGGGGAGGGGGGGGGGGGGGAGGACAACAAAACAAAATGTAACTCTTCAACACAAAAGCAGAATCTCCTGCTACATTAAAGAAAATCTACACAATCAGTTAATAAACAAAAGGTAAATTGGTATCAGGTTAAGTCATGTTTGATGCTCATGAAGTCAGAAAAGTTTGATCAAAACCTTTTGAATTAATGAGTTACGACCCCATGAGCAGGGGCCGTTCCACAACTCGTCAAGCAAAAGTAAACTAAAGGAAACAGATTGTAGATGAGACTCAATTTTATAATTGCAATATTAAGAACACTACATCATTTTTTACCAAAAATACTCTTTCATTTCCATTTGATGGATAAAGAACAGACTACAATATATGATGCCAAGCAGATTTGTTAGGTAAATAAACAATTGTTCTGAAATAGTAAAAGATAAGGCAAAAATCAATTTGAAAGAAAGAGTTCTAAATTGAACAGCTGGACAACAGTTCACTCAGTCACAACTCCAGTTTCAGCTCTCTTGTTATCAGTGATGCCTTCCTCATTGCCAACACAGATCTGGATAATTTCTATGGTTCTAAGAATGCAACCATAGAGTCACAGCTCAATCCTTCCATTCTGTGGAAGCACAATATGAGAATATATGTACTTCATTTTGAAGTCCTCAGCTTCCTTCTCGTATGCTTTCATAGACAACTCTTCAGGGCAGTCTTTCCACTTATGTCATATGAAGCAAAGAAGCACTCATCCATATATAAATATATTAAATCCAACCTCATGGGCAGTAGGCACATTAATGTTAACATCCTTCAGCAAGCCTTTCTCCATAAGTAACTCTGGTGCACAATTTCTCATGATTGCCACTGCAAGCCCAATCATCTTCCATATCTGATGAAGCATGAAGCTCTGTCCTACAGCCTCGCACTTCACAAATTCCATGCCCTCAACTACAACTGTAGTGTTTGCTTTAAATGAAACAGCAAAACCCCGAACAGAGGGGTCCTCAGCTATTGTGCTGGTTGTGGAGTTATGGAATTTATAGATCCCCAAATTATACTTCAAAATCCTATCTCTCCCTCTCCTTCTCACCATAACAGAACTCACTTCCCTTATTAGGCCCTCAACAATGGCTGAATTATTCATTGATCCACCATTCAAAGGAGTACCCTCATCCTGAAGAAGAACTATTCACATTGTCAACTAAAACCTTACAGCCTTACCCTGCTCGTTACTGGATTCCTAGGTTTTAGATTTCACATTGTCAACTCATAACCTTAAAACCTTTGCACAAAGAAACCTCTACGTCCTCTGTAACTCCAGAGTTAAGCACAGGCTGTTTGATGAAAATTCAACCTCAACATCCAACTATGATTCAACTTAGAAAATGCATAAACAGCAACAAAGCAGGGAATCACTTTACCCCCCCCCCCCCCCAAAAAAAAAAAAGAAGAAATTAAAAAAAAAGGTTGGCCTCATGAGCTCTGAACCTAAATCATCACTTCCACCAATTCTTAAAGAGGACACTGAACTAAGTTCAAATTCACATGTCCAAGCTGCACATATATTTCCTTAGTTGTGCTCAGAATACATAATAAATATTGATTTCTATAACTTAAATTTGAGCTGTGAAATGAACCAAAAGAAGGTGAATTTCCAAGAAATTATGCAAAAAATTACTCATAATATCTTGTAAAACTGCCAAACACTTTGTTATGATATTCCCAATGTTAGCAGCAGTAAATACATTCACAAGTTATCTTGATGGTGTTGGTGACACAGTGGTATCTCCAGCTCAGTTCATATCCTTCAACCTACCTAGTATATGACTACTACTCAGATAAAAGGAAGAAAAATAGTCCTGCTGTAAGAGTAAATAATACATAAAACTACAAAACAAAACCTGCTGCAGGAAAATATTATTGTTGAAAAAACACCAAAACTGGACAAAGAAATCACTTCAGGGCAGATCCACTAGCTAGAACAAACAACCCTTATGGAGGCTAACATTGTTTAGTTAATTCACAACTAAATTCTCCGCAAATAACTGCTTACTTCAAAAGTAAATGCACTTATGTTCTTTCAATAGTAGAAAATAATAAAATAACCAGTGTATCTATATGGGTGTTGGGTTATTGTGCAATACTCACGAGCTAGATTCTCTGTATCGTCATCCAGCCTCTTCGTGTTCAACGAAGTGCTGCTGGAGGCAGCTTTGTTTGTCCCAGCATGGTCTGTAAAGAACAAAAATTGAACAATCAGCACTCAAACGAGCCAAATAAAAAGTCCTATCAACATGAAACACTCAAACCTGACCCCAGTGCACCGAGCTAACAATAACAAGAACAGCAACAACAACATCCAAGCCTTGTCTATAGTCAAACACTCGAATCATTAAAATCTAAATCTTTCTCAAAACTTTGCAGAATCTTTTATGACATGGATCAATATGAAACTGCAGCAAATAAATAGAGTAAAAATACACAGAGACAACCATACCACTTCATTAGAAATTAGCCCTCGTTGTAACTACCCCAAACTAAATGATTATCAAAATCAATTTTCTTTTCCTAAACCAAAAAGAAAAAAAAATGCAAATTAAATCTGCAGCTTCAACGCCAAATCACAATAGAATATGAAATTTTCCAATCAGAGATTTAAAAAAACCAATTACAATAAATCAACTAATTCATGCCATTTTTTTTTTCTCTCCAACTACAACTAATTTTAATTCGGAAAAATAATAGACACGCGACGAAATCAAAATGTTGAGCGTGTCTTTTTTGTTTAAAGGATTTGGGAGACGAACATTTCTTGACAGTCTCGATGTCGGCGCCGGCGCGGCGGGCGGCGTTAACGGCTTTCTCATCCTTCTTGGCGGCGGCGGTAGGAGCCTTCTTGCGGAGGACGACGGGTTCCCAGTCCTGAGAAATTGGGCCCGACATGGCTCTCTCTCTTTGTGGTTTGAAGGTTATCTGCGTCTGTCTAGGTTTTTTTTTTTTTTTTTTGGGGGTTCGAGAAGCTTCTGAAGAAGAAAGAAGGAGGAGATGATCAAGTGCGAAATGGAAAACAAGCGTGGTGGCTTTAGATATTCTGGTCGTTAGGGGTTCTTTCCTCACTTGAGTATTCTCTCTCTCTCTCTCTCTCTCTCTTCTATCTGGATCTAAATCTGAATAAGGTCTATTTTGTCTGTTTGGACCTGATTTGGGCTCTTGTTGGCCCAATACTTCTTGTGGATCGGGCCTGCTGCAACCCATCCCGTACAAAACTTCTACCATGGCCATTAAAATTAAAATTCAAAAACAAAACAAAAAAAAAATAAAATCCCAGCCATCCTAATATTTACTTGCATCTCGTTCTCCCTCATTCTAGAACCAGAACGAAATCGAGGGAACGCAGAGAATGGCGAGCGAAGAGGAAAACGGGGAGTTCTACCTGAGATACTACGTTGGGCACAAGGGGAAGTTCGGGCACGAGTTCTTGGAGTTCGAGTTCAGGCCTGACGGGAAGCTTCGCTATGCCAACAACTCCAACTACAAAAACGACACCATCATCCGCAAGGAGGTTTACCTCACTCCTGCCGTTCTTCGCGAGTGCCGTCGTATCATCGCCGAAAGCGAGGTAACTCACAAATCTGTGATTTTGAGGGAATGGTTCATTTTTTGGGGCCTTTTCCCCGCTTTAATTTTATTTGGTTTATGCCATGTTGCATAAATAGTGCAAAAGAGTGGACTCTGTTTGTTACTCTTCTTTTTTTTTTTTTTTCCGCTTTCTCGTTTAGGCATAGTCATAGCTAGTTCTTCATTTTCTTTTGATAGATTTTCCTGCTATATTTAAAGAACGGCTAAGCTGCTACTTTCATTTTAATTAACCCTTCCTGTATCCAACAAAACATAGAAAAGCTAAGCTATGGCATTCTATGTTATGGTAGTTATCATGTGTATTTTCACATTTTATTTAATAGTGCCTTGTTAATCGGTAGAAAGAGGACTTGAATAGTTCCTTTGCTGAGCATTTTATCATATTCTTTCTTGAATGAGTTTAAGTGCCCATTTGGTGTAAAGTTTGAAAGGTGTAAAAGTAATTTTGGTGGAAGTGAGAAAATCTTTACTTTGTATAAAAGTATAAGTTTTCCATTTTCCGTTTGCTAAAATGTAAAACAAGCAAGCCCTTCTTCTTCCTTATGAGTTGTGGTGTCATTTGTTCAGATAATGAAGGAAGATGATAACAACTGGCCAGAACCTGATCGAGTGGGGCGGCAGGAGCTTGAGATTGTGATGGGGAATGAGCACATCTCCTTCACAACCTCAAAGATTGGGTCTCTTGTGGATGTTCAGAGTAGCGCAGATCCAGAAGGTCTCCGCATCTTTTACTATCTTGTTCAGGTGAGCTGATTGATAACTGCTTCTGATGGGTTTTTGTGAGATCTTCTGTTTTTTTTCATTTTATATAATGTGTGAAATAAGTGCCCCTTTCCTTCGCCTTTGATTATGGTGAACATCATAGTTATTCATTCATATTCCTATGCCTCTTTTTTCCTACTTCTCTGTGGAGTTTCTGGTGGAAGGTTTCTTGCTGACTTTTGTCGATACTATCTAAATTGTTGCCATGTTCTTTTATTTTGTCATAGTTTTGTTCTAAAGGACTGTTATCCTACATCTAACTTCTAAGCGACTTACTGTTTAATTTTTTACTATGAAAAAATTATAATTCCATGGAAAAGAAATTATGTGTTTTTGCATCCGGATTTTGTGGTTACTGTGACTGGGGAGAGGGGGGGAAAAATACCTTGTGATAGAGTCTAGATCAGATTACTCAAATAAAGATAAGTATGCTGTATTATATCTCTTCTGCTCTGAGATATCAGTAGCATATGTATGGATTTATAGAGGAAGTGATATACTGAGAAGAAATAAACCATAGATCATTCAAGACCATAGTTGTCAAATCGTGAATCGTTTCGTGAATCGTTTGATCAATTTTTGAATCGTGAATCGTGAATCGATTCGTATCGTACGATTCAGAAGCATATTAATAAAAAGCCTAAATAACAAATAGTGTTTCATTCTAAATGTACCACCCCACATGGTTTGTGGACAATAGTTACATTTCACATGTAATCTATTCTCAAGAGCAATACTGTGCTCCCAGGTAACATCTTTGTTCCCCTTCTTCTTAGGCTTAGAAGCCACCCTAGGAGCCATAATATGCGCATAGAGGGAAAAAAAATGAAGAAGACCCACTGATGCGCACAGCAACAGAGAGACAATGGAAGCAATGAAGCAATGATAGGAGACAGGAGATGGGGTGGAATTGGACGATCTAGTGATTGGTTGGAAGATGAGGTAGGAGATGAAGAGAAATGCAGCTTCAGATAAGAGAACCCAAAGGCCAAAGAGGTAGTAGAGAGCCAGAGATTGTTCACGTCTCTTATAAAGATGCATTGCATCGTGCATGAGTCCCTTTTGTTTCTTTTTTTTTTTTAATAAAAAAGGAATTGTTTACTTTGGCTCTTCCAATTCCTAAGAATCTGAGCCAGAAAAAGCCAAAAAAAAATGTCCAACCTGTATCGCTTGAATTGGTGAATCGAATCGCTGATACGGAATCGGTCCGATTCCGGCGATACACATCCGATTCTTCTCTATTTCCGATACAAACATGTTTCTGTATCGTTGGAATCCCGAATCGAATCGAATCGCATGATTCGTATCGCGAATCTCACGATACTAACATCCATGTTCAAGACATTCGAGAGGCCTTGATCTCTCCCACCATTTCCTTTGTTATACCCTTTTCTGTTCTCTCTCCCTCCCTTTTATACTTGAATCCCTCTCTTGCCTCTCACAGTCCTCTTCCACTACATGCACGGTAGGTTTTTACAGTAGGTCACCTTTCCCCCCTTCCCTACATTCTAATTTCTAATCCCTTTCTGCAGCCCAATCTTTTTCAAACATACACCTCAGTCTTTGGCTACCTAACAATACTGTTCCCAAAAGGTTCACCTTGTCCTCAAGGTGAAGCTTCAGGTCAGGGTCTAATGGAACTGGGTCAGAATTAATAGGAACAAAGATACAAGTCAAAGAATTTGTTTGTTCGAAATTGGATTCTGCACCAATGCAATGACAGACCCAAGGTTTAATAATGGAGTTTACAGAATACAGATGCACCTTAGTCTTTATTGCTGGTCAGCTAACAGGTCCTGTATCCAGTGAGAGTAACTTCCACCTGGGTTGCATTGTTTGAACCGTAATGACCAATTTATGCTTGAAGCATAATATAGCTTCCACAGGGATCACATTGTTCTCCAATTCGAACAGCAAAAAACAAAAAAAAAAAGAACAATTTTAAAGACATGTCATTCGTAACAGTAGCTAGTAGCTAGAACAATAGCTGCAGTATTGGCTAGAAAATCAATCTCTCCACTTTCCTTGAGCCCCTGCTGAGCCACATTGGTTGACTAGAACGCCCGGGCATTCTCAATGACAATAGTAGTGGGGTCAGCTTAACCATGAACATAATGTCCTACCTTGCTAACAACTATAGCAATCATCAAACTTGAGCAAAGCCACCCAAAACATCACGAACTACAGTAGCACTTAGGACACCAATAAGAGCATGCGGCATTCCACATACAAGTTGTCTGTGGTTCCTCATGTTGAGTAATTTAGCGCCAAGCATCTTTCATCTGATCTCATTTGATTTTACCTAGGTTACTTTTGATTGGATTTCAAATCTTGATCCTGTACCAACGCCACCAGTTCTTGAATTGGTTGAACAAACACGACAGGCCCACCTTGAGTCTTCTGATTTGAGTCTGACATATAATAAGTAAACTGTTTTACCTTTTAGGAACTATGGGATAGATCATGTCAACAGCAGTAACATACAAAACTGAATCCAGTACCATTTAGCACATATGTCGTCTTTACCTTTTAACTTATCTCTACAAACATTAAACAATGCTAGCTTTCTATTGATCTTGATTTATCATTACTTTTTGGGCCCTTCTTGTATTTGAGTATGGCACTTTTTATTTATTGGTTCTTGACTTAAGCCAGAAAATACATCATCATGAATTGTTCCAGGATGCCATCCTCATAGCTTGAAGTTGGCCTTTGTCATAGGACTTTATATAATATAGGTTTGAAGTCATCGTAGTAGTCAATGGCGCGCGATAGTGGTGGAGCAGAGCGGAGCGGAGGTTGGACGCGATCGAGCTGCTGATGCATCGCGTTTTTTCATCGCTGCAAATCGTGGCTGCTATTGATGCCGACGTCCAAAAACCTGTTATACCCCTGTTTTTGCACTGTTCAAGGCAGTCTGAGGGGGGCTGCAAGATCATTTCGAACCTTCCCCCTATTTTCTTCGCTCTGAACATGGAGGTAGGGCTTTTTTCTCTATTCTTTTCCTCTCTATCAATTGGGCTCTCCCCCTCCCCCCACCCCTCTTACTCCGGCGATCCTCAACCTCCGGCGGCTACAAGATCAATGGCTGCAAGACCGGCAGCAGCAATGGTCTGAGTTTTCGGCGGCGGTTGGTCCTTCCTCCGCTCTCCTTGTTCTGGTTTTTTCTATCTTCCTTGGTTGGGTCCGTTTCTTTCTCTTTTTCTATCTTCTTCTACCCCCTGCTTTTTCCCTTCTATTCACTGTTTTTTCCCTTCTCTTTCCCTTTTTTTTTTTTTTTCCTGGTTTAGCAATGGCAACATTATCAACTCAAGTTTCTAGTGTTGCTCCCTCTTCTTGCAGTTTGGTGAAGCTCACTGGTTTAGAGAGTAGAGACTTAGGTTTAATTAGAATTTGGTGTTGTCTTTTATATTTTTGCTGCCTTTATGCTAGTTGATGGTGCTGTTTTTTTTGTTTTGCTGCCGTTAGGACTTGATGTTTATGCATTGGATTGATGATTACGTGTTTTTAGACTATGGAATGGATTATGAATTTTCATCATTGATGTGAATGAGTTTAATTGTGGATGATTTATTCTTTTTGAACATTTATATATGTTATATAAATTGTATGATAATTATATATTTTTTATCAAATAGCGGCCATCCCGCTCTCCGCTATCCCACTATAGCGTTTTTGGGATTGGCTGCAATGCACCGCTATCTGCAATTGACTACTATGGGAGTCATTTGTGTAACAAAGGGAGCTGAACCAGGCATGTCTATGAGCTTACCTGAAACAGTGGTTTTAGATCAAATCATAAGATGGATATTGTGGGGTTTATGTAATTTGAAGAATTTTAAAGTGCTTATCTACAGAAGAAATTGTGTAATCTATTAAAACTAAATGGATATTATTGATTTAGAAAAGGGTTAACAGGGCCTATGTATCGCACCTAGGCTACCTTTGGTGTTTAACCTTGTGATGAAATTGCATGTTACATTCCAATGAATCATCATTATTTGCACATAAACAAAGCAGTTTACTACATGTTATAGCTTAGAGTCATTTGTCAAAGTTATCACTGCGTTTTAAATCCCACTCCATTTAACCAAAACGATAAGTTCTTTGTAGTCTTATCCCAAATAAGAAAGCATGCCATAAGCGTGTTTTGTATACTGGAAACATCAGTTTGGACATGGTTCCTGCATATAGTTTTGATGATCATCTGACAGTGATTGTGCATTGGTTTATACTGACTTTTTCTTCTAATATACTCTTCAATACTGAGAGTTTCTTACCTACCTTAAAATATTATACCAGCGTAAGTAATGGGTAAGATCAAATCAAGGTAAGACCAAATGAAAACCAAAACAGCTGATAAACTGAACAGATATACGAGCCATGATAGGGGATTATGAAATAGCATAGAACTCAATAAAGAAAGTTGAAAAATAAAATAAGCAGGCAACTCCCATAAATCAATTGCACACTGAACCAAAGAATATCCTACATATTTGATATAAGAATTTCAATTCCCTGATTCATGTAAATTGATACTTGAAAATTCCTTTCTTCTGTTTTCTTGACTCTGTTTCGTCATGTTTTAAAGATATTGATTTGTGTCCTTCATATGCTATTATTTTGTTTTACTTGTATAATTTAGCAGAATTCCTGATTTCCTTGCACTTGGTTTATTCTTATTATAATTTCATATGTCTGCAGGATTTGAAGTGCTTTGTCTTCTCTCTTATTTCCCTTCACTTCAAGATCAAGCCTATATAAAATGTTTTTACATTGTCATCTGCTTAACCTCTTGGGGAACGTGTACTCGGATGAAACAATTACCCCCCTTCTGCTAATGGAGTCTGATATCTGACAGGGTGACAGCTTTATAATCGGTGAACTTATTTGTTTGTGTTTTGGTGGTTTAAATGGATTGGAATTTTCTGATTCGAGTGGATGTACCAAAAAGTTGAATGGATTGCATTTTTATGCATGGTATCTGCCTTGAAATCTGACAAATTTTCGTAGTTTCTACATTTTAGTTTTACCTTGGTAAGATCAAATTATAAGTAGTTTTAAACTCTCAAGAGGCTGTTATTTTCAGAAGGCCTTCACGTAGAGAAATTGTCACATTCTGCAAACCAAGCAAGAGAAATTGTCACATCTTAAAATCAATCTTTATTCTCTTAGAACAAATTTAGAGTGGTCATTTATTTTCAAAATATTCTTTCTTTGAAATATGAAGTTTGCATTCACTGCTTTCACATCGTATTTGCGGTTTAAATTTGTTCCGTAAAGTGATGGCTATTTAGCTGGCTATTCACTGCCTTAGCCATTTTACCAAAGCCTACAAAAAGGGATATAAAAAATAAACATGTTTTACAAAAAGCACCAATTTATACAATTCAAAAAGATAATATAAGACAAAATAGATATTTGGTTCTTGAAATAGATGATGCAGGGTGCTAATAGAGATGGTAATAGGTATTTATGGAGTTAGAACAGATCCTTTACCCTTTGTCTTTATTTAGAAATTTGTTTTTCATTCTCTTCCCCTTTCACTGTTGCTAGTCTCCATTTCAAATTTAATCTTTGCGGATATTCGTTAGTTTATGCAAAAAATTCAAAAATAGAGAAAAATCTAAAAAAAAAAAAAAAGAAAAAAACTCTTAAACAAGAATAAAACAATTATAATTATCTATAATTTATTATAATATTAATAACATAACATAATTCAAATTGATTAAAAATATAAAAAACCACATATATGCAAACAATGCAAACTCAATCTACCCATCCTATTAATCTTATGCTTTTGTCTAGATCTACCCATCCTATGCAAACTCGATCTAAGTCTAGTATAATCAAACCTCGTCTCTATCCTAATCTTCTTACCCGTACCACTCCATCCTCTACAAGGAAGTAATTTTTACCTCTTATTGGCTTGATGCCATGAAAGATGGATACATTGCTCTTTGTAAAAATCAGACATGATTTCTAGTTCCATTATCCCTTAGCCACCAATCAATTGGTTGTAGATGGGTTTTTTGCATTAAATATAGCCCATTAGATCCATTCAAAAGTACAAGGCTCACATCGTTGCCAGGGGGTTCCATTATTAAAAGGCCGATTTTGATTACCCTGGTACATTTTCTCTAGTTGTTAAACTCGTGACTATTCAAGTTTTGCTTTCTTTGTCATTGTCTAACAACTAGGACTTAAGGTAGCTTGATGTAAATAATGCTTTCCCCAATGGCTTTCTTATTGAGGAGGTATATATGTCACAACCCTAGCCTTGTTTATTGCCTTCATAAGGCTCTATATGGTTTGCAATAGGCCCCCCAATCATGGTCTGAGCAATTGGCAGGCACTTTCTATAGGTTTGGCCTCAAGGGTAGTAAGTGTGATCCTTCTCTTTTCTTTAAAATCATGGGTTCAATTTCTAATTATGTTCTTGTTTACATGGACAACATCATTGTCACAAGCACCTACCCTAAATATATCATTTCTTTAATCCATGATCTTAATGTTGAATTTTCGCTCAAGGATTCGGGGCCCCTTCACTACTTTCTCGGAATTGAGGTCAAGAATTTAGTTGATGGCTGACTTCATCTATGTCAAAGACTTGCTTTCTAAAGTGAACATGATTAATGCCATGGGTCTACCTACACCCATGGTATTAAGACTCAAAATTGTCCAGAATTAGGACTAATTATATGACTGACTTGTAGTTGTACTGGTCTGTAGTTGGAGCTCTACAGTATGTCAGAATGAGACACATTGGAAAGCTATTAAGTGTATCTCGTGCTATCTAGTTAGTACTCTTGATCATGGTCTTCACCTTCTTAGGCCCTTGGTTCCTCTTCATCTTGGGGTTATTGTGATGCTAATTGGGCATATGATATTGATGATAGAAGGTCAATAATGGCTCTTGTCCTAATCTATTTTCTTGGTGAGCGAAAAAGTAAACACTTATAGCCCTATCCAAGGTTTTAAATTGCAGACCAGATCACGTGATATGGCCACAATATTGCAGTTGCGGCTACTGCCGCAACCGAATCAGACTAAAATTGTGGTGTTATGTATATTCACATAAATTGACCGCAACGTAACCCCATCAGAGTCGCGACAAGTTGCATTAAGTTACAATGAGCTCAATTTCAAGTTGCAAACATAAAAAAGTTTCACACTACAATAGCGACAATGCGTGTCGCAATGGCCACAATACTCGCAATTGTAGCATAGTATTAAGCTTGGTAGTTATGCTACGTACTAGTATTCTTATCCCGTTATTTTATCTATTTTCTTTAACTTAATTGGCTAAATCCTTGAATTTGAGTGCAGCTATTAACTAGATAGAACTCGTGCATGTGTGATATATAGATATTTGTACAAATGTGGTGCGATAGCAATATATAAATATCTTAGTGGGAAAATAAAATAAAATAATATAACATTTGATGAAGTGGGTACATGAGTTAGGACTGTCAAATAAAATAATCCGATCCATATCTATGAAGTGAATCTCTATATGGTCCTGGAAGGAGATTTCATTTGGTGCTAACGCCTGACAAAATAAAAGTAACTATGCCTATGGCCCAAGGTCATAAAAGTGTCAAAAGAGGGCCATACTGTGCATTGCGGTCAGCTGAGTAGATAACTCATCTACATGGATTCCGAGGATAGGAACCAATTCGCCATGCCAGGATCCGTCGAGGCGTATCCGTCATCAGGATCGGAGGATGAGGCAGAGGATGAGTTTGATGCCTCTAAGGGGTCATCATCATCAAGAGAGAGAGAGAAAGGGAACTAATTGAGGTGGTGAAGTGGGTGGTGTAACTACTGGTGCTATTGGGGGTGGGATAGGGTGTGCCATGTACAGTGGGATGGCTATGAAGGGTGCAGGGGGATCAAAGAGAGGGTGAGAAAGAGGAACGGCAAAATTTCTACAGAAAAAGAAATATAAAAGGAAACGGCACGGGTTGATGTGGAACTACAAATTAGGAAACTTGATGAAGAGGATGGCTGTTGCTGCCTGGTCCATGGTCTGAGAATGATGCGGATACATATAGTAGGATGAGAATTTGTAAAATTCTCAATAGGATTCTTATAGCTATACTACAATGACATTGCATTCATTCCCAGTTGCTTCGGCATTTATTTAATTTTGAAAAAGTGAATGACTAGCCTAATACTCCTATTCATTTGGTTTTAAGAAAACATAGCCTGAAACAAAGTTCTATTTTACTTTAAAGACGTAAGACACATAAGGAAACTCGTCTAAGAAGAAAAATAATTATCATGTAAGATAATACATAGTATAATAATAAAAAATATAAATGGTCACAAGATATAGCAAATCACAGGCAAATCAAATTGATCATGGAAACTACAATAATTTATCAATGATGAGACTTTATTGAAATGGGATGCACTTCAATTTAGTCATTGTTTAATCTTATACTTCATGAATTTCCATACTTGGTCCCCTAGGAGTTTTAAGCCATATAACTCCTGGGTAACAGTATGCTTCTCAGGACCGAGCTCGTTTCTATACAAAATTGTCGGGTTTACTTTACCAAATTTTTTCACTGATCTATTCCCCTTAACTTTATTTTTAGGGCTGACTCAGGTAAATGGAATCCTTATAGTCTTTATAGGTCATATCATGATAAGCAATTCAACTTGAATGACATAAAAAGATATATGCGAGATGCATAAGTTCTGCCGAAATTTTGACAGCATAATGGATCAGGTCCGTTTCCCCATGAATAGTGCCCGCTCACATAGACATTCAGTCACAATAGTAGAGTTGACATCATACATCAGTCTTTCAGTAGCATTATAGGCATGCAATATTCAAGTTCTAATTGGAACTTGCCCATACCTTGGAGTAGTTAAATGCTTAATTAACAATTTTGCTCATAGCCCCAAATCTACCCGTTTTTGTGTCTTATGCCATAATTTCTACTTAACTTATTAAATTCTGAATTTTTACTATGTTGAAGTGTTGTTTGGCTATTTTTTAACCTCTTTGGTTCCATTCAATTTTGATAAGTATAACTTAAGATATTGGGAGTTTACCTAGGCTTGCCTTGGTAAAATTAGAAATCTTATCGAGTTTGAGTAAATCTTACATCATTATAATGCTAACTGAGCCAGCTTTCATGTCCAACAAGTTTCATTTTATTTGAGTGGGTAGAGCTCAAGTTATAAGCTCTCAAATTTGGTGAATTTGGCCTGTCCTGTTTCTATTAAATTAGGACATGGGGCAACTTTGATGAATTACTGGGAGTAACAGAAATCGAATTTGACTCTGAAATTTTTATGGAATGTTTCTCTATGTATAAGATTTCTAAAAAGATTGGTTGCACTTAAATTGAAGTTATATATGGCGAGTTATGCCCTACACAATCCACTGTGGTAAGGTCTAGAGGCAAAAATCTAGGATAAACTTCAAAAAAACATATCTTAGTCAGTATAGATCCAATGACCTTATAGTTTATATAGTTGGAAATCTCTAAATGTCTAGTTTCATTTAAAATTAGTTTCATCAAATGCTGATGGCTGTGTACGAAGCCGTACAATTTGCAAGTACGAACACCGTAGAGTTTTCCCTTGATTCAAATTCTATTTTGCTACCCCTTTTGTTTTTCATTCAAGTTTCAATCCAAACCCAATAAACACATGCTAAATCAGCCATCCAAGATCATATAAACATATCACATCATCAAAAAGAAAGTAGAATAGAATTTCTCATCAGCCTCTACATCACAAAAACAAGTGAGATAAGTTGATTCCTACCTCAAATAGAGAAGATAGTTAGCTAGAGTTGGATTTCTTGATGGAAGAAGCAACTATGACTTCAAGATAGGATGAAGTTGAGATGAAATAGAAGAAGAGAAGATGGAGAGAGAGCTGCTATATTGGTCAACCAAATGAGGGACAAGGAAGGGATGTTGATTGGTTGCTCCTTTGAGTGGTTGAAATTCAACCAACTTTCCTCTTATGTGTGGCTATATGTGGCGCCACTTAGGAGGGAATGGTTGCTGAATTTCAACCACTTCACCTAGGATTTTCATTGTATAATTCTATTGATTTAGTTTTGACAGTTTAAAACATCGAATCTTTACCGATTTCCTCCAAGCCGGCAAAACGTTACTAAATAACTTTGTAGGATTTTCTATATGTCTATTCTAATTTTCTCAAGTCTCATCTCTTTGACTAATATCTAATTAACTCCTAATTAATCTTTAATTAATCTTGCTTATGCAATAAAATCGAATAAATCAATTAATAAAGTAAGTTAGACAGTTTAAAAATTTTCGGACGTTATAACAATTGCAACAACAACAACTACAACCGCATCCACAGCAACAACTGCAATTTAAAACCTTGGCTCGGTCCAACAGGAAGAGAGAGTACCGGGGCTTAATTGTTTGTGTTGGTGAGATTGTCTAGTTACAGTCTTTGTTATAGGAATTGAACATTACTTCCTCATGTCTATAAATTGTGACAATTGTGACAATCTAAGTATAGTCATGCTTGCATATAATCCAATACTACGCTCAAGGACCAAGCACATTGAGCTAATTCTTTTCTTTGTTAAAGAAAGGGTAATGCAAAATTAGTTGTTGATTTCCCATATACCATCAGCTGAATAACCAGCTGACATTTTAACAAAAGTGGAGACAAGCAATAGGTTTTCTTAGCTTAGAGACAAGTTACAGGCGAAAGACCTGAAAGTGTTGAAGAAGTGCAAAGCTGATATATCAGACCCCATTAGCTTGAGAGGGCATGTTAGTGTGTAGCCAATGTGATGTTGTGCTTGTCACATAGTTGGTTTACAGAATATTCCGAGTATTCACATGCGCTAAACTACCATGAGTGCTAAGTCAGATTATGTTAGGGAGGCTGTTAGTTAGCTCTAATAGTTGTATACTCTATTACTAATAAGTAGTCCACATCCAATGTATGAAGGAAACTATATATAGATGTATTTAGTTTTATTGTTCAAAACTCAATGAAGTACCATTCACTCAGTCCATTAACTTGTAACGTGATGATGATGTGGCCTCTAAATGTCATGTGTCATCAAAGCTAGATGTGGCCAATCTACAAGAGACTAATGTGTTAGCCCTTAGGGATCAATGTATATCTTTTTGATGATGTTTTACAAGATTTTATTTAGTCTAAAATCAAATATGCTCGCGTTGGGATATGAGTCGAACAATCACTATTGTGTCCATTTAGGATGCATTTAGCATGAGTATGGTAAATTAAATAAATAAAATTAATTACTCCATCTAGTCTTTACAAAATTATTGTGGACCCCATGTAACACCTATTTGTAACGTCCCATTTCCGATTTTTGACCTCATCAGTAAAGGTTAAAAAAAATTCCCGATTTCTGATTTCATTCTGATTTTTCCAATTTCCAACCTTATGCAACACGATTTCTGACTTAGCATGAAAGCCGACATCCGAGTTGATCTCAACCAGAAAGGGATATGAGATCAGATCTCTGAATTGGTGTTCAAGTTCGAGCAAAATTTGCATGAGTTCCGATCTCGAGCTTATTACCAAGAGCTTTTCATTTATCTTATTTTCCCGAGTTCCGAGATCGAGTTTGGAGTGCCAGGTCCTATAAGTTCCGATTTCTTGGTACACGAGATTAGTATTTTGAATACCGATATCTGGTGTTATGCTTAAAATCGATTCAAGTTTACATAATTACCCCGACTTCCGGGTTTAAGTGTTTTGGTTTCACATTCTGGCCCTTGACCTTCGATTTTAAGGTGATTGTGCCTTACGATTTCCGATGTCTGACTTTATTCTCAAGTTTTGAATAAACCAGACGATAATTCCAAGTTCCAACTTCATCTGAATAGATATGCGCGAATTCAGACTTTAAGAAGTGTACGAGTTTCGATGTCACATTCAGATGCATTGGAAGCGAGTTTCACTTCTTAGGCGACATGGAGAGCAATTTTGTCGCAAAAGAGGGAGACATGGCTGAATTTTGCCCACAAAATTTCACCCAATCAAAGCCACCCATTCTAACTACCCCTTCAAAGCCTCGTTTATATATATTCTCCTCCTGCCTCTTCAGCCCATTTCTTACGTTGCCTTTTCCTCCTCACTTCAGCTCTCTTTTCTCTTCACTCACCCACTCCATCCAACCTTCAAATTCAACCAAGCTCTATTTCCAAACTCAAGGCTAATAACAAAAGGTAGAGGTTTTCTTTTTGCTGGATTTTCTGACTCTTGGATGATTGGTGGTGATTTAATTCCTTAATTTTGATATATTGATTGACTGATTATGATGAATTATAGCTGGTTTATTGGCTGTTTATGAGAAAGGATGAAGATATGAAGAAGTTGAGAGGCTGGAAAACTCAAAACCCTCGGCAGTCCGTACGACTCCGCCTCCCGCCGTTTAAAATTGATGAAACTATTTTTATGTGAAATTAGACATCTAGGGCTTTCCATAAATATATCATATAAGGCTATTGGATTAATATTGAGAGAGATATGAATTTTTGAAGTTTAACCTAGGAATCAAGACATTCACCCGGGCAGTATGGGTTGAAAAGGGTGTAACTCACCCTATACAACTCCAAATTGAGTGAGACTAATTTTGTTGGAAAGCTTACACATAGGAGAACATCATACAAAGAAATCTCGAGTTTGTTATCACCTCAGTTATTCCCAGTGATTCGAAGAAGTTACCCTATGTCTAAACCAGGCCAAAACAGGGCAGTTTAGGACGGTTAAGTTTCGGGGCTTATAACTCGAGCTCTACTAAGGCAATTGAAATGGAACTTTTTGAATATGAAATTTTGTCCTGTTAGCTTTGATAAGAGACCAATTTCGTGCAATTTGAGCCAGTTTACGATTTTTAGTAGATTTTTACTTTTGAGTGTGCAATTCTGGCCAGCCACAGGACAGGCCGGGATAAAACCTGAATAACTTGAGTTATGGTTATCAAAATCAGATGGGACCAAAGAGGTTAGAAAATAGACACATAACACTTTAACATATCCAAAATTGAGGTCCAAATGAGTTAAATAGAAATTATGGCATGATTTACAAAAATTGGGTTGAATGATTTATGTTGAGGCTGTAACTCTGCCTTAAGGAGACTAAGGCTTCCATGAGTTTAATGATGAATTGTGCATGCAATATTGTGACTTATATGAGAAAATGGTATTCTGATGTACTGGCACTATTCATGGTGAAGCGGACACGTTCCGTTATGCCACCGAGATTTCGGTAAAGTATATGTATAAGTTATGATATACATACAGATACATGTGCATTTTTCAAGAAAGCTATGAAAGTTATATTATGATGAAAGTTCCATGATACTTGGGCCAGCCCCAGATAAAAAGTTAAGGAGAATAGATCGGTGGGGACGTCGGGGAAAGTAAACCCGGCAATCCCTGTATAGAAACGAGCTCGATCCTGAAAAGCAGACTATTACCCAGGAGTCTAAAATGGCCAAGAACTCCCAGGGGACAAAGTAATGGAAAAAGTTATGAGCAATGGGAAAGTTATGAAGAAAGGTTCAAGAATGAGATTTGCATGATTACATTAAGTGCATGATTGCATTGAACATGTCATTACCAGATATTTGCAGCTTGTCCGTTATATCTACTTACTGTTGTATGTTCATTTATCCTGCCCTTTACTCTATGTTTTACTGTTAATAGTTTATTCTATTCCTTATGTTGCCTTAAGTAAAACTGGACCTTGCCTCGGACCATACATTTTTCCCAACCTTAGTAAATATGAATAGTTAAGTCTGATCTCATGTTTTTATAATTAAATAAAACCCGAGGCAACTGAGAATGAACATTAAGTCAGTCAAACACTATACGCGAACCCTACTAAGAATTTCTCCAAATTCTCTCCTCGTTTTGCATTTCCACCTCATTCTCAGACATGGACGATGGACACGACAGCTACCCTCTTCATTGAGGTTCCAGACTTGCAGCTCCACCATGACCCTGCAGTAGGCTCGCTGTATATAGCCGGCTCTTGCCAGTTCCGTCTTTATCTTTTTAGTGATAGGAATTTTACCGCCCCTTTACACCATCCTGCTTTTGATCCTGCCACCCCTTACTTTGAGGTCCCGCTACACGTGGCACACCCTCCGCCAGCACCTGCAGCACCTGTAGCCCCTGCTAACCCTGTACCAGAGTCACCTCTGCAGGTGGTATTTGACATCCCGCTCAGCTCCGAGAGCGACCATTCAGAGGCCACCAGCTCGTCATCCTCCTCCTCCTCAGGACCCAGTACTGACTACTCACCCGCCGGGCCTGGCATGGCCAATGGCTACCTGACTGAGTAGGTCAGCCACAGGCAGTGTTGTACAGTATGACCCTCTTTTGGCAGCATGCAGCTTTGGATCATAGACCTAGTGGTAGGCTTTTGGAATGTCCTCTGAGGACCACATAGGATCAGGTTGACTGATATGGGCCTTATGTCTTTTTGATACACAGCCCCACTTATGTATCCTATTTTGAAACTTGTACATAAGCTGAAACAGTGGCTTCTTACATATATATGTATACATATTTATAGTTGACGGCATATATATTATTGCTCTTATCTTTCTGTTACGATAAATTAAACTCTGCCACATTCATTATACAGAATTCCACTTCTTCTATTACAAAAAAAAAAAAGAAACGTAAACGGAGTATTAACACGGTAACACAATCTACTTAATTTCATACTATGACTTAAGCATAACATTGAATTAGTAGGGTGTTACACCGTTCATAGTAAAGCTAATGACACAATTTTACATAGAAAGTTTGGAGTTGAATATTAATATACATAGATACAGCACCGAGTTCAGGAGCAGAAGTAAAGTTCTGCTTGCCATGAGCTAAACATTTTTAAGCTTGATAATAAAACTATAATTTATTTAATTACAACTCCACATATTTTTGACAATTGGAAGAATCCACCTTTTTCTAGGGCATTTTTTGACTAATCTGAAACCACCAGAAATAGAGTGAGAATTGAAAATTCTCAATAAATAATGATTAGTTCTAAAGCATTTAAGCTATGATGGTTCCAGCACGGAAATTCACACGGCTACTGTATCATAATCTCATCACATTACTTATAAGAAGATCATAATATTATGGGCAGTAAATACTTAAAAATATATGTTATGCAATACACAAAGTGACAAGCATTGATATCAATATAATTTTTTTACTTTAATTTCCACTTTCCTTTGTCCGCTTGTCTCACACATATTCGAACGCCTTCTCTTAGGGAATTTCCATTCTCTAGTGCTACTTTTAACATCGTGATGACAAAGCGAGACTTTTACGCCACACTAACCAAGGCAGGTAACATAAAAGATCTTACATCTTATCCCTCTACCTTCTTGGCAATTAGCGGCAAAATCTTAAATATCTTCTTTAAAATTCCTTACTTGCCATTATAAATTTGCAATAAATATAAAGATACATAATCTTAAGAAATAGGTAGAACTTAAAAGAACTTAAATAACATAAACCATAATATAATTAAATTCATCATAATAAATTAAATAACAAGGCATAAAATAAAACAAATAAAAGTGCACAAAATATAATTAAAGTTATAAACTGAAAATAAATAAAGTACACAAGAATTAAAACAATAGCTATTATGGTATAAACAATATCTTAATAACAACAACAACAACAACAACAACAACAACAATAATAATAATAATAATAATAATAATAATAATAATAAGTAATAGTATAAAAGAACATCAATTAAATTAACTTGAAAGGATAAATAAAATCAACCGAAACAATAATGAATAATAATATAAATTAACATTACAAAGAACTTGGAATGATAAATAAAATATTTTGCAATGATAAATAATAAGAAGTAATAATATAAAAGAATAGTAAATAAAATAACTTGGGATGATAAATAGAATAAATTGCAATAAGAGTAATATTGAGTAACTTTAAGAATTTGGAACATAAAATAAACTGTGATGGTAAACAATATTGAATAATAATATAAAATAACATAACTTGCAATGAGTAAATATAGCCATGATTTTACTTCGCAAATAATTTCATTATCTACCTCTAAATAAAGTGCTCACAAACTCCTTGCCAAATCTCTAGCTCTTCTCTCTTCCTTCTTTGTCATTCACTCTTTTTTGTAATAAATGTGTAACTCTTTCACTCTCCCACTTATGCTTCTCTGTCTCTCTTCTTCTATTTTTTACACTATCAAAATCTCACTTAATCGTTGCTCTCTCTTTTCTCTCTTTCTGGCAAATTTCTATCTCTTCACCTCATGTGTCTATATATAGAGGTAAGAGGTTAACTTTTATGAGGCTCATTTTTCTTAAGTCTTGCATTTGACTTTGTAAGTTTTATCCGCAATCCATCAAAAGTCTGCATTGGGTGCAAATAATCTTACTCATGTAATGATTACTATCATTGTTTTCTTCGTACATTTATTCCAATGCACATTTTTCCTACCTAAAACCAATTGACCATATCTCACATTACCGACATGCATGCTTCTAGTAACGTGAGTGCTTCTTCTGTTATAATGATATTATACGTCTATATATATATATATATATATATATATATATATATATATATATATATATATATATA
The DNA here is from genome assembly GCA_031439585.1 of Pterocarpus macrocarpus. NCBI lineage: Eukaryota > Viridiplantae > Streptophyta > Magnoliopsida > Fabales > Fabaceae > Pterocarpus > Pterocarpus macrocarpus. The sequence continues at coordinate 55,969,131 of CM062522.1, forward strand.
TTATAAGTGTTATTATTATTTTTATTGTTACTACTCTTGTTATTTTATGAATATGTTCTAATAAAGATGCTTATTTACTATGAATATTATATTTGTGCTTTTCTCATATATCTTGAAATTATTGCTGCTAATCTTACAAAAAAAATTAATATTTATGATGTAATTGCTTGGATCAATTAATTGTTGTCACAAAAATCAATTCAAATAAATTAACTAAAATATTTCAATAAGGTAGATTATTCTACAAAATATTTCATGAAAAAGGCGGATATTAATTACACCCCAGGGAGTAATTACCCATGAAAAATCAATTAAACTAATAAGAAACAAAACATTTTACGGGGCATCAATTTTATTTTAATTTGCTGTCACTAATTTCTTGATATGCTTTCTACAGTTATGAATTGCATGTCCAAATTTTCCTGGGGAGATAGCTTTCTTTTTTTCATTTTTTTTTTAATTTCAAATCAACTTTTAATTGAAAATACTAAGTAGTAAATAGGGTAAAATTGCAGGATCGCATTGTAAAACTGATGGCTAATAAAGGCATTCAGTAGAATACAGTTTAGTGCCAAGAAACATATAACAACTTGAAAATAGGATTACTATCTTCTGTGTAGCATAATAGAAATGCTTGTCCTTTTAGTCATGAACTGCTTACGGTTTTGTTAGTTTATTGTTACATTTTTCTTAAAATAAGTCAACGAATATAATTTAATAATTAACAAAAGAAGTAAAACTCTTATCAACTTTAGAAAATTTGACATGATTTTTTTAAAATTTTTTAATTTTGTCGGTCCATCGATTATACTTTGTCGAGAATTTCCTAGAACTTGAAGCAGTTTCTATAATATGTCACTTTTTTTTGTTATTTTCTTTGGTATATATCCTCCTCATATGTATGAATTCTCAACAATATATAACCCATTAATCAATTGACTAACTTCTCATTAGAAAAATTTGCGCTAGTAAACTGGTTAATTAATTACCAAGTTGAAGAAAGTTAATTAGATGCTTTTTTGTATATTGCAGTTGCAAATCTAAATCAGGGTAGTAACCGGTATCCACTGAAAATGCAGAATAGGTAGATGGCCCCTAGAGTTATTTCCTTCAACCCTAACTTGTACAATTAAAATTAATTAGCATATGGTTGCTCAATTATTATTATTATTAGGATAAATTATACTGATCTCTTCTAAGGTATAGATGATCTTATACACAGCACCCTTGTATCTATTCAAACGTGATATTAAACACCTCTGTAAACATAGAGGTTAATGTAGACATGAAAAATAGAAGAATACCATATGTAAAATCACTTAAACTCTATGAACGTCGGTATAATTTATCCTTATAATTATTATTATTGTTGTTGCTAGGAAGGAATTTCTTGAGATTCTGACTTCTAATAAAGTAAGTGCAAATCCATATATTGCAGCCAGCATCCATCTGTGTAATGGGCAACAGCACGAATTCTAGAGATGGTTTTCTTGCCAAAAACCTGCTAGTAGCCAAAATGCTTGCAAAGTTTAACTCAGATCCTCCGCAAAACATGGGCATGTGATCAATTGTAATATCATATCTCACACTACACACTACACAGCATGGCATTACTCTCTCTCTCTCTCTCTCTCTCTCTGTGGGTGTGTGTGTATGTGTGATCTGTGTCTTAATTTGTAGCAGTATTTTATGGTTGTGTGCGTGTATGTAGGTTTCTATTTGCTTGGGCATAAAAGTCGCCGCAAAGGTAGGCACTATACATGCACCCACAAGAGAGAGACATTGGAAAGACCTAGAATCTTAATTTGCACTCTTTTTTTTTTTTTTTTTAATTAGTAGTTTAACCTCACATGTTACTAAGAAGAGTATTATTCTAAATTCTTGGACAGTTTACACGGATACATTGATGGAACGTGCATAAACTAGGGGCTCAATTTCGAACACTCATCACAGAAATAGAGGTCTCTAGCCTCTACAGGACTATTCGCCCTTTTTGTTTTTAACATTTTCTTATTTATTCCATCTTGCTTGGTACACCAAAAAATATTACTTGGTTCATCTTTGATTAAGGCTACATATGCACGTAAAATGATGGTGACGAGGGAGGAATATTTGACCATATATTCTTTGCACTAAATGTTGGATTGATAGACTATCTATCTATCTACCTCTATATATATATATTTGAGATATGATCAAACACTAAAAAAAAACATATCTCTCAAGTAAGATTTGAATTGTAATTTGTTAGATTAGTTTACTCCGTTAGACTCCATCTCCATTAATAAAATAAATAAATAAATAAATATACTTCTTCAGCATCTGAGTATGCATTTTACTCATAGTTATTATATGAGTAGTTTGTAGTCCTATATTACACCAACGTACGAATTACGTTGCACACATCCGCGATAATTTTCGTTTTCTTAGTCAAAATATAAATATAAATTCAAAATCCTACTACATATATAGTATAATCTAGCTAAACCGATGAGGATCGAATCTAGCAAAGAGGACTAGTCTCCTACAAGGGATAAATTATGATTTGAATTTCAGTTGAGAGAGACGTCCATAATTAGCATTCGGCTATGTCTCAAACAAAATTACCTCTAGCTAGTAGGAAAGACCCATGAGAAATAAAAAACATAAGCTAGCGTCGTAGGCTTTCTTTAAAAATTTTGTACTGTTTACCATTTTGCTTATTAGATGCATACTAAGGTGAAGAAATTTAGAGGCTGGTTCTCTTCATGGGAAATTCTGCTATGCACCACTTGGGATATATGATTCACTTTCATTTAGCCATGTTTGTGAAATATGGCAAAATACATCTAAAGTGTGGCATTTGCATTAAACCACGTTCTGAATGCATTTAGCCATATTTTGAAATCGTGGCTAAATGAAGGTGTACCACACACCCAAAGTGTCAAGGTGCATCACAGCACTAGCCTTTATCCTAAGGTCTCTCTTATTATAGTTATTATACAAAAAGTATGCACTCAACAAGAAAAAAAAAAAAAATAGAAACTTTCAAAGATCTGAGAACACTCTACAAATGAGAATTGAATATGCTAATTGCTGAGTTAAAATGAAAAGTTCTATACAATCAATTTTTATACAACGAGACTGATCGGCTCTAAGAGATACATACAAATTGTTAAATAACTAACTCCACAACTATATGCTATGATCCTATTTTAATTAGCAAGTATTTAGAACACTAACAAAGATTGTAAGATTCTAGGATTTGTAAACTTTAGAGGAAATGTGAGCAAGAATAGGTCAAGAGAACTACTCTTCTAGGTTGCTTCTTAATAGAGAATAGATGTAACTACCATAGGGATCCTAGAAAGATGATAAGATCATTGTTTCTCATGTTCATTCTAGCACGCTCTACCACTCGGGATAGCACTTAGAACGCCTAGGTCAAGTTAATCTGAGTTGGATGTAATTCTTGGGGATTCAATGGATTCTAAGGGCTTCTAGTAACTTAGGAATACTAGTGAACTCATTCCAGGACTGAGGGGATCAAGGTTTAGCTAGGTTTCAAGGTGGTTTCACTCAACTCACTTAGTTTCTTGTGGGTTCAACTTAGGGGACTGATGTGATCAATCTCTCCTCCTTCTATGGGTTTTGGTTACTGGTTTTATAGAGGCTTTGGATGGCAGAATGGGACAAATTGTAACACCCTAATAAACCTATACTACGCTTAAGTCGTATTACGGCATTTTATTAGTTGTTACTTATGCTCGTGGAAAACTAAACTTCACTTGAAATTAAGTTACGATGAAAATACTGTAAGATTTTTTTTTTTTGAAATACGTCGTCGCTTTGCAGCATTTTGAAAAGTAAAGCCTTGAGCGAGAAGCTAGATAGAGAAAGAGCGTGTCGCATAAAATACATACTCCAATATCATAAAACAAGAGAAGGGTAAATAAATAGTAACTCACAAATACATTGCATTATATAGCAAATCATTACATCGATATGGGTTCATTATATATATATACATACATATCAGCATTACATCGAATGAGGCTCATGGTCATGCCATGATCCAAATACTAGATACAAGCTTAAATTGACATCGTTCATCACAAAAAGGAATGTATGGAGATGCAGAGCTACAGCAACTACAAGCCCAAATCAGCATTGTCTGACATCACACGTCATACGTTCGCTCACAGTGTAGGGGATCCATGCTCTGCTCCACCGGATGCGCCATCGAGATCTGGTGATGATACGGAAGAATAACTAGGGTGAGAAATGGAATTTCTCAGTAGGATTCGAACCCAACACGAAAGTGTCATCGTCATCATCCCAGCCATTTCGGTTTTATTAATGAAAACAGTGAGCATTCATAAGGTTCCGTTCTTAGGTTTTCGAAAACATGAATATCCGAAGCGGATTCAATTTTAACGTATCCTCTAGTCATTTATATCATAATATACATGGGCACAAGTATAATTACATAAAACATGCATGTCTATGTTATAAGATTCTCTTAACCTCTTCCCCTTCTAGGGTTTTGGACCGAAGTCCCTTTTCTTTTCTTAACTTGACTTTATCTTTTCACCCACTAAACATAAGTGGTAATGAGCTCATACTGTGGCCGTCGCCACCATAGAATTTCGGTACTTACACTAGCTGGGTCATGCCATGCCTCATGTAAGACTTATCTCTTATACTCACACTAGTTGGGCCATGCCATGCCTCATGTAAGTCATGGGCAAGGGGAGCTTACTTTGGGTCACCTTCCCTTTTGAAGGATCACACCCTTAGTTCAATCTCTTTTTATTAAAGCTTATGATGCAAAATTATTCTAATTCTTTTCCACATTTAGGCATTACCTATAGCCGTCCCCAAATGTGATTCCTTTATTGTATATTATTAAGCATCATATCATCAACATATCATATTCATATCGTCACCATATCATTATCATAATCATCATCATCATCATCATCATATCATTGTCATAATCATCATCATCATATCATATCATTATATGGACACATAGAGGCATACCTATCACACAAAGTCTTATGAGCTTAGCTTAGTAAATTTGGTGTAAGCTTTTAATTGAGATTGTCTCTTGTGTAAATTCTTTTATTAGGCATAGGGCCATTTTCATCCATTATCCTTTTTGAAACTTTTAAGTTGAATTATGAAGGGTTTTTCAACGCTTTAGAGTAAAAGTCTTAAGGTCTTGAAGCTTATTTCTCATTATTCTTTAACTTTCACCATAACTAGTTTTACTTTTACAGTGGGGCAGTAATTTTAAAAATTCACCATAATTTCATCTTTTACTCTTTTGCTTCGAATTTTGGTATGATTATACTTCTCTGAGTCTATTTTTAAACAAAACAAGCCCCACTCAAAAATTCATTTTGTAGCTTGAGTTATACACATTTTATTCTGACTGTTTAGACTTCAAAGTTCAACTCGGGTCAGTGACTTGTCAACTTCACTGGGAGTTTCTCACATGGAATCTAACAAAACTGTTATGGGGGTGTTCCTATATGTCTTAGCTTTCTAACAAACTTGGTCCCACTCAAAAATGTTCTGTATAACTTGAGTTATGCACATTTTATTACATACTGCCCGAACAGAAATCCATCCGGGAACAGCCAACTTTGAAAAATCATATCTCCCTCATTTTAAATCCAAATTTCACGAATTTTATACGTGTGGAAAGCTCTCTGAGTCTACTTTCACAAAAAAATTAGTTTCATTACATTTTGAGTTTTGTAGAATGAGTTATATAGTATGCATTACAAACTGCCAAAATTCCAGCTTAACTAGTTTTCATGTTTTACATATCAAACTTGTGGAGATGTTGCTATACCACTTCAAATCACCATTTTTATGTTTTATCTCATCATCATATTCAAAGTTTTAACCCCCAAATCAGTATTTTAAAACAAAATAAAGCAAGATACATAAAATCATCATGCCACATAATCTCATCTTAAGATAACATTTTCAACAAGGCAAGAAAAACTCATAGAGCAAGATATGGTCATGAGACCTTAGAGTAAGTCCTAAAACCACCTAGCTATGAAGAGCTTAGGATTTCTAGATCTTGAAAAATACATGAAAAAGAAAGGTTAGAGTCACTACCAAATGGATTTCTTGAGGAGTAGAAAGAGTTGATGGGTTGGAGATGACCTTCCTCCTCCTCGAGCTTGATAATGGGGCTAAGTGAGTGTTTGTTTTGCTTCCTTAAGAACCAAAGAGGGTGGTCCTTGAAGGGCTTGTAAGGGTGGTGATGGAAATGAGGTGAGAAGTAGTAGGGATATTGGAAGAAGAATAAGGAAGATTGGAAGAACAAGAGAGTAGGAATGGGTCTTGGAGAGAGGAGAGAGCTTTGTGTCTTGAGAGAGGAATTGAAAAATGAAGTGAGGGGGAGAGAAGAGAGGCTGAATGACGCAAAAATGAGGGGAAGAGAGTGATGTGATTTTGCTTCTTACAACAAGCAAGAGAGTGGGAAAAACCTTGGGGCAAAAGAGAGAGTTGTGTTTCCTTTGAGTCTTGGCACTTGGGTAAGGACCATGTAGTGTTTTCAATTGGTTAAAAGCATGACCCATCTTAAGATTGGCATTGGATGACTATGATCACTCCAAATGTCACAATCTTGATGGAGGAGAGTAGATCTTTTGTCTTGACTCAAGGAATCTACTAACATGGACTCTTGATCTAATGGTGTATGATGAGAAGGCAAATGGATGGTTGGATATGGCTCTTGCCTTGACCAAACTTTCAAACAATAATTAAAGGGAAGTTTCTAAAATTTTACCATTGTTACAATTATCTAAATGCTAATTAATTCAATTGGTTTAATTACACATTCGCACATTTTCAATAAAAAGGATTTTCCTCATTAATTATGTAAAGAAGAGGTAAGGGTTAATTTTCATGTAATTAAGATGTGATACTTATATGCTTTTAGTTAATTAGGTTAGATCGCCTTGATTTTATGTTCTAAATCATGAATTGATAAGGATTAGGCAATTAGGCTTTTAATTGTAACTTTTAATGCATTATGTTTCAATTGTTGACTTGCCTTTAATTTACTAAGCCCTTGCTCTCGGATTAGCCGATTAGTTCTTAATTAATCGCTAACCCCTCTAATTAGTCGGAGACACCGAGCTAATTAGCTTAGACAAAAATTGGGGATGTTACACAAATTATCCTAGCTTGTTTGATAATGACATATCCTCATCCTTTGAAACCAAGTAGTCAATGCTAGTTAGGTGAAAGTGACATGTCCTAGGCTGGGCATTGTACATTGTTTTTTACCTGAGCTAGTTTCAGAAACAGTCAAGTTGGGTGATGGTAAAAGGACTTCAAGAGAGGAATAGGTAGCAAGGAATCTTTCCTATTTGTTGTGATTCTTATGTTGGGTTTTATTAGGTTATGGGAAGTTGAAGGCAATAGTAGAGCGTTTAGCAAGAGAGGATCCTTTGACCGTACTATTGGATCCAAGTGGTGGTGTTTTAAGGGAAAACCTCCCCTAAAGGCAATGTTACAACTAAAAGCTAACCAAGCCATATCAGAAGAGTAGTTTCTAGGGAGAACTTGGTCAATTTTTAGAGATTTATCCTAGTTGAGCATCATCCCTATACCCAACTCTCTAGAAGTGACAAACTCACTCTTTCTGACCATTACCTTCATTAATCACCCATTAATAATTGATTTGATTCATAATCTAATTTTAGGTTATCATCATAAGCCCCCTTGCACGAAAGGAAGGCATAGCTCTCTCATTGTGCATACTCCATATGTCCCGGGCGCCTTTCATCTTTCCACTTACATTATCATCTAATCTTGCTCTTTTTGTTCTTCTTTCATCAAAATGTGTTTGCCCAGATACTTTCATCCTTACTTGCTTGTTGGTGGAAAGCATAGGACTACCATTAGCCCCCTAATGTCCTAAGGATTAAGAAAAGGTGTGCATCTCCCTCGATGATTTTGCAATTAAGATCTCTTCCACTTATTTCTTTTTGCATGTTTCCTTGCATATAGCACCATTTACATCATTCTAGAAGTGGATCTCAATAGATAGGGAGCTTTGAAACCTTGCTTCTCAGCGTTCGTTTACCAAGCATCTTTACTTTTCATCAAGTTACTATTCTTGTGATTTATGGAGCCTCATCTGAACTTGTGTTTGAGAATATTTGTTGCTTTTCTTTGTGTTTCTTGATTTTAGTACAAAATTTCTCAACTTTTGTTTGTTATCTAGATATGGATTTAGAGTTGTCAACAAAGGATGCAGAGCTCGAGCATCTTGCCAATGAGATGAAAACCATTTTAAAGGCACAGGTTGCTATTGATGTTCCTTTGTCCTTGTCTTGGCTTAGCTTTCATCATGCCCATTTGTGGCTTTGTAACAACCTTGATAGTTAATCCTTTGCACCAACATGAACTTTTATCAGAACATAATACCTTGCTCTATTATTTGTGCTTTTTCACTTTTGTTCTATTATCTGGATCATTTCTTCTTCTATCTTGGTTATGGCTACATTCATCAGAATCTTTTAGGCATTCTTCAAAGCTTTATTTTACTTCATTTACAGCATGAGTGTCCTTAATGTTGCTTCATCTGTATAAGCATATGATGCTTTGCCTTTTAGAACATCTTCTTTAGTTTCATTTTTTTTTTCTTGGTACCTTGTGGGAGCTTGCATTATTCTCCTCTTGGAGGAGACTCAAAAGGCTTTTGCTGCTCTTTTTTCTTTGTAACTTGTAATCTAGCTTTGCTTGTAATGAGATCTTAGGCCTTAGGCTCCTTTTGCATCACCTTGTAATACTTTAATTAGAACTTTTATCTTTTTGCTTGTTCCTATTACTTCAATAATATATTCATGTAATCTAAACAAAGACCTTTGATTGAGTTGTTACCCTTGTGTTTCTCTCTTTGCTTTTTATACTCTATTTTGTTTCTTTGTTGGCTTTTTCTATACCCTCATTTTTTTTCGTCACATTTTATCATATTCTCATATATCTTCCTTTTCATGATTCTCTTTGTTTTACTTTTTCTCTTTTTCCCTCTATATGTATGTGTGTGCACCCTCAAAATCCAATAAGATCCTGCCTTGTGCTATACATCTTGTACTTGTACCTTTTTTACTTTGTCACTTATGACACTAGGCCTTATGTTCTCGATCCTTCATTGATTTCAGGATCTCGTAATTCTTTACAATTCCAAAGGATTTTTCTCACATTCTATTTGTTTAGCTACATTTTTAGAATCGACAAAGATTCTTTCTCATAAAGTACCTCACATAAGGGTATTATTTGATGTGGGCTCATTTCATGAACATGTGAATACTGCCCAGCATAATGATCTTAGATTACCCTACATATTATATTAACTTGTCCATGTCATAGACCCAATGCACATTACTTTGCATTCATGGGGCCCTCATGATCTTTTGCATACATTTTGCCCTAAGCACTTTGTTTTACACCCTGGGCCTTCATATAACCTTGCTTCCATGCATATCATCTTACAATTTGGGAGTTTTCATGTAATCTTTACACTTGTGTTCATTGGTTTTCTTTCGAAGGATTTTTCTGTTTTTGCTCCTATGCACATTGCTTTGCCTTTGAGGAACTTTACATGGTTTACACCCCTCTACATGTTTCTTTCCATCTTTGGGGGTTCACATAACCTTTTGCTCTTATGTACTTTACTCTTTGTGAACATTTTAATTTTTGCTCCTATGCATATTACGTAGCATTTTAGGAGCTTTACATGATTCATGCCCTTATGCATATTACTTTGCAGCTTTGGTTGTTTTCATGGTTTACATCTCTATGTGCATTATTTTGCCTCTTGTGGGATGTTCAGTACTCATTACCCTTTGCACCTTGTGGGATTCATTTCCTTTTGTCCTTTTCTTTGTAAGTCATGGCCTTGTGTACATTACTTTGCACCTTGAGGGGTTTTCATATTCGGACTCCCATGATCTTGGGGAGTTTAAACAGTTTGATCCCTATTCACGTTACTTTGCAGCTTGAGGGATTTTTATGGCTTTTATCCTTCATGCACATTACTTTGCACCTTGGATGGAGGGTGACCACATGAACACACCTTTGATGTCCTTTGCCCTTGGACTCAAGGTATCTTGGTGTCCATTTGTTAGGACATTAAACCAAGCCTCCTCTGACTAATTTCTTGGTCCCAAGTTGCTAGACTAGAGATTACCAGTTGTTACGAGTAGAGCACATTGAGTGTGTTTTAAAGGTATCCATTGTGCCATGGGCCCTTTAAATACCGAGACACTCAAGTGAAAAAAGTGGACTACTATAAGCATGTTCTACGAAATTTCCTTAGCCCTGAAATTCTATATACCAAAACCTTCTTACATTTGGGGATGACTGAGCATGTTTTCCAAGCCTTTTGTCTCCAGAATTACAAATACCACATGATGCTCTCACGTGATGCTCAACCGTGATAGGCAATGGTTATTGCTTCTCCTCTCCCCTTTTTTTCCTTTATCTTCTTTTTCTTTCTTGTTTTCATTGTTTCTTTTAATCATTCATTCTTCTTTTTCCTTTCTCCTTTTTTTTCTTTTTCTTTTTCTTTTTCTCTGTTGTTCTTTTTCTCTTTTTTTTCCTATTTCTATTTCTTTTCTTATTTTCTTTCTTTTTTCTCACTCTGTTTCTCTTTTCTTTTTTTTTTCCTTCTTTTTTCTAACTCATTTTCTTTTTCTTTTCCTCCCTTCTCTTTTCTCTCTTTTTTTTTCTTTCTCTTTTTTTTTTTTTTTTTGAGAAGCAATCCATAGGAGGTGACTATAGAATCCCCCTTGTAGTCTAGAGATCCTACATACTAAGAACATCCTATGTTTGGGGCTGGCATAAGGTGCCTTCATGAGTCTATTACCCCTAGATTCATAAAATACTGATAAACCTTTGCCAGGTGAGCTAAACTAAGTTTTCCTATTTTAAATCATTAAAAAAGAATAATAACACCATCATATGAGCATGAACAAAGGATAGTACACACAAGAACACATCAACCACATAGCCCACATACACAATCAAAACTAAGGATTTGAGCTAACTACCTCAAAATTCTTGAAACCATGGAAGTAAGGAAGACCAAAGCAACATCCTAGCCTTCCTTCCTTATCATGGCAGTGACATAGATAGATGTGAAGAGACTCCACTTGAGGTTTAATCATCAAATTGATAGAGGGATATTGTAGAGGAGAGCATGATGATAAGTTTTCATAAAAGAAGCAAGTGGATTTGAGGCCAAGAAGGCCATGAACTATGAGTTTCTAGCTTGAAGCTCATAGCCATCGAGGTGGAGAAAGAAGAAAGAAAATGGAGTAGGAAGAGTGGTGGTGGTGGCCGAATTTTTCAAAGGCATATGGGGAAGAAATGTTGGCTTTCTTGCTAAGTTAGGGTGGCTTACTCATTAAACTTGGTAGGTTAAAATTCATTGGTGGGTTTGAAACTAAATTTGAGTAGTTCATCTTAGGCCAATAAGAGGATTGGTGTGGTTAACTTCTAGCCATATATCCTAGGATTTTTAATTGATACATCATATTCACAAACAATATAGGATCCTTGAGGATTAATTCAAAGTGTCCAGCTATCAACTTGGGTATTCTAAGTTACCTGAGTTAATGTAACATTATGTGTGAGTAATCACACTTTCATTCAAAACTTTAATTAGAAAATCTCAGTTTAAAGTTATTACAGGTGTTTTAATTGTCTACCCAATGTCGTGGAGCCCCCACAAAATCTAAGAATTGGGATTTTTCTACAATTGCCTCTCTTGAAAATCGTAAGGTCTTAATCACAATTCTGCCATTACAACCTAATAATTACAATTTCGTCTTCACATTCTCTATGGTTTACCAATTTACAGTTTTGCCCTTGCTTCAAACGCGAACTTTCTTTTATCTTGGTCTATACCTAGAACTCAGGATATTACAAGCACAATTGCTTACCAGCATTGAAGGCAAACTCACTAGGATAGCTGATCACATGTGAAAGGATATGGATGACAATGCTGTTGCCAACATGTATTTTGCACTAGCAGATTCAATATTGTCAAGAATTGTAGAGAAAAAGATGGCAAAGGAAATTTGGGATGCTCTTGTCAACCTATACGAGGTCAAATCACTTCACAATAGGATATTCCCAAAAAAGAGATTGTATACTCTTTGGATGAGGTAATCCACATCAGTAATGGATCATATTAACAATCTAAATATGTTATTCTCCCAACTTATAGAATCAAATTACAAGAAAGCAAAGAATGAATGTCTAGAGCTTCTACTTCAAAGTCTACCTGACTCATACAATCAACTCATCATCAACATCACAAATAATGATATTGCCGACTATCTATCCATTGATGATGTTGTCGATGTCATTCTTGAAGAATCCAAGAGAAAAAATAAGGAAGATAGATCGGAGAACTCAAAGCGAATAGAGGCATTGTCGATGATAAGGGGAAGATCAATGGAGTGTGAGTCTAGTGGCACTCATGACTAGAGTAAATCAAAGTCATGAAAAAGGAAAACTTTAGATGTTACTGTTGTAACATTAGAGGGCACTTGAAGAAAGATTGTCGGAATAACAAGAAGAATACAGAAAGGCTTCAAAAGCAACAACCTCGCAAGGATGTGTTCTGAGTACCTCTGATGACGAAGAAATCCAATATAGTGAAGTAACCATTAGTCCTAAAGGTAAGAAATTGCTCACTGATATTTGGATAATGGATTCAGGAGCAACTTGGCACATGACTTCATGTCGTGACTGGTTTTCTACTTATGAACCTATCTCAAAAGGATATGTATTCATAGGGAATGATCATGCCTTAGAAATTGCTGGTATTGGTGCTCTCAAAATAAAAATGTTTGATGGTGATGGTTCCATTCGCACAATTTAAGGGGTGTGATGCATGAAGGGCTTAAAGAAGAACATATTGTCTATTGGGTAACTAAATGACCTCGGGTACAAGACCCACATCAAAGGCAAGATCTTGAAAGTTGTGAAAGGTGTCCTTGTACTAATGAAAGTAGAGAAGAGCATGGAAAATCTATACATACTTTTGGGAGATACATTGTAAGAGGCAAAGGCGTCAGTTGCATCAACCAGCTAAGAAGAAACGACTATGATGTTGTATGGTAAACTAGGCCACATATAGGAACATGGCTTGAAGATCCTTGAAGAATGTAATCTCATTCCTGGGCTCAAATTGGTTAACTTACCATTTTGTGACCACTGTGTTACAAGCAAGCAGTATGGATTAAAGTTCAATAGATTGATTGCTCAAAGCAAACACATGCTAGACTTGATTCATTCTGATATGTGAGAGTCATTAAAGATGTCCCTAGGAGAAGCAAAATATTTGGTAACCTTCATTAATGATTACTCCAAGAGATTATGGGTGTATCCAATCAAGAAAAAGTTAGATGTGTTTCCTATATTTAAGGTCTTCAAAGCAAGAGTATAACTTGAATTCAGAAAGAGGATCAAATGTTTGGGGATAGACAATGGAGGACAATACACAAATGGAGATTTTCTCGCATTTTGCAAGCAAGAGTGTATTTAAAGGCAATTTATAATTGCACATACACCTAAGCAAAATGGTGTGACAGAATGCATGAATAGGACCCTCCTAGAAAGAACAAGAGCTATGCTAAGAACTGCAAGGTTAGCCAAGTCTTTCTGGGCAAAAGCTATCAAAACTACTTGCTACATGATAAATCGGTTGCCATCAATTGCAATTAGTTTAAAGACACCAACAAAGATATGGAATGACAATTCAATAGATTATTCTTCTCTACATATGTTTGGATGCCCTGTATGTGTGATGTTCAATTCCCATTAAAGAACAAAGTTGGATCCAAAATCTAGGAAATACATATTCTTGGGTTATGCTAATGGTATAAAAGGGTATCGCGTGTGGGATCCTACTGTCCACAAGGTTGTCATTAACAGAGATGTGATATTTGCCAAAAAAAAAAAAAAAGAACTGCAAGAAGAACAAGGAAATGACAACATTGTCAAAGAAACCATTACTATTCAGATGGATGATCTAAAGAAGATGATTCTTCTGATGCAAAACCAAAGCATGATGAACAAGTACCAGATGAGGTGAATGACAAGGAAGTTCAGCAATCAAGATGTCAAACAAGACCACCATCATGGCACTTAGATTATGTTATGGTAAGCCACAATGCATATTGTCTTCTAATAGAAGAGGGAGAGCCATCGACCTTTTAGGAGGCTCTGAATAGTCTAGATGCTTCTCTATGGATAGTAACAATGCAGGAAGAAATGGAGGTCTTACATAGAAATCAAACATGGGAACTTGTTGCACTTCTAAAGGGTTGAAAAGCCATTGGTAATAAATGGGTCTATAAGATCAAAAGAGATGGCAACAATCAAGTGGAACAATATCATGTAAGACTAGTGGTGAAAAGATACGCTTAGAAAGAAAGTATTAATGTTAATGAGATATTTTCTCCAGTTGTTAGACTTACCATTATCAAAGTAGTTTTGGCTATGTGTGCTGTAATATTCCCGGTTTTGTTGCATTTGTAACTCTACATTACAAATTAAATAAATAATATTGTGTTAATTATTAAGGGACAAAAATATATTTAAATTAAATTAAATCATTTAGAGTAACAAATTTTAAACAAAGAATTGGTAGGAAAATGTATTAAATTAATGCAATTAATCAATTAAATAGAGAAATAAAATAAAATAATAATAATATAATTGCACAGTTAAAATTCAATTAGAGATAAAAATTAAATAAATTATATTTTTAGTAAAATATTAGAAACAGTTTAGAATTATTGACAAAGCCTCTTAGAGCCCTTGTAACTATTTAATTTAAGAACTTAAAGTACAAGAGAGTACTCATGATATGTCACAAAGTATAAACGAGTGATATAAAGTGACATCTATTACTTTAAGCCTTTTTAAGCAAAGGCCTTAGGTAAGCCACATGTCTTGCTTTTGTATCTAAAGGCTAGAATTTAGTCACCCATCGAAACAAATAACTCTTAAACTATAAATTCTCCTTAAATACAACACCACCACAACACAAACTCTCCCTCACCTCTCTCTCAAACTCTCGGCCTCTCCCTTCCCAAAAAATCCACGTTATTTTCTCTTCTCCAACCTCCATAGACAAGCCTTCACCTTTCTCAATCTCAAGCCCTCACCCTCTTCTTCTCATTCCATCTCTTCTACTCCAACTCAAGCACAAAATCCTCCCTTTGTCTCCCTCCAGGAGACATGGCTAAGAGCTCCAAGTAGACAAGAGATTTTTCTCTTGTGCGGTGGTTCTTGAAGATTTTGGAAACGTGGATCTAGGAGGAGCTTTGGCTTGGAATAGAGGTAAGGATTTCTATCTTATTCTCATCTTAGTTCTTGAAGTAAAATGCTCCCTTTAGTGATGACACTGTTCTAAGGTTCCTAAGCTTACAAATAGTGGTATGTTTAGAGTTTAGATCTAGCTTATCTTAGCCTATGTGAGTCCTCTAAAATGGTTTTTGTGAGATAAAACTCTAGGGAAGATATTTAACTCCACTATGGGATGTATGTGTCACATGGAGAAGGAAATTTCTCCTCCTTATTTTAGTGCAATTCATCTATAAATAGGGGCCATTCTTAGAGGTCTTAACAACAACAACAACAACAATAGAGTATTCCAAGAGATTTTGGGTGTGTTTCTTTGTTCTTCTACTTTATAGATAAAGTAGTATTCTCCTAGTATAAGAGAGAGTATCATTGTTCTTTCTTTATATTTAAAGAGAAGTTATAATTATTCTTCGACATAGTAAAAGCCTTCTTTGTCTTACTGGTGATTTTTTCCTCATCACTTTCAAAAGTAGAGAGATTTCCACGTTAAATATTTTGTGTCAGTTCTAATTTTCTCAATTGTATTTTAGTTCCATTATACTATTTCTATGACTCTAGTATCCAACAAAAAGAACTTATCTACTTATTTTAAACGTTTCTATACATATCTTTTAAATAAAAAACACTTTTTTCTTAAAGAAAAACTCAAATGATTGAGCTCTAATTCTTTTTTTATTGAATATGCTTATTACATACTTCATTTTATGTGTCGCTTAAAATGTAGCTTAATTTTATCTTGTTAACTTACTCTACAACTATTAATTCTTATTAAAAAACAAAAAATATGGATATTGAACAAAACAAGTAAGGGAGATACGTTGAGCTTAGTAAGTAAAGAATGCCATTTTTTTAAAAAAAAAAAAAAAAAACTGAAAACAGTTCAACCTGGGATTACAAAAATGGTTTGTTTTTCGGGTGACCAAAACAACCAAAGCATTTCAGCCTTTTTGTTTTTTTTGGAGTACCCCAAAGCATTTCAGCTATCGTCATAAAATCGTCCTTTGAAGAGGTGGCATTTTTTTTTTTGGGGGGGGGGGGGGGTCATAGGTGGCATGATATGTAAATGTGGAGGTTTATTTTATTTTACAGCAATGTTATATGAAAAACTTTTCTGCAAACTAGCTAATTGGAAAAATATTACTAGGAACTTGTGGATGATCATATATTTATGATTAAAACTTATTAATGAATTGAGTGATATTGATCTTGGTATAAATATACGAAAAGCACTTAATAAAAGATTAATCATTGAAACTGTTAATGGGTCACTCTTAACAAAGTTTTCTCCGAATCATTCAAATACCAAAACAAAAAAAATTTCGAATTAGTTACTTATAGATCAACTTTTAATTGAAAATACTAAGTAGTAAATAAAATTGCAGGATCGCATTGTAAAACTGATGGCTAATAAAAGCATCTAGTAGGTTACAGTTTGGTGCCAAGAAACATAACAACTTGAGAATAGGATTACTATCTTCTGTGTAGCATAATAGAAATGCTTGTCCTTTTAGTCATGAACTGCTTACGGTTTGTTAGTTTACTGTTACATTTTTCTTAAAATGAGTGAACGAATATAATTTAATAATTAACAAAAGAAGTAAAACTCTTATCAGCTTTAGAAAATTTGACGTGATTTTTTTTATTTTAAATTTTAATTTTGTTGACCCATCGACTGTACTTTGTCGAGAATTTCCTCGAACTTGAAGCAGTTTCTATAATGTCACTTTTTTTGTTATTTTCTTTGGTATATATCCTCCTCATATGTATGAATTCTCAACGATATATAACCCAATAATCAATTGATTAACTTCTCATTAGAAAAATTTGTGCTAGTAAACAGTTAGTTAATTACCAAGTTGAAGAAAGTTAGATGCTTTTTTGTATATTGAAGTTGAAAATCTAGATCAGTGAAGTAACCAGTATCACTGAAAATGCAGAAATAGGTAGATGGACCCTAGAGTTACATCTTTCAACCCTAACTTGTACAAAAAAAATTAATTAGCATATGGTTGCTCGATTATTATTATTATTATTATTATTATTATTATTAGGATAAATTATACTGATCTCTCGTAAGGTATAGGTGATCTTATACATGACACTCTTATATCTGGTAAAACGTGATATTAAATACCTTGTAAAATTACTTAATCCTAAACCCTAAATATAGATGTCAATGTAAATATGAAAAATAGAATGGTGCTATATGCAAAATTACCTAATCTTTTGGAAGGTGGGTATAATTTATCCTTATTATTATTATTATTATTATTATTGCTGGGAAGGAATTTCTTGAGATTCTGACTTCTAATAAAGTAAGTGCAAAACCATATATTGGAGCCAGCATCCATCTGTGTAATGGGCAACAGCACGAAGTCTAGAGATGGTTTTCTCGCCAAAAACCTGCTAGCAGCCAAAATGCTTGCAAAGTTTAACTCAGATCCTCCGCAAAACATGGGCATGTGATCAATTGTAATATCATATCTCACATTGCACAGTACACAGCATGGCATTACTCTCTCTCTCTCTCTCTCTCTCTCTGTGGGTGTGTGTGTATGTGTGATCTGTGTCTTAATTTGTACAAGTATTTTATGGTTGTGTGCGTGTATGAAGGTTTCTCTTTGCTTGGGCATAAGAGTCGCCGCAAAGGTAGGTACTATACATGCACCCACGAGAGAGAGACATTGGAACGACCTAGAATCTTAATTTGCACTCTTTTTTTTTTTACTTAGTAGTTTAACCTCACATGTTACTAAGAGGAGTAATATTCTTAATTCTTGGACAGTGTACACGGATACATTGATGGAACATGCATAAACTAGGGGCTCAATTTCGAACACTCATCAGAGAAATAGAGGTCTCTAGCCCCCTACAGGTCTACTCGCCCCTTTTTTATTTTTTCATTTTCTTATTTATTCAATCTTGCTTGGTACAACAAAAAATATTGCTTGGTTCATCTTTGATTAAGGCTACATATGCACGTAAAATGATGGTGACGTGGGAGGAATATTTGACCATATATTCTTTGCACTAAATGTTGGATTGTATAGACAATTTTATTTGAGATATGGTCAAACACTAAATAAAAACACATCTCTTAACTAAAATTCGATCCGTGATTTGCTAGACTAATTTACTCTGCTAGACCCAATCTCCATTAATAAAATAAATCAATATACTTCTTCAGCATCTGGGTATGCACTTTACTCATGGTTATTACATGAGTAGTTTGTAGTCCTATATTACGCCAACCTAAGAATTACGTTGCACACATCCGCGTTAATTTTCGTTTTCTTAATCAAAATATAAATATAAATTCAAAATCTTACTACATATATAATATAATCTGGCTCAACCAATGAGGATCGAAGCTAGCAAAGAAGACTAGTCTCCTACAAGTGACAAACTATAGTTTGAATTTTAGTTGAAAGAGATGTCCATATTTAGTATTCGGCTATATCTCAAACAAGATTGCCTCTAGCTAGTAGAAAACGTCTATGAGAAATCAAAAACATAAGCTGGCGTAGTAGGCTTCTACAAAAATTTTGTACTGTTTACCATTTTGCTTATTAGATGCATACTAAGGTGAAGAAATTTAGAGGCTGGTTCTTGTAACATCCACGATTTTCGAGTTCCGAGTTCGTCTTGAAAATTTCCGACTTCATGTCCTGTCCGATTTCCGATTTAATCTTCAATTTTGATTTTTCCTTATTTCCGACTTCATGTTCTAGTTTCGAGTTAAATGGAATGGCTTCCGAGTTCCAATATTCGACATCCGAGTTGACAGTATAACACAATGGTTATAAGTCCCGAACTCCGAGTTTAATGTAACGAGTTCCGGCCTGAGAATTGAACTCAATTAGAATGGACACGAGTTCGGATCTTTGAGCTAATTTTCCAAGTCATACACGAGTTCCGATATCCGAGTTTATTCCCAAGAGCTTTTCATTTCTATCGATGCTCCCGAGTTTGCCTATAACGGGCTTCCGAGATTAAATTTGGAGTTCCGAGATTCTATAAGTTCCGATTTCTTATATTCCCCGACTTCCGGGTTTAAGTGTTTGGTTTCACATCCAACTTTGTTTTCAAGTTTCGAATAAACCAGACAATATTTTCGAGTTCCGAATTCATCTGAATAGATGTACACGAGTTCTGACTTTAAGAAGAGTACGAGTTCCGATGTCATTTTCAGAATACAGTGGAAGCGAGTTCTACTTTTAGGACGACATGGAGAGCAATTTGGCCACAAAAAAGGGAGACATGGCCGAACTTTAACCACAAAACTCCAACCAATCAACACCACAATTCCAAACTACTCTCATGTATTTAAGTCAGACTCTCCTCTTCATTTTGATCTGATTTACGTCTTCCCTTCCCCTTGCTCCAGCCTTCTTCTTCCCTTCCTCTCTCAATTTACTCTATCAAATCTCCAAACTTTGTCAAGGCTCCATTCAATCCAAATTAGAATTCAGCAAGATCACACTCCAAAGAGGTAGGATTCTACTTCTGTTCTCAAATTATTTGCACTATGGCTGTATGAACTTGCACTCTTTTTCATGTATTTGATGATATAGGAGATGTATTATGATGGATTATGATAGGATTAATATGAAATCTTGAGTTAGAATTATGATTAGAAGGAGAAAAACTAGAAGGAATGGAGGATTAGGATGCTGTCTTGGTGAAGAGTCCACGGCAGTCTGGATGGCGGAGTGTACGGCACTGCCTACAGTTAGTTGAATCTGATGGAACTATTTTTATATGAAAGTAGACATTCAGGGCTTTCCATAGAGATATAATATAAGTTTATTGGATTAGTATTAAGAGAGATATGAATTTTTGAAGTTTGACCTAAGAATCAGGACTTTCATCCGGGCAGGGTGAATTGAGGAGGGTATAACTCAGCCTATATAACTCGAAATTGAGTGAAATGAACTTTGTTAGAAAGCTTACACATAGGGCAACATCCCAATATAAAATTCCAAGTTTGTTATGAACCCAATTGATCCCAGTGGTTTGAGGAAATCGCCCTATGTCCAAAATGAGCCAAAACAGGGTAGTTCAGGAAGGTCGATTTTCAGGACTTATAACTTGGGGTATACTTAAGCAAATCAAGTGAAACTTTTTGCAAATGAAAGGTTGTCCTGTTAGATTTGATATGGCACCAATTTCGTATGATTTGAGCTCTTTTTCGATTTTTAGTGAATTTATACTTTCAAGAGTGTAATTCAGAACTAGTAACCGAACAGGCTGAGGCAAAATTAAAATATCTTGAGTTATATAAATCAAAATGATATGGGACCAAAGAGGTTAGAAAGTAGACATATAAAGCTATGACATATCCAAAATTCAAGTTTAAATGAGTTGAATAGAAATAAAGGTGGATTATACAAAATTCGGGCAGAATTGAATAGATTGGCAGAATTGACCCAATTGATGATTTCACAAGTGTTAATGAACATATAAGGTTTAAGTTGATGGTTGCAAGTTTTACATGGATAGATATGTTAGATTGATTATATTGCTATGGCTGATTTGTCTGTGAGAGCTAGCACTATTCATGGAAAAACGGATCTGATCCGTTATGCTGCCGAATTTAAGGCAGAAGTCAAGGAGACTATGCGTGTTTATATTACCAGGAATTTGTGATATGAACAGCTATATAGTTATGAATATGTATGTGGAAATTCTATATGCAAGAATGACATAAGTATGATATGAGGTATACGAAAATAAACCATGAAGCATATGTATGAATATATCCCGCATGTCTATGTTTGATTATGCATCAGAATGAAAGAATATAAGTATAAAGATGTGGGTCCTTTCACTTGGAGATAGTTATTTGAGATTCCTCCCTGTGAAGGTAGTTAAATGGTAAAGATATGGGTCCCTTCACTTGAAGGCAGTTGCATATTGGGTCCCTCCTTGTGAAGGCAACTAAAACTTGGGTCCCTCTATGTTGGAGGCACGTGGTCAGATGAGATCCCTCTATATTGAAGGCACGTGGTCAGATGAGATCCCTCAGTTTTGAGGCACGTGACCAGAAGAGATCCCTTCAATTAGAGGCACGTGACCAGAATGAGATCCCTCCAACCTAGAGGCAGTGGGTCCCCTTGTGGGTGAGTCGGTGTGACGACGGTCACGGGTGGAGCTGACGAGCTCACTCTAAGGCTAGGCTACCCAAGGGCAGTAAAAGCACTCTAGGGACGGCGATACGTAACGCCTATGTGTGCCAAGTAAAACCTAAAGACTAAAGATTAGAGACTAAAGATTAAAGCATATGCAGATACCCCACTCACATGAGGCATGGCATTGACCCAGCTAGTGTGAGTATATGGGACAGAACTTACATGAGGCATAGCATGACCCAGCTAGTGTAAGTACTGAATGAAGATCCCATATTCCTAAGGAACGTGATATGACGATCACGCTCTGATGGGGTATGACATGGCGATCATACTCTGGAATATAGCATGATGATCCCACACCCTAAGGAATGCGACATGGCGATCACATTCTGATGGAATATGACATGGTGATTATACTCTGGGATGTGGCAGGAAGAACATATTCCTAACATGACGATCACATCCCGATGGAGTATGACATAGCGATCATACTCTGGAATATGTGTAACAAGTAAAGGAAGATAAAGAAAGGAAAGTAAATTCTTATGTATATGCATGCATTCAAGTAGAAGTAAAGTTATGAGTAAATGTTATGTCTCCAATATATTGATACTATTATATTTCATTATGTTTCAGTTATTATTCCTAATATGATTTCATGAGTTGATTTGTATGGCCCCTTCCAAATGCTAAGTGTATGAGTAAAAATGAATTTTTGCTTCGGATAATATATTTTTCGAAATGTAAAATTAAACAATTTGTATAGCATGTTCACCTTTTTTATAATAAACCGAAGCAAACTGGAGATGACAACGATGGCATTATGTATGTTATGGAGAATCCTACTGAGAATTTGTAATTCTCACTCCTTTTTCCGTGTTATCTCCAGATAGTTCAAGAAGTTCCGAAGACGGCTAAAGTTGCTGTTAGAAAAGGTCTGTTCAGGTAATAATAACAACTCCAGGGTGTGGTACTATGACTTAAGCATAGTATTATACTTGGGAGGGTGTTACAGTTCTCTTCATGGGAAATTCTACTATGCACCACTTTGGGTATATGATTCGCTTTCATTTAGCCATATTTGTGAAATATGGCTAAATACATCTAGAGTGTGGCTAAATGCACCATTATTTGGTCACACTTCTTTGAAAATGACTAAATGCATTTAACCAAATTCTGGATGCATTTAGCCATATTTTGAAATTGTAGCTAAATGAAGGTGTACCTCACACTCAAGTGTCAAGGTGCATCACAGCACTAGCCTCTGTCCTTAAGGTCTCTCTTATTGTAGTTATTATATAGAAAGTGTGCACTCAACAAGAAAAAAAAAATTAGAAACTTTCAAAGAGTAAGAGAAAATTTGAGAACACTCTACGAATGAGAATTGAATATGCTGATTGCTAAGTTAAAATGAGAAGTTCTATACACTTAGTTTTTATACAAGGAGAACCCTAAGAGATATGTACAAACCGTTAAATAACTAACTTCATAACTATATGTTTTGATCCTATTTTTCTAAGCAAGTATTTAGAACACTAACAAAAATTGTAAGATTCTTGGATCTATAAACTTTAGAGGAAATGTGAGCAACAATAGGTCAAGAGAACTATTCTCCTAGGTGGTTCTTAGTAGAGAATAGAAGTAACCACCATAGGAATCTTAGAAGGATGATGAGATCATTTTTCTTCGTGTTCCTTCGAGGACACTCTACCACTTAGGATGGCATTTAGAACGCCTAGGTCAAGTTAATCTGAGTTGGATGTAATTCTCGAGAATGCAATGGATTCTAAAGGCTTCTAGTAACTTAGGAATACTAGTAAACTCATTTTGGGATCAAGGGTATTAGGGTTTAGCTAGGTTTCAAGGTGGTTTCACTCAACTCACTTGGTTTCTTGTGGGTTCAACTTAGGGGATTGGTGTGATCAATCTCTCCTCCCTCTACAAGTTTTGGTTACTAGTTTTATAGAGGCTTTGGATGGCAGAATATGACAAACTCTCCTAGCTTGTTTAATAATGACATGTCCTCATCCTTCAAGACCAAGTAGTCAATGCTAGCTGGGTGAAAGTGACATGTACTAGGCTTGGGCATTGTACATTGTTTTTTACCTGAACTAGTTTCAAAAACAGTCAAATTGGGTGATGGTAAAAGGACTTCAAGAGAGGAATAGGTAGTAAGGAATCTTTCCTATTTGGTGTAATTCTTGTGTTGGGTTTTATTAGGTTATGGGAAGTTGAAGGCGATAATAGAGCGTTTAGTAGGAAAGGATTGTTTGACCTCACTATTGGATCCTAGTGGTGTCGTTTTAAGGGAAAACCTCCCCTAAAGGCAATGTTACAACTAAAAGCCTATGAAGCCATATCAAAAGAGTAGTTTCCAGGGAGAACTTGATCAATGCTTAGAGACTTATCCTAGATGGACATCATCCCTAAACCCAACTCTCTATAAGTGACAAACTCACTCTTTTTGACTGTTATCTTTATTAATCACCCCTTAATCATTGATTTGATTCATAATCTAATTTTATGTTATCATCATAAGCCCCTTTGCATGATGGGAGGGCATAGTTGTTTCATTGTGCATACTCCATATGTCCTAGGCGTCTTTCATCGATTCACTTACATTATCATCTAATCTTGCTCTTTTTGTTCTTCTTTTATCAGAATGTGTTTGCCTAGATACTTTCATCCTTGCTTGCTTGTTGGCGAGAAGCGTAGGACTACCATTAGGCCCCTAATGTCCTAAGGATTAAGAAAAGATGTGCACCTCCCTTGGTGGTTTCGCAATTAAGATCTCTTCCAATTATTTCTTTTTGAATGTTTCCTTGCATATAGCACCATTTGCATCATTCTAGAAGTGGATTTCAATAGATAGGGAGCTTTGGGACCTTGCTCCTCAGAGTTCATTTACCAGGCGTCTTTACTTTACATCAAGTTACTATTCTTGTGATTTCTAGAGCCTTATCTAAACTTGTGTTTGAGAATATTGCTTGCTTTGCTTTGTGTTTCTAGATTTTAGTACAAAATTTCTCAACTTTTGTTTGTTTTCTAGATATGGATTTAGAGTTGGCAACAAAGGATGCAGAGCTCGAGCATCTTGCCAATGAGATGAAAACCATTTTAAAGGCACAGGTTGCTATTGATGTTCCTTTGTCTTTGTCTTGGCTTAGCTTTCATCATGCCCATTTGTGGCTTTGTAACAACCTTGATACTTAATCCTTTGCACCAACATGAACTTTTAGTGCTCTTTGTTATTATCAAAACATAATACCTTGCTCTATTATCTGTGCTTTTTCATTTTTGTTCTATTATCTGGATCATTTCTTCTTCTATCTTGGTTATGGCTCTAGTCATCGGCATCTTTTGGGCATTCTTCAAAGCTTTGTTTTATTTCATTTACAACATGAGTGTCGTTAACCTTGCTTCATCTGTATAGGCTTATGATGCCTTGCCTTTTGGACCATTTTCTTTAGTTTCATATTTTTTTTTTCTTTGTAACTTGTGGGGGCTTGCATTATTCTCCCCTTGGAGGAGACTCTGAAGGCTTTTGTTGCTCCTCTTTCTTTGTAACTTGTAATCTGGCTTTGCTTGTAATGAGATCTTAGGCCTTAGACCCCTTTTGCATCACCTTGTAATACTTTATCAGAACTTTTATCTTTTTGATTGTTCCTGTAACATCAGTAATATATTCATGTAATCTGAACAAAGGCCTCAAAGGCCTTTGATTGAGTTGTTATCCTTGTGTTTTTCTCTTGGCTTTTTATACTCTCTTTCATTTCTTTGTTGGCTTTTTTCTATACTTTCATTTTTTTTCATCACATTTTATCATATTCTCATATATTTGCCTTTTCATGATTCTTTGTTTTCTTTTTCTCTTTTTCCCTATGTATGTATTTATGTGCACCCTCAAAATCCAATAAGATTTTGCCTTGTGCTATACATCTTGCACTTGTACCTTTTTGGCTTTGTCACTCATGACACTGGACCTTATGCTCTAGGTCCTTCATCGATTTCAGGATCCCCTATTTCTTTACAATCCTAAAGGATTTTTCCCACATTCTATTTGTTTAGCTACATTTTTAGAAGCTACAAAGATTCTTTCTCGTAAAGTACCTAACATAAGGGTATTACTCAATGTTTGCTCATTTCATGAACATGTGAATACTGCCCAACGTAATGATTTTAGATTACCCCACATATTATATTAACTTTTCCATGTCGTTGACCCAATGCACATTACTTTGCATACATGGGGCCCTCACTTTGTTTTACACCTTGGGGCTTCATATAACCTTGCTCCCATGCATATCATCTTGCAATTTGGGAGTTTTCATGTAAACTTTACTCTTTTATTCATTGGTTTTCTTTCTAAGGATTTTTCAGTTTTTGCTCCTATGCACATTGATTTGCCTTTGAGGAACTTTACATGGTTTATACCCCATCTACGCGTTACTTTCCATCTTTGGGTTGTCACATAACCTTTTGTGTAACACCCTCTATTATATAAGCCATGCTCAAGTCATGGAGTTATATTAAGAGGTTATCACTGTGCTAAGAAATCTTTAGAATATGAAAAATATAATACATGGCCCTTTAACTGCTCACTTTATTACTGACTAACAGTCTCTGATACTTAAAAAATAAAATAATTACACTTTAAAAGAAATTGTGACTGATATAATACATAGCGTCTACTTTCAACTAGTCATTAGCTAGCTTCGATAGTCTCTTGATCTGGCTTACACCCGATTCTTGCTCAATGGATGGCTCTGTACTCCGCCTCGCACTTGGTTTCCAACTTGGGTGCTGGAATGTTTACGGAAAAGAAAAACATACAAGTAGGCAGTGAGAACCTAAGGTTCTCAGTAGGTAAACTCGAACTATTACTCATATAGTTCTGTCATAAACATTCCAGCCGCTTCGGTTTCTTATGAAAATGTGAGCACATATATGCAAGCAGTGGTTCAATATTAAGTTCAAAACCTCTTTCTCGAAGCGGATTATATTTTAACAACCACTTAGCATATTATATGATAGACATAGAAACACGAATAGTGTAATATACTTCAGTAAGAGTCATAATAACATCATGACATAATGATATAATTAGAAATGCACATATAGATGCTTGTATTTAATTGTATGCAAGTGCACTTGACTTAATTTTTCTCTTTCTTTAACTTGCAAATTAACCTTGCTCTTCTGTACTTGGTCTCCCGGAGGTGAATGACCTCTCTCACCCCTGGGTAATAGCCTGCTTTTCAGGTCCGAGCTCGTACCTATACATGAGTGATGGGTTTACTTTCCCCGACCCTCACACCGATCTATTCCCCTTAAATCTGGTCGAGGGCTGGCCCAAGTCTTAGATAGTACCACTCTAGCCCATGTTAACTGGGTCTATGCCATACCTCATGTGGTAGTTTGGCACGTCTTTCTTGTAAGTTCTCATAAATCTTATTCTTCTTTGGACATGATTATACATGTATATGCTACATGCATTCATTCATATACTTCATATCATACTTAAATCATTCTTGCATATACGAATCTTATGAGCATAACATATAAATGTATAACATTCATATAATTCACATATTTTGCTTAATTTAAAGATAACGGATCGAGTCCGCTTTCCCATGAATAGTGCCAGACAACTAGTACAATTGTTCAAACTTGCAATTCAACATGGATTAGCAATTATATATATATATATATATATATATATATATATATATATATATATATATATATATATATATATATATATATATTCTTAGCATCATTCATCAAGTTCAATTCAAGCATCAATTGAGTTTTCGATTTATTCTCTCCTATTCTGCCCGAGTTTGGTATACTTCACCCTTAGTTCAATTCAACTCATTTAAATCTAACTTTTGGATATGTCATAGCTTTATGTGTCTAGTTTCCAACCCTTTTAGTCCCATCTTAATTTGATTTGTATAACTCAAGATATAAGTATTTTACCTCAGACTGCCATGTTCTTAGCCATAATTGTTCTCTTATAAGTGAAAATTCACTAAAAATAGAAATCTAAGTAAAATCATACGAAATTTATATCAAATTAAAGCTAACAGAACAAGATTTCAAATGAAAGAAGTTTCATGCCATTTGCATGAACATATTTTGATATATAAGCCCCGAAACTTGACCCTACTGGACTACCCTGTTCCAGACCGGTTTAAACTTAAGTCAACTTCATTGATGAACTGGGAACAAATGGCAATCAATCTGATTTTGAAATTTTTATGGGGTGTTCCCTTATATGTTAGCTTTCAAAAAACTTTGGGTTCACTAAATTTGGAGTTGTGTAGGGTGAGTTACACCCTTCTCAACTCATACTGCCCGGATAAGAATCCAAATTTTTAGGTCAAACTTCAAAAATTCATAACTAATTCTATACTAATTCAATAGCCTTGTATTTTATATGTATGGAAATCCCTGGATGTCTAGTTTCATATAAAAATGGATTCATCAAATTTAAACGGCTGTAGACGGAGCTATACACTCTGTCGTACGAACTATTGAGGGGAAAACCCTACCAGCTTCTTGGATTCTTCTTGAATTCATGTTTTCCTTAAATCTATCCATCCAATCTTCAATTCAAACTCACATATACACCTTAAACCAACCTTAATTCATCATCATCACTCAAGATAACATCAGAATTATAGATGAATAAGGGACCCTAGGCAACCCCAAATCAAAGAAAAGAAGGAGAAAGTTGAAATTCCTACCTTGGTGGTGTGAAATCTTGGTGGAACTTGATCTTGGAGTGAAGTTGATGCTTGGATCTTGAGCTTGGGGATGAGAGGAAGTGGAAGAAGATGAAGGAAAGTGGGAAAATGAGGCTGGTTGTGGGGAGGCCGAAAATTTAAAGGGAGAAGGAAGAAAAAAATGAAAATTTATGAAGGAAGTTGGCTCTTGATTGATGGATTTCAACCCTCATTCAAACTTGGCTTGGCTTCCCTCTTTTATGGCTGATGGAGGCGCCACTTGTAGAGATGTTTTGGCTAAATCTTGGCCCTCCATCATAGGGTTCTCATAGTATAATTTCTATTGGTCCAGTTTCAACAGTTTAAAATACCGAAATTCTACCAATTTCCTTCAACTCGGTAAAACGGTTTTATAAAAATCCTATGAGGTTTCCTATGGTTCTAATCTAATTCCATCAAGTCTAATCCTTCTAAATCACACTTAATTGGCTTTAAGTGAATGCTTAATCGAATCCTAATTAATCCCAATTATTCGATGAAAATTGAACAACTAGGCGAAAAACGATAAAAAATCCGGTGGAGGTGAGGCCAAGTTTCTCCACTATCTTGAGCAACACTTGGCGCCACTCATATGTGGTAAGGGTGGCTGAATTTTAGCCACTTAAGTGAGGGTTTCCAGTAGAAAATTCTACTGGTTCGGTTCTGGTAGTTTAAAATACCGAATCTTCGCCGATTTTCTTCAAATCAGCAAAACTTTACTAAACGACTCTGAGAGAATTTCTATATCTCTATTCTAATTACTCCTAAGCCTAATCCCTCTAATTAACATATAATTAACTCCTAATTAACCTTACTTAGTCAATAAGATCGAATAAATTGATTGTTAACGTGAAATAATCGTTTTTACAAATTTGGAACTTTTCTATTTTCTATTTTCCATAGCTAATGGCATTTTCGTAATTTTGAGCAAATCCAAGGGCACCCTACGTCATTTCACACCAGACTGCCTCCATGGCCCAATCGGCAAAGATTTAAACTTTTATGGTCTCACTACGCGATTCTACTCTATTTAAAATCCCACTCTGCTAATTCTACAGATGTAGGGATATGAAGGTCATTTTGTGAAAAGTTTTAGGGTTATTGTGAGAATAAACCTTTGAAGTCAAAATATAATTTCTAAAAATCCTAGGCATCACTGCAATTGACAAAAGTTTACAAGGGGCACTTTTGTCATTTTCTAATTTTTAACATATGGCAGTGCCATATTTTCAACGGCAGTGCTACACTACCCTATAATTCCAAGTGTGAGGATCGTCATGGCATAGCGCTGCCTGAGAAATTCTCACACTGCCTAAGGAAAATAATTCAAAGTTTCCATTACGTTCTATTTACAAAAGTGGGGATGTTACATTTTGCTCTTTGTGAACTTTTAATTTTTGCTCCTATGCACATTACTTTGCATCTTCAGTGGTTTTCATGGTTTACATCCCTATGCGCATTATTTGCATCTTGTGGGATGTTTAGTACTCATTCCTCTTTGTACATTGCTTTGCATCTTGTAGGGTTTATTTCCTTTTATCCTTTTCTTTGTAACTCATGCCCTTGTGCATATTACTTTGCACCTTGAGGGGTTTTCATACTCGGACTCCCATCATCTTGGGGAGTTAAATAGTTTGATCCCTATACACGTTACTTTGCATCTTGAGGGATTTTCATGGCTTTAATCCTTCATGCACATCAGTGGCAGATCTTAACTAATACAATAGGGGGCCATGGCCCTCCCCCCCCCCCCAAAAAACTTTTTCAGAAAAAAGATTATATATATATATATATATATATATATATATATATATATATATATATATATATATATATATATATATATATATATATATATTTAAAATAGAGAGAAATGCATAGCCGAGAATGAATTGAACCACCAAAGGGAGCATGCATGGTAGTGATACCCAAAATGGATACATAATAGAGAGAGACATTGGGTCATTAGTTTAAAATCATCTTCTCTAGCTTAACTTAAAAACCCATTAACTAAAATCCTAACACATGGATGTGGGAATACAATATGGTATTTTTTAATTCTTCTCTTTAAATTTGTTTTTAGTTAGTGATTTGCTTTAAAGTTTATGTATATGATATACAATTTATTTTAATTTAGTTATCATTATATAATTTACATGTTAAACTCTTTATCCCCTAGGGGTATAAACGGATTGGTTTAATTTGCGTTTGAATGAAAAATAAATCCAAACCAATTAAATTTAATTGGATTGGTTTAGTTTGATTTTTAAATTTTTTTTCCAACAAGTCCGAACATTCGGGTCATCAGGTTGAACTAAAAAAATAAAAAAAATTGTATTTTTTTAAAAAAGTTTTTATTCTCATAACAATTAACAATAATGTGAAACCTAATTGTGAAATACTTAATAATAGTATAAATAGATAAATTTCTTAAACAAATATTAACAAAAAAGAGAAAAAAGTGACTCTATTATTAAAAACTTAAGTGTAAAACTTTGAAAGATTCAAAATCATAAATTCGAGTTGATCAAGTTGGGTGTTTAGGTGATTGAATTGAAAAATTATAAATTCAAAATCAAACCAATAATAATTGATTTGGTTTGATTTATTTTAAAATGAACCGTTTGCCGAAACCATTCCGAACCAATTTCATAGGTTTGATTTGAATCTTCAGATTTATTGGATCAATTCAATTTACTTAAATCCCCTATTGGCCCCCCTAAGATTTTTCTTCAAGCTCTACCGCTGATGCACATTACTTTGCACGTTGGATGGAGGGTGACCACATGAACACAACTTGATGTCTGTTGCCCTTGGACTCAAGGTATCTTAGTGTTCATATGTTAGGACATTAAACCAGACCTCCTCTGACAAATTTCTTGGTCTCAAGTTGTCAGACTAGAGATTACAAATTGTTATGGGTCGAGCACATTGAGTGTGTTTTAAAGATATCCCTTGTGCCTTGGACCCTATAAATGTCGAGACACTCAAGTGAAAAAAGTGGGCTGCTGTAAGTAGGTGATATGAAATTTCCTTGGCTTTGAAATTTTATATACCAAAACCTTTTTATATTTGGGGATGACTAAGCATATTTTGCAAGCCTCTTGTCCCCAGACTTACAAATATCGCATGATGCTCTCACATGATGCTCAGCCATGACAGGTAGTGCCTTTTTTTTCCTTTATCTTCTTTTTGTTACTTGGTTTCTTTGTTCTTTTGTACTAATTCCTTTTCTTGCTCTTTTCCTTTTTCTCTTCCTTCCTTTCCTTTCCTTTCTTCTTTTTCCGTTCTCTTTTTTTTTCCTTCTACTTTTTCTTTGTTGTTCTCTTTCTCTTTTTTTCTTTCTATTTCTCTTTCTTTTATTCTTACTCTGTTTCTCTTTTCTTTTTTCTTTTCCTTCCTTTTTCTGACTCTATTTCTTTTTCTTTTCCTCCCTTCTCTTCTCTCTCTCTTTTTTTTGAGAAGCAATCCATAGAAGGTGACTATAGAATCACCCTTGTAGCCTAGAGATCCTACATACTAAGACCATTCTATGTTTGGGGCTACGTAGGGTGCTTTCATGAGCCTATTGCCCCTAGTTTCATAGAATACCGATAAATCTTTGCCAGGTGAGCTATAATTTTTAGGATGAAGAGCATAAATGCCCCACACTACTTTTTCCCTCTTGGGCAACTGTAATAGCATGCTCCTACAGCCCCTTTTGTAACAACCTCTATCATATAAGCCATACTCGAGTCATGGAGTTATATTAAAAGGTTGTCACTGTGCTAAGAAAGCCTTAAAATATGGAAAATAATACATGGCCCTTTAACTTCACATTTTATTACTGAATAATAGTTCATAAATTTCGTCATCTCTGATACATAGAGAATAAAATAATTACAATTTAAAAGAAATTGTGACTAACATACTACATAAAACTTGCTTTCGACTAGTCGCTATCTAGCTTCAGTAGTCTCTTGGTCTGGTTTGCGCCCAAGTCTTGCTCAGTGAATGTCCCAATACTCCGCCTCGCACTTGATTTCCAACTTAGGTGCTGGAATATTTACGGAAAAGGAAAACATATAAAGCAGGCAGTGAGAACCTAAGGTTCTCAGTAGATAATCTCGAACCATCTCACATACAATGTCATCATAAACATTCCAGCCGCTTCGGTTTCTTATGAAAATGTGAGCATATATATACAACTAGTGGTTCAATTTTAAGTTGAAAATATCTTTTTCAAAGCGGGTTATATTTTAACAACCACTTGTCATATTATATGACAGACATAGAAACACGAATAGTGTAATATGCTTCAACAAGAATCATAATAACATTATGACATAACGAGATAATTGAAGATGCACATATAGATGCTTATACTTGACTGTATGCAAGTGCACTTGACTTAATTCGTCTCTTTCTTTAACTTGTAACTCAATCTTGCTCTTCTATACTTGGTCCCCTAGAGGTGAATGACCTTTCTCACCCCTGGGTAATAGTCTACTTTTCAAGTCCGAGCTCGTACCTATACATGAGTGACGAGTTTATTTTTCCTGACCTTCACACTGGTCTATTCCCATTAAATCTAGTCGAGGGCTGGCCCAAGTCTTAGACAGTACCGCTCTGATCCACGCTAACTGGGTCTATGCCAGGCCTCACGTGGTAGCTTAGTACGTCCCTATTGCAAGTTCTTATTATCTTTTTCCTTTCCATATCTTATCATGTATGCAGATGCTTTGTACATTCATGGATATGTCTTACACCTTACTGCTCATATCATATTCTAATTATGCTTGCATGCACGACGTACATGAATATAACATGTAAACGTAAATATATCCAAAGCATAATCACCCATAGCATAAGCTCTTTCATAAACTCCTGCCGAAAATTCGACAGTATAACAGATTAAGTTCACTTCCCCGTGAATAGTGCCAGGTTACCAATACAATCAATTAAGTATGCAATTCAATGTAAAACAGCAAGTTACAGCAACATTATTAATCATATAGTATGTCAAAATCAATAGAAATATCAACAGAGTTTTCTACTCACTCTACCCTCTTCTACCCGAATTTTGTAAAATCCATCTTTACTTCTATTCAACTCATTTAAACCTGAATTTTGGCTATGTCATAGCTCTATGTGTCTAGTTTCCAACCCTTTTAGTCCCATCTCATTTTGATTTGTATAACTCAAGTTATTAGTATTTTACCTTAGACTGCTGTACTTAGCCAGAAATGTACCCTTAAAAGTAAAAATTCACTAAAAATAGAAATCTAGGTGAAATCATACAAAATTTATATCAAATTAAATCTAACAAAACTAGATTTCAAATTAAAGAAGTTTCATATCATTTGCATGAGTATATTTTGAGCCCCGTAACTTGACCCTATTGGACTACCCTATTCTAACCCGGTTTGAACTTAAGTCAACTTCATTGATGTGCTAGGAACAAATGGCAAAGAATCTGACTCTGAAATTTTTATGAGATGTTTCCTTACATGTTAGCTTTCAAACAGCATTAGTTGCACTCAATTTAGAGTTGTGTAGGGTGAGTCACACCCTTCTCAACCCATGCTACTCAAATGAGAATCTAGATTTCTAGGTCAAACTTCAAAAATTCATAACTAATTCTATATTAATCCAATGGCCTTATATTTTATATGTATGGAAATCCCTGAATGTCTAGTTTCATATAAAAATAGATTCATCAAATTTAAGTGGCTGTAGGTAGAGCTGTACACTCTGCCGTACGGATCGTCGAGGGAAAAACCCCTAACAGCTTCTTGAATTCTTCTTGGATTCATGTTCTTCTTGAATCAATTCATCCAATCTTTAATTCAAACTCACATATACACCTTAAACCAGCCTTAATTCATCATCCTCACCCATCACAACATCAGAATCATGGATGAACAAGGGACCCTAGGTAGCCCCAATTCAAAGAAAAGAAGGAAAAAGTTGAGATTCCTACCTTGATTTTGGTGCCACCATAGGCTAGTCTTGAGTTTTAGTGAAAGATTTGGGTGCAAGAAGCTTAATGGATGTTGAAAGTGGAAGAAGATGATGAGAGGAAGAAGAAAGTAAGTCTGAAAGAGAGAGAGGAGGCCGAAATTGAGGGGGGATAAGAGAGGAAATATCTCACCCAAGAGTGGATGTAATTGGTGGAGGCTTGTGGTGGAGGTGAGGCCAAGTTTCTCCACTACCTTGAGCAACACTTGGCGCCACTCATATGTGGTAGAGGTGGCTGAATTTCAGCCACTTAAGTGAGGGTTTTCAATAGAATGGCCCCATTAAGCCCCGTATCGCTTATGGAACCAATTCCAATAATTATAAAACCCATATGAGATACCGAGGAATAAGCTATTCTTTTTTTTAAATTACATTGACCAAGAGATGTTGAAGCTGCATAGATTATTTGAATTGAACCTAATGTCATTAACCAGGGGGAAAATATAGAATGAGCTTGGGGTAATAATTCCATATTAATTGGAACTGATCCATATACTCCCATTTTTAATAAGATTCTGGCTAAAAGCATGCAAGTGCTGTAATGTGTATAACACCCTACTTATTTAATGTTATGCTTAAGTCATAGCATTCCATTAAGTAGACTGTGTTACTGTGTTAATATTCTGCTTAAATTTTGTGAGTTGTATCATAAAACAGGCGAAACGGTGCGTTGTCATGTAATAGACGTGAATAGCATTATATAACGTAATAGAGTTTAATATTACATAACAAAAAGATACGAATACGTGGTATATTATCAACTATATGCATACATATGTAGGTCAGAAGCCAATGCTTCAATTTATACATATATATATTAACAGCATATGAACTAAAGGAACAGCAAAATTCTTATTGCTAAAAAAAAAAAAAACAGAGGCAGAACTAGCAGGAGCAGGCTGTGTGCAACGAGTCCAAATCAGAGTCATAGTGGAGCTGCAAGTCTGGGATCTCAATACAAGGAGTGGCCATTGAGCCCTTCGCCAGCATCTGAGAATGATGCGGAAAATATAGAACGAGGTGAGAATTGCAAGAAATTCTCAGTAGGGTTCATGTATAGAGGTTGTCTGACATCACATACAGTCTCAGTTGCCTCGGTTTTTATTTAACTATAAAAACATGTGTTCAAGCTAGTTATCCATTTTATTGAGTTTAAAGAAAAGTCTGGCCCTAGGCAAGTTTCAGTTTTACTTTAGTGGACATAGGAAACAAAATAATTCACTAATAAGATTCCACAAATAGTAAACAGAATAACTAAATAAATAAATAGCAGTAAATAAACTTTACAGTAAATAAACTTAATAGACACTGCATTCATCTTGACATACTTATTTCATGTAACATGCATTCATATAATCATGCAAACTTAATCATGAACCTTTCTTCATAAGTCTTTCCATTTCTTTTCATCATTTTCCATCTCTTGGTCCCCTGGGAGTTCTTGGCCATTTAGACTCCTGGGTAATAGTCTGCTTATCAGGATCGAGCTCGTTCCTATACAGGAATGCCGGGTTTACTTTCCCCGACCTTTCCACCGATCTATTCCCATTAACTTCTTATCCTGGGCTGGCCCAAGTAGTATGGAACTTTCATAGTAACATAATTCCTTATATATAACTTTCATAACTTTCCTTGAAATGCACATGTATTAACATATAATTCATAACTTATGCATGGATTCCACCGAAATTTCGGCAGCATAACGAAACATGTCCGCTTCCCCATGAATAGTGCCAGCATACCAGAACATCAATTTATCACAAAGAACACAACATCACATGCATACCCCAATATTGAACTCATATCAACATCAAATTCATTAAGGCAGAGTTTCTGCTCCAGCATAGTCAACCAACCCGATTTTTATAATTCAAGCCATAATTTCTATTTAACTCATTTGGACCTCAAATTGGGTATGTTGAAGGGTTATGTGTATATTTTCTAACCTCTTTGGTCCCATCTAATTTTGATATCTATAGCTTGAGATATTTAGATTTTACCTCGGCCTGCCCAGTGGCTAGCCAAAATCAGATACTTAAAAATAAAAATCCACTAAAAATCGAAAACTGACTCAATTGATACGAAATTGGACTCATATTAAAGCTAACAGGGTAAAGTTTCATTTGAAAAAAGTTCCATTTAATTTGGCTTAGTAGGGCTCGAGTTATAAGCCCCGAATTCTGACCTTCCTAAACTGCCCTGTTCTAGCCCGGTTTGGACATAGGGCAACTTTCTTGGATCACTGGGAGCAACTGGGACCTTATCTAATTTTGAAATTTTTATGGGACATTATCCTATGTGTAAGATTTCTAACAAAGTTGGTTTCATTCATTTTCAAGTAGCATAGGACGATTTCTACCCTGAACAACCCAGTCTGCCCGGAATCAGAGTCAAAACCCTAGGTCAAAATTCAAAAAATCATATCTCTCTCAATACTAATCCAAAAGCCTTATATGATATATCTATGGAAATCCCTAGATGTCTAGTTTCATTTAAAATTGGTTTCATCAAATTTAATCGGTTGTAGGCGGAGCCGTACACTCCACCGTACGGACTGCTGAGGGGTTTTGGTTCTCCAGCCCCTCAGCTCTTCTTATTTCTATTCTTTCTTGCTTCAATTTTGGTTTTAACCAAACAAACAGCCCAAAACCAATCACATATCATCATAATCATTCATTTAACACATCAAAGATCATGAAAAAAATCCAAGCTCAGCCAGCCATAACCACAGAATTGATGTAAGAAGAGAACTCCTACCTTTGTTCCAAGTGATTTTGCTGGATTTTGAAAGTTTGGGTGAGCAAGGCTTGAATTGACTTGATGTTGGCTGAAGTTGTGTGTGTAAAGAAGAGAGAAAAAGAGCTAAAAGGAGGAGAGAAAGTGGTGCTGGAAATGGGGTCAGAATATGTGATAAAGGAGCAGAAAAATCTGATGACATAAATGGTGTTTAGTTGGCTTTTTCTTTGGCATTTGATTGGTTGGCTTTGCATGGCTGAAATTCAGCCAACTTGCCTCCTTTCTTGTGGCCAAAGTGGCGCCAACTTGAGGGATTAAGTGGCTGAGTTATCAGCCACTCAAAGTAGGGTTTAGAGCTTGTAATTTTATTGGTTCAGTTCCGACAGTTTAAACTACCGTAATGTTACCAATTTCCTTTAAATCGGTAAATCGGTTTCGTGAAAATTCTTATGAAATCTTCTATACTTCTAATTTAATTCTCTCATATCTAAACTCAAGTAATTGCTAATCAATTGATTCCTAATAATTGTTTAACCGAATTTTAATTAATGTTAATTATTCGATAAAAACCGAACAATTGAACAGAAAACGATAAAAGGATTTCGGTGGATGTTACAATGTGCCTCTTCATGG
The DNA here is from genome assembly GCA_031439585.1 of Pterocarpus macrocarpus. Lineage (NCBI taxonomy): Eukaryota > Viridiplantae > Streptophyta > Magnoliopsida > Fabales > Fabaceae > Pterocarpus > Pterocarpus macrocarpus. The sequence goes on from CM062522.1 coordinate 56,006,806, forward strand.
GTGTCTGGTAACCATGCATATAAGGGTATAATTGGCAATTCGACAGCAAAAGTAAAAAGAAATCCTATATAGAATATTATCTCGAGCGCCACGGGATACGATTGATTAGTTAATGTTTCAAAATTTAATGTCGGTTCATTAGAACTATATAAACTAATACCTAGAATTCCAATTAATAAAAAAATAGAACTTCCCGCTGTGTATAAAATGAACTTTGTAGCTTAAGACAAACGTTTCTTCCCCCCCCCCACATGGATAAAAGTATATAAACAGGAATTAATTCTAATTCCCACTTGATGAAAAAAGGTAAAATGTCTCGAGAAGAAAATGGTCCTATTTGATGCTATACATTGCTAGCATTAGGAAATGGAATATCGGGATTCTCGAGTAACCAGCTGAGCCGCTAAAGTAGCTATAGTGGTAATAAATCCCATTAGTAAAATAGGTTCTATAGAGAGTCCATCCGTTCCAAATCTCCAATGAAAATAAAAAAAAAAAAAATTGATCCATTTATAATTTTCCATCAGTTGGATTAATGGATTAGCCAATTGGAAATGATAACAAGATGCATATGTTGTTAGAAGGAGATCGATTAAGCATATACAAATCGTATACCACTTAATTACCTTATTCCCTCGATGAGGTAATAAAAAGATTAAGGAACCCCCGGCTATTGGCAAAAGTACAACTATTGTTAACCAAGGAAAATAATTCGTGATAAAAATAAGATAAACTTGGACCAGAAAAATCGGTGCTCAAAATAAAATAATAAAATTATATTTTTTAATTTTCAGCATGGGTTTTTGCCAGTAAAAAACCGTATTCTCGTGGTGTTTTTTGAAAGGTATCAATAAGCTAGACCCATGCTTCGAGTTGTTTTATGCTATAAATAAACTCGAACACTTAAGAAATCCGTCGGACAGGCGGATTCACACCTCTTACAACCAACACAGTCCTCCGTTCTTGGAGCAGAAGCTATTTGCTTAGCTTTACACCCGTCCCAAGGTATCATTTCTAATACATATGTGAGGCAAGCTCGGACACATTGAGTACATCCTATACATGCATCATAAATTTTTACTAAATGTGACATTGGATCTAGAGTAATTTTTTAACACCAAAAATTGAAAATTTTCGATCTAGTAAACTCGTAAATGAATTATATATTTAGATACTAGATGAATCAACGATTTACCAGAATTTTCATTCTCAAAATCGACTTCCGGATCAATTCATAAGAGGAGAAGAGAACCAAGATACTTTGATTTCTTACTTTTTTGTTTTTTTTTCTTGCAAACATGCAAATTTGAATTGATGAATATTACATTATTCTAAATTCCAATTTTTATGATTAATCATGATTAATACTATTTATTCAACAAGTTCGATTGATTGATACGAGTAGATTTTCTGTTACGATAAATTGAAGAAACAATAGCCGGTCCGATAGCAGCTGCAATAGTAATAACAAAAATAGAAAAAATATTTCCTTTTAATTGGCGACTATCAAAAAAATTAGAAAAGGTTACAAAATTTATATTAACTGCATTGAGTATAAATTCAAGACACATAAGGGCTCTAACCATATTTCAGCTCGTAATCAATCCATAGATACCAATAGAAAATAAATAGGCACTCAAAACAAGTACATGTTCGAGCATCATTGACCAACTCCTTATCAATTTCGATTCATTTTAATATAATATGAACAACAATTCAATGGATTCAATTGACTAAAGAATATAACAAGCTTGGAACAAAAGAATATATTGGCAAAAAAAAAATTCTTTTCTACATAAACACTACTCTTTTTTTTACATTCACATAGAATTCAACAGAAAGAAATGTGGGAAAATTTAAAAAAAATGGAATTTTTTGTTTATTGCTAGTTCGAAAGATTTCTTACTGGCGAGCTATGACATTTGCACCTATCAAAGCAGCTAAGAGATTATTGAAATTAGTTCAAATGGAAGAAAAAATCTGGTGATAAATGAATTCCAATTTGTTGACTAGTACTTATCAAATCTTGCTCTATAATCTAATTTGGTCTTGTAGTCCAAATAATCCCATACCATGATGTATCTGGAATAGTAGTTATTAGTGAAACCAAAATACTTGTACAAACCATCAAAGTAATTCCAGCCCCAACAGTCAAAAGATGAAAATCGTGGTAATATTCCGAACCATTCATGAACATCACAGCAAATAGGATTAAATCGTTTATAGCTCCCACGTAAATAAGTAGTTGTGCGGCAACTACAAAATGGGAGTTTGATAAAATATAGAATAAAGATATACAAACAAGAACCAGTCCCAACAAAAAAGCAAAAAAGATTGGGTTGGTAAATAACACTACTCCTAGACTTCCTAATACAAGACCTGATCCCAAAAAGACTAAAAGAAAATCATGTAGTGGTTCAGGCAAATCCATTATATGTAAAATAATAGAAAAATAAATCGAAATTTCATGACCTTAATTGATACGACCAGGGAAAAATTTTATATACAAGATTTCTCTCCGCATTGAATTTAATCAAATTCTAACAAGTGAGAATAGGTACCAGTTATAGGACCAATGTCATTTCATTTGTTATACGAAAGAGTAGGTCGAAACTATTAAGTATAACTCTATATATATATATATATAGAATTTCTCTATATCTCTTTATATATAAAATAGAATATTTATTTTTTAAGAGAATATAGAATAGTTTTTCTATTTTTAGAAAATATTTTTTTATTATTATCTAAATTTATATTATTCTGTTTCATATCTATTTACATTATTTATAAATATTTATAAAAAAATAGATATAAAATATAGAACTGATTTGATTTATATATATTTCTAATTATTTTAAATAATTATTTAGATTATAATAAATTAAATTTTAGAAATCTCAAATTATAATATATTATAATAAATGAAATTCTAATAAATAAGATTATAATAAAAAAAATTCTAATAAATAAGATTATAATAAATAAAAAAAGAAATAAATTCAAAGAAATAAAAAAAATAAAAAAAGTTATTATATTATTTTATTTAAATTGTTCAAATTTTATAATCATCAATTACTGACATTAGTATATGACCTAAAGCAATTTGATTATAATTCAATTCATGACGATCATAAATCGAAAGTTCATATTCTTCTGTCATTGATAAACAAATTGTTGGACAATACTCAACACCTTACCACAAAATATACAAATTCCAAAATCAATACTGTAATTAAGCAATTGTTTCTTTCGAATATCTGTTTCCAGTTTCCAATCAACAACAGGTAGATCTATAGGACATATATGAACACATACTTCACAAGCAATATATTTATCAAATTCAAAATGGATTCGACCGCAGAAACATTCCGATGTAATTAATTTTTCATAAGGATATTGAATAGTTACAGGTAAATGATTTGTGTGGGATAAGGTAATCATGAAAGCAATGTACCTTGCAGCTCGGACTGTTTGTTGGCCATAATTCATGAAGCCTGTTACCATAAGAAACATATCATGAATATCTATGAATATTTTTGTTTTGTTTCTTTCTCTTGTTTGAGACAAGTTACAAATATATAGGATCAATCTTTTACAATGAAAATAGTTGAGACAAAGTTGTTAATAATAGATTACCGAGAGAAATAGGTAAAAGAAACCTCCACCCAAAATTTAATAATTGGTCCATTCTTAGCCTAGGCAAAGTCCATCTTGCTGTGAAAATTATTTGCTATTAATAATTGGTCCATTCTTAGTATGTAGTAAAAATTATTTGCTAGAATAGTCGTCAAAATTTGCCAAGATTTAAGGAGGGTAGTTGAATAAGTTAAAAAAACAAAAAAGATAAAAGTCACTCTTCCATCAAATGATTAAAAATAATATATACTAAATCATTCTGACAAATTTTTTCTTGCATCAAAATATTTAGTATTTTTTAAAAATTATATATCATAATGGCTAATAATTAGATGTAATTTAACTAATGCTGTAGTAAGTGATAAGAACTAAGAAGGTGGAGACCTTTGCCAACCGGCAAAAGACATATGGTACAATTAAAGTCGTAATTTTGGCCGAGATTCTTTGCTGCTGCAAGTATTTCTAAATTAATTATAGAACATGTCCACTCCCACGGACAAAAAATGACAAACATAAATGCTTGTATAAGTCTGAACTTAGAGCTAAGAGAATTCTCTTATTTTCTTATAAACCACACACAAGAACCGATTTCTTCTCTCCTGGGTAGCATCGCCAATCTAATCTCTTTCTTTAATCCTTCGAATATTTGTCTTCAGTGAGCTTCTCTCTCCCTCTGAGTCTCCCAACGCACATAAAAATGTTTCTCACACAAATCAACACTCAATAGTCAAATTTGGGTGTCTTTTAGCCAAACCTAATCCTTGAAATGGTTCTTCATTGGGACCTTAACTTTGCAAGGGATTGAATAAATATATAATCTCTATGATGCCATGACAAATGGCTCAAATTCTCTAAGATGCCGAGAAAGTAAATCCTTGGACAATAGGGAAGACGATACACAAATGAGACAATGTGAGGGTCTTAAAGAAATGAGACAAGTCTTTCTTATATATTTACCATGCATCATCTTATCGTCTTACTTCTTTTGGTCTTACGTCTTTTCACCCTTTTAACCGTAACATAGAATTCAACAGAAATAAATGTGGGAAAATATATATTACCCTTTTTTTCTTTGTCGGCGTGTTGGTGTTTAGGATCCGTAATGTGAGCTAATTATCTCATTTTTTAAAGTTCTCCATGCTATGTTCCGAACCGAAATTCATAGTGGATCAATTAACGGTGGATTAGCAAATGGATCCATGACGGAAAAGAGAAGAAATTTTTGGATAGGCACTGCTTAGCACATAAACATTTAAGTACTCCATTCATATTTTAACACGTATAAAAATGATGACCCATGTGTCTCATCTTTCATTAACACTATTAGCTTATTAATTACTTTCCATTTATAATATGTACCTATTAATAATTATTAATATTTAAATATAATAATTATCATTTTTTCATCTTTAAACTATTAAATTATCATTAAACCATTCAACCACTATATATATATATGAGAAATAATAAAGGGATTTACTTTTTGTAAGATACCGTGCCGACTCACCATTTATCTACTATTAGATGGGGTTAGACCCCACTTAGATTGGGTCTATATCCCTATCTAATGGTAGATAAGTGATAAGTTAATATAGTGTCCCACAAAAAATGAGTCTTTTCTCTCTCTCTCTCTCTCTCTATATATATATATATATATACTTTCAAAAAACTCAAAATATCACCGTATAACACATACAATACGTAAAACCCGTATCATAAAAGCCAGATTTTATATTTTGTATTTTTATTATCATATAATTATATCAAAATATAATAATTGTTTTTTCTAAATTATATTTTTTTAATTTACTTTTTAACATTTTATTTTTAAATTATCATTATTAACATTTAATATAAAATAAAAATTATAGATATATATATATATATATATATATATATATATATTTATTTATTTATTTATTTATTTATTTATTTATTTATTTATTTATTTATTTGACTAAAATATATTTATATTAAAAGAGTACAACTGCAAAAGGGAAGATAAGCATTGCGAAGTATATTACTATTACAATATAGGAATATTTCAACTATAGACTCTACAAAATAAAAATCATTTTAGTCGGAGACAAGTTCCACAATCACCAACAATAATAATCAGATAAATCCAACATATAATCTTCTTCCTACAACAAATTGAAAAATTGAAAACAACAATAAACTTATCAAGAAGAACTGTACCTGCCCCAAAATTCGTAGAAGTAGGAGAACTTTTGTGCTGAGGCTAAACTGAGGTATTGAAGAACAATATATTTTCTATTTCTATTTCTATTTTTGCTATTGATAATTGATTTAATAAACTATCTCTAATTGATAAACACATGTTATTTTTTATTTTCAACATCAAATAAGATATTTCTTAAATTTAATTTTATATTTTTATATTTGTCTTTAAATTTTTTAAAACTTAATTAATAATGTTACTTTAAAAAAATGGCTAAAACTAACTTAAAAAGATGTTTTTATATTATTATTATTATTATTAAATGGATGAAATATACAAATATTACTAATTAATTTAATATATTTTCTTGAACACATTTGTTAACATAAAATAATTATTATCATTATTTAAACTGAATTATAATGATATAATAAAAAACTATTAAAAATAAATAATTAATAATGGTAATTTAAAAAATAAACTGTTAAAAAAGTAACTTAAAAAAACATAATTTAGAAAAAAAACAATTATTATATTTTTGATATAATTATATGATAATAATAAAATACAAAATATAAAATCTAGATTTTATGATATAGTTTTTACGTATTTATAAGTATGTTATAAGGCGCTATCTATATTTAGTGGTTGAATGGTTTAATGATAATTTAATGGTTTAAAGATTTAGAAAAGATAATTATTATATTTAGATACTATTAATTATTAGTAGACAGATATTATAAATAGAAAATAATTAATAAGCTAATATTGTTAACAAAGGATGAAAGACGTGGGCCAATATTTTTATACGTGTCAAAATATGAATGGAATGCTTCAATGCTTATGTGGTTGGAAGTGCATACTCAAGAATTTCTCTGGAAGGGATACATCTTTGGTTGAGGTCTAGTAATACTAAACGATTCAATTATTTCAGTGTAAGAAGTATACAGCTTCAATCCTAATTATAGCACAAAGACTACACATATACACTTGCCAACAACCAAGGTCTTCTCTATTTATTATTTTCAATTGATGCAATCATGCATGCAACCATCTAGAGACACAAAAGTAGCACTACGGATTCTACACATGCACTATCATAGTCAAAAAGTTTAAAGTGGCTACTATAAATGAAATCAAGCAAATTCCATTTGAACGGTGAAATGTTTGGTATCAGTTATGATGGGTTGAAGGACTATATATGATGACTACGGCTACCTTTTGGTTTTTAAATAATAATTATCATTAAATGATCAGCTTCTGATAGAAATTAGCCATATAATTTAGTACAAAGGGTAAAAGATGGAATTTAACTTCCAATAAAAAAAATTATAGTGAAGTTTTTCTTGGAGACACAAGCATTCAAAGTCCGATTTGGTGATAAAGGAATCAAATAGGACAAATGCTTTTTCGGTTTCTCCTCTTCATTTCTTTATCCTATCATTACCAATGTCGCCTATTATAGTCTTGAAGACATACTGACGTGAATTTTTCGAGGTTAGTAGAACATATATGTTAGATTATTTTACTCTCGGGGATTTAAAGCTTTTTAGTCGTTATATTAGGATATGACCTATTAGGAGCGCAAATTTTCACACACGGGCATGGAAATGTAAAATTTCCGATTTTTTAAAAAAAATAAAATTAAAGAAGATTAAAAAAAAGGGTTATATAGGTTACCAAGACAAATTTTGAAAAGGTTCAAACTTTTTTGTTTCCAAGGATGACACCTGAATCACTTATCTCCAATCATAGGCCAACACAAGCTGAATATATTATATGTAGTATAACTTTCTTTTCGAATTTTTCTTAAACCAATCTATATATGAATGTATTTTCGTGTACTAGAATGGAGAGAAAGCTTGCTGCAGGTAAGTAATAGATACTTCACTTGAACTACTGGAAGGTGAAGAATAATTATGGTAATTGACATGTAATTAGAGGTGCGATGAGAAAGTTGGGTGACAATGAGGTTTCTGTAGACAAAGAGCTCAGAGTTTAAGAAAGATAAAATGGGTCAATGTACGCCTGCGAATAAATATCACTAGCTAGTGTCAAATACGGCTAAAGCTAGCCTAGGTTAGTTTTGTAACCAAAAAATGAAAAATAAGTTGGAGCTGTCAGCAACAGGGGTCAACTTAGAAAGATTAATTATCACGTAGAGGTAGGGAGGGAAGAACTCTAAGAGAGAAATAGGGGAAAAGATGGACAACCTGTCAACGAACAATTAGAAATGATGAGAATGGCTCAAGATATCACATGATTCTCAATAGTCCAAGATAGAGGTCATATGTGTGTCTTGGATCCCAAATTTTGTTATTTGTTATTATATACTGAAAATGAAATGCAAGAAGTGAGACTCCTCTGGCTAAGAAAATGGGGGGAAAAAAAGGGTTTGTCCGACCATCGTACTCTACTAGTATTATATAAAAATATGTGAATGCACAAAAGTGTAAGAATATTTGATGCGCGATGACTAATGATATTTTGAAGCTGAGTTTTCTATACATTCCAACAAAAAGTCCAACTTGCTAATAATGCACCTAGAACCTTTTTTCAATACAGAAAGGAACCTCACCACGCAGTAAATCTCTCTCTCTCTCTCTCTCTCTCTCTCTCTCTCTATCCTTTTGTGTGCACGTAGGGTTTCCATCATTATCAACAGTGTTGACTTCAAATATGGGATCCATTACTAAGAACTGACTCAAACAGTGCTGTGTGCATCATGGGTGATGGATAAGTTAGATCTTCTTTTGCTTTTAATCTGTTGCAAAGCTGAAAAAGGGGTCTTCAAGCAATTTGGTTTGGATCTTGTAAGCAGAGTTGGCCTCTGTTGAATCATGCATCTCCGATCTGATCGCAGCTGTCTTGGCTAGGACTTAAGGGTGTTATTATTACGCTTCATCTTCATCGTCGACGATGGTTTGCACAGAACTGCTTACCTTCTATATCTGTCTCTCTCTACATAAACAATTCAAGTTGCTTATAGTCTTGCCCTTTTACATCTTTTAGATTATAGTACTAGAATATATTGACTTATTGTCTTCTTTGTTGAGGAATAACTGTTTCTATTTGGTTTCAAGTTTTGATTTTTTTTTCCCCATGGTTTTTGGATGTACACCCTCTTAATTCCTCCAATTTTAAAAATGATATTTTTCTTTCAGAATCCACTATTCATCTTAAATATGGAAGTTCAAATTAAGGTGAACGTTAACCCACCATTTAGTTCCTAGTGTGAACAGCCTTCCACCCGGTCCCTGGCCTTTCTTTCTTTTTGTAAAAACAAAGGACAATGAAATCGTATAATTAATATGGAAACACAAACATTCATATTATTCATTGAAAGAAACAAAACTATATCATTTTCACTTTGTGTACAGTTTACCTATAGGTGATGCACTATAGCTACGACATATTACATTTTCAACAAGTTCTTGTAGGTTATATAAGTAGGTCAGCACATGAAATTCCCAAGACCTAGGAATAAGCACACAGTTACAATAAATTTATGGTATAAATGTAAAAAGACAGTATCATCTTGCCTTCGAAATCAGTACAACTAATTAAATGCTTTGATTTTGCCTACTTATCTAACATATCTTGGATCTCAATGGTAATAGTAATATATTTAATTAGTGACAAACTGCTACTGGTTGTGGTTTTCGTGTCTTGTGTTGATCTTCACTGTACTGTCTCCAACAGTTAAAAAGGATTTACTAGAAGATTGCTTTTAATAGAAATGGCGGAGAGAATTCGCATATCTGAAGAAAACAAGAGCGAAAGTAGTAGTGACATTCAAGCCAAAGCCTCTTCTCCAAGTTCCAAAAAGCGTTCATTCTTGGACCTGAATGAAGAAGCTAAGGATGATAGCTTCAGTGATGCTCTGTGGGGTGAGATTAGTAGTAATGGAAGTTCATCCCCAGAAGGTAATTTGAGTAGCAATAACACAAGTGCAGAAGGGAAAGAACGAGGAACTACAGTTAGGCAATATGTGCGGTCCAAAATGCCAAGGCTCCGCTGGACTCAAGACCTTCATCTAGCTTTTGTGCATGCTGTTGAGAGGCTTGGTGGACAGGAAAGTAAGTGTAACTCACTTCACTTTGGGTGTTAAAACTTATTAGTTGTAGTGAAAAAGTTTATTACCCTTTTGATCAAATGAAACCGCTAAGGGTCTCCTTGCTTGTTCTCCTTTCTTGTTTTCATTTTCAGGATTTTAAGAGCATTTGTTTAAGTCTTCTTTTTGACAAAAAAAAAAAGTGAATTTAATTTTTGGCTAAAAAAATTATTTTTTATATAAATCATTTATCCCAATGTTTACTTAAAAAATTTTTTAAAAAATATATTTTTTTATTTTTGAGTAAATGCTGAAATAAATAACTTTTCTGAAAAGTGACTCTTTCCGGAAGTTGAAAATTTATTTTTTATATAAAAACAAAAAAAAAAAAAACAAAAGCACCCTTTGTAAAGGAAAATAAAAAATGCAAACAAGAATTCAACATAATATTTTCTTATTTTTATTATTTTCTTTATAAAATCCTGAAAACAGGAAATAAATTAAAAGTAATGCAATGCTTTGGCAATTATATAAAACTAAAAACAGAAAATAAAATAATAACAAAAACTAAACAGATCCTAAGATTTTAACTTCTGTTTAACCTAAGTTTTTTCCTTGATAATATTGGTTACAGAAGCAACGCCCAAGTTGGTTCTCCAGATGATGGATGTGAGAGGACTTAGCATTGCACATGTGAAGAGTCATTTGCAGGTACACTCATAGAAGTTTGCATAATACAACACTTAATTGGATGTTTCAATGTTTGATTCATGTAATATTATTGCTGCTAGAAATGGGTCCTTTCTACCAAATAATTTTCAAGTTTTACTTTTGAATCACGTATTCTATGTTTTGAATTTCAGATGTATCGAAGTAAAAAGCTTGATGAGTCTGGCCAAGGTAAAATCTTTCATAACCTTTATCCCGCTATTGTTTACCAAACAAAGTTGTGAAGTGTGAACATACTGCACAGCATGCCTATTTCAAGTTTCTAAAGGTTTACATTCACGATTTGGCTGGACTTTATTTCAGTTTTATCCCAGCATAGATCAATTCAAGGAAGGCATCAAATTTATGAGATGTACGAAAGACTTGATGCCCAAGGGCACTCCGGGGCTCATAAGAACTATCTACCATTGTCTATGTTAATGAAAGAATCTTATGACTTCAAAGCTCATGGATCTTCAAGGTATAGATCGGAAAACAGCCAGTGAGAAACATAAAATGGCCTATATATCATATTATCAAAATTTGGATGAAATTTTGATATCTCTTGTAATATTTTCTATGTAGATTTCAGCAGGTTGGGGTTTTCAATAGTCACGTGATAAGACCAAGCTCTATGTGGGGCGAAGATTTATGTGAGGCCCCTGACTATAGAACCTTCCTTCAAAGGAACGAAAGGATGACAAGCTCACACCTATTTCATGTAACAGATGCAAATTCAAGAAACGGGCCAATTCATGGCCAGCACTGGCCTCCTCATAGAATTGCTGGACCACAAGGATATGGCAAACAGGGATCTATAGGACTTTCGTGGGATGACAAGTATAATGAACTACCTTCTCCTTGGAGCATCAGAGCTAGTTCTATCGACAATCAATATCAACGTAGTTCATGCGGTACGATCTTTCCTAGCCACGCGAAGCTAGGTGCCCGGGTAAGAAATCTACAACATACAAATAGTTCAGCTTGAGACGTCACGTTGTTACTTGCAATTGCAATCGACCATTTGATTTGTTTGTGAGAGTTTGGCAAATAAAGAAAATCAATTTTCCTAAAATTTTAAATTGTTTAGTTTGGTTTTGAATTAGCTTAACACATCAAAGCAGAGTCGATGGTGCAAGTGTGCCACCGATTTTTGCTACTCTTAAACATGTTTTAGCCCCAATTATATTCATTGTTTAGGCCAATGTAGTCTTTGACTTTTCTTTTATACATGGTGGTAAGAAAAAGTTTTGGTGAAATCACACTTGAAATTGTTGAGTTTTCCTTAGAGAAAATATTTTGAGCAGATCATTTATTTGAATATAGCTGTATAGATATCTAAGCCGAAATTTGGAGATTCATGTATAAATATTTGAAAATTTTAATTATATTATTGGTAAATCTACTCGTGAAGATATGACAAAAATATGGTGAGATATATATTAATAATTGAGGATTTATATTATCTTATCAATGAATTTAGTAAAAGTATTTCTCATTCATTATTGGCTATCACCAGATGTCGATTTGAAGATTTGAAAAACTGTATTAAAAAGCATGTCCCTATTTTTAATAGTCGAGTTGAGATCAAACACCAAAATAGAAATAATTTTTTTATCGTGTTTTTGTGAATGTATACGACAATTAAAATTTTGTGTCAAAATAAAATCGGAACTCCTGGCGAGAAAAATATCACGTGCATGTAGGCATTAAATAGGCGCAACTAATTTTGTGATTACATTACAGAACTAGCCTAATATCATCAGATACTATTTTGGTAATATCTGTAAACCTATTTTGAAACGTCAAACAAAGTATAAAGAAATCGAAAATTCTATTTACAGCTATTTGGTTAAAATTTCGAATTAAATTTGTCAAGTATATTTTGAATTGCGCTAAGATGATGATGCTTTTGGAACTGTAGGTTCAAGAACTAAACGATGGAATGCAACAAATCACAAATGACGTTCAGTTGTGTCAACAATGGCAGGCTAAAGCACAATTAGAAAGGTCGAAGGAGCACAAAGGGTCACCAAATATGTTAGAGCTAGGGCTAAGCCAGAATTTAGGAAATGCTAGAGAGACGAACGGAGGTCCAGAAAGTGAAGGGGGAATCAATACCATGCTTTCTCTTTCCTTGTTCCCTTCCTCATCATCGATGGAGCAGGCTCTAAGTTAATGATTAGCATATCTGGCTAGATTGACACTCGAGAAGTTGTTTACAACGCACTAATTAAGAGATCGTTTGGGCTGAGTACTTAGGATCTGACCATGTCAAAATAGTGCATAGGAGTGAGATCTTTTAAGTACTTGCCTTAACAGGACATATATATGTGCATGCATGGACAATTATTCCGATTTCAAATTAAAAAAGTAGGGCATGTTTGAAAGTGCTTTTGTTTTTTAATTTTTTAAAATTGATTTTAAAATCAAGTTTAAAATAAGTTTTAAAAAATAAAAGAATAAAAAAATTTTATTTGATAATTTTACTCAACAATTTTAAAAAGAAATGCAGATGACAACCAAAGCAACAGGAAAGAAATAAGCATACTCATAATAGTTCACAATGACACAATAGAGAGAGTAGGGCTACAAGAATTGAAGAGTGTCCAAATAAATAAAATAAACTATTTACAAAATTGCCACCGCCTTTTACTTATTTTCAGATATACAAAACTAAAAACATCTCTCAGCTATTTTTAAACTTTTGTTTTTAAGACATAGAAATTGTTGTTTTGATTTTAAAACCAATCTAGACAAATCAACATATCAAACAAGCTTTTTTGTTTTTTTTTTTGTTTTTTGTTTTTATTTTTAAAAACAGAAAATTGTTTTAAAAAACATTTTTCAAACAACCCCATAGTTATTTGGCATTTTGTACTATATATATATATAACTTTCTTCTCTCTTTTTTATATAATCTCTATCACATCATGATTAGATAAAAAAAAAATCCATTCTTTATTTATTAATTAATTTACTTTTAGGTGTATTATTGTAATTTATATGTCTTGATAAAAGTAAATAAAAAATAATTTTCTCTCTCTCCTCTCTCCTCATCTATAGTTGACCCACATAAAAATTAATTACTCACAAAAAAGAGGTGAGAAGAGAGGGGAGAGAAAAATATTTTGGGTTTGCTTTTATCAAAACAAGTGAAAAATTATAATAATATTCCTAAAAGTAAACTTTTTAATAAATAAATAAGGGGACATTTTTGTCTAATCATATATGATGGAGGTTGCTAATTTCCACCAATACAAAAGAGAGAGGGGAAGTTAGCAAAACCCTAGAAGTATATATGTATATATCTTATGCATGTCCTGGATCAATGATTGTTGTTATTCTTTCTTAGTTGATATCAATTAGAATGATTTGCTGCATGTTACGATGGAAAGAGCTACTACATGTGGCACCTTTCACATGTTCCCCACCCTCCCCCAATCTTTGTAAAAGTTGTCTCACTTCCACTCTCTTGCTCGCCAAATTCATCAGTTTTCTCTCCTTCCAACTCTCTAAATTCATTCTTGTGCCTCTTTCCCAATGTCAAATCCTTGTACAACTCTCATTTTTTTTCCCATAGGTTTTGCCATAAAAGATAGTACATATATTGTGTTTATGTACTCATATGGTAGAAAGTTTGAAGGGCCACAAGGACTCACATTTGAAGGTGACAAGAGACCAACTCAAATAAAATGTGGTCTTAGTTATGATGCGTTAAAGAAAAAGATTAGTGTGAAATTGAAGTTTCAATCTCATCAAATTATTTCAAGGCTTACTTATAGATTTTCAATTTAACTTGAAATAGTAGCACATATATTGCTATTGAAATAGTTGATGATGGAGATGTTGATTGCATGATAAGCTCATTCAAGCAATATTATGATGTGATAGTATTTGAATTGTGTGCCAAGATTGATATTGTATGCTGTTTTGCTTGCATGCTACTCCTTATGTTCACTCTAGTGCAGCACTTGGCAGTCAATGTAATGTTGACATTGACATGTCAGATGATGATGAAGATTGGGTTAGGGACCTATTAACAGAGTCCAATGAAGATGAAGATGATGATGAAGGTGAGGTTCCTAATGATGATTCTTTTGACTCGAGAGCTGAATTGGACTCTCTGGCCATTGCAACTTCTCTAATTGCATCTTCATTGCATGTTAAAAAACAACTTTCATAACAAGCTTGTTAGTTTTCATACTACTATTTTATATATTATGGAGTTAATAAAACCCTCTCTTGCCTTTAAGATATATTTATAGGTATACCATATTCGACGAAGACTCCATTTTGGATTGCATCTCCACATTATAATTATATTAATTAGGACCACTCTAATCAAGAGATAGATGAATTTTTTTGTGTTGGACGTGGCCCATTCCTTGCGTGCAAGAGATGAGCTATATGTTGGTTTACAGTTTGATAGTAAACAAGATGTGCAATTGGTTGTCAAACATTATTCTATGAAGGTGCATCAAACATATATTGTTGTTGAATTAAAACCAACAATTTTATATATGAAGTGTCCAAGACATGGAGAAGGTTGCCTATGGAGAAACAAGTGAAAAATCACTACATGGGATGATTTTCATATATGTTTTAATCCCATGTTTTCTTAAGATTACTCCAAATTAGATTCGAATTTTGTTTATTCATACTGTAACACCCTAATAATCACCATACTATAATTAAGTCATAATACAATAATTAGAAGTTGCTACTATAAACTAGTGAACATCCTTAATTTTTAAAGTAGCGGAATGAGGAAGATAGTATGAAAATTTTTCTTTTATTCTTTATAAATCATAGGAATTAAAATTAGGGAAAATAGAGGATTTACATTTCCTTTTGGTTCTACAAATTAGCACATTGACCCATTAGTGGAAAGTTCTTATGAGAGCTCTTTTTGTGACTTGTATATTTTGGAGGGCAAATTAGAAGCCTTGCCACTTGACTTGACTTGATGTACCTATTTGTGATTTGTATATATTCGTACTTAGTATAATAGTTTATGTAAATCTATGTTGTACTTGCACTATCATATTAGGTTTTTATGAAAAGCTAAATAAAGTGAGCTATGACTATGCAATATTATACCTTCTATTGATCATGGATATATATATATATATAGGCTCATCTTCTAGGAACTTCTAGTATCCCTAATTTCTATTTCTATGATTTATAAAGAATAAAAGAAAAATTTTCTAGTTTATAGTAGCAACTTCTAATTGCTATATTTATGACTTAAGCATAGTAAAGTGATTATTTATAATCACTTTACTATGCTTAAGTGATTTGTACATATTCGTACTTAGTATAATAGTTTATGTAAATATATGTTGTACTTGCACTATCGTATTAGGTTTTTATGAAAAGCTAAATAAAGTGAGCTATGACTATGCAATATTATACCTTCTATTGATCATGGATATATATATAGGCTCATCTTCTAGGAACTTCTAGTTTCCCTAATTTCTATTTCTATGATTTATAAAGAATAAAAGAAAAATTTTCTAGTTTATAGTAGCAACTTCTAATTGCTATATTTATAACTTAAGCATAGTATAGTGATTATTTATAATAGGTAGTATGCCACTAACCTATATGTTAATTATGTGCTTTCGAAGTTAATTTCATTAATAGATATTGATGTGATTGCTCAATCTATGTTTGGCATAGTGAAGCATGAACCATCCATTCCAATTTCATTGTTCAAAGAAAGGATTAGGAGTCAAATTGGATTTCAAATATCATATAGAAAGGCTTGTAAGGCTAAGCAAAAAGAAATAGAAAAGATGTTCATTGATTAGGATGAATTGTAAGAAATGCTACCTAGATAGCTAGTATATATGCAAATGTTTATACTAGATTTTGTCTACAAAATTGAGACAATTGAGTTTGTCATCAATAATCAGGGAGACAATCGATTTTGAATGTTTAACTAGCTGTTTTGGACATTCAAGCAATGTTCTTATGATTTTTTTTTTTTTGTGAAAATTGATTGTTCAAATTGACAGCACATTCTTGTAGTATGGTAAGTATCATGGTTATAGTTTTAATTGCCATGACATAGGATGGCAATAGTAGCACATTGCCAATTATTTTCCTATTGTTGAAGGAGAGACTTTGGACACCTAGCCATGGTTCTTGATAAACATCCGGGAACATGTTACAAGAAAGCAAGGTATATGTCTCATCCCTGATGGCCTTCAAAGCATAAAGTAGTTGTGGCCAATCCACACCATGGTTGGTAGCCTACATATGCGTATCATGTGTACTATATATGCCATATTGCCAGCAAACTTTACCATAAGTTAAAGAATGCAAAATTGAAGCAAGACCTATTGAAACTAGGTAAGAAGTTCATTTTCATAATTTTAATTTCATATGAATGAATTTTGTTTCTTTTCAAAGTAAACATTGATTTTGCATTAATACAAGGTATACAACTTGCATGTAGTGGTTTGATATGAACTTGGAAAAACTTTGTGTAGTTTGACTCGACATTCAAAGATGGATTAACAACATATCAAAGGGAAAATGGAGTCAAGCGTACAATGTAGAAGGGCATAGGTATGGATGCTTGACAGCAAACTTGTCTAAGGTTGTGAATAAAGTCTTGAAAAGGTGCTCAAAATTTGCCAATAACTATGTTAATTAAGTGCACATATGTGAGGATGGCAGAGCACTTTGTGTACAGAAGTGCTAAGGCAAGCATAGAGCTAAGTGTTAGGAATGGATTTTATAAGAAGTTAATCAAGGCCATAATGAAAAATTAAGACATTTTCCACCAAGTTCACAGATATGACATAGAGACCACAAGGTTTGAGGTTGAAAAGGCATTCAATCCTGTTACATAGAAGGTTGGTTGAGCATGAACCTTGAACTGAAGGAGGCTTACTTGCCAGTGTGGGAAATTCTAAGCATATAGGCATGCTCTC
This sequence comes from Pterocarpus macrocarpus, assembly GCA_031439585.1. Lineage (NCBI taxonomy): Eukaryota > Viridiplantae > Streptophyta > Magnoliopsida > Fabales > Fabaceae > Pterocarpus > Pterocarpus macrocarpus. The sequence continues at coordinate 56,024,336 of CM062522.1, forward strand.
ATGTCATTACTGCTTGTGCTACTGTGAGTATCGACTTCTACAATTTTGTAGATTCTATTTATTCCATCAATAGTGTGCAAGTGTATAGTGGACAATGATGGATGATTGTAAATAAGGAATAAATTTCAACAACAAGAAGATGGACATTAGTTCCAAATGTGCCAATCCTTTATGCCAACGACAGGCCAAAGTCTACATGCATTAAGAATTAAACAGATTGGAGAAAGTCACAGCCTAAGCAATGATGTGGATTTTGCAGAAAGGAAGGCCACAATTGATGTCGTTGCCCTCATTGTAACATCTCGAAGAATAGTGTGCCTAACTAATACATTAACTGATTTATCTCGATACATTATAGATAAACGAATAGCCAATATCGAAATACATATATTAGGATTGGATGAATTTAATTTTCTTTGTAGAAAATTTTATGTACATGAAATAGAAATGTTTTGCTAGTTTAAGGAGAATCAGTTTGTTTACCATATCTTGTGATGCAAGAACCAAGTTAATAGGAATTTATACTATAAGATGACATGAATACTATTTTAAAACTCTAAAATATGTGGCTAGAAACTAGCCACCTTACCCGTGTTTGTTGGCTAAATCCTAGCCACATGATGCAAGAATTAACAAAAATCAAAATGTCATTTAAGTCCACCAATCACACTCTTTTCCCATTCTTCCAACTTAGTACACAAGTTAACAAAACTTTCCCCCTTTGTCCTAGCAGAATTTTGGCCAGCCTATTTAGCTACACACTCTCCATTTCTTTCTTCATCTTCACTTCTTCCTCCATTCTCTCCATATCCACCTAAGCTTCCAAGTAAAATCTTGTTTTCTCATTCTCAAAATTTCCACTATTTCTTTGTGTTTCTTAAGAAAAATTTAAGACAACCTCATAAATTTCCTATCGTTGAATCATATAGCTTCAACCTCCAAGGAGAATAAAAACATCCATCATCATCTTGGAATCTTGTTGAAGAGAAACCACCAAGAAACTCTAAATTTACAAGCTACAAATGGTGTTTAGGTAGGATTTCTTAGATTAAATTGATTCATATGATTTATATGACTACTAGGATTTCTTATATCATCTCTTATTTGATGATATTTGATGTTAATATGACTTGTTTTGAGTGATTTAAGATAGGAATCATTGGTTTAGTTTGATGATTTGATCAAAAGACTAAAAGAACACACAAATAGAAAAGCCGAGAAAAAACCATAGGGTGACTGTCCGTACAGCGCACAATTTTTTCCACCCATATATATCAAATTCAAGTGAATCCAATTTTATATGAAACTAGACTTGAAGAGATTTCCAACAATGTCAATTATAGGTTTATTGGAATTAAAATGAGAGAATTATGAATTTTTTAAATAGACTATTGATTTTCACTCACTGTCCTGACTAGTATGTGTTGTGAAGGCATGACTCAACCTATGTAACTTCAAATTGAGTAAAACTAAATTTCATAGGAAGCTAACACATAGATAACCATGCCATAAAAATTTCATACTTGGATATTAAGTATGTTGCTCCCAATAATTCCTCAAATTTACCATATGCCTTATTCAGGTTGAAATAGGGTAGTCCATTTAAGGATATCATAACTTGAGCTCTACTTACCCAATGAGAATTAAAGTTCTTGGGATTGAAAGATAATCCAATTAGGTACACTTTGATATAAAATTGGGATAAAAATGATAAAATATGGAATTTTAGTGATATTCTAAACTTATATGCTTGAGTCTATTTTAAAATAGGGCAGCCTTGAGTAAAACTTTAATAACTCCACTTATACACCTCAAAAATTAATGAAACCAACGAGGTTTAAAAATAGACTAATAAGACTATAACATATTGAATTTTCATATTCAAATAAGTTAAAATGGAATTTTGTTACAAATTACAAGAACAATTTAAGATAAATTGCTAACTTTGAGGGTTAGAAACCCTATAAGCCATAAAGAGCCAATGGCTAAGTTTTTGATGAAATTTCCTATTATATCAATGTGATATTAATGCATTGATATTATGATTCTACTCACTATGACTGGCTAATTAAAATTATGTTGTTTCTGTATTGTGGAATATCTTGTTTTCAGTTGTTATGCTGCCGGCTTTCTGGTAAAAATATATGAATCATACATCATGATTATGAATTCTTTAAGCATATGATATGTACATGTGAATAAATAAGATGGCAGTTATGAGGTCCTTCTACATAAAGGCAATGATATGGAAGTTATAAGATCCCTCTACTTTGGAGGCAATTGGTCAAAATGAGATCCTTCCAAATCTAAAGGCACGTGGATCCCCTTGTAGGTTAGTACTGTGTGATGACAGATACAAGTTGAGCTCATTCCCTGATCAGATTACCCAAGGGCAGTAAAAATTAAAGGCATATGCAAAGTAAGAAAGAAAAATGATAACATACCAAGTCATACAATCATGGGCATGTAGCATATTTACTTATGTTTGTTAGTTGATTTGTTAGGGAAAAATGCATACTTAGTAATTGTGTAGTTGTTTCCATTTTATATCCAAGTGTGTGAATTAAAATCAATCTGCTTAAAAAGGATACAGTTTTTGGAACTTAATAAATGAACCTTACCACTATATACGAGATCACCTTTTTCTAATAAACCGAAGTAGCTGGAACGACTACGATGACATAGATTGTTAGATAATCTAAGAAGCCTACTGAGAATATATAATTCTCATTCCTATGTATGTGTTTCCGTGTTATCTCTAAATAGCCCAGAAGACCCCAAAAAGGACTAGTTACCGAAGACATTTTATACATACATACATACATACATATATATATATATATATATATATATATATATATATATATATATATATATATATATATATATATATATTTGAGTATTTGTAAGGCTGTTTGTAACTCCAATATGAGTGAACACTAAAACACGAACGACCCCTGTGACACCCTACTAATTTAATGTTATGCTTAAGTCATAGCATGAAATTAAGTAGATTGTGTTACCGTGTTAATATTCCGCTTACGTTTCCTTTTCCGTATCATTTTCATTTTCATTTTTATTTATTTTGTTTCAGAAGAAATGGAGCGCTGTATATAATGAACATGACAGAGTTTAATTTTATCACAGCAAAAAAGATAAGAACAACTAACATACATGCCATCAACTGTATATATGTATACATACATATAAGAAGCCACTGTCTCGGTTTATGTACAAGTTTCAAAATAGGATGCATAAGTGGGGCCGTCTACCAAAAAGACATAGGGCCCATGTCTATCAACCTGATCCTATGTGGCCCTCAGAGGATATTTCAAAAGCCTACCACTAGGTCCATGACCCAAAACCGCATGCTACCAAAAGAGGGTCATCTTTGTACAACCTTGCACTTTGTGGTGACCTACTCGATCGAGGTAGCCATTGGCCATATCAGGCCCGGCTGGCGAGTAGTCAGTACTGGGTCCTGAGGAAGAGGAGGATGATGAGCCGGTGGCCTCTGAAGGGTCACTCTCAGAGCTAAGCGGGATGTCAGGTATCACCTGCGGAGGTGACTGCAGTGCGAGGTCGTGAGGGGCTCACAGTCTTTGCGCGAGCGCGAGGAGAGTCTTGGCGGAGGGTGTGCCACGTGTAGCAGAACCTCAAAGTATGGGGTGGCAGGATCAAAAGCGGGATAGTGTAATGGGACGGTAAAATCCCTATCACTAAAAAGATAAAGACGGAATTGGCAAGAGCCGGCTATATACAGCGAGCCTACTGCAGAGTCATGGTGGAGCTGCAAGTCTGGAACCTCAATTAAAAGGGTAGCTGTTGTGTCCACCATCCCCGTCTAAGAATGAGGCGGAAATGCAAAACGAGGTGAGAATTTAAGAAAATTCTCAGTAGGGTCGTGCAAGACATTTAACTGACGTCGCGTTCATTCTCAGTTGCCTCAGGTTTTATTTAATTATAAAAATATGAGATTAAACTTAACTATTCATATTTAATAAGGTTGAGAAAAAGGTTTAGTCCGAGGCAAGGCCTAGTTTTACTTAAGGCAACATAAGGGACAGAATAAATTAATATCAACAATAAACAGAATAATGAGCATATAGCAGTAATTGAATTTAATAGACAAACTGTAATTGACTCATAATGACCATTCAATGTGATTATGCATTTAATGCAATCATGCAACTTGCTCTTGAGCCTTTCTTCATAAACTTTCTCATTCCTCATAAACTTTTCCATTACTTGGTCCTCTGGGAGTTCTTGGCCATTTTAGACTCTTGGGTAATAGTCTGCTTTTCAGGATCGAGCTCGTTTCTATACAGGGATTGCCGGGTTTACTTTCCCCGACGTCCCCACCGATCTATTCCCCTTAACTTTTTATCCGGGGCTAGCCCAAGTATCATGGAACTTTCATCATAACATAACTTTCATAGCTTTCTTGATAAATGCACATGCCACTATATGTATATCATAACTTATGCATATACTTTACTGAAATCTCGGCGCATAACGGAACATGTCCGCTTCCCCATGAATAGTGCCAGTACATCAGAATATCATTTTCTCATATAAGTCACAATGTTGCATGCACATACAATTCATCATTGAACTCATAGAAGCATTAGTCTCCATAGGCAGAGTTACAGTCTCAACATAAATCATTCAACCCGATTTTTGTAAATCATGCCATAATTTCTAGTTGACTCATTTGGACCTCAATTTTGGATATGTAAAAGTGTTATGTGTCTATTTTCTAATCTCTTTGGTCCCATCTGATTTTGATAACCATAACTCAAGTTATTCAGGTTTTATCTCGGTCTGCCCTGTGGCTGGCCAGAATTGCCCACTCAAAAGTGAAAATCTACTAAAAATCGAAAACTGGCTTAAATCATACAAAATTGGTCTCTTATCAAAGCTAACAGGTCAAAATTTCATATGCAAAAAGTTCCATTTTAATTGCCTTCGTAGGGCTCGAGTTATAAGCCCTGAAACTTAACCTTCCTGAACTACCCTGTTTTGGCCTGATTTAGACATTGGATAACTTCTTCAAATCACTGGAAACAACTGGGATGGTAACAAACTCAGAATCTTTGTATGATGTTCTCCTATGTGTAAGCTTTCCAACAAAATTAGTTTCACTCAATTTGGAGTTGTATAAGGTGAGTTACACCCTTTTAAACCCATACTGCCCGGGTGGATGTCCTGATCCCTAGGTCGAACTTCAAAAATTCATATCTCTCTCAATATTAATCCAATAGCCTTATATAATATATGTATAGAAAGCCCTAGGTGTCTAGTTTCACATAAAAATGGTTTCATCAATTTTAAATGGCGGGAGGCGGATCCGTACACTCCGCCGTATGGACTGCCGAGGGTTTTGAGTTTTCCAGCCTCTTAACTTCTTCATATCTTCATCCTTTCTTGTTTCCAATTCAATTTTAATCTCACAAACAACCAATAAACCAGCCATAATTCATCATGATCACTCAGTCAATATATCAGAATTAAAGAATTAAACCACCAATAATCATCCAAGAATCATAAAGATCAAGACAAAAATTAAAACCTCTACCTCTTGCTTGAGTTTGGAAATAGGGCTTGGTTGATCTTGAAGGCTGGATGGAGTGGGTGAGTGGAGAAAAGAAAAGAGAGCTGAAGTGAGGAAGAGACGTAAGGAATGAGCTGAAGAGGCAAGAGGGGAATATATAAGCAAGGCTTTGAAGTGGTAGTTAGAATGTGGCTTTGATTGGGTGAAATTTCTGTGGGCAAAGTTCGTCCATGTCTTCCTCTTTTGTGACAAAATTGCTCTCCACGTCGCCTGAGAAGTGAAACTCGCTTCCAGCGTATCTGAACATGACATCGGAACTCGTGTACTTCCTAAAGTCGGAATTCGTCCACGATGAAGTCGGAACTCGGAATGATCGTCTTGGTTTATTCAAAACTCAAAAGTAAAGTCGGACGTCGGAATCATAAGGTACAATCACCTTCAAATCGAAGGTCAAGGACCAGAAGGCGAAACCAAAACACTCGAACTCGAAAGTCGGGAGACATATGTAAACTCGAATCGATTCTAAGGATAACACCGGATATCGGGATTCAAAACATTAATCTTGTGTACCAAGAAATCGGAACTCACAGGATCTCGGCACTCCAACTCAATCTCAGAACTCGGGAAATTAAAGGGATGAAAAGCTCTTGCTAATAAACTTGAGATCGGAACTCGTAAAATTTTGAGTCGAACTTAGAGACCAACTCAGATAAACTCGGAAGTCGCATTCGGTGTCCATCTTAAATCACCTAAGGTCGGAACTCGTATCTTTGAAGAATAAGGTCGGAAATCGTGAAAATCAAGCCGGTCCATCAGAGCCTAATTAAAATCGGAAATCGAAAATCCTGCCAGTCCAGTTGAGTTTTGGAAATGAAGTCGGAGGTCGGAAGTCGCGGACGTTACAACCCCATTCTTCCTCATTCTGTGTGTAACATCTCTCTTTCTCTCTCTATCGCTCTTTCGTCCCCCATTATAGCCTGAGGACATTTTTCTGCCACCAGAACTTCCATTTTGTCATCGAATACTGCCATTGTGCTCGTGGTATGTTAATGAGTATTTTAATTGGTTTAGATTTTTCGTTTAGTCTCTTTTTACTATTCTATTTCTCTACTCAAAGTTTTTAGTTTATGAGTTAATTAAGTTTTTAGTTTATGAGTTAATTAACTAATTTGATTTGTAGTGCTGATTGTTAAAGATCTCATTTAGAGCACTTGGTGATTGGTGTATTGACTGACTGGAGTGAGTTTGAGAAGCTTTAGGTATATACATTGGACCCATTTGTTATTCTTTATGTTTTCTGAAATATAAGAGACTTAAAATTTCTAGTGCAGAGTTGTAGGATGGAAGAAGGACGATAGGATTGCATGACTAGGGGAAGGCTTAGAGTTCTTTCTCATTGTTTGAATTGTGTGCTATGGTGTTGTGTGCTTATATGATGTGAAGTAAGGGATACGCTCTAGAACGGTTTCTAGGATTAACTGAATAATTTGTATGACTACATATATTTGTTATTTATGTTTGACTGATAAAATAATTTCTATGGAGACTCCTAAAATAAAAAGAGACTCTACCCAAATTTTGTTGATCATTTAGAATAATGTTTGAATTAAACAATTATTGTAATGAAATAAGTAATTGTTAGGTGTGTTTATGGATAAATTAACTTTTGTTAATGATCCTAATTTAAAGGAAGACTTTGCCTAAATATTTTTGATTAATGTATGATTGTATTGCTTTGCAGGTGTATGATATTGTTGAGATATAAAACTACCAAGCTTAATACTATGCTTAAGTCATAATATTTCACTTTGTAGTTATGTTATGTGCAAACTCTTTTCTCTATCTATCCTATCTCGTTACATTAACTTAAATGATTAAGTTTTTAAATTATGACATAGTTATTAACTAGGTGAAAATCATAATTGTGCGGTACACAAACATTGTACAGACTTGGCGCAATGAAAATGTTTAAATAACTCAGCGGAAAATAAAATAACATAACATCTTTTATATATATGTGTGTGTGTGTGTGTGTGTGCAAAGTCTCAAGAGTTCATATACATTTGATGGAGGGAGTATATAAGTTAGGACCATCAAACAAACAAAATAATCCGATCCATATCCCTAAGGTGCAGCTCTATATGGTCGAGAAAGGACATTTCATATAAGCCACTGCCTGACAACACAAAAGTAACTACGTCCATGGCCCAAGGTCATAAAAGTGCCAAAAAAGGGCCATATTGTACAGTACGATCAGCTGGGTGGATAATGCCTCTAACCAGAGTCCAAGGATAGGAACCCGTTAACCATATCGGGCTCCGTTAGGACATAGCCGTCGCCTAATCCGAAGGAAGAGCTGAAGGAGGAGTCTGCTGCCTTGGAGGGGTAATCATCATCATGAGAAAGAGAGGGAACTACTTGAGATGGTGAGGCAGGTGGTGATGCTGGTGCTGCTGGTAATGGAGCAGGATGTTCCATATATAGTGGAATGGCTATGAAGGGTGCAACAAGGTTGAATAGAGGGTGAGAAAGAGGAAGAATGGAGTCTATCACCGGGTCTAGGTGGATCTGCAGCTCAAGAAACTCGATGAAGAAGATGGTCATTGCCGCCATCTCCATAGCCTGAGAATGATGCGGATACATACAGTTGAGTAAGAATTTGTAAAATTCCAAGTAGGATTCTTATAACTCTTCTACACTGACATCGCATTCATTCCCAGTTGCTTCGATTTTTATTTAATTATGGAAAGGTGAATAACATATCTTATATTTCCATTCATTTGGGTTTAGGAAGACATAGCCCAAAGCAAGGTTTTAGTTTTTCTTTAAAGAGGTAAGAGGCATAAAGAAATTCATCTAAGAGATAGAATAATTATCATATAGAATATTACACAGTGTAATAAGATGATAAACAGTCATAAGAGATATCATGGTACAACCAAATCAAATTGATTATGTAAACTATATAAATGCATAAATGATAAGACTTTATTGAAACAGAATCACTTTAATCACTGCTTAAGTTTATACTTCATGAGTTTCCATACTTGGTCTCCTAGGAGTTTTTGGCCATATAACTCTTGGGTAATAGTCTGCTTCTCAGGACCGAGTTTGTTCCTATACAAGATTGCCAGGTTTACTGACTTTCCCACCGACCTATTCACTTTAACTTTATTCTGGGGCTAGCCCAAATAATATAGAATCCATATAGTTCTTATGAATTATATAATCATGATTGAATTAACTGAAATGTCACATGCTTCCACATGTATATCATATTATGTACACAATTTTTTGCCGGAATTTCGGCAGCATAATGAATTGGATCCGCTTTCCCATGAATAGTGCTAGTTTAAAACAAAAAATCAATCATAGCAGCAAAACTAACATAGCACCTTAACCTTTCAACATTATCATCTATTTGCAGCACTCAAGTCTTAGTTGCAACTTATACATATATTAAAGTAGCTAACCCTTCAATTTGACAATTCTGCCTACACTATTCAATTTTGCTTGATTTTTGTAATTTATGCCCAAATTCCCATGTAACTTATTTAAATCTAAATTTTTAATATGTTGAAGTATTATATGTCTAGTTTTTAATTTCTTTTGTCTAATTAAGTTTTGATAAGTATAAAGTGAGTTATTGAAATTTAACCTAGGTCTGCCCTGGTGTTAGATAGAATTAGAGTCTAAAATATGAAAATTTGCCAAAAATAGAAATCTTGTTGAATTTACTTGAACCATATATCATTTTAAAGCTAAGAGAGCCAACATTAATTTTCAATAAGTTTCATTTCATTTCATTTGAATTGGCAAACTCAAGTTATAAGCTCTCACAGCTGGTTGAATTGGCTTGCCCTATTTCAACCTAGTTAAGACATAGGGCAAATTTGGTGAATTAATAGGAGCAAATTACTTAGGTTTTGAATCTAAAATTTTTATGTCATAAATATCTATATGTTAGCTTTCTAATAAAATTAGTTGCACTTAATTTGAATTTGTATAGGGCAAGTTATGTCCTCTACTATCTAGTTTGCTTAGGACCAGAGACATAATTCTAGGGTTAACTTCAAAAAATCATATCTCACTCAATACTGATCCAATGACCCTATAATTTATATGGTTAGAAATCTCTAGATGTCTAGTTTAATTTAAAATTGGTTTCATTATATTTTGATGACTTCAGGCAAATTCGTACACATCACAATACAGACTATTGTAGGGTTTCTCAATTTAATCCATTCTAGTTGGTTCCTTTTGTGGTTTTTCACTAAGTATTCACTCTAAACCCAACATATACTTAGTCATCCAGCCATAAACACCCCAATAAAACTTAGTATAATATCAAATAAACAAATAGAGATAAATTTTCAAATAGCCATCAATTCATAAAAAACAAGTAAGGAGGTTAAATCCTACCTCAAATAAGTGAAATAGTTAGCTAGAATTGGGTTTTTGTTGAAGGATATGGGTGAAGCTTGGAGATGGAAAGAAGAGGAGATGAAATAGGAGAAGAGAAAATGAAAAGGAAGCAGCTCAAGGAGGGGCCAAAAACTAAAGGAGTGAGGAGGAATTTTTTTGAAGTTTATATCATGGAGATTGCATGTGATTGGTGGAGCCTTGAGTGGAGGAAGTGTCGGCCACATCTTCCCCCATTTTGTGGCTGCATATTCTGCCAGCCAAAGGGAAGTGGAATGGCCAATTGTTGGCCACTCAACTTAGGGTTTAAAGTATATAATTTTATTAATTCGGTTCTGACAATATAATATCAAATTTCCTTCAAACCGGCAAATATTACTAGTAACCTTTTGAAATTTTCTACATGTTGATTTCAATTTCTCTTAATCCTAATATCTTTGATCAACTTCTAATTAAATTCTAATTGACTTCTAATTAATTCTACATATCAAATAAAACCGAACAAATTGATTAACGGCGTGAATTAAAAGTTTTGAAAAATTTCGGACATTACATTTGCTCCAAATTGAGCATGGATGTATGGTAGATTGCACCCAAGTCAGGGAGGGATTAAACTTGAATTTATTAGGGAGTTGAAGAATTCATAATGGCCTGTATTCAAACATAACAGTTTACTCATGAAGGGACATCTAGGTGTCCTTATTGTAAATGTAAATATAGGAGGATTTTAGACATAGAGTCTATTAGATATCACTTATACAAGGATGGGTTTAGGCCTGATTACTGGGTTTGGACTGAACATGGGGAAACCCTACTAACAGAGAATCAATTTGGTGTCAGTTATGTTGAAAGTAGTTCAATTGGCGGGATCCATGTAGATAACGAAGAGGGTAATAATATCACTTGGAAAGATAACTTTAATCATTATCAAGCAAGGAGTTTCAATGTTGCTGGCCAGTAGTTTAGAATGTATTCCGAATCTTCAGAAGAGCTTCCCGATCATCAGAGATTTTATAGTCTATTAGAGGCAATAAATAGGCCTTTTATGGGAAGGATGTGTGCATTCACAATTCTTTTTGGCAATAAAAATGTTGAGTAATAACTCAGAGACAAAGCAAAGCCAAAGTTCCTTTGATCAGTGGGCTTCGTTAATAAGATTAGTCCACAAGCAGAAACTATCCCAAAGGACTTTTACCAAGCCAAAAGATTAGTTTCTAAGCTTAGGTTGTATGAAGTAAAGATTGATTGTTGTTTGAATGGATATATGCTCTATTACAAAGATGATATTGCCTTGACTCATTGTAAATTCTATGGAGAGCCTAGGTTTAAGCCAAAAAGAAGGGGAAGTGTGACGTATAAGGATGTTCTGCATAAAAGAATGCACTATCTACCCCTAATTCCTATACTGAAAAGGTTGTATGTGTAACATCCCCAATTTTTGTCTAAGCTAATTAGCTCGGTGTCTCCGGCTAATTAGAGGGGTTAGCGATTAATTAAGAACTAATCGGCTAATCCCAGGAAACAGCTTAGTAAATTAAAGGCAAGTCAACAATTGAAACATAATGCATTAAAAGTTACAATTAAAAGCCTAATTACCTAATCCTTATTAATCCATGATTTAGAACATAAAATCAAGGTGGTCTAACCTAATTAATTAAGAGCATATAAGTATCACATCTTAATCACATTAACCCTTACATCTTCTTTACATAATTAATGAGGAAAATTCTTTTCATTGAAAATGTGTTAAAGTGTAATTTAAATCAATTGAACTAATTAGCATTTAGATAATTGTAACAATGGTAAAAATTTAGAGAACTTCCCTTTAATTATTGTTTGAAAGTTTGGTCAAAGCAAGAGTCATATCCAACCATCCATTTGCCTTCTCATCATACACCACTAGATCAAGAGTCCATATTAGTAGATTCCTTGAGTCAAGACAAAAGATCTACTCTCCTCCATCAAGATTGTGACACTTGGAGTGATCACAATCATCCGCAATCCTAGGATAGATCATGCTTTTAACCACTTGAAAAGAAACACTACAAGATCTTTACCCAAGTGCCAAAGTAGAAAGAAAGCCGCAACTCCCTCTTTTGCCGCAAGGTTTTTCCCACTCTCTTGCTTGTTGTAAGAAGCAAAGTCACATCATTCCCTACTCCTCATTTGCGCCACTTCAGCCCCCTCTCTCCTTCTCATTTTCATTTTTCATTTCCTCTCTCAAGACACACACAAAGCTCTCTCCTCTCTCCAAGTCTCATACCCACTCTCTTCTTCTTTCAACCTTCCTTGTTCTTCTTCCAACCTTCTTACTACTTCCTACCTCATCTCCATCACCAAACTCACAATCCCTTCAAGGACCACCATTTCTGGTCTTTGGAGAAACAAGATCACTCATACACAAGCCCCATTTTCAAGCCTTCAAGTAGGAAGACTCTCTCCAACCTTCTCCACCTTCAAAATTCTTCAAGAAAGCTCTCTTTGGTAGTGACTCTAACCCTTCTTTTTCATGTATTTTTCAAGCTCTAGAACTCCTAAGCTCTTCATAGCTAGGTGGTTTTAGGACTTACTTCAAGGTCTCATGACCATTTCTTGCTCTATGAGTTTTTCTTGTCTTGTTGAAAAATATTGTCTTGAAGTGAGAATATGTGGCATGATGGTTTTATGTATCTTGCTTTATTTTGGTTTAAAATACTGATTTGGTGACTAAAAATTTGAATATAATGATGAGATAAAACATAAAAGTGGTGATTTGAAGTGGTATAGCAACATCTCCACAAGTTTGATATGTAAAACATGAAAACTGGTTAAGCTAGAATTCTGGCAGTCTAGAATGTGTACTATATAACTCGTTCTACAAAGCTCGAAATATAATGACACTAATTTTCTGTGAAAGTAGACTCAAAGAGCTTTCCACACATATAAAATTCGTGAAATTTGGATTTAAAATGAGGGAGATATGATTTTTCAAAGTTGGCTGTTCCCGGATGGACTTCTGTTTGGGGCAGTCTGCACTAAAAACCTTATAACCGAAGCTACAAAAATTATTTTTGAATGGGACCAACTTTGTTAGAAATCTAAGACATAGAGGAACATCCCCATAAAAAAATTTGTCAGATTGCATGTGAGGAACTCCCAGTGAAGTTGACAAGCCACTAACCCGAGTTGAACTTGCAAGTCTGCACAGTCAGAATAAAATGTGCATAACTCAAGCTACAAAATGAATTTTTGAGTGGGGTTTATTTTGTTTAAAAATAGACTCAGAGAAGTATAACCATACCAAAATTAGAAACAAAATAGTAAAATATGAAATTATGGTGAATTTTTGAAGTTACTGCCCCACTGTAAAAGTAAAACTGTTATGGTTAAGTTTTAAAGGTTAATGAGAAATAAGCTCTAAGACATTAAAACCTTTGCACTAAGCATTGGAAAAACCCTCATAATTTAACTTAAAAGTTTCAAAAAGGATAATAGATGAAATTGGCCCTATGCCTAATCAAAGAATTTATACAAGAGGCAACCTCAATTAAAAAGCTTGCATCAAATTTACTAAGCCAAGCTCATAAGACTTTGTGTGATAGGTATGCCTCTATGCGTCCATATGATGATGATCATAATGATGATGATATGATATGATGATGATGAATTATGACATGATATGATGATGATCATAATGATGATGATATGCTATGATGATGATTATGATATGATAACGATGTTGATGATTATGACCATGATATGATGATGATCATGATGACAATATAAATATGATATGTTGATGATATGATGCCTAATAATATACGGTAAAGGAATCACATTTGGGGACGGCGATACATAACACCGAAATGTGGAAGAAAATTAGAATAACTTTGCATCATAAGCTTTAATAAGAAGAAGACGAACTAAGGGTGTGATCCTTCAAAAGGGAAGATGACCTAATTTAAGCTCCCCTGCTTTGATTCACATGAGGCATGCATGAGCCCGGCTAGTGTGAGTATAGGGGATAGGTCTTACATGAGGCATGGCATGACCCAGCTAGTGTAAGTACCGAAATTCTATGGTGGCGACGGCCACGGTATGAGCTCATTACCACTTATGTTTAGTGGGTGAAAAGATAAGACTTAAGATAAAGTTAAGTTAAGAAAAGAAAAGTGACCTCAGTCCAAACCCTAGAAGGGGAAGAAGTTAAGAGAAGTTTATAGCATAGCCATGCATGTTTTATGTAATTATACTTGTGCCCATGTATGTTATGATATAAATGATTAGAGATTATGTTAAAATTGAATCCGCTTCGGATATTCATGTTTTCGAAAACCTAAGAACGGAACCTTATGAATGCTTACTATTTTCATTAATAAAATCGAAGTGGCTGGGACGATGACGATGACACTTTCATGTCGGGTTCGAGTCCTACTGAGAAATTCTATTTCTCACCCTAGTTATTCTTCCGTATCGTCACCAGATCTCGATAGCGCATCCGGTGGAGCAGAGCATGGGTCCCCTACACTGTGAGCGGACATATGACGTGGGATGTCAGACAATGCTGATGTGGACTTGTAGTTGCTGTAGCTCTACATCTTCATACATTCCTTTTTGTGACGAACGATGTCAATTTAAGTTTGTATCTAGTATTTGAATCATGGCACGACCATGAGCCTCCTTCGTTGTAATGCTGATATGTATGTATATATATATTATGAACCCATATGAATGTAATGGTTAGTTATTTAATACAATGTATTTGTGGATTATTATTTGTTTACCTTTCCCATATTTTACGGTTTTGGGGTATATATTTTATGCGACACGCTCCTTCTCTATCTGTTTTCTCGCTCAAGGCTTTACCTTTCAAAACGCTGCAAAGCGACGACACATTTCAAGAAAAAAAAAATCTTATCATATTTTCCGCGTAATTTAATTTCAAGTGAAGTTTAGTTTTCCACAAGCATAAGTAACAACTAATAAAACGCCGTAATACGACTTAAGCATAGTATGGGTTTATTAGGGTGTTACAATATGCATCAATGAGTTCAGCACCTTAAATGAGGTGGCACTTTGAGAATCGAAGGAATGATGGTGCAATAACATATCCTTCTCATGGTGAAGCTTGGGATCATTTTGATCGAACTTATCCTGATTTTGCATCTGATCCCTGCAATATTAGGTTAGAGCTAGTGCTGATAGTTTTACTCCTAGCAATCAACTTAGTAAACCATATTCTTCTGGACTTGTAATTGTCACTCCTTACAATCTTTCTCCTGAAATGTGTATGAAAGATCCTTACTTGTTCTTAACTTGCATAATCCCTGATCCCGATAATCCAAAGGCCAAGATTGATATCTATCTTCAACCTTTAATTGATGAATTAAATGAGTTATGGTGTGATGGTGTTTTGACTTATGACATATCAACCAAGCAGAATTTTAAGTTAAGGGTAACATTGATATGGACGATCAATGATTTTCCAACTTATGGGATGTAGTCTGGATGGATGAAGTAGAGGAAATTGGTATGTCCAATATGTATGGAGGATAAAAAAGCATTCACTCTGAAGTATGGCGAAAAAAATTCTTGGTTTGACTGTCATGGAAGGTTTTTGGATATGGATCATACTTATAGGCGTAGTAGGTATGGATTTAGAAAGAACATCATAGAGAGTGAGGAGGCTCCTGTTAGACTTACTGGTCAACAAATTTGGGACAAGGTTAGGTGACTTCCAAAGATTACAAAAGTTAGGAAATGTGTTAGATTACCTAGCTATGGGGTAGAACACAATTGGACCAAACAAAGCATATTCTGGGAACTACCCTATTGGAAGGATCACTTAATCCGTCATTATTTAGATATGATGTATGTTGAAAAGAATGTATTTGATAATATTATACACACTGATGAATAGTGACTGAACTAAAGACATTGAGAAAACAAGGATGGATTTAGAGGAGTACCGTAAATGGCCTAAGTCAAATTTACAACCTTTAAGAAATGGTCATTGGTGTAAACGTAAAGTCAGTTATACATTGACCTCTGTAAAGAGACAAGATGTGTGTAAATGTGTGCAAGAGTTAAAAATACCGGATGGTTATACCTCAAACTTGGGTAGGTGTGTGAATATGGCACAAGAAAAATTCTTTGGCATGAAAAGTCATGACTGTCATATATTTATGGAGCTTTTACTACCTATTGCATTGAGAGAACTACCTGATCAAGTTTGGAGGCCGTTAACTGAGTTAAGTGAGTACTTGAGAGATTTGTGTTCATCTACTCTCAGGGTTGATGATCTTTTGGTGATGGAGAGGAAAATTCCCATTATTCTTTGTAAGTTAAAGAGGATCTTTCCTCCTGGATTTTTTGATTCCATGGAGCACTTGCTTGTATACTTGGCTTATGAGGGACGGGTATGTGGACCTGTCCAATATAGTTGGATGTATCCGTTTGAGTGAGAAATAGGAGGATTCAAAAAAACAGTAAAGAATAAAGCGAAAGTAAAAGGACCAATATGTCAAACATAAATTTTGAAGGAGACATCTAACTTTTGCTCATACTACTTTGAGCCGCATGTCCAATCTAAGAGAACTAGAGTTAGTCGGAATGACGATGGTGGTGAAAGCTCAATCGAACCAAACTTGTTAGTATTCAACCAACTTGGTCATGCTATCGAACGATGCAAGGACCGATGGTTGACTGGGAATGAATGGCAATCTGCAAAATTACATATATTGCTAAATTGTGATAAAGTAGAGTCATTCAAAAGGTAATTGATAAACTATTTTATTGCATTCTTTGTTTTATAATTCTTCAAATTCTATATAATGGTAAATTGTGATGACAAGATATCTTCTCTTGTATTTTGTCTAATGTTTACAGGTATTTTGAGCAACTATACGGTAAACAATCCCTTGAACAATTTCCCGAATGGTTCAAATCATTTGTATGTGATAAAGTGATTCTATTTTGCTGTTCATATATATATATATTTTTTGTATTATTATGTTATGAATATTCCAATCTTTATATTTAGGTGTATGATCAGAGGAATAGTGTAACCAATCCTCATTTGTACAATTTGGCTTGGGATCCAAAAACCAAAGTTTCAAGTTGGTCAATGTACCATGTCAATGGTTACAAGTTTCATACAGTTGAATAGGGAAGGGGAAAGAAAATTGACAACACTGGGATTTGTGTTAGGGGAGATACAGGAGATGGAGAAAGTGATTGGCATGAAGTAGTTAATGAAATACTTGAATTGGAATGCCCTAGTGAACTTATTAAAAGGGTTATGCTATTTGCTTGTGAATGGTATAATCCAACACATCCCAGGGGAATACATAAACACAATCACTACAAAATAATTGAAATTAACCACACTAAAGGTATGAAAAATTTGATCCATTTATCATCGTCCAAAATGTATGACAAGTTTATTACTCGTCATACCCTGGAAAATACAAATCTAACTGGAGGGTGATAATAAAATGCAAATCAAGGGGTATAGTAGAGCTTGAAGAGGTATCTGATCAGCAAGCTTACCAAACTGATGATCCAAATCCTTCTAAGGTTGTTGATACCAATATACCACTCTAATCTATGTTCCATCTCGAGAGAAGTTGACATAATTGAACTCCCAAGGCAGCACTCAATAGGCCAAGCTGATAAGAGGGATGCTGACACTGAGGATGAGGATGATGATGAGGAAAAGAAATTCGACGACAACGTTGAAACCGAGAGTGATGAAGATAGTCCTCAATTTTCTGAATAACGAGGTGCCAAGATAGTCCTCTCATATATTTTAGGATTTTTTTTTTTTTTGTTTTTAGAATTATACTGTGATTATTTTATTTTATTTTTTCTGTAATTGACAACTTTTATTTTAGTAAACAGTGTATGTTTTTATATTTTATTATAATTTTATTTATAAGGATTTGTAAATAATTAAAATAATAATTTTAAATATTTAAATATTAATTTCATATTTTAATAATAAAAATGAAAAAAAGTTCAAAAATCTTATTTACAGACAGAAACTCCATCAATAATGATAAAAATTTAAAATTTATTTTATAATTTTACCGATGAAAATTTCGTTGATAATTATAAACAAAGTTGTTGGTAAAATTTGGTTAGTGACGATTTGATGTTATTATTACTAACATTTTTAAACAAATATCGACAAATATTTTCCATCGATAAAATAAGGAATATTACTGACAGAATAGAAAAACCATCAATAATAATAATATTTTTTATTACCAACGTGTCATTTACCAAAGGCTTATTTCTGTCTGCAAGTTCGTCAGTAAATCCGTCAGTAATTGACACTTTTCTAGTAGTGTATTAGGCCTATAAGCAAGTCCGTAATAGAGCCCCCAACTCGGATTAAAGGTTAAGACCTCGAATTATTTGAGGATATCAGGAGTTAGATTATCGTCCAAACCTTTAGCATGACCTGGTTCCAAGGTTAAGACCTCGAATTATAAGTCCCGATAAGCATTATCTAAACTGTAAGCTTAACTCGATATGCCCCTAACTTGGTTCCAAGGTTAAGACCTTGAATTATGATGATTTCAGGAGTTGGATTATTATCTGAACTCCAAATATAAGTCGATTCCAAAGTTAAAACCTTGGATTATGACCTCGTTTTACTATTCTGTGTTGTAAGTGTTGAATCATCCAATGTTAGTTGTGTCTATTTGGTTATCATTAAATGCTCTAGGCCGTTTAATTAGGCAACTAGAGCCCCTTATCATTGATCAATCGGGGTTTATATAATTACGAATTAGATGTGAGATGATGGTAACTATTGGGGATGGAATTGGGATGCTAAGTTTTATCTCAAAGCCCCCACCATTGATTACTCAAAGGTCTATGATCCTTTTCCTTTTAGAGGGAAATATGGGAGCATAGGTTCCTTACCTGAGCTCCATGGTCAATATTTACATAGTAACTTAAGATGGAGATTCCACCTTTTAGGGGATTTAATTCCACTAACCTCGAAGTCAGTGGGCAGAGGATAACCATTTTTTGGGGTTAACATGAGATCCTTCAAAGCTTGCTTCTTAAATTGTTCTCTATTAGTGATTGGGTCGGTTTCCAACTTGGCCTTTGTTTAGGCCCTTGATACATTAGGCCTTTGGGCAACTCCATAATGCTCTTAACTCAACTTGCGAGTGGGTATGTGTTTGCAAGTAAGTCAGGTGAGATCGGATATTATAAGGTTTTCCATGTTCTAAGCATTTCTTCTACTATTGGAACTTTGTTGACTTCAGTCACTAATTTTTTATTTTCTTTGTTGACTCAATGCTGGAATTCGAGAAACTTATTTGGTTTTGTTACCAAATTTCAAGTTAAAGCCCGAGGTCATGGAAAGATTCTAGGGTCACAATGTTCCCATTTACTGACTCCCTTGCAAGGCATATTACTTCAATTTTCTCCTTGTCAAGTTGCGTCACATTGTTCTCCTATTAGGTGGAAATTCTAAGGATAGCTTGGATCTAAGTTCCAAAGCTTTCTTTCTATGGTAGTCAACTTCTAAGAACGATCTATCTTCCAAGGAAATGCCATTTTGCTTTGTTGCAAGTGTGTTGACTTCTTTTCCCTTAACATAGTCGATGCTTAGTTTAAAAATCCTAAAGGACTTAAAACTTTTTATTTGCAATCTGTATTTAGATAATCAATGCTTAGAACTATGTTCTAAGGATTGATAATTTCTGACTTAGATCATATGTCTAAGGGTGGATGAGGAGGAGTTGAGAACAACCTTGCTAATAAATGAAGGGTATCTCAGATCTCTTAGCGGTAAGATATTAGTCACACCCTAAGGGAAGAATAAAGAATAACATGAGAAAATATGCTATTAAAATTTTTTATGATCCCTACTGGACGTGAATGTGCAATGTTATATTCAAGCATCTTAGGGTCCGGATTTTATTTTACCCCAATGAGACTATACCCTAGTATGAGCTTGTTGTATGAACTTCTGGTCCTGATGTGGGCTTTAAAATATAAGCAGTATGCTTAGATCCTTTGTTTGAGTGCTCTGGTTATTCAACACTTAAGACTTTTGCCTAAGGGATTGCGACTTCCGCTCTTAAGATGCTTGCTTGAGAAGTTTAATATTTAAACTTCACGCTTGAGTAAATTACTCAAGGGATTATCTGTCTCGCTTAAGCTTGCCTCTAATAAACTTAGACTTTTCTTCTAAAGCTTTCAACTAAGCGTGTATTTTAAAAGCTTTAGCCGAGATCCAACTTTGAGTAGCCCTTTCTTGCTCTAGGTTTCCAGCTTAGGTCGATTGCCTAAGTGGTTTGGTTAGGACCTAACTTTCTCAAGTTGTCCTTTATTCATGTGGTTGTTTCGACTTAGCTTAATTTTCTAAGTGGTTAGTTGGGTTGGGATTTTATAGTCATCCCCTTGTATCACGACTTAAACCCCGACATAGTTTAATCTTCTAAGTGGCTAATTAGGTTTTGACCATGTAGTCGTCCCTTTATACTACACTTAGATAACTTATCTAGGGGAATTGATTTCTACTCGTCACTTAGAACATTTGTTCAAGGGAGTTAATTTATACTCGACGTTTAAAGCAATTGTCTAAGGGCGTTAAATTATACTCGGCACTTAGAGCAATTGATCTCATTTAGAAGGAAGTGATTTTTTTTTCCAAGACAATTTTCTGAATCAATTTATGATTCTAAATAATTTTTTAATTTAATTTTACTCACATTAAGTACCACTTTAATTTTTTTTTCTCACGTAGTTAATATTCACACCCTATTATTTTTATTTACCTAAATAATATTATCTTTATCTATTTGTCTACTATCTAAATAATATATTAATAATTAAATAACTATAAAAATTTATTTACATTGATAGTATTTAATTTTTTTAATATAAAAAATATGTTAAAATTAAATCCTTATGATTATCTTAAATTAATATTATAAAGATTTAATATTGACTAAGATATCTTATCATTATGAGACTAATTTTTAGTATTGCCTTAACAATCAGATTTTCTTAAGGATAGTCTTTCAACAATATCAAGTAGTAGTTAGCTTAGTAAGTCTCATATTTCATATATTTTGAAGTTAGCTACATATATTATTGCGACTTATAATTTAAACATAATTTATACATTAAACACACTAATAAATAATTAATTTATTCATTTAAAAAATACATATATACTAAAAAATATTTTAATGATAATTGTTTATGAGTTTTGTAAAAAAATATTTTATTAAATTATTATTATTATATATATTTAACAGCATATTGAAATTAAAGATTTAATTTTATATTATAAAGATTTAATCTTGACTAATGTATTATGATGCTAATTTTTTAGTATTATTGTAACAATTTTTAGAATTACTTTTCAACAATATTATTTCTAATTATTTTAACAAGTCTCACATTTCAACTTATTTAAACATAATTAATATATTAGATACACTAATAATAATTAATTTATTTTTAAGGGATATAATACACATGGAGAGATATTTTTGAAAAAATACATATATTAGAATTTTTAATGATAATTACTTACAAATTTTAAGAAATTAATATTTTTATTACATTATTATTAAAATATATTTATTTAGCATTTCTTTTGCTACAATATTTATTTAGCATATAATAATCTTCCTTTTATTTTAATTATTAATATATATTTTTTATAATGGATTGAAGTGTGCTGTCCAATTTTTTTATAATTTGGAGTTTAGTGTCTTTTCTTGAAATCTCAAAAGAATTGTTGTACTTTTCTCAAAAATAAAGGATGCAATTAAAATAATAAAAAAGATCACTTTTCTTATAAAGTAAACATATTATCAAACGAATATTTATAGTAAACATATTACATGCCCCACAAAATATTAACATATTACAAACATAAAATATTACAATTTTTAAATGATATAAATTTAAACGAAATTATAAACTTAACAAAAAAAAAAAAAACTATGCTTTTGAGCAGTGCTTTTACTTGTGAGAAGATGAAGTTTGAAGAGTTTGTAAAGAGAAGTTAATGATAAGCAAACAAAATAAAGGTAAGAAAAGGAAGGTGAAGGCAGGAAGGAATTAGGAATTCTTTTGGCTTGTGGGGCTTGTAAGATTCAAGTATGAAGAGGGGTAAATGAAACTAAGAAGAGAGAGGGGAGGGATTATATAGTGTGGCAAGAGAGTTGAGGTCATGAGAAGGAGCCACTACCACGTGACAGCGTCCAACAGAAGGCACCATAGTGTTAGTAAGGGTGGAAATAAGTTAGATGACTTATTAGGAGTATTTGGCCTAACCTACATATTAAGCCTACTCTGACATAATCTATTTAACAAACAAGTTGGATCAAGACTTTTCAAAAAGCATTTTTATCCAAAAAAGACCAAACTATAGGTTATGCAAAAAGCCTATGATGCCTTGTTTGGAAGTGGGGCTTCAATTCCTTGAGAGGTGAGTCTCCGAGCTAAACTTTGAGACACTTGAGTTGTCGTACATGGCAGTTAGATGCCTACACATAGTGGAGGAATGGGGGATACCTACAAGGACTTTGACGATCAAGTTAGTTAGAGTAAGAGGTATGAGTACTCTAGAAAAGTAAAAAATACTTGTTTCAGAAATAAACCTTTTTATAATGGTTCTATCTAATAATGGATTTCCGAGATTCTTAGGTAACAGTCTCGGATTAACGTATGTTAAGGAATCCGGTCTGATATGTTACAAAATTTGGAATTAATGCCATCATAACTGATAACGGTTTCAGTTGGGTTCTTCCACCGGCTTCGGACACCTTGAATAGGTGGGCTTGGTTGGTCAATTCAAGATTTTGGGCCTTTGGCCTTGATCTATAACAATGCTTCCAACTCGGTTGTGACATGAGAATGTCGGATGCCAAGTTTCTTCAATCTTGGACATAAAATTAATGTCAAAAAGTGAATGGTGGCCTATGTGCAACCTTTCTAGAAAATGCTATTGACTATATCATGTATCTGTTGATTTTCCCGAGGTCATCAACCCTGACAAGTGGTTACATCAAAGGTCATGTCATTATTTCTGAGATGACACGTGGTGCCTTTGTGTCTCATTCTACACACCTTCATCATTCAAACTAAAGTATGTTCTCATTCTTGCCCCAAGATCAAGATACAATTAGACATTTTTGGCCCTTTGCGACCTTTGAGTTTCGCAGCAAAGGGGTGTGTACGTCGTTTAAATATTCCCTTCTTCTTTTTTTTCCCATTTCCTTATTTTTGTAAACTATTTGATCGTGTGTGAAAGTTTTGGAAGAACACCTTCTTCGTAGAGCATTCCTTCTTGCCTTGTCTTCAAAGCATTCCATATTACATTTACTTTTTAAGGTACATTTCCTTCTCTCATATTATTCTTAAATTCTATAAAGGCAATGGTATTTGTGGTGTTAATAGTGGTTTGCTCACAATGGTTTTTGTCCAAAACATCGCGTCGTTCGGTATCTTCGTTGTTAGGGGGTTGCCCCCCCTAATGTTTAAACCATTTTACTTCAAAGTTTTTGGAGCTTCGTGAACGATTCCTCTCTAGGAAAGCTTAGAGAGGGAGCTAAGAATCAACTGCTTTTGGTCAAAGCATTTTTGAAATTTATTGAATAAACAAGAGCGAGCTGAGTTCTGAAAAAATGACTCTATCTAATTTCTTTTTATCAACCTTTAGAGAAGAACATCTCAATCTAAAGTTTATAGTCGGCATAGATTCCGAGGCCGCTAGAGCACATCTAGGTAGTTATTAGGAAATATTCTTTTCATACTTTCTTTTACACATGACTAATTTCCGTTGTTTCATATGCAGAAAAAATGGCTCTGAAATCTGCCTTGCTATCCTCCGAAGTCATATCCTAAGCAAAAGGCCATACGAGGATGATGGGAACAAAAGCCCCACCCCCAGGGGCTCTGGGGACTTAAAATTTTCTGTAGCCCTGGAGTCTCTTGTAGCTGAAATCTAGCCTTCAAAAAGGCAAAAAGGGAAAAAGATAACGAAGGAGGTCATCCAAGTTGACACTGACGACTCTCCGACATTGGAGAACAGGTCAAAAGATAATGTCTTGGCCTGGAATTTCCCTTATCCGGAGTTCATGGATAAAACATCAGTGACCTCGGCTGTCCTCGACTATATCGAAAATGACAACGATGGAATAGTGGACAGATTCCAGTGGATTGGTCGCATGCTTTTAAAGTCGGCGACCATACTCAGGTGCTCCGAGCCCATGGTATCTTCCGGCATCCAGGCTTCAAAGGACAAGAAAGATATTGAGGAGAACATTCATCTCCTTAAGGTCGAAAAGCTTGCCCTCAAAGAGGCGAATCAGAAAATTTCTTCCGAGCTGGCTAAGTCGAAAGAGGCGGCTCAGTTAAAAGACTAATGGCTCGAAGAGAAAGACCGCTAGCTAGAAGAATCCACTAGCCGAGTGTCCGAACTCTAGGAAGCCAACAGCAAAGCCTCTGATGAGATCACCAAGCTGAAAGCCGACATCAAATTTATAGAGGGGCAATGAGAAGTCAGCCTATGAAATCAAGGATAACATCTTGGATCAGTGTCAAGTTATTTGTCCCAAGGCTGACTTTAGCGAAGTCGGCCTTAACAAGCACGTCAAAGACGATCGCATTGAGATTGCCCTCTCGAAAAGGAAGGAGACGAGGAAGAGCCATCTGTTCCTCTAGTCTAAATAAATATATGTATTTTGTACTTTATATTTCTACATTTTGTGCCCTTTTATGGTCTTTGTGTGATTGACTTGCCCCGATTTCTGATTTTATCAATGAAATTAACCTTTACTAATTGTATGCACCTTCTATTTTCGCCTTAGTTAAATAACTTGAAAGGGGAAATAGAGTTATATCAATTGTTTTAGTTACTTACAGATTTAACCATTACAAACTTAACCAAGACTAAAGAACTTCTTTTCCAACTAGTTTCAACTAAGTCGGATTTTCCAAAGTTCTTACTAACCTAGTTTGAATTCTGATCACAGTTATTTCCAATGATCTGAGGTGAAGACCTGTGTTTGAAATTTTAATGCGGATATGGTGTCCAAGACATTGAATCCAGACAGTTATTGATGAATTGGAATTTTATATACTTATTTTTCCTCATATCTAGCTCATTAACCCTCTTTTATGCATATTTGAATTGACTTGGACCATTTTCTATTAATTGGACCTTGGTTAGACTTTGATCTAATTTTCCTGCACTAGCCTTATTCTGAACTATTTTGGTTTTTGGGCCATAACTTGAGTTATATACCTCATTTTGGGTTGATTCTTCATTTGTAGGAAAGCTGAGAGCTAGGCCTACAACTCTTATGAAGAGATCAGAGGCTAGTTCGAGAGTTTTCAAGCTGAATTTGGGCCTTCAATTGGACTTAAGAGATGTAGTCATGGATCCTAAGCAGTGTGTACTAATTGGGCTTTATCTCGGGATACAGGAATCCAATTGAGGCAAAATTGGTGCCATTGGAAAGCTAACTTCCAGGCCTACAACTTTTATTCATATCACTAGTGCAAAAATGATATTTTATGGGCCAAACATGCAGTTGAAGTTCATTAACAGATCTAGTGAAGCTAAATTAGTATTTTTAGCATAAGTTTCCTTCCACAAGTCCAATTAATGTAAATGAGGAGTCTACTTTCTGCTTTAGAAGAGAGGATTAATGTAATTAGTCAATTAGTTTGTTAATAATAGGTATAAATAGGAGGGAACCCGAATTGAGCAGTACCTCTTTTGACTCATTTTTACTTTGAATCAGAATTTGAAATACAATTTTCTTCTTCTTCTCCTTCTCTTTCTCTCTCTCTCTCTCTCTCTCTCTCTCTCTCTCTCTCTCTCTTTCACATTTTCCTACATTAATGGTGGAGTGATTCTCCTCTGATTCAAGACACCAAGTGAAGCAATTAAACTCTTGAGGGTTGGTGCATCATTCGGATGGAAGATATCAATTTGGTTTCATCTCTCCTTCTCTCATTCTTAATTTCGCATGTGAATTGAAGTTCTTCATTCTTGAATGCTTATTAGGAATGTAATCATGTCATATATGATTCGATTGATGTATGTGATTTGATTGTTGAAGGAGTGTCAATTGTGTTTCAGATCTGAATATAAGATTAGTTGCATTGGTGCTTGAAACTAATTCAATTCAATTTGGTTCTAGAGATTTCTGAATCAAATTGATTGTGTAATTGGTTGAATGCATGGAGGTTGTCATGTGAATGCTAGATTTAGATTGAGGTCTCATTTAAGTCTAAGTCTAATCACTGAATTGAAGTGTTGCATATAATTGGAATCCAATGATGGATAGTTAATTGTGTTACCTTGTGTCTTGGATTAGATCCTTTAATTCAATTTTATACTCATCAATTCTGTTTTCCTTTGATTTCTACATTTTGCATTTCAACTGTTAGATAAAACAAACCCCCCGAATTTTCTGATCAAAAGGTGCATTCATCTTAGGGAAACAATCCAAGTTGCCGACTATACTATAGTTGCCATTCGGTTTAATTTGCTTGTGTTACTACGCGCGAGCCACTTATGTGTTTTTTTGACAAAGGAGTGATCAGTCCCTCAAGATTTGCACATAAATCGTTGGATATAATGAAATCAGAATAAAGACATAATTGAATAAAGATGTTTTTATTGATAACGATAAAAAACAAAGCAACAGTCTATAGCTATACTACTTGGCCCATGGAAGCCTCGCCTCGTTAAAACCTCCTCAAGAAAAACCCAATGGGAAAAAACCCGAGCTAAGAAAAAGAGTACAATGAATCACATGGTTTATACATAAAATTTTCTCAGGTTTGAGCTATTCCATGATCTCAAAACCTGGGACCCAGACAAAGTAGAGAGCTTATACAACCCTTTCCCCAAGACTTCAACAATCATGTATGCACCTTCCCAATTCACTACGAGTTTTCCGTGACCTAGAATAGATTGTCTGATGTTAGCACATCGTAAGACCAAATTCCCTTTTTCGAACTTATGGGGCACTATAGAAGAATTGTATCTTTTTGCCACCCTTTGTTTCAAGGCCTCTTCCTTAATATATGTCATTTCTCTAGCTTCACTGGATAGATCAATCTCCTCCCCCAAAGACTCGGAGCTAGTAGATCGGAAGATAACCCTCAGGCTTGGCTCTTCGACTTTGACTGGGATCATGGCATCGGCCCCATAAGTAAGCTTGAATGGAGTTTCTCCTGTGGTCGAATGAAGGGTTGTCTGATATGACCATAGAACACTTCCGGGTTTATCTGCCCACACTCCTTTTTTGTCGTCAAGCCTTTTCTTCACTCCATGAAGTATAACCTTATTAGCTGCTTCTACTTGCCTATTAGCTTATGGATGGTCAACCGATGTGAAATGGTGTTTGACTTTGTAACTCGCAAGAAAATCCCAAAATTTATAGTTGGCAAATTGTGTGCTATTATCTATAATTATTGATTCTGATATTCCAAATCAAGTGAAGATATTTCTCCAAACAAACTTCCGGACTTGTGCAGCTGTGATGGAAGAAAGTGGTTCTGCTTCAATCCACTTCATGAAGTAGTTAAGAATGATGATCAAATATTTCACTTGCCCTGCTGCCAGGGGAAAAAGACCTAGGAGATCGATTCCCCATTTGGAGAGTGGCCATGGGCACATTATTGTTGAAAGCTCTTCTGTTGGGGTGATGTGGAAATTTGCATGCTATTGGCATTTCGAGCATTTTGTTACAAATTCCACAGCATCTTTCATCATCATGGGCCAACAATACCAAGCCCGTAAGATTTTTAATGCTAACACTTTTCTCCTAAGGTAATGGCCACATGACCCTTCATAACTTCCTCAAGTAAGTGATTAACCTGATCTGGAGAGAGGCATTTCAATCAGGGCTGGGAGAGGCATCTCCTGTATAGTTGACCTCTAATTATTGTGTAGTATGAAGCTTCTTTAGCTAACCTTTTTGCTCTAACATGATCACTTGGAAGAACCCTATTCAACAAATATTGCATAATCGGAATCATCCAACTCGGATTTTCCTCAATTGCCAATACTGAAACTGGGTCTACTATGGAATGAGTCTTCAAAGTTTCCTGGATTAAGCTTTTATTAATTCCTCCCGTCTTTGTACTAGCCAACTTAGAAGAATGTCAGCTTGAACATTTTCTGCTTTGGGCAAGTGCCAGATCTCAGATATGTTAATTCCTCCTATTAGCTATTGGAATTTAACCAAGTATCTCTGTAGCAGTGGATCTTTGGCTTGGTACATTCCAGGTACTTGTAACGTTACAATCTAGGAGTTGCTACAAATCATAAGTCTTGTCACTCTAACATCAACTAAAGGTCGGCTATAAGAGCTTCATATTCAGCTGGGTTATTGGAGATCAGGAAATCAAATTTGATAAACATTTTGATCATAATATCCCCTTTTTTTTCCAAGATAACTCTGGCTCCTTAAGCTTTTGTGGTTGAGGCTCCATCTACATACAACATCCAAGTTGGGTCACTGAATTCTCCATCATCCACCATTTCTATGAGGAAGTCTGCCAAAACTTGAGCTTTGATTGCGGCTTAAGGCTCATACCGGATATTAAGCTCGGACAGTTCAACCGACCATGTCACCATTCTTTCTGTGAGATACAGTTTCTAAAGCACTTGTCAAATCGGTTAGTCCATTTTGACTATAATGGTGTGAGCTTGAAAATATTGTTAGAGATGACGAGCTATAAAGACAAGGGCTAAAGCCACTTTCTCCAGCTTTTGATACCATATTTCTATCCCATGCAAAGTCTTGTTGACAAAGTACACCGAAAATTGTTGCCTTGTATCTTCTCGGACTAAAATGCCAGCTATAGCCAAATCGCTTACCAAAAGGTACAAGTAAAGTGGATTGCCAATGTCAGGTTTGCACAAGATTAGAGTGCTCGACAAGTAAGTCTTGAAATCTTGAAATGCGACCTCACACTCTGGCGTCCACTCAAAATTTCTCTCTTTCTTCAATAACGAAAAGAAGGGTTTTGCCTTCTGAGCTGACACTGCCAAAAATCTAAAAAGAGATGCTACTCTTCTCGTCAAGCGTTAGACGTCCTTCACGAAAGTCAGACTTTTCATTTCCAGTATTGCCTTACATTTATCGGGATTTGCCTCAATTCCACGATGTGTTAGCATAAAGCCTAAAAATTTCCCAGCTTTAACAGCGAAAACGCATTTCTGAGGGTTTAACCTTATCTTGTGCCTTCGTAAGCATCCAAATACAGCTTCCAAATTCGGCAAGAGCTCCTCTTCTGCCTTTGTCTTAACCAATATATCGTCTATGTAGACCTCCATTAAAGCTCCGATGTGCTTGGCAAAAATTTTATGCATCAACCTCTGATATGTGGCCCCTGCATTCTTCAATAGGAAAGGCATTACTTTATAACAATAATTTCCCATTAGGGGTGATAAATGAGGTTTTCTCTTCGTCTAATGGATGCATTGGGATTTGATTGTACCTCAAGTAAGCATCCAAAACAGAAAGGAATCGGAAACCCGATGCAGCGTCGACCAACCCATCAATACTCGGCAAAGGGTAGGAATCCTTTGGGTAGGCTTTGTTAAAGTCGATATAATTGACGCACATTCACTACTTCCCATTGGACTTTTTAACCATCACCATGTTTGATAACCAAGTTGGATACGTTACCTCTCTAATGACACCTATATCTAACAAGGCTTGAACATGTCTTTGAACTTCTTGTGCTTTTTTTGAACTCATTTTTCTTCTTTTCTGAGCTACAGAGCGGACATCAGGAAAGATAGATAGACGATGACTCATAAACTCAGGTTCTATCTCAGGCATATCTGCTGTTGTCTATGCAAACAACTCCACATTCTCTCTTAAGAAAGCAACAAGCTTCTCTTTAAGAGGGAAAGAGAGCTTCTTTTTTATCTGAGTCGTGTGAAAGATTTCTGGGCCAATTTGAACTTCTTCGAGTTCCCCATCGAGCTCTGGTCATTTTGCCTCCTGTTGTCCTCGAACGTCTAGGTCGATCAACATAACGTTCTATGAACCCGAAGGTCGTATTCCTTCTACTTTTGACTCCCTCTTTTTGGCAATTTCCAAGCTCGCATTGTAGCATTTACAGGCTGTAACTTGGTCGGTTGTCACAATAGCTATCTCCCTATCATCAGTAAAAAATTTCATTGTCAGGCAAGCTATAGAAATAATGGCCCCGATCTTATTCCCAGGATAACATTATATGCCGACGGGCAATCAACAACCAAAAAGTCGACCTTAATAGTTTGAGTTTAGGTCGGCTATCCAAAGTTACATGTAAGGTAATAAACCCATCCAGGTATACCTTTTCTCTAGAGAAACTAACAAGTTCTTCTTTGTAACTTTGAATATCAGAATTTTTCAATCCGAGTTTGTTGAAAGCATCTCAGAAAATAATATCCACAGAACTTCCCTGGCCAATAAAGACCCTTTTGACCTCAACATTTACCATTTTGGCAAAAATGATCATAGGATCGTCATGTCGAAGAACAACTTCCTCGAAATTGGAGCTTGAAAACATAATTTCGGGTGTAGTAAGCAGCTTGTGGGGCTTCTTCATCTTTGTTGTCAATTGACTCAACATTTCCTGAAGATGTTTCTTACAGGCTGATTTAGTAACTGCACCTCCCGCAAAACCTCCAGCAATGACATTGATTGTTCTTGTGATGGGCTATTTTTCCTAATTTTCATAATCTCAAATGTTATCTGAGTTTCTCTATGCTCGGGGTTTCTCCTTTCATCATCCTTTATAGGCGACGCCCTCCTTTTTCTTGGACTCCATTGAAAGGCAATGTACCTTGCCAACCTTCTCTCCCAGATTAGTTTTTCCACGGCATCCCAAAGATCGTAGCAATCTTCTCTCTTGTGCGTAAAGCCATTGTGATATTCATAGAATAGGGTGTTGGCCCTTTCTTGGATCGCCTTCAACTTTGGGAATCTTTCCACCTGCCCAACTTCCTTGTATAAATAAGCTAAGGACATATTAAGGGGAGTATAATCATGAAACCTTCCGATCCTAGGTGCCTAGGCTCTTTATTTTCACTTTCTTCATGCTGTAGTCCTGGCTTCTTCTAGGCTTGGTTTTTCACCGAGTTTGCCGTGGCGCTCTACAACTCTTTGAGATGAATGTACTTCTCTACCCTAACCTAGATCTCATCCATGGGTTTTGCTAGCCGCTTGGAAAAGGAATCTTTAAATGCTCTAGATCGGAGCCCATTCAACAGTGTGATTACTATATCCTGAGTTTCTAATTCTTCCACCAACAATGTCTCTGCATTAAACCACTCAAGGAAATCTCGGAGCAGTTCTTCTTGTCGTTGAGACAATCCCAAAAGGATAGTGACTAGCTTAGGTTAAACTTGCGAGTCATGAAGTGAGTTAGAAAACAAGATTATAAATCTGAGAACATATTGATGGACCTCGATGGTAAAGAATTAAACCATTTCAGAGCCGCCTTTTTCAATGTTATCGGGAAGCCTCTACATCTCATAGGATCCAAAGCTCCAGCTAGTGCCATTTTGGACTTGAAAGCGTCCATATGTTCTTATCGGTCGGAACTCCCATTGTAAGGCTCCATGTTGGTTGGAGGCTTGAACCCTCTCGGAAGTTTAACACTTATTATATAGTCAGAGAAAGGCATTTCATCATCATCGTCCACATCTTGACTCGGATAATACTTGGGTTGATGATCAAAACTTCTTACCCGAGAGGGATGAGACTGGCATTTTTAACACGGCGTAAATTTTCACTACGAGGTTGCCTGGCGTATACATGTTCCCTCTCATGAGATCGATCATTGCCTCGAGAACTTTGTTCCTCAGCATAATGCTAAGCTTAATATCGGTGTTGGTCATCGTGATTCCAAACTCGATAATGGTCTTCCCTCCGACCTTGTTCACCAGCTCCCCTCATCTTCTCTAAGTTTTGTTCCAACTCCTAGATATGCTCAGCTTGCTCTATTATCATTGAGACAATATCTTCGTATGGGGTTTGGTCCCGAGGAACTCGTTCAACTTTGGATGCCAGAGGATTCCGAGGTGGCTCCAATGAAAGAGCGATAGTGTAATGCTGATTTCCAGTGTTAGAGGCGGATTCCAACGCGGTACGCCCATCTACCTGTTCTCGTTGTAGTGTTTGCCTTTCGCTCACATGGCCATGAGCCACCACAACTTCTTGCCGACAGTGAGAAGACATGATAATTAACTTGTGTGCAACGACTATTTTTTCCCCACAGATGGCACCAATGTTACAAAGTGGGGCTTCAATTCCTTGAGAGGTGAGTCTCCGAACTGAACTTTGAGGCACTTGAGTCATTGTACACAGCGATTAGATGGTTGCACATAGTGGAGGAATGTGGGGGGTACTTGCAAGGACTTCGACGATCAAGTTAGTTAGAGTAAGAGGTATGAGTACTCTGGAAAAGTAAAAAATACATATTTCAGAAATAAACCTTTTTATAGGGGTTCTAACTAATAACAGATTTCCGAGATTCTTAGGTAACGGTCTCAAACTAACGTACGTTATGGAATCCGGTCTGATACGTTATAAAATCTGGAATTAATGCCTTCATAACTGATAACAGTTTCAATGGGGTTCTTCCACCGGCTTTCGACTTGGACCTTTGGACCTTGAGCAAGTGGGCTTAATTGGTCCATTCAAGATTTTGGGCATTTGGGCCTGATCCGTAACGGGCCCAATAGGCTGATCTATTTATGCTATATTATTATTATTATTATTATATAAATCATGTAAATTATATTATATTATTATTTCAAAAACCTAATGATAATAGAAACCTTTTATTTGATTTAGAAATAGACTTTTCGGCATATTTAGGAAACTTTTTGATCTATTTAAGAATATATTTTTGACCTATTTTAGAAAATATTTTTTGGTTATTTAAAGTCTTATTATTAAGTAGGCCTCTAAATAAATTTTCAGATCAGGCCAAACTTATAAAATGGCTAGGCTAGGCGTTAAAAGAAGCCTATGTTAAATAATAGGCTCAAGCTTGGCCGCATATTTAAAATACAAGCTAGAGCCATTAATGCTAAAGCCAAATTTAGCTTAGCCTAACCTAACCTGCTTATATTATTTGAAGTCACCATATTATGCTTTATAAAGTTGATGTCTTTAAAGGGCATAAAATGTTTTCTTTCTATTTCATTATGCTTTTGTATGAGGAACAATGAGATGCTGGCTTATTAGTTGTAGCTTAACAATTGAAAGAGGAAAGTCTTGACAGTTTGCCAATGGAGTCTTGCATTTGAGTGACAATGGTTGTGAGATGGTGATGGGGTGATTTGGGAATGAAAGTTAGCATTTTTTTTAAAAGAAAAAAATTAGGTTTTTTTTTTTCAAAATTTTTGGTGGGCCAACCAATTTGATCCACCAATCTAGGCAAATTAAGCCAAGTTGGGATTTATCTAGCTCACTACTTAGATGAGTTGCATTGGCTTTAACAACTCTGCAAGTTGTACATGCCACTCCCTCATCCACAGCACTTATGTCATGCTTCTTAAGGTAAATGCTAAGAATAAAAGAAACAAAAGCCATCTGGAGTGAAATGACAAAAAGAATTTGGTAAGATGAAGGATTTGCCTTTGGTGCTATGCATCCACCACATCTTCATTTTCTTAGGCTACTTGCAGTTATTATTGGAATAGGCAATCATGTATTTGGCCCAGATCCATTTCCAGTGTTTAGATTATCAAAAAAAAGTTCTATATCCTTCATTAAATAACTTTTAAAAGTAACCCTTTTGTCTTTCTTTAATATCTTGCTTCATTACCATAGCTTTATTCCTTTTATTTTTAATACATTTCCCTTTATTTAAATCTCGTCTTTTTCTACTTTGACCACACCTCAATGTATATTATTATAAATAATATTAGTTATGTATAACTAAATATACAAACAAAATAAGTTACTAGGATTTGTCTAATGATGAGAAATTTGAATAGTTTACATAAAATTCTAAGTTGAAATTTAATTGCGGTCAATATATATATATATATATATAACATAAAAATTGTTAATTTACATGCCTTACCTTTCAGTCCACTAATTGTAATAAAAAATAAAACCTATAATTTAGTTTTTTTTTTTAAAAACTGTACTTTTGAAATAGATCAATTATTGTAAATTGCAATAAATAAATTTGAAATGACTTTTTTTTTTGGGGGGGGGGGGGGAAAATTTGAAATGACTCTTGTATAATCCAATCGAGAGTCAATGTGTCAAACTGGAACATTTTTTGAGGTTTTTCCGGTCTTTAACATTTTTTTTGGGTCTAAGTCCAGCTTTTTTGCAGTCTTTCATTCCTTTTTTTTTTTGTTTTTTTGGTCATGGTCTTTCATTCGTTTTACGTTTTTTCAGTTGCCACTTGCCAGACCGGTTTTTGGATTACCACTCCTATTTGAAGGACGTCGTTAGGTACTTTTCTTTTTAGGCTCAATATCATTAGGCTCGTTTTTGGGTCAGGATGGTTAGGGTTGTTGAGAACCATTCAAGTTAACAAAAACAAAAGACGATTTGTTCCGTTATCAAGCCAATCCTAAAGCCCATAAATCAGTAAATTAGGCCTTCTGGGACATAATGTAATAGGCCACATGACTTAAAAAACAGACCTTGCTTCGACCGCAAAAAATAAAAATAAAAAACAAAACATAGTGTTTGCTCAGCTGCCGATATTTGTTTGGCTGCGTTTCCCCTCCTGATTTATTTTGGATTCTCGCACGAATACAGTTCATAATGCTATATTTTTCGTGTAATGAAATATAATGAATGTATAAAAGTACATATTTAAATATATAATTATATATTATTATATTTCAAATTAATAATAATCTCATAAATTTATTAAAATTTTTAAAATTTAAAATTTAAAATTTTATTATATGAAGATTTGTCCCTTTGGAAAAGGAAAAATTCTACAAAAATAGACTCTTCCCTCCATTGTTTGAACATATTCTATTATCTGTGACCTGGAATTACGTTCCATCTAATATTCAAGGTTCTTTTATACATGGAGAAAAGACTATATAAAAGAAAGTGGTCCAGTTACAATTAACATTATCATAAATGTCAAAAATGACTAGCAGAATTAATATTTAAGAGTTTTGTCTCATTTAGATTTCCTTTATTACTTTCTTCGTTCATTTATAATTGTCGACTAAAATCTGTACAAAGATTAAAGATATTATTATCAATAAATTTAGACTTAATTTAATTAAATTATCCTTTTTCTCTCATTATTAATTATAGTTATTAGACTTGATTAAAAAATAAACGGATGGCTAGCCTCCGTCCATTATTAAGCCGAGATCTCTCAGCTTTAGAAGTTCAACCTTAGGGAATTGAGCTGGCGACTTAATAAAATAAAATACTTTGCACTAACCACTAGGAGAGATCTCTCACTTCTTTAAGTAGTCAAACAAATCCATCGATGTCCAAGTTTGCTTCGTCCTTCAATTTTTCAGCCAGTTTTATAATAATACATATATTTCCGTAATATTAGTGAGTCTTAGCCTTTTTTAAATTCTCAATCTCAGAAAAAGAGAAGTAAAAGAAAGACTGCTCCAAGAAAGAATCTTGCATCATGTTGATATATGATTGCGTGGAAGTGGACTAAAATAGAGATTGGACCACAATCATAGTTAAAAATTTATATTATTTTTAAGTGTCGACCTGACTAGATGGTGTGGCTTGTTACAAAGAAAACACCACAAATTAACGGATAAGGCACCAAAAAGTGAAAAGTAAGTGCCTGTCTGCACCTTGAAAGCATCCGAATTCTAACGGAGTTTTTGTTATTTATTTGCGTGTCTCTTGGATGATGTTATGAGGGAAACATGAACTAATGAATTAAAAACTTCAGATGTTGATGCATGTCTATATTTTAATCATAAGTTTTTAATCCATCTAAGTAGAAGTTTCATCTCATCATTTCGCCCCTATTTTATTTTTTAAAATTCCTATGCAAAACATGGTGCTTATATAATTTCAAAATTTGCTATACCATGAATATCTCCCCTTCCAAAAAATGGAGAAAAAAAGGGCTGAAACATACATAGTAATACTTAATAATCACGTCATCTCCCTTTCTTCTTATTTCTTTTTTATTGAAAAAAGAGCATTGTATTTATATTCATTTTAAGAATTGATTATAGACATAATGAGAAGGAGAAGGCTCTAGTACCTTGTAGTTTGCAAGTTGTATTATACATTGAGCTCATGATAGTACTTCTTCTTAGAGATCTATTGGTGCACATCACCTTCTCTATCAACCTCCACCGACAACACCAACCCAACCACCTCCCCTTCACTCCTTCCTCTTCCTCCACATCCACAATTAACCACCACCGCTCCTATTGGTGCACATCCGTGTCTTCGTCACCACCGACCGCACCATCTTCCTCTACGCCGACCTTGTCACCATCGTCTCCTACGTTGTTACCAGCCTCTAAATCGTCCTCTCCACCTTCTGCTACATTGAGTTTGCTGTTGACATGCCTGTTGCCGGCGGCGCCTTCAGCTACCTTCGTGTCACCTTTGGTTCGTCCTCATCTAATGTCACTGCTGCAAGTTTGTGGGTGCACCTCGTTCGCTAATGTGCCAGTGTCGTTGTCAAGTCACCCATGGTTGTCGCACACGACTGCCACGATTGTGTAGGGTGCACCGACAAGGCGAGGTGAGGACCATGTGGTTGTAGGGGATGGAGGTGAGTGGCAATGGCAGTGGAAGGTGGTGGAGGACAGACGAGGGTACGAGAGAGGGAGGGCTCGACGCGAAGGATGGGTTGTTGTTGTTGGTGGTGGCGGCGGCGGCGGCGGTGGTGATGAGGGAAAGAACAAAGTGAGGCAGAGGCATAGGGGGCTAGGCAGAGGCGCGGAGAGGCGAGCAATGGGGGGGGGGAGAATAGAGTGAGCGACTTCCACTGTGCATCACTAATGCTTAGTGTAAGGATACTCCGAATAAATCCTCACCACCAGATCATCCAATGTGCCATACAACTTGTAAAGTAGAATGTACCAGAGCCTTCTCCCAATGAGAAAAGGTAGTTAGTATATCACTTTTTACTTTTTCAACACTTATTACCTTGTATCTTATTCTTTTATTGTGTGTTTAGTCCCCAAAATAAATAAAAATAACACTTTTCTTAAAAAATAATGGTGTCATGTAATAAATTTTGACTGAGTTTTTTATGAAAATTTTTTTTTATGACAAGTGAAAATTGTACAATTTTGTGATTTGTTAATATTTTAGTACTACAACATGGAATATGTGATGTGTGTTATATAATAGCTTCGAGGTAGCCCATTCTTTTGGTGTTTTTTTTGGGGGAAGGGGGGTGCACATCCCTTCTTTTATTTTTTTCAACTTTTTGCTTTTTAGGATGTGTTTGTAAATTTTATTGTGAAGGAGAAAGAAGGGATTACTCTTGAAATCCATTCCCTTTTCTCTTTCCCTCTAAAATCAAAACTCACAAACACATCTTTAAGATATTCTTACTTTCATGTATTCTTGCGATTAAGAAACTTTGTTAATAATTATTTTCTTTAAAGTTTTAACATGATCCTTTCTAAGGGAGTGTAACTCACTTACCACTACACTTACTGCTTATCGGTTCCCTTCTTTTAGTTTTGATGTTGACAACTAAATTTCAAAAACTTGAAAGAAAAATACCAAATTCTCACTCATTTAATTAGCTAATGAATTGTTAAAATTTAATTGTGAGCTATAATTTGGTTAATATCCTCTTTATTCATTAATCAGTATGAGTTAATCAAGAACAAATAGAGTGGAAGACAAACAACTATGATGCCCAATCAAGCATGATGAATATGCTCTTAACTATGATGCTCGATGGATTGACTTTATGGAAGGTAAAATGAAGTGTATGGTAGTGAATCTTCTGGTCATTTACTTTGGGATAGGTGCTAACCCAAGGAAGGTAGCAACATGGAGACCTATTATTGCTAAAATAGAGAAGAAATTGAATGGTTGGAAGTCCATGACAAATAGTCTTCCTCTTTACTTCCTAGGTTTATTTAAAATGCCCAGTTAAGTAGCTAGAAAAATTATATCTTTGCATACTAGATTCTTTTGAAGCAAGAAGAATGGTGAGAAGGGAATTCTGTTAGTAACATGGAGTTAGCTGCAATTTTGAAGGGAGTTAGGAGGATTGGGGATTGGGGATTGGGACTTGGTTGTGAAAAATACTGCAATGTTGTTCAAATGGTGGTTGCTTTTTTCAAAAGAGATCAGTCCTCTATGGAAGAAAGTGGTTTGCTCTTGCAATAGGTTGAGATTGTATAGGCTGATATGGGAGCTATACAATAATGTGGCTAGTTGACCTTGGGCAAATATATATAGCATTTGGAAGCTGAATAAAGAGGTTGAAAGCTAGTGTTGTTTGGAATATGGATGATGGTAGGCAATGGAGAACACACCTTCTTGTGAGAAGATTTATGGATTGGTGATAGAAGATTGAAAGACAATATCCTAAACTGTATGCAATATCCTTGTAAAAGAGCTGTATCATTGCTTCTTATGGGTTCCAGGATATCCTAGAACTGGAATTTCTTATGGAGGCATCCACTCTTTGTGTGGAAGTTTGCTTCCTTTTTTTTTATTTGCATGTATTGTTATCTCAAGTTACTCTCAATGTGGATTCATCAAACCAAATGTCATGGAGGTTCTATAGCTCTAGAATGTTTTCAGTTAAGTCCTTCTACTTAACTGTTGATTCTCAGCTTGAGGAGCAATATGATTCATATAATTTTGTGGTTCCACCAAAAGTCAAACTATTTATGTGGTTTGTATTGCTGGGAAGAATTAACATGAAGGATAGACTTAGGACTGAATGTTATGCAAGAAAATGATCCCAGGTGTGTGTTATGTAATTCCCATGAAGAAAACATTAGTCACTTGTTTTGTACATGCAGATTTTCACGGCTAATTTGGTGTAAATGTTTAAGTTTATAGGGGATATCTTGGGTTATGCCTGATGATCCATAAGTGGTATTTGATAGTTGGTTGGAGATAAGGGTTGCTGGATCTAAAAAGAAATCCAGTGTAATCCTATTTTTTTTGTAGCGTGGTCCCTTTGGAATTATAGGAATAAAATTGTGTTTGAAAAGACAATAGTAAATTGGAGCTTATGGAATTAGAGGAATAAAATTGTGTTTTTGAAAAGGCAATAGCAAAATGGAGCTTATTTATGGAATGAATGTTACAGAGATGGTGGTTTTGGGATGAAGGTGGAAAGAAGTCCTCTATCAAGCCTTAGCAGGGTAGCAATTTTCAAAAAGCTATTAGTAATTTTAAAAAAATAGAACATGCAAAACTCATCCAGATTAGTTGCACTCCACTATAAGTACACGTTCCTCCTTATCCTTGAAACACACAGAAAGACAATTAAATAAGAAAGTGTCAGATGAAAGTGAATCTCAAAGATTGTTTAAAGAAGAAGAAGAAGAAAAAGAAGAAGAAGAGGGAAGTTGCCACTAGGTCAAGCTGGTTCCAAGTTATTTTTCAATGCAATTTTACAGCCTTCAAAAGCGATATAGAATCCTTTTCAGGAAGGAAAAGAATAAATTAATTGGTACTAGTCAATGATATTGGCTGATTCTTTAAAAATCTCCATAGTCATGTAAATACCCCTAAAATTCCATACTATAGTATATATTTAACAATAATATCATATAAAAAATAATTTCCCACAATAAAAAGATGTCTACATTTGATGACAATGTTGTTACAGGATACATTTTTCCATTTTATAATCTCAGTCATCTAAGATTTTTATATGAAAATTAAAAAATATTTAATGTCATTAATTTTTTGGAAAAGATTAACTATATTTAACTAAATCATGTTCTTACTTTATTGATATATATTTCATTTCACTTAGTGAAATATGAAAATAAAAAATAAAAATAGTTAAGGCATTTTAAACTTTTAAGATAATAAATAAATAAAATAAAATTTATTGATTAAGATGTTAGAAAATATAAAAATGAGGCAATATATAATTAACACTGTCATATATTTTTATTGTTATTATTATAAATAATTTTATATTATTACCTAGTTATATGTTATTAAAGATAAAATTGTTGAAATGATAATTATAAGAACTAGATATTTTTATTAATTTTATAATATATAATTAAGTAATTGTGTAAATTTTTTTTTCTTGACGTCCTTCTTTCTGTCCTTTTACCTCGTTGTCAGGGACATTTTATATGAAAATTGAAACCTTTTAATATCAACTAGTATTATTATTATTTTGATATATAAGGATAACAAAGGTTACAACGAGGACTAACTTGACTCCATGTACACAAGGAATCTATTCCTTTCATCAACATCCGCGAACGTCCGGACAAGTATAAATATCATCCTAATACGATCATTATAATTATTTTAATGGTTATTGTTGCTTTTACAATTAAATTCTTTTTTTGATCTGGGTTGCTGTTACAATTATTAATTACAACCAAATCAATTTCATATATTTTCCACCACTATTATATTAGTTGGTCTTACTGACTATTTGTATGTGACACAATTGAAACTTTATACCAGCTATTTGTCACATTCCCAAATTTTCAATTATCAATGTGTGCTGTTATTCAAATTGGTATTAATATGGCCTATTATTTAAAGATGTTTTCTTGAGTCAGTTAGTAAATTTTTGTCCCAAGCACAATAGTCTGAAATTAAATAACGCCTTTATGTCTCTTGTGTAATGTAGACTTACCCGAAAAATAATAATAGAAGTATCCTCTCAATAATATTCTCACATCATGCTTAGTTTTACTTACATTTTATAATTTTTTATAAATTGTATCAGTATTTTCATGTTATGATATATAGTCATGGAAAATATTTTACCGGGTAAGATTATTTTACATTGACATGACTAGTTTTTAAAAAACAAATCCTTTGACTTCTTGTTACAAGTTATAAATTCTTGAAAGTCTTATAGTTTCTGCTATTTGTAAAATGTTTGGACTAGCTTTCTTTATAAAACATAATTATTTTTTAAAGGCTTTCTAAGAAATTTTTAATGAGAAGTTGTTTTGAATAATAAAAAAAAAATATTAACTCAGGCACCGGCATGGTTTCTCTTCCTCTCCTCAAAATTGATGTAGGTAGAAGAAAGGGGGCACTAGCATGAATGTGAAAATGCAGTGGGCCCCAAATGCTTGGCTAAGATCATATCCTCAATAATTGAACACGTAAAAAGGGGTGGGCCATCTTCTTGTTTTCCCATTTGAAATCAATTTTTTATTAATAAAAAGTTCACATTTTTGTTGGTGCCTTTCATGCTCATATCAACCTGGCTTATACCTTTCTCCAGCTTCGCCTTCACATGATCCCACACCCAAGTGGCCCCCAAATAAATGCTCGAGAACCTTGATGACCATTGACATATGAGTAAATTATACTAACTCAATTTGTATGACACCCGACATTCTTTGATTTATAAAAATATTTATTATTTTTCTTATATTTACATAATATTATATCTTCTACTCTTTTATTTTGTAAAATGACAGTAAACACTTTGATAAAGAGTATTAATATAGATATGGTAAATAAAAAATATTATTTTTAATATTATGTAATAAAAATAATATTATAAGTATATATTTATTCTCATACTTCATATCAATATACCATTTATTTGTGCATACTTCTATCAATTCTCTTTATTATTAAATAGAATATAATCTCTAATCAAATTAGATCTCACACCCCATCTAATAATATATAGATGGTATATCATAATAATCATGAGTTCACGAGCAATCTTCAATGTTTTTAATATTTTCTCATACAAAATTCAATTTCAAATTTATTTCTAAAAACAATAAAAAAAGGTAGAAAAAAGCAAATCAAATGGTTTTTGAAATTTGCATACTTTGCTGCACCAGCTGGTAAGCTCTGCTCTGCTCTGCACCAAACCAAGCAACAATAAACACAAGCGTACAAACAAACAACTTTATTCTTAGCACTTCTCCTCCCCCAATCACTTTCCTAGTTGTTCTCGCTCACTATCTCTGTATGCCTTTTCTCTTTCTTCTTTCTCCCATGTTCTTGTTTGTCCAAGACACGAAGCTTCCTCTGCTCTGCTTCTATCTTTCCTGAGTTGTTGAGCTTTGGAGGTCAAATTCATCCAACTTTCCAGAGGAGCAAAGTGAATTTGATTTCTGGGTCTGGTCGTTTTTCTGAGGTACCTTTTCACTACCATTCTCTGTGTGTATGTGTGTCGGTGTTTCTTGGGGCTGGTGAATGGTGTTGAATGCTACAGTGGGATTTGTTTATTTATTTGGAAAACGTAGAAAAAAGATATATCTTTATGTTGAGGGTGAATGGCATTTCCTTTATTCTAATGCCTTGCATCCAAACATTGGACCCTGTTATTGTTGAATGAAGAAGGCTTTTTTTTTTTTTTTGGGTTTTCTTTTTATTTTCCTTGGTGAGAGATGGTCTTAGCTCTATCTAATAAAACTGGAGTTTGCATTTCTCTGATGAGTGTGTGTTCTCCTTGAGTGTGGTCCTTCGTTGATTTGATTCTGGTAGGATACTGTAGATTCAGATATCAAAATTATATATTCAGCTTCTTCCTGCTTGTTCTAGATTAGCTATATTTGATTCTTCTATTGATGACTTTCTAGTAATGAAAATCAAAGTACTACTAGCATCTTTTTTTGGGTAATTGCATACGGACAAAGTTGGGTTCTATTTATCAATTTTCTAGTGCTTCCTATTGATTAAGCCAAATGGTATTTGACATCTGTTTTGAATAGTTTCTTACATTTTTAATTCCATATACTGCAATTTGCTTGTTTTTATCGATCGATAAGAGGATTCTGGTTTATGACAGATACATCAGTAGACGGTGATTCAACAACAATGCTGTTGAATATAATCTATTTGAGAAGCCTATAACTTAAATTGTTTCTATCTTGTAGAAAACTAATGGGATAGTGCCAAATGCTATACATATGCTAATCATATGGTCTATAATTTATGGTAGCCCAATAATCTAGGTTAGTATTCGATTGAACCTAAAGATAGCCAAAAAAAAAAAAAAAACCAAAAAAAACCTTTAAGGAGCTCAATTTTCTTACTGTGTATCAACTTTCAGTTCAGTCAAAACACAATCTCAGTTGTCATCGATTAATCAAATAGAAATGCTTAATCATATAAAGTTGGTTTTGGGTTCTGTTGTTCTATTCTATTTGTTTCAAATACAAATTGCCTTGAGGTTATCTCCTTTCACTAATTCTATTCCATGTTCACTGTTATGCATATAGAGCTTGGCAAATGCTAAAATGTTAGTTAATGTCTTGATAGTTTGTCCATGTATCTGAAAATGCCAGGTTCGAGTTTCAATTTGATTTGATTTTGGTGTTTTGTAGAAACCAATTACATGTTACTAAAAACTCTAATGGAGGAAAAGCAGTTAGATTTTAATCAGCCACTTTTATCAGTAAGGCGATTCTCATCAACAGTGGCCTCTGAAAATGACAAGAAAAGGAAAACTGATAAGTCAGTAGCCAAACTACCTCCTCTTCCTGCTTACAAATCAGAGTTAAAATCAGGTCCAGTGAGTAATCCTGGAACTGTTCCTTTTGTGTGGGAGAAGACTCCTGGTAGACCGAAGGATGAGAGTAAATCACAAACGCGGGTTGTTGAACGGCCTTCCATTACTCCAAAGCTTCCACCTGGGAGGGTATTAAAAGTTGAACAGCAAGATTCTGATCAAGTTCCTAAAGGTACATCATTTACTCAGTCCAGAACAGGAAGCACTGTTTCCAACTCTCAGAGTGTTGCATCTTTGGATAATAAAGTGACAAAGCATGAAAGCATAAAAGAAATAATTCAGGAAAAGGCAAGTTCTGGTTCAGATGATGGGGACGAGGCATATCAAGATGCTCTTGATACACTTTCTAGAACTGAATCATTCTTCATGAGCTGTAGTGTGAGTGGTTTGAGTGGATGGGATGACCAAGAGGTCCAACCATCTGCGAGTTTCTCAACAGATCAACAGGCTCGTGATTTCATGATTGGCAGGTTCTTGCCTGCAGCAAAGGCAATGGTTTCTGAAACATCTCAAATTCAGTACACCTCTAAGAAGCCAGTTGTTACACAAGAACGGCCAAGACAGGTGAAGAAAGTAGTAAATGGAGAAAATCCCCGTACCCTTAATCAGAAATGGCAAAAGGTTTTGCCACATTATGCCCAAGATATTGGTGGGGAAGAAAGCGAAGATGAAAGTGATAATGATGGAGCTGAAAACTATGCACCCAAAGTTTGTGGGCTATTTCCTCGATTCTGCCTTTTGAATCCAATACCAGGATTAAGAATGGAGGATAGGGTTCTAAATACTCCAGTCCATGGAATGCAGGGTAAATCAATTGCATCTAGCAGAAGAACTGCAAAAGAGGTACTAATTGGTCCCTACCTACTTTTGTTTTGTTTTTGTTCTTTGGGCTCTATTATCAGTGTTCACCTTTTTTCTTCCGCAGCATGCTAGAACTGCTAATTATGGGAAAAAGTCAGTAGACTCCCGGTCTGGATTTACAAAAGAGAAAGATTTTCTGGGTATTCCTGAAAAATCTAATCATGGCATTGATCCGCATCGAAGAGGTTGCAGCGAATTATTATCTTCTGAGAGAACTCAACGTGAATCTATCTGTGAAAGCCCTGTTATTGAGAAAACTCTATATGTAGATTCTGTACAGAAGGTTAAATCTTCATGTTCTTCTGAGATGAGGGGTGCAACTAATCACAGAGAGGATGATCTTGAGGCTTTAGGAAAAGACTATGGAATTGATAAGAATCCTGCTATAGGTTCTTCACTTGAGGATAGCAAACACTTGGGTAT
Source organism: Pterocarpus macrocarpus (assembly GCA_031439585.1). NCBI lineage: Eukaryota > Viridiplantae > Streptophyta > Magnoliopsida > Fabales > Fabaceae > Pterocarpus > Pterocarpus macrocarpus. Next base: position 56,069,262 of record CM062522.1, read on the forward strand.
TGTGGATGAGAAGGCAACTTTAACACGCAAAAGTTCAGTGTCTCTGGATTCATCTCTCTTTGTTTGTTCTGATAATTCTAGTAATGATAGGCATATGGAAATGACAGATCATTCCAACAAGATATACTTAGAAAAGCAAGGGTTGACAAAACCTGGCTACCAAGAAAGTAACTTCGATCATGATTTGGTTGTGATTTCAAGTCCAAAAGTGCTTGAATGCAAGCAAACAGAATCAGAATCTCAAGTTTCTAGCAGTAAGAAAAGTTCTCATGGCCTAATTCTGAATCCTGTGTCACAGAGGAATTGGAAATTGACTGGTGATTCGGAAGTTGATTTAAAGAGCCAAAGAGCTACCAAATTGGGCGATCAAGATTGTGCTCGAGGCTCTAGTCAGGATTCTAGTACTTTGGCTAGCTTAAATGTGGCAGGTGATCAGAAGATTGACTTAGAAAGGAAATCGCTTACAAAGTTAGGACCTCGAGAGACATCAAATGCAAAATCTTTGAAGCTTCCTCTTGCCCTTCCTTTGCCAAAAGCTCCTTCAGAGTCTTGGCTAAAGCGCACTTTACCTGCCGTTTCCTCGAGGAATTTATCCTCACGGTCTAATGTTGCTGCGAACATTCGTGCACGGACTCAAACTCCCAAGACAGCATTAGTGGATCCTAAGTGGGAAATCATTGTTAAATCTTCTAATGTACATCATGGTCATCTGCGGCTGGCTGAGGTAATTAAGTAAATTCTGTGCATCATTTTGTGTAACTATTGGTGTGGTATTGTCATGCTTATATTCCTTCAATTCTTTTGCAGGAACCGCTAGCTACCATTCCAGAAGCTTGAGTTGTCTGGAGAAAAGGCCATTGATCATTTGATTTACTTGCTGAGATGTGCAATGTTTATGGTAATGCAAATTTTATTTTATTTTTCTGTATTCTCATCCTACAGGTTGGTCTCCCCTTTGCTTCTATACACATGAGGTGGTATACAGTTGAAAGTATAAATCACAGTTGCCTTTTTATCCTGTAAATGTAATAAGTTTCAATAAAAATCTGTCGTAGTAAATCACGTCATCTTTGAAGTGATCTGTTCCTGTAATATATCAGGCCAAAGGTTTTGCCCAAAATTTACTGTTTCTTTAGAAGATGCTGCAAAGAATCATCTTGTAATGCTGAGTATCATAGTTCTGCTCTTCAATTTTCTGCCCTTACGCTTTTTTAGAGTTTGGGGCTAAAGAGTTGCGGACGGTCTAGGATTTGGATAAAGTAAACTTCTAAAAAATGATTTTTTTTCTCTAAATTTTTTTTATTAGAGTTTTAATTTTTAGAAAAAATTATTTTGTACTTGGATAGATTATTTGATAAGTATTTTTAATTATTATAACTATTTATTTGGATATAAAAGAATAAAAATATTTTTTTATAGCCAAATTATAAAAAAGGGATATACAAAAAAAGAAAAGAGAACTAAAGTTTAATAAGAGATAAAAAAAAATACGTATTGTAATTTTGAATAAAAATAAATGATATTTTTGTAAGATAATTTTATTAAAAATTATTTCTACTTCTATTTTTTATAGAAGTTAAGAATTTCTAACTTTTAAAAAATGTGATCAATTAATTTTTTTAATTGAAATATTTTTTTTAAAAAAAGTTATAAAAATAAGTGTTTTTTTTTTAAAAAAAAATCAATCCAAACGAGGTCCTTAACCCTTATGCTCTTTAGAACTTGGGACTGATTGTGGAAGAAATTGAATTAGGTGAATTCGTGAACCCGCTTCCTCTTCCTCCCGTCTTCAATCTCCCACCCTTTCCTTCTCTTCTTGCGTCTCCTTCCCTCCGTTGGCTTCCGCTCTCGCCTCTATCTAGTAGATGCTCTCACATGGCACTAGGGATTGATAGAGTCTCTTGAGTAGACGCAATGCTGTGGTCCCTCACACATCTCCCTCCTTGTGGCATATCATCTGTCCGGCATTAATGACATTAATAATCTGCATGTTACCCTATAAATGCTATAGTAGAGGAATATACGTTCGCTCTGAAGTTAAAACACTACTCACACCACTCCTTTCCGGCCTTCCTCTGCCGAGAGTCACCCCGAGGCTCCCACTGGAAAGGTCTAGCGGCAAGTCTCGACCACCAGTACCCTGCCCTTAACGAGCTGAGACATGAACATTTACATTTGGATTAAATTATTCATAATCTTACTATTCGTGAAGTCAAATACTATAGACAGTGATCCACGGGATTCGTACGCAAAGCAGGCAAAGCTTTGATTGGTTCTGAAAGTTGTGTTTGCTTCGGCGGTGGCTAATCTAACATGAGCCTCATGCACAGCTTAAAAGTGCTTTATGTGAAGGTGGGCAGCTTCCTCAATTTTCTATGTTCACGGAATTTTGCTTCAACAATGTGGTCCAATTGGCACTGGTTCCCCCTCCATTGCTCATGTGCTTGCACTTTTCTCGTGACAAAAAAACAATGAAACCCATTATTGGCGAACAGCTTGGATTGTTTGCAAGGGATCAGAAGTTAAAATTTCGTATTAAAGCCATTGTCACAAAAAGAAAAGAATGTTACTTGAATATATTTCAGATGCAGTAACCAGCGCGGTCGTTTATACTGTTTTTTGCAAGAAAAATACTATTTTTATTATAAAAATACTAATTTTTTAGATACGAATATTTGTCTGTATTGGATTTCAAGAAGAAATGAAATCTTAAAATATAAAAAATTTTGTGCTTTTGAAAAACAAAAGCATAAAAGAATAGTTTTTATAAAATAATTTAATAAGATGAGATGAAGCGAAGAGAGAGAAAATCAGGAAGGTGCTTTTAGTGATTGTTTTTTTTTTTTTTTTTCTGAAGTTTTTTGAAAGAAGTGATTATTTTACTATTTTATAATCATGTTAGGTTAAAGTTTAATCAAATGCACCTTAAAGTGCTTTTTTTTCCCCTGCTAGTGATTCTTACAAAGTATTTCATAAATAATTTTTGAGTGCGGTTATTGAGACACTTATTTGTCTATTTAAATTTAGTATACAACAACAACAATAAGATTTATCTCATTAAATGGGGTCGGTTTCATAGATCAAACAACGCTAAAGTTCTCTATCATGAATCAAGTTTACATTTAAGCAATTAAAGTCTAATTTTTTCTAATAATTTCATCTATAATTTTTCTAAGTCTCCTTTTACCTCTTACTATTGGGCTATCTTCCATTTGAATTACTCTCCTTACTGGCGGCTTCTACAGGTCTTCTCCACACATGTCCAAACCACTTAAGACTAGATTCTACATCTTTTCCACAACAAGCGCTACCTCAACTTTCTCTCTAATGCATTCATTCCTAATTCAATCTGGTCTTGTGTGCCCACCCATCCAACATAGCATCCTAAGTTTTGCAATATTAAGTTTATTTTCTTGTTGGCTTTTTACCACTCAACATTTAGTCTCATAATATTATCAGTCATATGGTTGTGTGGTAGAATTTTCAATTTCTTTTATCACAAATGACACCTAAAACACTCCTCTATTTCATCCACTTAGCTTGAATCCTATAATATAATGGATTCGAGATACTTAAATCTTGTTACTTGTGATATAGTATCATCCCCAATACTAACCTCTGAGTTAGAATTTGTGCACCTCTTGCTAAACTTATATTTCATATACTCCATTTTACTTTTGCTTATACAAAAAACCATATATTTCCAAAGCTTGTCTTGACATCTCTAGATATGGTCCTGTAAATCTTAAATATGTTCACCAAGCACATCCAAAACTAGGGCAAAGAGATATGGACTTAGAGTTGACACTTGGAGTCTACTTAAATTTAGTATAGTTATTTAAAATTTTGACACGTTTTTGAGAATATCAATAATAAAATTCTCTCTTTTTTCTCTATTGCCCTATTCTCTTTGTGACTATTCCTACACCACGTTGTCAGCATGAAACTCTATCATCTAAGTGAGACTTTAACCATGTCAAACCTCTCCCATCTTGAATTTGTGGCTCTTGATATTTTTGGAAAAACTATTTGTCTTTGGTTCTAGATGCTAAACTTCATCTTGACTCCATGCGTTTTGGAGACACCATTAAATAAGAAAACCCTGCATCATCGAAGGATCGCACAAAAGCAACGATTTTCCTCAAGAAGGATTAAAATATGAATATCTTACTCTAAAAGATCTTGTAGATCTTTGGAAGAGCTTGAAGGATAGATATAATTGCCAAAAAATAGTAATTCTTCCAAAAGCCCATTATGATTGGATACATTTGTGGTTGTAGGATTTTAAATCTATAATTGAATACAACTCCACAATGTTTAGAATCACCTCCCAATTGATTTTATAAAGGGGAGAAATTACTGATAGAGATATTTTAGAGAAAATATTCTCGACATTTCATGTCTCAAATGTGCTCCTGAGCAGCAGCATTGAGAAAAAGGCATTATAAAATATTCTAAATTAATTTCATGTCTTCTTGTGAATAAAATAATGAGTTGCTCATGAAAAATCTTGAATTCTATTTGGCTTTGCTCCATTCTTTGAAGTGAATGCAACAAATTATAAACCCAAAAGTGGTAAAAGTTGTGGTTCCAATCAAAAACACAATCATAGAAGGAAGAAAGGTCATTCTTATGGTACTCCTCATTCTTCTTATAAGAATAAGTCCCATAAAAGTGGGAAGACAAAGAAGAGAGGAAGAATAGACGGAGTAAGGATTTGGACAATTCAGAGAATAAATGCTACCATTGTGGCATGAAAAGACATTGGTTATGTACCTGTCATACAGCAAGCCATTTGGTTGATCTTTACTAGGCATCATTAAAAGAAAATAAGAAGACAAAAACAAATCTTGTTTCTAAAGATACTTTAGACAATCATGGCATGGTTGATATGAAGCATTTGGATGTATTTGACTTTTGTGAAGATGAAGATGAGAATATTGGTCACTTAATTAATGATGAAAATGTTTACTAATTATATTAGTTTTCCCTTTTTTTTCTAGGGACTTTGAGACTATTTTCACTTTTTTTTAGTATACTATTTAGAGGAATCTTTTATCTTATTTAGGAACTTCTAAGTATTTTATCTTAGTGTTGAATAAAAATAATTATTTATGACATATTCCATAATTATTAATTATGAAATTCAATATGCCGTTTGCTATTTTGATTCAAGATATAGCAAAATAATAATATATTGCGAAATAATCTTATATAATATCAATACTCTCATGATGCTCTTGAGATACATGTATTAATAGGAATATTGATGATTTATCTCGTGATATGTAAACACTTTTATGACATTGATATATATATATAGTTAGTTAGTTTTATTTTTTGAAGAAAGTGATCAAGAAAAATAGTGCAGGTATCTGTCTTGTGGATAGTGCAACAACACACATCAACCTTAAAAGTAAGGCATATTTTAGTCATTTGGTAATGGGAAAAGCAAATGTTAATTCCATTATAGATAGTACAAAAGTGATAAAGGGCTCCGAAAGAGCTACTATTTTGTTTCTTGGAGAAACAAAATTTATTATAAATGATGCATCACTGTCTCCAATGTCTCAAAGAAACTTATTGAGTTTTAAAAATATTCATTAAAATGGATATCGCATTGAGATGGTAAGTGAGGAAAATAATGAGTACATCTATATTACAACTTGTGCCTTTACGTAGAAAGTTGTAGTAGAAAAATTACCTACACTTCCTTCTGATCTATATTACACTAATATTAGACAATTGAATTGTAACATCCTATTAGCTAACTATTATTCTTGCTATTTATTTTACTTTTGATAATAATTAACAGTAGAATATTATCAACTTTCTACCTTAATTTTTTTAGGGTAAATTTTTTTTTTTTTTTTTCCGGATCATGGTTACTAATTTTTACTTTCATTTTACCAAGTTGGTGTAGCGAAAATAATTCTACTATATAGTAGTCGATTCATCCACAGCTAAAACAATTATCACATATAGAAACATGCGTCATAACTACCAAAGAGTCATAATAGTTACATAAGTACCAATACAAGGTACATAACCAAAACATAAAAAGGAGACACCCTATACTACTAATCATCTATATAGCCCTCAAAACTGAATAATAAACTAAGTCAGGTGAAGATACCAAAAAGGGATGCAAAAAAGGGCATCCTAATTATAGTTGCGTTAGGTTATACTAGAGTCTAATCATTAGTAACAGTGATAGGAAGAACACGGTCCACAATATGCAATATAATCCTATTATTGATGACATTGGGCTCAAAAGCCACTTCCATGTCAATGTTGAGGATCATCCATGTCATCTGGAAATACTAAAGAAAAATAAGGTGAGAGAAATCTTTTAGTAGGGTGATGCTCCTAGGGGAATCTCGTAGCGCACCAAAAACGCTAATATGCCATATATCAACAGTGGGAATGCAATAATAGTATCCTAGAACATTTGGCTACAAAATGAGGCATAGATAAGTTACAAGCAGTGAATAAGATAAATTATCATTTCTAGCTATCTATCAGTGTCAAGTAAGATGGCAGTGCATAATAAGCATAAGTAATAGAGCAGCTACATAAGCATAATAATTGTAATAAATAATGGCAACAAATCCCTTTTTATTGCTTTCTAATTCCTTTTTGATGGCTGAAGTTTATAGAGTCTGCATCAAATATCCGGATATGCGAGAGCTCTCATTGCCAGGACATCTTCTAGTCAGATCAATGACTACCAAGTCTTTATTTGCTACACGGTGGGGTAAAAGGTATTATATTACGATCATCAAGTTCTTATCCGCTACAAGGCAGGGCAGCCCAAGGTGTCATTCAATCCCATTGCAAGACTTTTGTGATCACTAAGTCCTGATTCACCACTAGCCGAGGCCCAAGGTGTCACTTGTGAAATACATGGGTTGTCCATTACATAGTAGGGCCTACACATTTATTTGTTTATTTCATATAGCAGCCATATAGTTCACATTTAAGTAATTCATAGACATTCCAAATCATATAGTGCACCACTAGTCATATGACGTGCCAAGGAATTCCATATGCATGCATAAAGGTACACATAATTCATATTCTTCATATCATGCTCTAATTAAGACAATTTTTTGTAAGATTTCACAAATTCCTCATGGTGAGAATACTAATCACATACTCACACATTCTCATGAGTTCTCAAAGCATGGATATTCATCAAAACATAATTATTTAAATTAACCATGCTCACATAACTAGTTAGGCCAAGTAATCAAATCCTTTAGCAAATCACATATGTTATGCTAAAAAATACATACAACCATAACATGAAAAACATTTGCCTTAAGTTAAAATGCGTAAAAATGCTAACACAAATCAAACAAAAGATAAGAATAAGCAAAAATAATAATTTGAGTGAAAAGCCCATTGAAAACACTTTAAGCTTTAGAAAAATCTCTTCAAGTAAGAAATTAGCTAGTTTATATGAAATTTTTAATTGAATCTTAACCTTAACCTTCATGTTTAGAGTTTATTAATGTGATTTAAAGTGTATAAAGTGCAAAAGTCCATAGCCCATGTCCATAGTAAAGGTACTTCGAAGCAAAGGTAAGACCTTAATTGGTCTCAAATAAGTTCAAGTGAGTTTCAAAGACTCATTATAGTCCAAATATAGTCCATAAAATGTCCATAAGCATAGAAATATGTCCAATAGTCATCAACTCCATAATCGAAGGTCATAATCCATTTTATTAAGTTTTAAGTGTCTTTTAACGGATTATTAAGGATTTGTTTAATTTAACTTTTAAAGGAATTACTTTTGAAAGAATTAAGTTGAGAAAATTACTTTTAGAAGAGTTAAGGATAAAAAAATTGATTTGTGTTTGGAAATAATATTTCAAAAGTAAATTTAAAAGAATAAATTTTGTTTAGATAGGATAAAGTAAAATTATTTTTGGAGATATAATTGCCATAAAGAATATAATATAGTTTTAAAATAAAGAGGAAGAGAGTAATAGAGGGGTATTGAGGTAAAATTCTTTTTTCATTTTGATCACCTAAAATGAGAAGTATCTTGCTACATTCTGCCACCAAAAGTAATTCTAGGCAGTTGAAAAGTAAGTTTGCTAAACTGAAAATGTATCCAAATAGCTATTGTTACTATTGAACTTAATTTTTTATGGTTAAAAGTAATCTTGAGCTCTTGATAATGCAAAAAAGCCTTAATAGTTCCAAAAAAAAAACTATCACACAAACAAAGCTAATTCAATCATGCTCAAAATTTTGAAAACACATAGTCATGACAATTCAAATAAAATAATTTCATGCCTTAAAAAGTGTTCATGGCTGAAACATGTATAGGGCCTTTTTTTTCCGATAGATAGCAGAAAAGGCTCAGAACCCTAGTAGAGGGTGAGCACAAAATAGAGATGTCCAAGATAGAAAAAAGAGAAATTCGGAAAAGTACAAAGATTAGTCAATACTAACAGTAACTACTACTATGTAACCATCCACTCAAGAATGTAAACTATCCCCGAACCACCAATCTGCTGCAGAAAACTATCTCAGAGACAGCTTCAAAGCACACAAACCATTAACACCAACGCTAGTTTTGGAACCCACCGAGATATGTATACAAACCTGGACATATTATAGATTGTCAAACCATTCTGAATTCCAGAGCTGGCAATTATGAAGAATCTGCATCATGAAGGATCTCCAACAAACGACTTGTTATGGAATTTAACATTATTTCTCATCTCCCACACACTCCATATGATGGCGTAGTAACAAGAAAACCGATATTTCCTTTGATCTTTGCCACATTTTACCTCAGCCCATGATTCAAAATTACTCCTAGGGTCAGAATTCATAACCCAAGCTATCCCGCACCATTCACAATAACAAGACCATGCCTTCCAAACAAATTTACAAGTGAAGAATAAATGAAGAATATATGTATAGGGCCTAAATATGATCAATTTGTTTCAAAACTTCACAATCTTTCACATATATTACTTGCTGTTCAAAACAAGGCAGTTTTGAAAACATACTTGTATCACATAGCTCTAACTCCAAAAATAAGGAAATTTAACAATAAGCACATATTATAGTAACGTATATTCTATTACATCAAAATATCATCTTAATACATTTTAAACAACTCAAATACATGCTGGAAGTATAAGAATAAAATACGGCAAATTTAGAACTTCACTTGTATTTTATATTTTGGGTGCCAAAATCAACAAGAAATTAAAGAACAAGCATGTATCATCTAGACATAAGTCTTAAAACTTCACCAACTAAAAATTCATCATAAAAAAAAGTAACACTTTAAATACTTTAAACAAATGAAATAAAATTAAACGAGTTGCTGACCAAAACAGGGCAGCCCATAAATTTAGCTTTAAACACATAATTAGTGCATCAAAAACAAGTAAAACTAGCACACAAGCACACAGCATCAAGATGTAGGTTTTGTAACTTCAAAATAACATATTTACACACTTTAATCACATGAGAATCATGCTGGAAAGTTGAATCCAAAACAGGGTAGCATATAAGTTTTGAATGAAAATCACGAGTCATATGACATAAATTGAAACTATTCAAGAATCAAGTTTCCATAGAGTAAGATTAACACGTTAAGACTTTCAGTTCTTCATCTTTAAGAGTCAAAACACATTAAATTTCAAAGAAAAGACCCTCAGCCATAGTGATGGCTATGAGGTCCATGGCACCAAAATGAGAGTTTTCAAGCTTTCAATTAACCAAAACTCATGGTAACACATTCTTATACACAAAAAGCCATCAAAAGAATGTAGAAGCATCATCAAAATATATAAAACAAGGATCTCACCCTTAGCCCTAGCCAAGGTCATGATCCTCCTGGGGTTAAAGGTGAAGGTTTCCAAACTGAAAAGAGTAATGAATCCATGTAAACTCAAAAATACACACAAATAGCAATCAAACAAACATGGTTATCAACATCAACTTCCAAAACAACCCAAGTTGTTCTAATCATACCTTATTATGGCCATGACATACATAAGGAAGAGTGTCACAACATGTCTAGAGGTCGCTGTGACAAGAGGCAGCAGCAAATATTGAAAAATTATTTAATAGAGTTACCAATAATTTTTATTTATGAAAAAAAATTAGAAAAACCTTTTAATTTGGAAAAATGGTCTTTTTAAAGAGATTGTGTACGAGAATCCAATTATGTATAGGGAAAGGTGGAGATTTAATCCCACTGCATCCCTAACATCCGTTTTGCAATGATTACCCTAGATTTTGTTATGGAAATTAACTAATAACTATAATAATATTTATTTTTTCCTTACAAAAATAACAATTAGTTACAAAAAAAAAAAGAAAGCAAGATTTAAGAAAATTTAATTTTTGGCTTTTACTCATGAAAATATTTTTAGAATAAGTAAAAATAATAAATCTACTCATGCATATGATTCAAGATTCTGTGAACTATATATAATAAATCCTTACAAATTTATACAACTTTTGAGGATAGCTAAACTATGCATCAATATCATAGATTGTTGCATGGATTAAAAATATTTAATTTTTTTTTGTTATTTTTATAATTAAAAAAATTACTATATTATGAGCACAAATTACAAATAGATAAGACAACGCAAAATGGTTATTGACTCAAACGAACAACCAATTAATTTGAATAATTAAAAGAAAAGAAGAAAATTATGAAATATTTTAAAGAGATGAGGAACTAAGCTTAGATGCTTGAGCGGAAGATCATAGACAAGTCAAACATTATTTTGCTATTATTTTAGCTTAGATGCTTGAGCGGAAGATCATAGACAAGTCAAACACTATTTTGGTATTATTTTATCTTTATCTTTATTTTATCAATTTAATTACTTGACCATTAAATGCAATTTTCGTTTTTTATACAAGAATTTGATTTACAAAACAAAACAAACCCAACAATGGCCTTGCAAAGAGGTTCTAATACGTAAAAAATTTCAAAAGGAAAGCAAAAAAACTTAACCAAAACAAGAATCACCTGTTACGAAGGAATGATCCAAAGATATAACCATTTGATTAGCGAAAAAGAAAAATGATAGCAAAATAAAAAGAAAAAAAGAAGCTTCAAGAGGAACATGTGACGGCGTGAAAGCGAAGCTTCACCCTGGTAAAGCACCAACTTCAAAGGCTCCAAAACAAATAATTGGATATAAGAAATTATGCTTAATTTTCTCAGTGGACTGCATGTATCTGCTAATGTTCTAATTATTTGTTGATTTTGCTGATTGTTTGTTGATGGTTGTTGGTGGGAGGCTGTGATGGTGAAGGACTTGCGAGTTGAGGATGTAATGACCGTGATGGGGTGATTTGGGTGTAGTGTGTGAGAGGCAGCTATGGTGGCTAAGGTTGATGGTGTTTTCTGATTATTGTTTGCTATGGTTCTTGGTGGTTTGCTTATGACTATTTATACTAATTTTCACTTAAAATTCAATTAATTACAAAATAAATTGATTTGATTTTGATTGATAAAAATTTAATTTGATTAACTTTGATTTTTGTTTGATTGAAATTGATTGGAAAATTTGATATGATTTAAAGGATATTGATTTAAAGAATTAAACCTCAATAATTAATTCGGCTTTCGTACGTGCTTTACTCTTTGACAAACACTACATAGGAATAATGTCCTTATTGATGGCCATATTAGACGTGAAGTCATCTTTGAAAGTCATCCCATAATTATTGACATTCCCAAGCAATGAGGGCCAAGTAACATCATGAGTGGATTCACTTTCCACTGCCGGCCATGCAATGCCACCAGTCACCATCTCATTCCAGTCGATAGCTGAAGGGAACGCAACCATAACTACTTGATTTGCTTGGATGCATATTGGAGAAAAATTCCTACAAAATAGAAAAAGAGCACAAGTGATCTTCTATTTTAACCTCCCTGCTAGAGGTTGCCGCCTCATCAACCTTGCATTGGCTCCCCTCACCTGCACCATCATGCCCTACAGTGTCACAAGAGATACTTGGCTTAGATGGTTGTCTTAAGCCCATCACAAGGGGGAAGGAAGGAGACAAACCAAAATCTGAGCAGAGAAACGAACCACATGTGCAATAACTTTTTAAATGACAACAAACTCAAACTAGCTTTTAATAAACTGAGGTCAATTGAATACAAAAGAATCAAGTAGAAAATTCATAAGGTTAGAAGATATGTCTACAATTGTGTTTAATAAATTTTATCATAGATGACGTGAAGTTTTGGGTAATAGAAATAAAATAAAATAAATAAAACTTGTTATGTAAATGGTTTTACCTTGTTGGCAAAGAAAATGCGATTAGTTTTGTAAATTTTTACGTTTTAAACGCATGAGTTGCAAGCGAAGTAGATAGTTCCTTGGTTTGGAACGTCTTCAAGTGTCAAATTCATTAGCGATACTAACTACAATCCATGTACCCAATACTTCGATACTGAACCAGAATGTTCCCAGTCTTCCATATTGTGATCTTCTCATATGCCTCAATCGGCAGAGCAAAGTGCTTATTCGGAGGGTTATAGTCCCCTCCCCCTTTGCTCGTAAACCTGTAGTTCAGCGCGCAGAAGTTCGTGGCCATCACGATAATCGACGTCCCCAGTACGCACCACCAGAGATCTTCCATGCATGGGAGCTTGAAGCACGTGCCATAGATTTGGCCTTGCTCAAACAATGCCTCGCTCAAACCCACTGTGGCTATGCCATACTCGGCCTTGATGAGGTCGCCATAGCTGTATGCGCCAACCACCTGCGGCAGCATAGTAGGTGGGATGTGTGGATTGCCACTTCGAGAGGGAAGAGGAAGAGAATGATATTCTAAGTCTTGCAAGAATAGAGGCAAGAGGGGCTGGAAAGATCAGACTGTGAAAATAAAGCCTAGTTGAGATGCATATTTTTGTTTGATATTAGAGTATATTGTTTATGTAGGCTCTATTTTATTGTGTTATGCTCTTTTTAAGAGAATTTTGGGTACTTGTAGGAGCTTTCTTATCATTAAGATACTATGATGTAATGTCCACTCCATGCTTGATAAATGTCGAGCTCTTATTCAATTATAAAAATAAAGTGGGTATTTAGAAGAAAGTATGATATAGATAGTTCACTACAAACTTTTAAGGCAAGGTTGGTAACTAAAGGGTTTAGACAAAAGGTAGGTCTAGACTATTTTGATACCTACACACTTGTGGCAAGAATGACTTCTATTAGGACTCTTATAGTGTTAGCATCCATTTATAAGCTTCACATATATTAAATGAATGTTAAAATGACTTTTCTCAATAGAGATCTTAATGAAGAAGTTTATATGGAACAATCGGAAGGCTATGTGCTACCCAAAAATGAAAGGAAAGTTTGTAAACTAGTTAAATCTTTATATGGCTTAAGACAGGTGCCTAAACAATGGCATGAGAAATTTGATTCTATGATGTTATCAAATGGCTTCTTACATAAAAGTGTAGATAGATGTATATACTCTAAATTTACTAAAGACTATGGAATAATAATTTGTTTGTATGTAGATGATATGTTTATTATTGGGACCAATTTAGAAGGGATTCGTCAAATACAGGAGTATCTAAGTTCTAAATTCAAGATGAAGGATTTGAATGAAGTAGATACGATATTGGACATAAAGGTGCACAAACATGAAATTGGCTTTATTTTGAGTCATTCTCATTATATTAAAAAAATATTGGAAAAGTTTGAGCATATTAAAATTAAGAAGTCCAATACACTTTATGATCCTAATTTCAAATTAGAACAAAATATAGAGAGACCTGTAGCACAATTAGAATATGCACATGTTATAGGAAGTTAAATGTATACAATGCATTGTACTAGGCCTAATATAGCATTTGCTATGTGCAAACTATCAAGGTTTATAGGAAAACCTAGTAATCAATATTGGAAAGCTATAGCAAGAGTTCTTGGTTATCTTAAGACAACCATAATGGGATTACATCATAGTGACTATCCCCCTTGTACTAGAAGGTTATTCTGATGCTAGTTGGATTACAAATCTAAGTGATAATAAATTCACTTCAAAGTGATTATAAATCCATTTCAGGATGGATTTTCACAATAGGTGGCAGAACAATAAGTTGAACCTCAAAGAAACAAACATATATCTCACATTCTACTATGGAGGCTAAGTTTGTAGCTTTATCAGCCACAAGTAAAGAAGCGGAATGACTTAGGAATTTATTATATGATATAATGTCGTGGCCACAGCCAATGACTACCATTTTGATTTTCTGTGATAGTGAATCAACCATGCCTCAAGCATATAACAAAGTTTATAATGGAAAGTCTAGATACATAAGCTTAAGACATGAGTTCGTGAGACAATTAATAGGAGATGATATAATTAGCATCACATAAATAAAATCTAAAGGTTTGTCATGGGATAAATTCAAAGACACTACTTCTAAAGTAGGATTAAAACCTATAATTGTTAAATGATAGAAACCTGACCTTATTATAGTAGAATACTAGTTTCAAGGTTTAATGGGTAATAACAAGTTATTTGACAACTGGGGCACTAAGATATAGGATTTAGTGCTATATATATATAATTAGGAAGGTGAGTTAAAACTCTTAATGGATTGATAATATTATTTATGAAAAGGATTCCACTAAGTGAATATAGGAATGGTGCTGCTCTGATTGCGAATTTTAGAGGTTTTATTCTTGTTAATATTCATGGAAGCAGAAATAGCACATGGCCATAAAAGTGCTTAAAATTTATAATTCTCTTGAACTAGTTAGCAGACACAATTTATGTGTGTGACTTTTGGTACAAATACAAAGAGTATAGGTTTAATCAACTAAACACCTACTGCTTTGTTAGAACCTTAAAAGTTTACACTAAAATAATGTTTAATCCTAGTAATGCATTCTTTTATGCATAAATTGGTATGATTTTTAAACTTGTAATATAGTGGGGGAATGAATTGTATTTTACAATTTAAATAGATAACCCATGGAACTTAACCACTGGCTTTATTGAGGCGTTTACCATCCAAGGGATGCATGGTTTCCATATCATTGTAGTGGTTGCAAACCATTATGATAGCAAAGTCATGTTGCACATGGCTTCAGAGAGACATGTTTTCCTAAACTAATGCAACGTTGCCAGTATTTGAAATTGCAAGTCATACATTGCATCAATCAAGGAATGTGATTTTTCATATAAACCAATGCGTCCTTTTAGTACATAAGAAACCAATTTGTCTATTCATTGCATACATTCACGTAAAGACATGATTTCCATGAATGTCATTTTTTCCCTTATAAATAATCCCCTTCACCAGAAAGTTAACTCACTTTTACTTTGTGTATTGTGTGAGTTTGAGAGTTTTGAAAATCTTACAAGTGTTATCTCATTTTTCAAGTTCAAAGAGAGTGAGAAAATTTCTTATTATTGCTAAACAAGAAACTAATAGAGGTTTCATAGTATTATGGAGTAGTATCTTCATCAATCCAATAGCAACTATGTGTAGGGGGTGAATATCTCTTTAAAAATAACAAAGTGATTCGTGCCTTGAAATCACAACAATATTTAATTTCTTGATCATTTTTAACACTATTTTTCCTATCACATATGTCCAAATTGTCCCACCTTATCTCACCAAAATGAGACCTCAAAGAAAATTGAGACTATATGTTGAATATGGTTCTCCGTCTATAGTATAATATCTTGAAATACAAACGGGAGATGTATCTAAAGCTCGATTTGTAGATTGTCATTTTGATAAAACAATGTTTCTAACATTAAGGGGAGAAAATAAATAGTTGAAAAAGAAACTAAATTGGAATGCATCATCCTTAATCCATTTGGGCTGTCAAATAAGGCAATATGAACTAGAAGTTCAAAAGTATATATTTGCAAAGAATAGAAAATGAATTACTAGATGCATTTTTTGGAAAAAAAAAGGATAAGTAAATCTTATAAACCACTTGAAAGTGCTCCAATTCGAATTGATGTCCCTGTTAGAAAATTTGTCAATGAAGTAATCACATGCTAAAAATATGGTGGACCAGTTAGTTCCAAAGATAAAAATCTTCACAAAAGAAGGGAAAATGATTTTATTGATGCACATGATTCTTAAAGGGATACTCTTCCTGTAGTCAAACTTCTAACATAATTGAAATGACAAAAGGCATTCAAGTACCTGAAAATAATCAAGATATTGAAAATGACGAGATCTCAATAAACTATGTCTCTATAGGAAAAAGATGGAACCAAAGAGAAATTGTCTATTATATTTTTATTTTTGTTTTTAATTCACTAAAAGCTTCTTTTATAACTTTTAACTTATATAATCAAATTCTTGTGTCACAATGTACCAAAAGGGTATCGTGAAATGAGGCAACAAAATTTATTAAAATTTTTGAAGTTGCCACCAATATTTTATTTAAGGAAAAAATTATTGAAAAAATCTTTTAATTTGGCAAAATTGATCCTTTTTTTTCAAAAAAAAAAAAAAATGAGATTAGGTTGAAGAGTCTAATTATACACAGGAAATTGTGGAAACTTAATTTCAATGCACCTCCGTTATATCTGTTTGTGATGGTTACGTAACTAGAGTTTGTTATACAAGTTAAATAATTTTGACAATTTCTATTTTTCCCCTTAAAAAATTAAAACAATTATTTATAAAAAATAAAATAACATAAAGAAAATAAAGAAAACAAAATTTAAGAAAAATTAATTTTGATCTAACTTGCATTCCTACGTATACTCTGGTATAATAAGGAATTTAAAGTCATATAGTTCTTCTAAAAAATAATCGTATGTTGGAGGATTTTATTCATAAAAATTTGTGATAAAATTTTAAAAGAAATTAAGATAAAATCTACTCTTACATAAAGTTCAAATTAATACTAGATTACTCAATAAACTTTTACAATTCAAATAATGGTGAAGGTAGCATTCACTACTTAGTCACCACTATTGATTGTCGCATGGATTAAGAATATCAAAAAAACATCATAAAAGACCCAAATATGTCTTTTTTTTGAATTTTTTTTCTTTTAAACCCATAATTTAGCAATACCAAACCCATAAAAGAAGTCGGTTAACCCACTAAGACCATAAAAAAAAAAAACAAAAAAAAGTTTCAAGGAGAAGCAAACAACATGACCCAAAAAAGAAAAGAAAAGAAAAGAAAAGAAAAAAGCAAACAACGAGGCCTAACAATCCATCTAATAGGGAGAAATACTTATATGGGCTGGGAGCACCACGTGGCCGAGAGCACAGCCACGTGGTGCTCCCTGATCATGCAAGTATTTCTCTCTAATAGGAGGTGGTTTAAGTTTCAAAAATAGGGGTTGCTATGGGGAGCACAACAAGAGGAAAAGATGTGGTTTCTTTGGCGGTGATATCTCTGTGGTGGGACTCCGACCATGATTCGTGGTGGCGGTGCTCCGGCAGTGGGCTCACAGTGGCAATGCTGTCATCTGATGTAGTTATGGATGTCGAGATCTGTAACATCCTCAATTTCTTGTCATGTTAAATTACCTCAATATTCCTGAGTAATTAGGCATTTAATTAGAAACTATGAGATTAAGGCTTAATTAAAGGGTTAACGAAGAGTTTATGAGTTAACTCGGATGAGAAAAGTCAAGAGACTACTTAATCGAGATTAGATAATCTCTAATTAAGCAAGTTAGAGCCTTTATAGCTTAATTAAGCTCTAATCGCTATTAATTAGCTTAATCGAGTTTAATTAAGTATAATTAAGCTTAATTGCAAGATTAATTTTTGTTAATCATGTTCTTGTGTGTTAATTATTAATCCTTGCTTAATCATCTTAATTAAGTTGCAAGAGTACTTAATCACATGATTAAATTCAAATTTAGTCAACTAGATAATAAAGTAAGAGAGTGATATCACTAAAGCATAAAGTATTAGATAAGAGTGCTTTATATAAGAGTTAGTACTTGATTTGTTCCTTCATCATCCATTTTGTCCCCCTAAACCTTAATTAGCATAAAATTAAGAAAATATCTCCCTCCTTCCCTTTATGTTGAGGACACCACTTTTTCTCTCTCCCATCCTCATCCATTTTCATTTTTACTCACTCATTCGCTCTCTTGAAACCAAATCCTCCAACTTCTCTCTAAACACTTCTTTTATCTTCTTCATCTTCTTCATCTTCTTCTTCTTCCTTTCTTCACCACTACCACCAAAACCTCTCACTTAGCCCTTCAAGGACCTCATCTTTGGGTCTTTGAAGACAAGATCTAAACACTACCAACATTATTTTCAAGAGGACTCAAGAGCTTCTCCTTCCTCCTTGCAAAACCGCCACCATCATCATCAAGAAGAGCCATCAACATCTTCTTCTTCTTCTTCTCTTGTTGTAGCGCCATTTTTAAGTAGAGGTAGTGATCTTCACTCTTTGATTTTGTTTACTCAAGAAAGCTTGAATCTTGATTCTTCTAATGACTAAGATCTTTAAGTGAAAACTTGAGAAACTCTTTCATGCTCTTCATGAGCAAAAGTTTCTATTTTTGGTTAAATATGTTCTTGTTCTTCTTCAAGTGTTCTTGATGTTTCTACTTTTGGAAAAATATGTTCATGTTATTATTCTCGAATGTTCTTGATATTCTTGGTGGTATTTTGCTTAAAGATGTTCCTTTTTCTTATGATGGGTTTATGATTAGAAAGTTTCATCTTTACATGCTTTTCATGATTTGATAAGACTATAAACATCCTCAAAACTTAACGCTTTAGAAAGTTTGCTTCTTGATGCATAAAATGTTGCGCAAGTTTGGTGCCTTCATAAAAGTCTTATTTTGTTTGTTTTGAGGACAAGACTACATGTAAAAGTTTAAGTTTTTTGGAATATTAAGCCTCTTTGAGTTATAAAAATGATATTTTGTCACTTTATGTTGTAAAGATTGATTCTTGGATGTAAATCCTTTCATAAAGTTTTAAACTTTAATCAAGAAAGTGACTCTAAGTCATAAAGTTATAAGCTTGCACACAAAGTCTTGTAAAGATAGAATCTTGAGAGGAATATATTAGTAAAGTTCCAAGCTTTAAGCAAAAATAGCACTTTTGAGTCATAAAAGTGTTAACTTTTACAAAGATCAAGACTTTATAACTCTAAAGCTAATGTTTTATATTCTCAGTTCATAAAGTAGGAATCCTTTAGACTTTAAGACAACTTTAAATCATAAAGTTGAGAGCTTGATGGTCTTAGAGTAAATAAAAGTGTCAACTTTCATAGAGAATAAAACTTTATGACTACCTTATAAAGAATGATAACTTTTATAATACTTAAGGTAAGATCGTGTTATATTAGTGATAAAATCTTGAAACTTTGTTACTTGGTTAAGTTAAAAATCACCCTTGGTGTTTAGTGGACATGGTGTTGTTAGGTTCATGATGTGATTATGCATTGTCATGACCCAAGGATTAGAGAGATCTCAAACTCCTTGGAAACAGAAGTATGATTAAGGCCTCTGATTATACCATGAACCTAAGAATCATTAAGTGCACTATCTCAAGGAAAGGAAACAATCATGTAACTTAATTAATTTGAACAAGTGTTCCATAAGACATGAACTTAAGTAAATAATAATTTCATATGAGAACTAAGCAACTAAAAGACTACGTACATATATCTTAACGATGTGATTCTCTCATGGGTAACCTCGGGAAATCATGTGATGATTCATAAGATTCTTCATAAAGAATAACATAACTATAAACCCCTTTAGGGTATGAATATATGATGCCATTCGGCATGATAAATGACAAGTTTGATTGAGCTCTGTCTCATGATTGAATGATGAGTGTGATGACATGATGTAGATATGATGAGATGTTGGTTGAAAGTTTATGATTGGCATTTTGGGGGAGCTCCGGTCTAGCCGTTATGCTACCGGATTTCCGTCCAAATTATGGACTTAGTCATATCATTGCATGTGTCTAGTCAAAGAAGTATTATGTATGTAAAGTATAATGATAAGAAAAGAATAATGGGACATGACCCTTTAATTACTTCGATAAAGGAAGTAAGAGACGATGATCCACAAATACTCAAGGAACCTCCATGAGGGAGGCAAGGGTGACATGGAGGACCCTCCAACTTAGGGATAACCAATATCAGCTTGGTCTGATTTGGTTTAGTACTGTGTGACAATGGTCACGAAATGAGCTCATGTCCAAAAGCAGTCTATTTCAAAGGAAAGTAAATAATGTTAAGCATTTGCTAAAAACAAAATTAAAGTCAAGCATACCCATGGTTAAATCTATGATGATGCATGCCTGTGCATGTATTTATATTGTCCATTTGCATTATGAATGTTTATCCTATGCTTTAGTATATGTGTAGTTAGGATGATGTAGTTATGATGTTAAGTTCAAAAGCAACCCATTTCGGGGTTTAAGTTTTCAAAATCATTAAAATTGAACTTATATCTGTCCATTATTTTTATAATTAAACCTGAAGTGGCTGGGACGATGACGATGACACAGTGTTTGTCTAGTCGCGATCCAATTGAGAAATTTAGTATTTCTCACTCTTACATTTTCATGTTGTCTTTGGAGGATGCTGGTGTCGGGGCACAGTGGTGATTTTCGCTGAGTTCCCAGTGATGCATTGGCACTTCGACCTGGTGCTGACTGCATCTGTACTGACTGCTTAGGCAGCGATGTGGGTCTACATATTCCATAGCTGCCAGTTCCGTGCTCCTGTGATGAGTTCGTTTTTTCGCCCTCACGAGCCATTTGAGGACATCACCATGGATGATGTCCACCCACCTTTTCATCCTCCAAGTTTTCCGATGGATGAGGACTCCGACTCAGACACTCGGCTGACGTCGACTGCTTCCATAGAGATGGATCCTTCTGAGTCATCATACCCGACTTGTTCCATGGGATCCTACTATTCGCAGCAGTCTCAGTCTTCGGTGATGCGCCTATCCTCCTATTCTTCTACTTCATCTGCTGGCCTAGCTCCACCCTCGATTCGCGATCATGGGTTTATTTGTACCCGTGCTATGCTTCATGGGTATGGGCGTGCTAGTGCCCGAGGAGAACGACGTGGTGATGTTGCTTTCGGTGGATTTGGGAACAGTTTCCTCCCACCAGATGAGTGATGAGGTGTTTGCATGTGGAGCTGAGTATGAGGATAGCCCATTTTGGTTGTAGCTAAGGTTATCATTTTCTTTTGGCATGTGTGGGTAGATGTGATTTCCTATGTATTTCTTTTACTGATGTAATTGTCAGGTTTCTTTTGTAAGGCTGACAATAAATATCGGACCCCTTATATCACTATGTATGACTCTTAGTATTATTATATCAACTATGAATAGCTATGGAATGAATGTTATGGTTATCTAAGTTATTGTTACTCTTGTTGCTTCTGTTTATTGTTATTCGCACGGTATATATGAGATAGCGTTGTTTATTATATGCATTCACAAAGCGCCCATGGCTCTTTGCTTTCAAAACAATTTATGTGTTATTGTTCAAAAAAAAAAAAAAATTACCCCTATTTTCACATAAATGTATTTTCCAGTGGTAATATTAATCCCGCGAGCAAAAGTAACAACTAGTAATTCCATAACATGATTTAAGCATAATATGGGATTATTAGGGTTTTACATTTTGGTATCAGAGCAGTTCATCCTTGAAGTGCCTGGGGATGGACTGACTATGCTTCTAAGCATACGTGTTAGTTAAGTCATGTTTTGAGTCTCATCTGTATGATGGAACATAGGGATTAGACATGCATGATCGTCTATTCTGAATATGGTTAGCTGCTAGTTTGCAGCGTAAATGTTGAGCCTGATCAACTTAATGTCTTCTGGTTTGTTTACCAGGAACTAATGGCATCAAGGAGACGTAGTAGGCCTCGTAATGAGCTAGAAGGTCCTGAGGAAGTTATGGGGACGCTCCGTGAAATGGCTACTGCCATGAGGGAGCAAGCTGCTGCTGCTTATTGCATGATAGAGCGAATGGAGCAAAAGGATGAGGAGAATACTCAAGGGCACAATGGAGGTACTAAGGTAGATCTTGAATAACTCAAATTTATTGAGTTCAGGAAGGCAAATCCGCTGAGCTATAGAGGGACATACAACCTCGATCGAGCTGATGAATGGATCAAGGCTATTAAGAAGATTTTCACGGTGCTGGCCTGTACTGAGGAGCAGAAGGTAGCCTTTGCTACTTACATGTTGGAAGCTGATACTGAGTTTTGGTGGGTGGGCACCAAGGGGCTCAGACCCATATCACCTGGGAGATTTTCAAGTCGCACTTCTACGAGAAGTATTTTCCCCCATCTGTGAGGAACATGAAGGAGCTGGAGTTCATGAGTCTGCGTCAAGGGACCATGAATATTGCTGAGTATATGGCCAAGTTCGAGGAATTGTGCAAGTTCTCGACGATTTATCAAAGGAACTCGGATGAGCGCTTGAAGTGTGTCAAGTTTGAAGGGGGATTGCGTGAGGAAATCCTGGCATCTATAGGGCCTATGGAGATCTGTGATTATGCTGCACTAGTCAACAAGTGTCGTCTGGTAGAGGACTGCAACTGCAAACTATTTGTGGCGAGGTCTGAAGTTTACAAGAAGAAGTTGGCACCGCAAGGGCAGAAGTTCAAGCTCCAACCCCCGAGGAAGCTGTTTCAGGGTGGAGGTTTCAAAGGAAAGCAACCCTAGAAGCCCACTAAGAATCTATCTAAGCTGCGAATGGTCAAGTTTGCCCTAAGTGTGGCAAACACCATGGAGGATGCCCTTGTTTAGCTGGCCAGAACGTGTGTTTCCGATGTAGAAAGCCTAGCAATATAGCACGAGACTACACTGTTAAGTTGTTATCCCCTGCTAATAAGCCCTAACACTAAGGAACAATCTTTGCCCTTAATGTTGAGGAGGCCACTCAGTCCGACGATCTAATCCAAGGTAAGTGCGAGGTCAACGGTAGAACCTTAACTGTACTATATGATTCTGGAGTTATACACTCCTTTATTTCTCATGATTGTGTGGATAGATTGGGATTGTCTGTATCTGAATTACCTTACCTGTTAATTATTTCTACTCCTGCTGGGAAACCAGTCAAGACTTGTCATTGTTGTTTGAATTATCAGCTCCAAATTGATGGTAGATCTTTCATAGCAAATTTGATTTGTTTGCCTTTATCTGGTTTGAATTTGATTCTAAGCATGGATTGGCTCTCGGCTAACCATGCTATGATAAATTGTTCTGAGAAATCTATTGTTCTTCCTCCTATACCTGTTAAGCCTGTTGAACCTATTGGTTTATTTTTTAATTTTATTAAGTTAGGGAGTAGTAAGTATGGTAATCAGGGATATATTCTCCTTATGACAAATGAAGTGGAACTTGAGCAAGTATTGGAAGTGATCCCTATAGTTAGGGAATACCCGGATGTATTTCTTGACAACATACCTGAATTTCCCCCGAAAAGGGAAATCGAGTTTTCTATAGAGTTAGTGTCAGGAATGGGGCCAATCTTTATAATACCCTATAGGATGTCCCTAATGAAGTTGTCAGAGTTGAAGGGACAGTTGGAAGAGTTATTGGAAAAGAAGTTTGTAAGACCTAGTGCCTCACCTTGGGGAGCCCCAGTGTTATTTGTGAAAAAGAAGGATGGGAGCATGAGACTAAGTGTGGACTATAGGCAGTTAATCAAAGTGACTGTTAAGAACAAGTACCCTTTGCTTAGGATAGAAGACCTTATAGACCAACTGTGAGGTGCAGCTATATTCTCTAAGATTGATTTGAGATCCGGATATTATCAGATAAGGGTGAAAGAGGAGGATATACCCAAGACGGCTTTTAGGACTGGGTACGGGCATTACGAGTTTACGGTGATGTCGTTTGGATTGACTAATGCCCTTGCTATTTTCATGGATCATATGAATAGAATCTTTAGACCTTACTTGGATAAGTTTGTAGTTATTTTCATAGATGATATTCTCATCTATTCGAGAACAAAGGAGGAACACGAAGAGCATTTGAGAGTTGTGTTGGGAATCTTGAGGAAAAAGAAGCTTTATGTTATGTTATCTAAGTGTGAATTCTGGATGGAGGAAGTAAAGTTCTTAAGGCATGTGATGTCACAAGGAAGTATCACTATAGATCCAAGTAAGATTAAGACTGTGATGAACTGGGAGAGACCAACCTCAGTAACTAAGATAAGGAGTTTCTTGGGTTTAGTCGGTTACTACTGTAGGTTTATAAAGGGATTTTCCCAGATATCTTTGCCCTTAACCAAGTTGACAAGGAAGGATGCCCCATTTGTATGGACTATGAATTGTGATAGAAGCTTTCAAGAGCCAAAGGGGAAGTTAATCTCAACCCCAGTATTAGTATTGCCTAACCCAAGCAGACCATTTGAGGTTTATTATGATGCCTCTGGGAGAGGTTTAGGTTGTGTCTTGATGCAGAACAGGAACATGGTGGCTTATGCCTCTAGACAGTTGAAGCCTCACGAAGTAAACTACCTAACCTATGACTTGGAGTTAGCGGCGGTAGTGTTTGCCCTGAAGATATGGAGGCATTATCTGTATGGAGTAAGGTTCGAAGTGTTTTCAGATTATAAGAGTTTGAAGTATCTCTTCGATCAAAAGGAGTTGAATATAAGGCAAAGGAGATGGATGGAGTTTCTAAAGGATTATGAGTTTGGGTTGAACTACCATCCTGGAAAGGCCAATGTGGTGGCTGATGCTCTAAGTAGGAAGTCTTTGCATGCATCATGGATGATGGTCAAGGAGGATGAGCTAGTACAGAGCTTTAGAGACCTTAGCCTTGGAGTTATGTTAACCCCCCATAGTTGAAGATTGAATCAGCTTAGGGTGATGAGCGATTTCAAGAGTCAAATAGCTCAAGCCGAAAGTGAGGAAGAGTATTTCCTGAAAACCCTGGCATTGGTAGAAGAAGGAAAGTTGAAGGGTTTTGCTAGAGGTATAGATGGACTGTGAAGGTTCGAAGGAAGGGTATGTGTACTCGCAAGTGGTGACCTCCGAAGAAGGATTTTGGAGGAGGCTCACAAGAGCCATTTCACTATACACCCTGGTATGACGAAGATGTACCAAGGGGTTAAGAAGATGTTTTGGTGGCCGGGATTGAAGAGGGACATTACGGAATTAGTAAGCAGGTGTTTAGTCCGCCAAAAGATGAAGATTGAACACCAAAAGCCCTCCGGTATGTTGCAACCATTGGAGATCCCAGAATGGAAATAGTAAAGCATCTCTATAGACTTCATAATGGGTTTACCCAAAATGCAAGCTGGTTTTAATGCAATATGGGTAATTGTCGACAGATTAACCAAGTTTGCTCACTTTTTGCCCATTCGAGCTACTTATCCTTTGGAAAAGTTAACCTAGCTGTATGTTCAAGAGATAGTAAGGTTGCATGCTGTACCTTCAACTATAATCTTGGATAGGGACCTGAGGTTTACCTCTAGATTTTGGGGAGCTTTGCAAAAGGCATTTGTGACAAAGCTTTGCCTAAGTACAGCTTATCACCCCCAGATGGATGGACAGTCAGAGAGGACTATCCAAACTTTAGAAGACATGTTGAGAGATTGTGTGTTGGATAATAGAGGAAGTTATGATATATACCTACCTTTGATTTAGGAGAAATATAATATCCTTAATTTCTTATCGTGCTAAATTACCTCAGTACCCTTGAGTAATTAGCTACTTAATGAGAAACTATGAGGTTAAGGCTTAATTAAGGGGTTAACGAAAAGTTGATGAGTTAACTCGAATGAGAAAAGTCAAGAGACTACTTAATCGAGATTAGATAATCTCTAATTAAGCAAGTCAGAGCTTTTATAGCTTAATTAAACACTAATCACCATTAATTAGCTTAATCGAGTTTAATTAAGGATAATTAAGCTTAATTGTAAGATTAATTTTTTGTTAATCATGTTTTTGTGTGTTAATCACTAATCCTTACTTAATCATCTTAATTAAGTTGCAAGAGTACTTAATCACATGATTAAATTCAAATTTAGTCAACTGGACAATAAAGTAAGAGAGTGATGCCACTAAAGCATAAAGTATTAGATATGAGTGCTTTATGTAAGAGTTAGTACTTGATTTGTTCCCCCATCATCCATTTTGTCCCCCTAAACCTTAATTAGCACAAAATTAAGAAAATATCTCTCTCCTTCCCTTTATGTTGACAATACTACTTTCTCTCTCTCCCACCCTCATCCATTTTTATTTTCACTCATCTCATTCTCTCTCTTGAAACCAAATCCTCCAACTTCTTTCTAAACACTTCTTTATCTTCTTCATCTTCTTCTTCTTCCTTTCTTCACCACCACCATCAAAACCTCTCACTTAGCCCTTCAAGGATCTCATCTTTGGGTCTTTGAAGACAAGATCTAAACACTACCAATGTAACACCCTAATAAACTCATACTACGCTTAAGTCGTATTACGGCACTTTATTAGTTGTTATTTATGCTCATGGAAAACTAAACTTTACTTGAAATTAAGTTACGCGGAAAATGTAGTAAGATTTCTTTTTTTTTTTTTTTTTGAAATACGTCGTCGCTTTACAGCGTTTTGAAAGGTAAAGCCTTGAGCGAGAAGCCAGATAGAGAAAGAGCGTATCGCATAAAATACATACCCCAAATTCGTAAAACATGAGAAAGGTAAACAAATAATAATTCACAAATACATTGCATTATATAGCAAATCATTACATCGATATGAGTTCATAATATATATATACATACATATCAGCATTACAGCAAAGGAGGCTCATGGTTGTATCATGATCCAAATACTAGATACAAACTGAAATTGACATCGTTCATCACAAAAGGAATGTATGAAGATGCAGAGCTAGGGCAACTACAAGTCCACATCCGCATTGTCTGACATCCCACGTCATACGTCCGCTCACAGTGTAGGGGATCCATGCTCCACTCCACCGGATGTGCCATCGAGATCTGGTGACGATACGGGAGAATAACTATGGTGAAAAATAGAATTTCTCAGTAGGACTCGAACCTGACACGAAAGTGTCATCGTCATCGTCCCAGCCACTTCGGTTTTATTAATGAAAATAGTGAGCATGCATAAGGTTCAATTCTTGGATTTTCGAAATCATGAATATCCAAAGCGGATTCAATTTTAGCATATCCTCTAATCATTTACATCATAATATACATAAGCACAAATATAATTACATAAAACATGCATATCCATGCTATAAGATTCTCTTAACTTCTTCCCTTTCTAGGGTTTTGGACCGAAGTCCCTTTTCTTTTCTTAACTTGACTTTATCTTAAGTCTTATCTTTTCACCTACTAAACATAAGTGGTAATGAGCTCATACCGTGGTCGTCGCCACCATAGAATTTTCTGCCCACTAGCTGGGTCATGCCATGCCTCATGTGAGTCGTGGGTGAGGGGAGCTTAAATTAGGTCACCTTCCCTTTTGAAGGATCATACCCTTAGTTCATCTTTTTCTTGTTAAAGCTTATGATGCAAAGTTATTCTGATTCTTTTTCACATTTAGGCGTTATGTATCGCCGTCCCTAAATGTGGTTCCTTTATCAATCACCTCTGGACGTTACGTATCGCCGTCCCCAAGGTGTTCATATTTATTAATCCTTTTATGTATATCATTAAGCATCATATTATCAACATATCATATTCATATTATCATCATTCATTATCATATCGTCATCATATCATTATCATCCTTATCATCATCATAACACTATCATAATCCTCATGTCACTATCATAATCATCACATCATATCATCATCACCATTATCATACCATCATCATCATGATCATCATCATATCATATCATCATCATCATGTCATTGTCATCATATTGACACATAGAGGCATATATATCATACAAAATCTTATGAGCTTAGTTTAGTAAACTTGGGTACAAGCTTTTAATTGCTTTGCTTCTTGTATAAATTCTTTTATTAGGCATAGGGCCAACTTCATCCATTATCCTTTTTGAAACTTTTAAGTTGAATTATGAGGGTCTTCCAATGCTTAGTGTAATGGTCTTAATGTCTTAAAGCTTATTTCTCATTAACCTTTAAAACTTACCATAACTAGTTTTACTTTTACAGTGGGGTAGTAAATTCAAAAATTCACCATAATTTCATATTTTACTATTTTGTTTCGAATTTTTGTGTGGATATACTTCTCTAAGTCTATTTTTAAACAAAACAAACCCCACTCAAAAATTCATTTTGTAACTTGAGATATGCACATTTTATTCTGACTGTTCAGACTTGAAAGTTCAACTCGGATCAGTGGCTTTTACACTTCACCGGGAGTTCCTCACATGGAATCTGACAAAACTGTTTTATGGGGATGTTCCTCTATGTCTTAGCTTTCTAACAAACTTGGTCCCACTCAAAAATGTTATGTATAACTTGAGTTATGCACATTTTATTACATACTGCCCGAACAGAAACTCATCTGGGGACAGCAGACTTTGAAAATTCATATCTCCCTCATTTTAAATCCAAATTTCACATATTTTATATGTATAAAAATCTCTATGAGTATATTTTTATTTAAAATTAGTTTCGTTCCATTTGGAGTTATATTGAAAAAGTTATTGGTCGCGCCATACAGACTGCCAGAATTTTCCAGTTTCCACGGTTTTAGTTTCAAGGAGTTTTCTTGTAAAAACATTAAAGCTTTTCCTCAAGTGATCACTTTTCTCTTCCAACCCACTTTTAATCTTAGAGATCTTGATATTACTCAATGTTTTAACTTCAAAAAGTTTTGGTTCAATGACAATAAACATTCCAACCAAAAATTTCATGCCAAAGAGAAGGACACAACACATGAAAATTCATCATACCAACAAGCATGGCCATGAGGCCTTGGAAACAAGTCCTAGAACCACCTAGCTATGGAGAGCTTAGAGTTAAAGGGCTTGAAGAACACATAAAAGAAGAAGGTTAGAGTCACTACCAAATGGGATTCTTGAGGAGTAGAAAGAGTTGATGGGTTGGAGATGATCTTCCTCCTCCTTGAGCTTGATGATGGGGCTAAGTGAGTGTTTGTTTTGCTTCTTCAAGAACCAAAGAGGGTGGTCCTTGAAGGGCTTGTGGAATGGTGAAAGGAAAGAGAGTTGGATGGGGTGTGAAAGTGGGAAGAAGAACAAGAGGAATTGGAGGAGTAGAAGAGCTAGAATGAGGCTTAGAGAGAAGTGAGAGCTTAGACTTGTAGTGAGAGGATGAAAATCACAAATGAGAGAGTGGGAGGGCTAGTTTGGGGAGCAAAATGGGTGAGGGAGGGCTGATGGCTTTTGCTTCTCTAACAAGTAAGAGTGAGTAGGTGAGTTTTACTTCTTTTTCAAGCAAAAGGGCTAGGAACCGTGGGGTAAAAGGGTGAGTTATGTTTTCTTTGAGTCTTGGCACCTGGGTAAAGACCTTGTAGTGTTTCTTTTCAAGTGGTTAAAAGCATGATCTATCCTAGGATTGGCATTGGATGATTGTGATCACTCCAAGTGTCACAATCTTGATGGAGGAGAGTAGATCTTTTGTCTTGACTCAAGGAATCTACTAACATGGACTCTTGATCTAGTGGTGTATGATGAGAAAGCAAATGGATGGTTGTATTTTTGCTCTTATCCTTGGCCGAAATTTGGTGCATCAATTAGGAGAAATTTTTAAATCTTCAAAGCCATTAGAATTACCTAAGTTGTTAATCAATTCGATTAGTTAAATTGTTGCTCTTTAACCGATTTCGGTTAATTACATCTTTAAGACGTTTTTCCTCTTAAAAGAATTGATCTTATGAATTATGTAATTAGGGTTTAGAATTAATCTATCTCAATTGGTAAGGTAGAACAATTGTCTTGTACTTAATTAATAAGATTGGATTAGCTTAATTGTATTTCTAAGTTACGAATTAATGAGGTTCGAATAATTAGGTTTTAATTAAACCATTTAGTGCATTATAATTCAATTATTGACTTGACTTAATTCATTAAGCTCTTGCTCATCGAGGTTAGCCGATTAGTCCTCAGTTAATCGTTAACCTCTCTAATTAGACAAGATCACTGAGCTAATTAGCTTAGACAAAAATTGGGGATGTTACAACCAACATCATTTTCAAGAGGACTTAAGAGCTTCTCCTTCCTCTTTGCAAAACTGCCACCATCATCATCAAGAGGAGCCATCATCATCTTTTTCTTTTTCTCTTATTGTAGCGCCATTTTTAAGTAAAGGTAGTGATCTTTACTCTTTGATTTTGTTTATTCAAGAAAGCTTGAAGCTTGATTCTTCTCATGACTAAGATCTTTAAGTGAAAATTTGAGAAAATCTTTCATGCTCTTTATGAGTAAAAGTTTATATTTTTGGTTAAATATGTTCTTTTTCTTCTTCAAGTGTTCTTGATATTTCTACTTTTGGAAAAATATGCTCATGTTATTATTCTTGAATGTTCTTGATGTTCTTAGTGGTATTTTGCTTAAAGATGTTCCTTTTTCTTATGATGAGTTTATGATTAGAAACGTTTCATCTTTACATGCTTGTCATGATTTGATGAGACTATGAACATCCTAAAAGCTTAAAGCTTTAAAAAGTTTGCTTCTTGATGCATAGAACGTGGCACAAGTTTGGTGCCTTCATAAAAGTCTTATTTTGTTTGTTTTGAGGACAAGACTGTAACATTTCCAATTTTTCTGGTGCTAAATTATTTTCCATTTTGCCTAAAAATTGGAACTCGTTTCCATTCTATCTGCAACTTTAAAATCTTAAGTCTTAATCTATCTTTCAAGCTTTTAAAATCTATAGATGTTCCGAGTTTGAGCTTAGGGCCGACTTTCGAGATTGAATTTGTCTGAGTTCCGAGATTATATAAGTTCCGACTTTCGGGGTTATGTATATAAGGTTAATGTTTTGATTTCTGACTTCCGGGGTTATGCATATAAGGTTAATATTTTGATTCCCGACTTCCGGGGTTATGTTCGATCTCCGAGATTGATTCTGGACCGAGTTTTGGAATTATGTGTATAAGAGTTTTAAAGCGTCCCAGTTCTTGATTTTCGAGATTTGGGTATAAGGTTTCATATTCTGGTACCAACTTCCAAGTTTATGTTGAAGATCCTCGACTTCCGGGTTTAAGTATTTTAGGTTTTATATTCTTTTCCTTGACTTTCGATTTCAAAGTGTTTTATGTGCTTGTGGTTCCGATCTCTGACATTAATCCATAATTGGTCTTCCAAGACTTTTATGAATGTGTTTCCTAAGTTCCAAGTTTTGACATTATTTTTACCAATCTAGTTTTCTATTCACTAAGTTTTGAGTTCAATGTTAAGTATACCCGATCTAGTTCTCTGTTTGCTAAGTTCCGAGTTCCGATATTAACTAAACTTGATCCAATATTCATACATGTCGCGTAACAATATTAATGCACCATCACTTAGAACTATCACTAATTTCTGCTTAAAGTTGGAACTCATGTCCATTTTATTTAAACTTGGAGATCACTTCAAATATCGGAACTTTTGTCCATTCCGATTGAACTCAGCGATCAACATGGAGCTCGGAAACCTAATATTGATTGTTCTGCTTGAACTCGGAGCTAAAAACATTAGAACTGAACTAGCCAAATTCAACACTCCAAATCCTAGATCTAATGGCTGAGAACTCACCCACTTTACCCCCTTAGGATGGCGCCATTTTGAGCCATTAGATAGGGGAGGAGTGGCCAAGTCTCCACCACCCAAGCCATCAACCACATCATGACTCAAACACCATAAAATTTAACCAACTTCCACTTTCCTCCCTAGACATTTTTGACCCCATCAGTAGCTGCCTCTTCTCTATTCTTTCTTCATTCTTCTCTTTCCTCACTTCACCTTACTTCTACCTTCAAGCTCCATCCCTCTTCCACACCAAGAACTTGTACCTAGTCAACATCTACAACAATCTAGAGGTAAGATTTCTATTTTCTGCTTCTTGTTTTCATGGATTGAAGCTATACGAGAGTTCAACTCTCTTCACTTGTTTGATGATATACTTGATGTGTGTGATGATTTATGGCTGGTTTATTAAGTATTTAGAGGGATTGAGATTGGATATTGCATGGAACATAAGATAGAGAGCAAACCAGAATCTGAAAACCTAGGAGAACCTACAGTGGTCTGTACGGTGAAGTGTACGGCTTTGCCTACAGCCGTTGAAACAAAATGAAAATAATTTTATTTGAAACTAGACAATCAGAGATTTCCATGCATATAAACTATAAGATCATTGGATTAGTATTGAGTGAGTTATGAATTTTTGAATTTTAACCTAAAAATCTGGGTTTCCTTCTGAGTAGTACATGTTGGGAGGGGTGTAACTCACCCCACAGACCTTCAAATTAAGTGAAACTAGTCTTGTTAGAAAGATAACGTCTAGGGGAACATCCTGTAAAAATTTTAGAATTAGATTCATCCCCAATCACTCTCAGTAATTCAATGAAATTGTCTTAAGTCTAAACCAGGCTAAGACAGGGCAGTCCAGAAAGGTCAACTTGCGGGACTTATAACTTGTGTTCTGCTTATGCAAATGATGTGCAACTTATTGGAACTAAAAGCTTGTCTTGCTTTAATTTGGTATAGGTTTTGTATTGTTTCACTTATATTCCTATTTTTAGTGAATTTTTACTTCCAGGAGTATATTTCTGGCTAGTGACTGAATAGGCTGAGGCAAAATTTAAATATCTTGAGCTACATTTATCAAAATGAGATGGAACTAAAAGGATTGGAAACTAGACACATAGAACTATGACATATCCAAAATTCAGGTTTAAATGAGTTGAATTGTATTGAAGGTGGATTATATAAAATTCGGCGAAATAGGATGAAGTAAGCAGAAAACCCTATTGAGGGTTGTATTGAATTTATTGAATGATATTGTGAATGTATAATCGCTGTCCCATATCGATTTGCATGTTTGAATGATTCTACTACTGGTCTGGCACTATTTACAAGGAAGAGGACTCGATCCGTTATGCTGTCGAATTTTAGGCAGGAGTTTATGAAGTTATGAGAGCTTATGCTATGGGTGATTATACTTTGGATATATTTACATTTACATGTCATGTTCATGTATGTCATGCATGCAAGCAAAATTAGAATATGATATGAGAAATAAGGTGTGAGACATATCCATGAATGCGTAAAGCATCCGCATGCATGATAAGATATGAAAAGAAAAAGATAATAAGAACTTGCAAGAGGGACGTACTAAGCTACCACGTGAGGCATGGTATAGACCCAGCTAATGTGGACCAGAGCAGTACTGTCTAAGACTTGGGCCAGCCCTCAACCAGAATTAATGGGAATAGACTGGTGTGAGAGTCGGGGAAAGTAAACCCGTCACTCATGTATAGGTACGAGCTCGGACCTGAAAAGCAGGCTATTACCCAGGGGTGAGAGAGGCCATTCACCTCTGGGGGACCAAGTACAAAAGAGCAAGATTAAGTTGCAAGTTAAAGAAAGAGATGAATTAAGTCAAGTGCACTTGCATACAATCAAGTACAAGCATCTATATGTGCATTTCTAATTATCTTATTATGTCATGATGTTATTATGATCCTTACTGAAGTATATTACATTGTTCGTGTTTCTATGTCTGTCATATAATATGCCAAGTGGTTGTTAAAATATAACCCGCTTCGAGAAAGATGTTTTCAACTTAAAATTGAACCACTGCTTGCATATATGTGCTCACATTTTTATAAGAAACCGAAGTGGCTGGAATGTTTATGATGGCATTGTATGAGTAATGGTTCGAGTTTACCTACTGAGAACCTTAGGTTCTCACTGCCTGTTTGTATGTTTTTCTTTTCTGTAAACATTCCAGCACCTAAGTTGGAAATCAAGTGCAAGGCAGAGTATTGGGACATTTTCTGAGCAAGACGCGGACGCAAACCAGACCAAGAGACTATTGAAGCTAGCTAGTGACCAGTCAAAAGCAAGTTTTGTGCATTATGTTAGTCACAATTACTTTTAAATTGTAATTATATTATCCTCTATGTATTAGAGACGATGACGTTTATGAACTATTAGTCAGTAACAAAGTGTGCAGTTAAAGGGCCATACATTATATTTTCCATATTTTAAAGTTTTCCTAGCATAGTGACAACCTTTTAATATAACTCCATGACTCGAGCATGATTTATATAATAAAGGGTGTTACACAAGACTACATGTAAAAGTTTAAGCTTTTTGGAATATTAAGCCTCTTTGAGTTATAAAAATGGTATTTTGTCACTTTTGTTGTAAAAATTGATTCTTGGATGTAAATCCTTTCATAAAGTTTCAAACTTTAATCAAGAAGGTGACTCTAAGTCATAAAGTTATAAGCTTGCATACTAAATCTTGTAAAGGTGGAATCTTGAGAGGAATATATTAGTAAAGCTCCAAGCTTTAAGCAAAAATAGCACTTTTGAGTCATAAAAGTGTTAACTTTTATAAAGATCAAGACTTTATAACTCTAAAACTAATGTTTTATATTCCTAGTTCATAAAGTAGGAATCTTTTAGACTTTAAGACAACTTTAAATCATAAAGTTGAGATCTTGATGGTCTTAGAGTAAATAAAAGTGTCAATTTTCATAAAGAATAAAACTTTATGACTACTTTATAAAGAATGATAACTTTTATGATACTTAAGGTAAGATCTTGTTATGTTAGTGATAAAAGCTTGAAACTTTGTAACATGGTTAAGTTAAAAACCACCCTTGGTGTTTAGTGAACATGGTGTTGTTGGGTTCATGATGTGGTTATGTATTGTCATGACCCAAGGATTAGAGGGATCTCGAACTCCTTGGGAACAGAAGTATGATTAAGGTCTCTGAGCATATCATGAGCCTAGGAATCACTAAATGCATTATCTTAGGGAAAAGAAACAATCATGTAACTTAATTAATTTGAACAAGTGTTCCATAAGACATGAACTCAAGTAAAGAATAATTTAATATGAGAACTGAGCAACTAAAAAACCGCGTACATATATCTTAAATATGTGATTCTCTCATGGGTAACCACGGGAAAGCATGTGATGATTCATAAGATTCTTCACGAAGAATAACACAACTATAAACCCCTTTAGGGTATGAATGTATGATGCCATTCGGCATGATGAATGACAAGTTTGATTTAGCTTTGTCTCATGGTTGAATGATGAGTGTGATGATATGATGTAGATATGATGAGCTGTTGGTTGAAAGTTTATGATTGGCATTTTGGGGAAGCTCCGGTCTAGCCGTTATGCTGCCGGATTTCTGTCAAAATTATGGATTTAGTCATATCATTGAACATGTCTAGTCAAAAAAGTATTATGCATGTAAAGTATAATGATTAGAAAAGAATAATGGGACATGACCCTTCAATAATTTCGATAAGGGAAGTGAGAGACGGTGATTCACAAAGACTCAAGGAACCTCTATGGGAGAGGCAAGGGTGACATGGAGGACCCTCCAACTTAGGGGTAACCAATATCGGTTTAGTCTGATTTGGTTTAGTATTGCGTGATGATGGTCACGAAATGAGCTCATGTCCAAAAGCAGTCTATTTCAAAGGAAAGTAAAGAATGTTAAGCACGTGCTAAAAATGAAAGTAAAGTCAAGTATACCCATGGTTAAGTCTATGATGATGGATGTCTGTGCATATATTTATATTGTCCATTTGCATTATGAATGTTTATTCTATACTTTAGTATGTATGTGTAGTTAGGATGATGTAGTTATGATGTTAAGTTCAAAAGCAACCTGCTTCGGGATTTAAGTTTTCAAAATCATTAAAATTGAACTTATATATATCCACTATTTTTATAATTAAACCCGAAATGGTTAGGATGATGACGATGACATAGTGTTTGTCTAGTCGCGATCCTATTAAGAAATTTCGTATTTCTCACTC
The DNA here is from genome assembly GCA_031439585.1 of Pterocarpus macrocarpus. Taxonomy (NCBI): domain Eukaryota; kingdom Viridiplantae; phylum Streptophyta; class Magnoliopsida; order Fabales; family Fabaceae; genus Pterocarpus; species Pterocarpus macrocarpus. Next base: position 56,105,190 of record CM062522.1, read on the forward strand.
CTACGTTTCCGTGTCATCTTCAAAGGATGCCGATGTCAGGCACAATGGTGATTTTCGTTGAGTTCCCAGTAATGCATTGGCACTTCAACTTGCGAATGCATCCTGTCTTTGGCTCGACGGCAATGATGCGGGTCTACATGTTCCATAGCCGCCAATTCCGTGCACCTGTGATGAGTCTATTTTTCCGCCCTTACAAGCCGTTTAAGGACATCACCATGGATGACATCCGCTCGCCTTTTCATCCTCCGAGGTACCCAACAGATGAGGACTCCGACTCTAACACTCGGTTGATGTCGATTGCTTCCATACAGATGGATCCTTCTGAGTCATCATACCCGACTTATTCCGTGGGATCCTACCGTTCGATGCCGTCTCAGCCTTCGGTGATTCTCCTATCCTCCGATTCTTCTGCTTCATCTGCTAGCCTAGCTCCACCCCTGATTTGCGATCGTGGGTTTATCCGTACCCATGCTGTGCCTCGTGGGTGTGGGCATGCCCGAGGAAGACGACATGGTGATGTTGCTCCTAGTGGAATCGGGAACAATTTCCTCCCGCCGATGAGTGATGAGGTGTTTGCATGCGGAGCTGAGCATAAGGATAGCCCCTTTTGGTTGTAGCTAGGGTTATCATTTTCTTTTGGCATGTATAAGTGGATGTGATTTCCTATGTATTTCCTTTACTAATGTAATTGTTAGGTTTCTTTTATAGGGCCAATAGTAGATATCGGACCCTTTATATCACTATGTATGACTCTTAGTATTATTATATCAACTATGAATGGCTATGGAATAAATGTTATAGTTATCTAAGTTATTGTTATTCTATTGTTTTTCGCACGGTATGTATGAGATAGTGTTGTTTATTATATGCGTTCACGAAGTGCTCATGGCTCATGGCTTTCAAAATAGTTTATGTGTTATTGTTCAAAAAAAAACTACCCCTATTTTCACATAAAAGTATTTTCCAATGATAATGTTAGTTCCGCGAGCAAAAGTAACAACTAGTAATTCCATAACATGACTTAAGCATAGTATAGGACTATTAGGGTGTTATAAGGTCGACATCAACGTAACGTGGCTGAACGACGGTACGATAACGGTTGCAAGCACGTGCGCGGGGGTTGTGGCTAGGTGACTATAGGTTGTGGTGGCTGGTGATTGTGGTTCAAGGTAATGGGAAGGGTCGAGGCGGCTTCGGTGAAATGGCGGTTTTACGGTGGTCCGAGGTGATGTCATGTGGCAGCAGTGGGTGGTGTTGATGGTGGTGCTACGACTGTGACAGGATGAGGTCACGGTGGTTGATGGCAAGGTGGGTGATGCTGGTTATAAGTGCATTAAGGGGGGCCAAATTTGTTGTTTCGATGTGAGACAGTGAAGTGATAAGGTTATGATGTTGGTGGTGGAGTGAGGAGGATATATAGCATGTTTGAGAGGACATTTGCCACCCCTAGAATTGATTCTGGCCCCTAGAATTGATTCTATCAATTATGGGAAAAGTAAAAATTTTTTACTTTATGTCATAATCACTGTTAGAGGAATTATCAAATATAAATCACTTTACTTCAAAATTAATTTTAACCAAATCAATTTCAATAAAATCAATTCTATTTAGAATCAATGTTATAAAAGTAGAACCAAACATGCACATAGTGTGTGAATGGTGTGAAGGTGATGAGTTGATGGTCAGATTATTGGTAGCTTGGCTTAAGTGGGTTTGCAGAGAGTAGCCAAAGGAAAGGACTCACAAAAACAAAGAAATAATTATGATGTAACGGTGATGGTTGTATGCAGTGTATGTTTGAAGACTAATCAAATATTGATGTTAAGGTTAAGAAAGGAGAGTTGTACCGTAAATTCTTTGATCATCTTTTTATGGGAACAAGAATTCAGCTATCAACATTGTGCAGGGAGAGAGGTTGATGCTTTTTTGGGCATGTTTATGAGTTGGGGTTTTAGAGGAAAAGGAACGGAAGAGAAGGGTTTGAAGAGTAACTGAGTTCATTTTACATTTTAAATCATTTCATTCCCTCCTTTGCTCTCAAAAATCTCAACTCACAAACACATCCTTTAGAGGAAAAGGTGCACTCTGAGATAGTGTATCGTAGCTAGTGTGTGTATTGACTTGGCTTTATATAGAGAAGGATCAGAGAGATTTTTTGGGAGGATTGCTAACAAAATAATAAGATAAGATTGAGTTTTTGATGAGATGAGATTGTATCTTGAAGAAATTTGAAAATTTGAAAAGGAGTTGAAGATTGAGATTCTAGAAAATTAGATTGAGGGAAAATTTGAAACTTGAGATAGGGTTGGAGAATGAGATTCTAGAAAGTTGGATGGAGGGAAAAGAAAATTGATTTTATTTTTTATCAAAGAAAATAAGAGAGACAAAATATAGTGTTCACATCTTGCTATCCAAAAAAAAAAAAAACTTATATAATCAAATTCTATTTTTTAATTAATTATTAAATGTGATATTTCTCTCAATTTATTAAAACTATAATCCAGTATTCTCTTTATTTATTAAATTATATTATTTTAAGTCATTAGATTAAAATGAAATCAATGGCTAAATATTAGTGTAAGAGAAAAACACTTACACTAGTGTCATTCAATTATGTCTATATATAGGGTTTTGTTAACTTCCTCTATCTCTTTTTTGTGCGGGTGGAAGTTGCGATCAAACAAAAATGCTATTTTTTAATTTATTAAATAACTTACTTTTATGAGTATTATTGAAATTTATCACTTGTATTGATAGAAGTAAACTCAAAAAAACTCTCTCTCCTCTGTTCTCACTTTTTTTTTGGGCAAAGAATTAATTTTTATGTGGGTTAACCATAGATGAGAAGAGAAAAAAGATAATATTTTTTGGATTTACTTTTATCAAAACAAGTGGCAAGTTGCAAGAATATTCCTAAAAATAAGTTATTTAATAAAAAAAAAAGATGACATTTTTGTCTAATAATAATGTAATGGAGGTGATAACCTCCATCGTCACAAAAAAAAAAAAAAAGACGGAGGAAGTTAGCAAAATCTTTCACACACACACACATAGATATATATATATATATATATATATATATATATATATATATATATATATATATATATATATATATATATGTGGTGGAGCCTTTGGCAAGTTTTTGTATTTGTTAATCTATCTAGAAAGTAAAAAATGATAACTAACCGTTGATACTAGTTGTCCATTGTGCTTGTATCAGTGTAAAATCAAGTTTTTCCCAAAATTTAAAACTTGTACCAACCAAGCTTGCAAAGTGCTCTTTTTGATATGATTCCTGGTTGATTGTACCCTGGTCCTCAACCAATTATGGACAATGTTGGTCCGGGCGATTTAATGGTAAATGAAAAAGGGTGTATTAATGTACCCCTTTTTATATGTATATTGTAATATTTTTTAGGATTATACAAAAAAACATTAATCAAATTAGAAAGTGACTAGATTTTTATTTCTGTAACACTTAAAAGTACCAAATTTTATCTGTGTGATACTTAAAAGCTTTCAGTTAATTTTAGGATTTCGTAGAAAGTGATCAGATTTTATCTGCATAATATTCTTTGTATTTCAGAAATGACCAGATTTTCATCTGTAACACTAAAAAATATCAAATTTTATTTGTGTGATACCTAAAAACTTATAGTTAATTTCAGAATCTCATAGAAAAATTTTGATAATTTCCAAAATGTATTTAACCTTTTTTTTTTAATTTGACTAAACCAAAAAAATTATAATACACCATGTAAAAAAAGGTATATGAATACACCCTTTTGATCAACTATTAGATTTCTAAGATCAACTTGATTCTTGTTAAAAATTCCCCAGGTTAGAAACATCCTATGATTCCTTGGTGAACATGTTTATGATGGTTAAAGTTTTTGACCAGGCCTTTCTAAACCTTTGAAGAATTTGAAGCCTAAGTTAGTCTTCAAATGAGTTTCTCATTCTTTTCAGAATGTATAGGCTTTTGAATTTTTCATAGTTCATGTATTCTTCATCATGTAGCAGCATTTTTCTTATCAAGGAGTTCCTTTCTCATGAAATCTGAATCACTCTTAAAGATTCTGATCAATCATGAAACTTGAAATTTGCCTGAATCAATGTAACGTCGAAAGAGCATCACTTAACAAACTTACTGATACTCACTAAATTTTTTAGGTTATTTGTCAATCATCAAAATCATCATGAAATAGGCATTTAGAGCAACATTTAGTGGTTACTGACGGATTATGGAGCTAACAGTTGTTCACTGGAATATCACACATTTGGCTTTTGGATCAATTGAAAAAAGTCCCCATTTTGTGCCTTGATTGTTCGTTTTACACATTGATACGAATTTTCTTCCTTGACCGTAAGGCCATAAGAAATATCTGAATTAGCGAACCACAAAATTCCATTGACTTAATGACAAATTCCGTGAAACTTCGCAGATCCTTCCTGACCGTGCAACATTATGAATTAAGATCACATGCAATATTAAACCCTAATACAAACTAATCATTTAACCATATATTAAATATATAAAAAAAATCATTTAACCATATAAATCTTAGAATACAGGAAACTTAGACACACAAAATAAATAAATAAATAAATAAAATTTAAAATTATTAGTATATAGGAACCCATAATCAAGGCAACACGTAATCCAATATGCATAATTTAAATGGATTAAACTTAAAAAAAGTACAATACATCATAGTCATTCATGGTCGTAAATGATTAAAAAAGCGTAAAAAAATAGAGGACCTCAATAAAGTTATCCCCGAAGATGACCAATATAAAATAATATATTTGACTTTTATCGTTTTGTGATATATAAATTCCACCGGCGTGAAGCTTTTATTTGTAGCCAATTTAGCTAGCTCCATATATACCGAGGAACGAAGAGAGATGCTGAGAAAACTTGGCGCAGAAGATTATTATGCCGATGATACCAGAATTTTACCGGAAATTTCTGGTGGGTTTCACCTGCTTTTCGTGATTTTAGCATCGGTCTTGATCGTGACAATGATTTTGTATGCCTGTGCTGACGGTGCTGAAGATCCATCTAGCAAGAAAGGTAACAAAGGAGGTGGCTGTGGCGGTGGCACCGGATGTGGCGGTGGAGGTGGCTGTGGAGGTGGATGTGGTGGAGGTTGCGGGGGTTAAGGAAGCCACATGATTGAAGACTGTTCGAAGAAAACTGTGGCCTATATATGTCCTATTGTTGCTTTGCCTTGTTTCGTGTGTTTTCCCGCTTTATTCGCATTACATGCTGTAAATCTTAATGAGTCCTTGGCTTGTGTAAACTTACGTATGTGTAGAAGTGAAGGATTTAATTTTGATGTACTTTTAGATGATTTTCAATAATGTGATGATTACAATATGTTAAAAGAATGAAAGTCAAACTATTATAAAGATGAGATAAATTTTGATTAATGTTAGTAAAATATATATATAGCTAATCAATTATACAGTATAATACACGGGACTTTTGAGATAATTATAGTAGTTAGAGTTAAATATTTTAAATAATATAAATATATATGATTAGATATCTGTGTAAGATTGTCAACAGGATTGATTCACCCGATCGACCTTCCTCTTATGCATCACTATAACTTGGATTCAATTTATAAATTCTTTTATTGGTAAGTGTTCTATAAATAGTTCTGTAAATAGTCAATGAATTCAGAAGTATCTCTGATCTTAGATTAGGATCTATTTTCTTCTCAACCTAAACTTTAATCCAACGAAAAAAGGATGTCTAAGTAAAATTAAATCCATGAACTAATAATTTGGCCATAATGTAAAAAATATTGATCAAAATCAAGTTCTAAGATACGACCATGGTTTCTGGAGGTGTTTCAATGTTTAGAATTAATCATTTTTGGGTACAGACATATTTGTTAAATGCCATCTTATTAAAAGTGAAAAATAGGCTAATAATTATGCAAAAAACCCTATATATCACAAAATATCACATTTAAATCAGCAAAACCACTTAATAGAAAACCAATCTAACCCTAACTATAACATAGTGTTTACAACAATTGTAAGAAACATTATTCTTTTGAATATAATTAAACCAAGTTATTTGGATTGGTTATTAAATTAGAGAAGAGACTAGTTTATCTAAGGATAAAAGTGAAGATTATATCATATTTAGAACACCAAATAAATGTTATTTGTTGACCACAACCAGAAATCTCTAAAACCATGTGAGAACATGTAAGAATGAAAGGCTAAATTTTCCTTTGTAGCTCTCACTCTTCCTCATGGTGGTTATCAATGTAATAAGTTAATGAGCTGCCATATGATAAAGTTTCAAAGTATAGAGCGAACCTAGCCATATATAAACATAATCTGTTGAGCTTTCCATAGATCTTTAGTTTCGACTACCAAGGAATTTAAAATCTTTAAAAATAGAGTTCAAAGATTGGTCGTTCCTCTCTGGAACCCCCACTTGGGTTTGGACCTATTGGTTCACCCACAAAAGAGCAAGCAAACAATATTGGGTGTGGCTCTTCAAATTAGAGTCTCAAAGGGATTCTTAAAACCCCTATTGAGTTATGCAACATGGGCATTTTTGTTTCAAAGCTTGATGGCAATCGTGATGGTGATAGAGATAGGAACGGGAGCTCCGGCTTCGACATGGGTCATGAGGAGATTGATGAATATCAAACATTAGTAGCTTTGCTTGCGAAGAAAAGAAGCAAAAAGGTAAAGAAGGATGTGAAGCTAAGAAATAGGAAGCACACCAAATTCAAATCCTGTGCAGTGAAGCGTAGAGGTGATCTTGTGGCGAGTAATGAACAAGAGGATCATGATGGTGTTAAGGATGAGCCACAAAGTATAATCTTTGATGAGGTAAGGGGGACCTTGGATCTTGGCACTAGTATTGGGTTGGTCGCTGAAGATGGCAATATGGTGATAGAGGCTTTGGCAGAAGGATTAAAGTCAAAGAATGCAGATGTGTGTCAGAGCAAGGAAAGTAGAAGAAGGGGTAGGAAAAATCTCATAATAAAGAGTGATGGGTTGGTAGCTCTTTTTAGAAGTGTTTGGTGTTCTGTCGTAGGGTTTCTCCATTCATGTGCAGCTTTGTGTTTTGTTGGCATGACTCCATGTAGTGTTTGTATGTCTTGCCCGTGTTTGTTGTCCAATCGTGTTTTTTTGTGGGTGTCTTTTTTGTTGTTCTGCTCCTCTCTTTCGAGAGTCTAGAGCATTTCTTCAAATTATCAGAAAAAAAAAAAGATTGACATTCCTTTGTTGTCACTTTATATGAATATGCTTTCTCAATGTGCCTATAATATAGCTAGGAGGATAGTTGGCCAGTGTGTATAATCTTATGCATAAAAGTATATGTGCCCAGAAAAAATCTTAGAATTCCTTCTATTTTCTAGGTTTGTAAAAGGGTGGATTTTCAAGAAAGGAAAACTCATAATATGTAGGAATCTCTTATGAAAATCATTCAAATGTGAAACATATTTTAATTCCCAAAAATTGGATATGGTGACCATTGTGTAAAAATTATATTGTCCTAATTTTTATAAAATACAAGATGCTTGCTTAATGATAATTAAAATACAAAACAACTCCGTACTTCTACAATCCCAAAATATTCAAGGAATATCCATACATTTGCTTAGATAAAGTAATTGAAGCTAAATCAAACAGGATAATGGGTCTCTTTCCTATATTACTATGGATTGGATAGGTAACAAAATTAATGTAGAGATTCAAAAAAATTAGGAGAAACTTATAAATTTGGAACAATGCTTTTTTCATATGTGCCAAGCCAATAGGATTAACTGAAAAATTTTGGGAAAAATCGATTAGATTAATGCATATACTATTACCTACATTCAATCTTATCAATGTCTAAGTTCAAAATAGACAAATCACTTAATTAGACTTCAAAATTGCACCCCCATATATAGCATTGTTCTGAAAATTGGAACGGACTAGCCGATTTGACTTGTTGGACCAGGAATTAGTCCTCAAGTCGATTCAGTTATTACCCAAAAAATGGAATCTAGAAGCCAGTAAAAAATTGATGAACAAAACAATATTGTTTCACATAGTTTAACTAGCTAATTAGGTTTTTTTCCTAATTCAAAATGATATCGAAATGTCCTTTGGTCACACATGATGAGGTTGACAACCCTAAAGATAGACAAAAATACATCGTGGTTGGCAAAACTGAAAACTATTAGTCCTCTTACTTTGTTAAAAAGAGCCTAGAGAAAATAAGCATAAAATAATATAATAAATGGATATCTATAGTTGTCTTAAGAGTAAAAAGTTCATAATCTAAGTAATGTACAACTTGAGAGTTCTATATTCTAACTCTTCATTTTATTATTTAGTAGCACTTTTTTTTAACACCATATAATTAATCATATGTGTATGTGTGTATATATACATATGTATTACACCTCCATTGAAACCCTAGTTGAATTAGTTGAACCAGTAAACTTTTGAACTGATGACTTGTTTGATTCAATACTCGATACAATTTTCAGAGTGTTGATTTTTAGCAAGGCATAAAGCCAAAATTGATTGCAGTCCACAAGATTTTAGATGGGTCAAAATGCGTTGGTTAGATTTTAGATGGGTGGAGTTGGAAGATAAAGATGACATAGATTAATATGTCAAATGAAATGTTCATTTGGCATTTGACATGAGTCGTTTGTCATACTTTCATTAGCGGTGTTATAATTAAGGGTAACAAGGAGGGTTCTATTTAGAAAAATTTATAAATATAAGGACTAAATTAAAAATAAAAATAATTGAAACTGACTTAAAAATCAATGTAAAGCATGGGATAAAAACTTAATTTAACCTATTGTTAGTTAGGGAATAATGATGACAAGAATAATAAGCAACGACTAAGGAGAATTGCTACTTTTCAAAAAGGGAAAATTGGTATAAGGATCACTAACAAGGGATATTAAAAAATGACTTAATGAGAATTAGTTAACAAGAATAACCAAATAATTTTAAATAATAGACAATAATGATATCTCCTAATTTTATCTATTTTCTTGTTTTTTCTATAGCTTTGCTCTCTCAAAATGTTAAGGCGCTGACAAATAGAAATTTTCCTGTAACAATGTGTTTTATGTGATTTTTGTCAAGCATACAAATAAAGTTGACAATAGCTTTACTTCTTGATCTCAATTCAAGGAGTGGAAGCGACGCTTTTTGTGAGTTCTCAAGGCAAAGAGTATGTGTCGAATGAAACGATAATCAAACAATGCTTAAATAAATGAATGAAATGAATAACACAATTGTATTGCAATATAACAAAAGTATAAAACAAAAGTATATAAATACAATGGAATAATAGTCCTAAAGAAATGCGATAAAGAAAGGGTATAAAAGAATCTCAATGAACTCTAAACTCTCGTTTGTCAAGGTGATATGAAAGAGTATGTGAGTATATGCAAGTAAAAGTTCCAACCCTTTTTACATTGAGAAAACTCATATATATAGGCTGTTAGTTCCCCTAATGGATGAACACGTGTCCTCAATGGCTATTCTCCATGTTTTTGCTGCGTGTCTTCAATGGCTACCACTGCGACTTGTCCATCTGCAATTCATTCCACATGTACTTTACCAATCTTCTTTCCCTTCCTCAAAATAATTGCTCACAACTATCTACACAGTCACTTTGCATATCTTTGACCAATTCACAGAGTCCCTTAATCAACCCAAAATCTACCGAGAACCATCCTCGATCTTCAAACTCAATGTTCACAAGTAGTTGTTGAGACAAACTTGTCAACTTAGCCAAATGAGAGCATAATACTTGCTTCATGTCGGTCAAGTAAATGCCATACTCTAATATTCGAAGTCTCCTTGACAAATGCTTTCGACTCAATGAAGTTTTGCTAGCATCTCAAAATACTTGGCAACAACATTGATGTGGGATAATGCCAAGAAATTCCATTTGAATGGCTCAATGGTTGACATCTTGTAATCAATAGTATTATGTCCATGAAATGGGTGGAACATGATGCCCTTTGCAATTCATCCTTTAATGAAAGAAATGGAGGAGAAAGTTTGAATTGTTGTTTCATGACCCTTCATATCCTTTTAGCTTCAAGCATAAGCTAAGAGAATAAATTAATTAATTAAAATATTAAATTATCGCACCTTCCTAAGCCACTTTTTTCCTTAACTGTTTGATCAACCACCCACTATCATTACCACATCTTAGGGATCATAACTATCACTTCACTCTTTTCTCTTTCTAAACTAGCCTAACGTTATAAATACCTCTTCATTCTTTCTTTTCTCACTTTTTCTCCTTCATTCTCTTAGTTCTCACACTAGCTCCACCCCTTGCTCCGGCATACATATTCTTCCTCTAGTTTTCAGGACATCACTCCAACATTTATTCTCTTTTTTCACAATAGCTATTATCATGTCCTTCCAAACTCCAGAACCCACCCCTTCCAACTCTGAAGCTTCAAAGAACCTCACCTTGGTGGCCTTTACTGATGCTCCAAAGATGGTAGAGAGCAAGGAAGTGGTGCCAGACTCGATGGCTCCAGCTTCCCTTTCTAGTCAGGTAATGCTACCATTCTCCATTGGCTCCTCCATTTATAACTATATTGGGCCTCTATTGGATTCTAAGGAAGCTAAACAAGCCCGCTCATTCTTTACATATTTGAAGAAGATGGACATTATAACAAGCCAAGAGAAAATCCACTATAGATACTTTGCATCTTCTACTAGACTTTTTAGGAATAACCCCAAAAATACAAAAAGAATATATTAAGTGGCTTGATAGGGTCAAGCCTTCGAAAGAAAATTCTTGGAATTAACTAAGGATTTATGAGCTCATTCAACTATCTCGACACCCCATTATGCTCAATCTGTCCATGTTAAGAGCTATCTTTTATTTTTGGAATTGAACCACCAATACCTTACAAATTCCTTATGGCATGATAAGCCCCACTCTTTTTGAGGTTGCAGCAATTACTGGACTTTGTAACACACACACACACACACACACACACACACACACACACATATATATATATATACATCAATATAGAACTGGCAATCCTCAGCTCAAACCTTATATGCTCACCAACTCTTGTGAAACTATCACTTCGGCCATTCTGCCAAGTCTATTCGGTTTTGCCCGAATCTTGTATAATCCACCTCTATCTCTATTCAACTCATTTAAACCTGAATTTTGGATATGTCATAGCTCTATATGTCTACTTTCAAACCTCTTCGGTCCCATATCATTTTGATTTATATAACTCAAGATATTCAACTTTTGCCTCAGCCTATTCAGTCACTAGCCCGAATTACACTCCTAGAAGTATAAATTCACTAAAAATCGAAACTAAGCTCAAATCATACGAAATTGGTCTCATATTGAAGCTAACAGGACAACCTTTCATTTGCCACAAGTTTCATTCCATTTGCGTAAGTATACCTCGAGTTATAAGTCCTGAAAGTCGACCTTCCTGAATTACTCTATTTTGGCCTGGTTTGGACATAGGGTAACTTCCTCGAATCACTGGGGACAATTAGGACCATAGCAAACTCGGAATTTCATATTGGGATGTTCCCTTATGTGTAAGCTTTCTAAAAAAATTTGTTTCACTCAATTTGGAGTTGTATAGGGTGAGTTATACCCTCCTCAAGTCACCTTGCCCGGATGAAAGTCTTGAACCCTAGGTCAAACTTCAAAAATTCGTATCTCCCTCAATATTAATCCAATAACCTTATATGATATATCTATGAAAAGCCCTGAATGTCTAATTTCATCTAAAACTGGTTTCATTAGATTTGACCGATTGTAGGCGGAGCCGTACACTCCGCCGTACGGACTACCGTGGAATTCTTCATCCAGATAGCATCCTAACCCTTGATTCCTTCTAATTTTCTTCTTCTAACTCTAATTTCAACTCAATATTTCATATTAATCCTATCATAATCCATCATAATTTATCATATACATCACATATATCATCAAACAATCATAAAAGAGTAATCTTTCATGCATCCTCAGTTTAGAGAAATCAAGATTAGAGATTGAATCCTACCTCTTTGGAGTGTGATCTTGAGTTAAGTGTTGAAGTTTGAATTATTAGGACCTGACCAGGCTTGAAGGAGTGATGGAGTTGGGTGAGTGGAGAAGAGAAAAGAGAGCTGAACTGAGGGAGAAGAGAGGGCGCAGAAAAATGGGTCTGAATGAGGGGAGAAGAAGGTGTTATATAGGCATGAGTGGTAGTTAACTTGGAGGGTTCTAATTGGCCTTAAAACACAAGGCTGAAATTCAGCCAACCTTCCCCTCTTTTGTGACAATTTGCTCTCCACGTCGCCCTCCTTTTCTGACGAAATTGCTCTCCACGTCGCTCTAACAGTAGGACTCGTTTCCAGTATATTCTGAAGATGACATCGGAACTCGTACTCCTTTAAAGTCGGAAATCGTGCACTTCATGACATGAAATCGGAACTAGTGGATGATTTGGAAACCAGCTCAAAGATCCGAACTCGAGTCCATTCTAATTGAATTCCACTTTAATGCGGTACCTCGTGACATTTTACTCGGAAGTCGGTACTTGCACCATTGTGTTAAACTATAACTTCTGAGGTTGGAAACCATGTACACAATTAAGGTTAGATCGGAACTCAGGTACATTTTCTTTGAGACATGAAGTCGGATATCGTGGAATTACGTCATGTTGTTCGGACTTGAAGTCCAAGTCGAAAGTCGGGAACTGAGGAATTTCGAAAGTTGAAATCGGAGGTCGGAAATTATACTCACTATACTTTAACTCGAATATTGGAACTCGGAAGCCACTTTCGTTAACTCGAAGCTAGAACATTAAGTCAGAAATCGGAAAGGCCATGAAGTCAGAATTTTGCAGACCAATTCGGAAGTTGGACAGGACATGAAGTCGGGAATGAAGAACATGCTGGGATAAGGTCGGAAATCGTAAATTGGGCTGAAATATTGAAGACAAACTCGGAAATCGGAAATTGTTCCATTTCATGTGGAATTCGAGGATGAAGTCGGAAATCATAAAAACTAATGAACTCGGAACTCGTTGTGGAGGTAAAATGGAATAATTTAGCACGAGGAAAATTGGGATGTTACAATTCTACCCACCTTAAAAAGAATTTTGTCCTCAAAATTCTAGGATTAAGAAGGGTCAAGGAAAACCCTTTTTACTTATACGGATACTCCTCTCCTCGAATTTTGCATCTGGCCTTGAGATTACATGCCAATAGCTATGAGGTATTGTCTTAGTACGGACAAAGGATCCATAAAGGGTTATGTTGGTGCCCAAGCTTGCCTTATTTCTACGATGCTTTAAATTACGGTTTAGCTTATTGGAGACTCTTACTCATCTCCCTCACTCTATACTCTGCTACTCCTACTTCGTGGTAGCTGTTAGATCTTCTGCCACTTGTACATGAGGCCTCAGATATTCAACTCATGAAGATTTGCAATTGCAAAGATTAGCAGTTATCGTAGTAATTATTTGAGTCCAGAAGGTCCGTACTTTCTTTCCCAAGATTCTTACTTGCTCGGCTACCCTTAATTCGATAACAAATTCGCCTCCAGTATGGTTCTTTGGAAACATGGCTTAGGCCTTTCCTCAATCATTATAACTAGGAGCCTTATCTTCAAACTCCTTCTTTTTGGTAAAATTTATCTAGTGCCTAATGCTTGTAGGAGGATTTTAGGTTTCTTGCACTATACGGATTAAGTTCTAAGACTCATGACTTTTTCTATTAGTCCGATATCCTCCTTGATTCCTAGTTATTGAGATGTAGGCAATTTAATGTGAAAACCAAGATTAAAAGTCAGATCCTTTCTATCGAAGCTGTAGAGTTCCCTTACCATACTGTCTTACAAAATGCCTTTCGAATATCCATGCAAAGAGTTATCATAGATCATATGGGTGCCAAAATATACTTTGCTTTGCTGACGTTCTGATTCATCATCAAGTCCATCGAGTGAATTCCTTATCTTCCTTGTCATGTGTCTGACCATTTGCGCACTATGTTTTCCAGTAAACTCTCTAATACTTGTGCCTTGGGTCCTAAATACCAACTGAGAAGTTCCGTTATTACGAAAACTATTAGCTATAACAGCAATCAATGTCAATAAATAGTAATCATAGTGGCTTCGCCGGAGTTTTTCGGGAAATTGCTCAAGCCATATCTAAACTCTTGCCTACCTGATTCTCTTTGATCAGTGACGAATCCTCCTTCCGTTAGGTGCAAGGCTAAAGCTTCCTTCTAACCCATAACTATGGTCCTTGCTTCGAAATCGCTCATTCTCTTGTAAACTTTATTCCATTTTTCATTATTTGCTAATTGGATCCCGTGCCATTCTTGTTAAATTCCTCAATGAATATTGCGATACTTGTCTCCTCAAAATATGATTAACTTCACGTAATGAAAGGATTGTGGGACAGTCGAAGTATCTGGCACTCTTCTACTTTATTCAATTGGTTAGCATGGAGGTTTCTTAACTATTGTGTTGATGTCCACCTCCCACTTTTATGGACGCCAATGTTGTCAATCTCCTTGGGGGTTTTACCCTAACTGCTAAGCTTTCTGGTTATTCTCCATAACTTCTTACCCCTAGGATGTAATCCATTTGTTGGGAGAGATGGAAACGATGGTCTTGCTATCTTGTTGAAGTTTCAATATGAAGACTTCCCATATGGTCGCCCATCTCCATGTTATGTTTCTCCGAGCATGCCTAACTACGGAATTCTAATGGAACCTAGTGCGTAAGTGCTGATCGCATTTAATCCGACCTAGGGATGAAGACTTTTCTGACTACCTCTAGTTCTGATATCAAAACCTTGCCCTTCATGGGGTACGTTTCCAAGTCCTTTTTGATCTTGTATTGGTGCATCGCCCAATCTTGCTTATGGCGCATTGGGTTTGTTGCACTTATGACCGATGCGAAGGCAACCCTGCTTAGTATTTCATACACAATCTTATTTGCACCATGATCTCGTACTAGGTAGCTTTTCTTTCCTCAATAGGCCACATGAAATTAAAACTTTCTTTTCTTCTATTTCTTCCTTATAGTATCCATTGTCCCTACCCAAGTTTATCTTCATCTTAGTCCATTAAGACCTCCCACTTTAATACTATCTCAGGATAGCGGAATTAGCTATACACTTTAAGCCCTTGTCATTTCTGCTAGAATCTGAATACACTCCTTGTCGAGTTTACTCCACCCATAGCATACATAATGGTATCATTAGACTTTACTTTTCTTTTTTGAATAGCCTCATTCCTCTACTAATAACATGTTGGAGATAATCCTATCATTTAGTTCTTGTGGTAGCTAAGGTTGATAAAATTTAAGCATTACTAGGTTTTCTAGCATTTCCTTTATTCCCTGAAAGGTAAGAACACTAGGTCCTTATGCCACCTTTAGTCTGAAAGCATTCCTACTTCATATTAGTAGGAGATATACTGCCTCGTCCCCTTGTTACACTTATAACTTCATCGGCCTTCCTTACCGTGCATAACAGTATCTCCATCTTGATTCGATGTACAGTTGGAGGGCCCTCTTTACAGTTTGCTCAACTATTTCCCTCTCAAGGCCAAGATTCCACTCAGTACCCTTCCAAATTTACCATCGCTACAAGGCTAGTTCCTGTACCCCCGAGGAAGAAACCACTTCAACCTCTGGACGGGAATTTAAGAAGTCCCCTATGTACCTAGCCGAAGCTTCTACCCTTAGCTTCTTTCACTGATCCTCTGCTTCACTCGCCTACTCTACAAATTTCTTAATGAAGGATCAGGTCTTTGTTTTGTGGTATTACCACAATCCCAAAATAAAAACCATTGGATGAATTTGTTGGCAATGTACCTTCAGGGTAATCCCACCTATGAAGAAAATAAGGGCACTGTTCATGCCACATATGATAGGCTTATAAGCGGGTAATCACCTTACTCCCGTTGAGTATTTGAGCTACAAAACTAGATAGAAGAATCTCCTATATTCAAATTAAAGAAGACGGTCTGGATCGGGTAATCGTAATGGAGCTTGAAACAAGCCCCATCAGGGTGAAACAGATTTTTAACCCAACTTGCCTCCAAATTGAGATCGTGCCCTTGATAATGAGAAAACTTCGACTACTCAGCAACACCTTACAAACAACCTTTTTCGATATAACAAGGTTCACCATGTAAATATCAAATCGCCTGACACGATTTTTCTGATTGAACTCCCCAATTCTCTGCACTACTCAACTTACTCAATTGTCTATCCCTTTATGCCATCATTACCTCCTAGGAGTCGTATCCCTAATAATTACGTATAGAAGGTCTCTAATAAGCTTGCTGGGTGTTTCAGGCTTCTGTTTACACAAAACCTTATATTGAGGTGATCAGGCTCAACATTCAGTCAAGTGCAACAGGTAGTCTTCAACACTCACAACAAGGCCACCATGCATAATATTTCTATGTCCTCTTCACGTGAGGATCTAACGCATGGTTTATCTAGATTCTCAGAGTATGCATCAGAAGCATAATCAGTCCATCCACGGGCCTATACAGGACGAACTGCTCTAGTACCAAAATGTAACACACACACACACACACACACACACACACACACACACACACATATATATATATATATATACATCAATATAGAACTGGCAATCCTCAGTTTAAAGAAATCAAGATTAGAGATTGAATCCTACCTCTTTGGAGTGTGATCTTGAGTTAAGTGTTGAAGCTTGAATTATTAGGACCTGACCAAGCTTGAAGGAGTGATGGAGTTAGGTGAGTGGAGAAGAGAAAAGAGAGCTGAAGTGAGGGAGAAGAGAGGGGCGCAGAAAAATGGGTCTAAATGAGGGGAGAAGAAGGTGTTATATAGGCATGAGTGGTAGTTAACTTGGAGGGTTCTGATTGGCCTTAAAACACAAGGCTGAAATTCAGCCAACCTTCCCCTCTTTTGTGACAATTTGCTCTCCACGTCGCCCTCCTTTTCTGACGAAATTGCTCTCCACGTCGCTCTAACAGTAGGACTCGTTTCCAGTATATTCTGAAGATGACATCGGAACTCGTACTCCTTTAAAGTCGGAAATCGTGCACTTCATGACATGAAATCGGAACTAGTGGATGATTTGGAAACCAGCTCAAAGATCCGAACTCGAGTCCATTCTAATTGAATTCCACTTTAATGCGGTACCTCGTGACATTTTACTCGGAAGTCGGTACTTGCACCATTGTGTTAAACTATAACTTCTGAGGTTGGAAACCATGTACACTATTAAGGTTAGATCGAAACTCAGGTACATTTTCTTTGAGATATGCAGTCGGATATCGTGGAATTACGTCATGTTGTTCGGACTTGAAGTCCAAGTCGAAAGTCGGGAACTGAGGAATTTCGAAAGTTGAAATCGGAGGTCGGAAATTATACTCACTATACTTTAACTCGAATATTGGAACTCGGAAGCCACTCCCGTTAACTCGAAGCTAGAACATTAAGTCGGAAATCGGAAAGGCCATGAAGTCGGAATTTTGCAGACCAATTCGGAAGTTGGACAGGACATGAAGTCGGGAATGAAGAACATGCTGGGATAAGGTCGGAAATCATAAATTGGGCTGAAATATTGAAGACAAACTCGGAAATCGGAAATTGTTCCATTTCATGTGGAATTCGAGGATGAAGTTGGAAATCATAAAAACTAATGAACTCGGAACTCATTGTGGAGGTAAAATGGAATAATTTAGCACGAGGAAAATTGGGATGTTACAGACTTCACCCCACTAGTGAAGTCATTGTGTCCAACATGTCATCAACAAACAAATATAGGATCAACATATTGCAAACTGCATATTCTATGTACATTAAGAACAATATGGGGATCCCGAGCTCATAAGCAACCACAAACATGTTGCATTGCTCCTTTATTGGCTCAATGCCATTGTTTTTCATTCAAAAAGTGTTAAGGCTCAAACCACACTTCTTCCTCTTGCTGCCTTTCTCATGAAAGGAGAAAATTATGTTTGTCAAAGCTACTCCTTGCTCGCCTTTATCAAGAAACCGGTTTTATTATCGAACAAACCAAAACAGGTGAAAATTTCAATCATAGCAGCCCTTTTTGGCTACTCCAACTGTGGCTCATTGTTGCTTTTGAGCCACAACTCAAATATTCTCCTTCTGCTATCCTTTATAGAGATATCAAAGGTACCTACTTGTGCTATCTTTTTCATGAAAAACCTAAAAAGATGACTCCCCTTTAAGAATTTTGCCGTTTCTTTAAGTGCTTCCATCAACTGGTGTCGACAAAGTTAGACAAATGAACCTCTCTCCTTTCATCAATAGACATTTTGGCCCTAAGTGGTTCACCCACTCACGCATTTCCTCTGTGCCAAACCCAGTCGCATATGACCTCGGTGATGTAGTCTGGTCCAATTTTCTATGTTATCAAGTTTTGCTAATGGGATTTCCTAGGCCGAACAACCTCAAGCTTACTAATAAAAAGAAAACCTCGTATCATTTACCCCCATGCCATACACTTCATAGTTCGCCAATTTGACTTTTCTCAGGCTATACCAGCTCCAATCGCACTTGACCTAAGAGGCCAAATTTGTAACTCAGTCGTTACTTCCTTCAACGAGCTTCAAGCTTGGTTAGAAGAAAATGATGTTAAGAGGAAAGAATTCCTTTTTATAGACGTCGAGTCGAGTGCTTATGTCTTTGAATCTTTTCTCGTTTGGTGGTATGAATACTAAGAGACTCAACACTCATCACTTGTGAAATGCAAGGCACGTTTGGTAACTAACAATCCATCTAATGTGCAGAAAGAAGATGAAGCAACAAATGAACTAGTACATACTTCCTTTTTGGTTTTCAACCTGTGTGACATTTTGTCGCAAATGTTGCCAATGATGAAGAACAAGAAACTGGCAAAGGAAGGAAATGGAAGGCCCCTTTTGCGCTATAAGAAAAATCAATTATGCTAAAAAAAGCTCCTCCCAAGAGCAAATTGACTCAATAAGTTTTGCTGTCAAAATCTCTTTCTGGAAAGATCTCTGACAAGGCTCTTTCTACTAAAGTATGGTTGCACTTCTACTTTTTTTTCTTTTTCCACTTTTCTACTCCCTATATCATGCATGTGACTTGTAATATCTTCATGCAGTCCACATCAACCACAGTAAGGAGTAACTCTCCCTCTGTCAACCCTGATCCTTTAGGTGAATCTCAATTTGATCTTTCTTCAAATTCATCATGTAACACCCTGCCAACTTAATGTTATGCTTAAGTCATAGCATGAAATTGGATAGGTTGCGTTACCGTATTAGTTCTTTGTCTAAAGCTGTATTCGTTATGTTATATTATCTCTTTTTCTCTGATATATATGTATATTTTTTATGAATATACCTACGAAATGGCGCGCTCTATGTAGTAAACGTAATCAGTATTGTAAAATGTAACATAATTGAAATAAAAGCACTATAGAAAAGGATAAAAATAGGAAATATATCATCAGTTGTATATTTACATATATAAGTTGGAAGTCAACGCTTCCGTATATATATATATATATATATATATATATATATATATATATATATATATATATATATATATATATATGTTCAAAAGCAGAATGAAATAGAGGAACAACGAAACTCCTATTGCTAAAAAGTAGAGACGGAAATGGCGGGAGCCAGCTAAATACAACAAATCCAACTCGGGGTCCTGGTTAAGCTGCAGGTCAAGGAGCTCAATAAATAGAGTCACCGTCGAGTCCATCGTCAACGTCTAAGAATGATGCGGAAATGCAAAACGAGGTAAGAATTTGAAGAAATTCTCAGTAGGGCTCACGTATAATGTTTAGCTGACATTACATTCATTCTCAGTTGCCTCAATTTTTGTTTAATTATAAAAACATGGGTTCAAGAAGAACTATTTTTAATAAGTTGAAGAAAACGTCTGGTCCGAGACAAAGTTCAATTTTACTTAAGACAACATAAGAAACAGAACAAACTACTAATAGTAATACACAGAATAATGAGCAGAATAAGTGAACATACAACAATAAAGGAACATAACAGACAAACTGTAAATAACTTGTAATGACTATTCAATGTAATCATGCATTTAATGCAATCATGCAAAACTTGTTCTTGGACTTTTCTTCATAAACTTTTCCATTACTTGGTCCCCTGGGAGTTCTTGGCCACTTTAGACTCCTGGGTAATAGTTTGCTTTTCAAGATCGAGCTCGTTCCTATACAGGAATGGCGGGTTTACTTTCCCCAACCTTCCCACTGATCTATTCCCCTTAACTTTATTCCGGGGCTGGCCCAAGTATCATGGAACTTTCATCATAACATAATCTTTGGGTTCATCATAACATGACTTTCATAACTTTCTTGAAAATTCACATGTATCTACATGTATATCATAACTCATGCATACACTTTACCGAAATTTTGACAGCATAACGGAACGTGTCCACTTCCTCATGAATAGTGCTAGTACTCAGAGCATCAATTTCTCATAGAAGTCATAACATTCCATTCATACTTCAACATTAAACTCATAGGAACATTAGTTACATTAGAACAGAATTACTGCCTCAGCATAATCATTCAACCCGATTTTTGTAACTCAAGCCAAAATTTCTATTTAACTCATCTGGACCTGATTTTTGGATATGTTAAAGTTTTATGTGTCTATTTTCTAGCCTCTTTGGTCCCATCTAATTTTGATAAGTTTAACTAAAGTTATTTAGGTTTTATCCCGGCCTGCTCTGTGGCTGGCCAGAATTGTACACCTAAAAGTAAAAATCTACTAAAAATTGAAAACTGGCTCAAATCATACGAAATTGGTCTCATATTAAAGCTAATAGGACAACCTTTCATTTACAAAATGTTCCATTCCATTTGACTAAGTAGGGCTCGAGTTATAAGCCCCAAAATCTGACCTTCCTGAACTACCCTATTTTGGCCCAGTTTAGACATAGGGCAACTTTCTTGGAACACTAGGAGCAAACGGGATCTTATATAACTCTAAAATTTTTATGGGACATTCTCCTATGTGTAAGCTTTCTAACAAAGTTAGTTTCATTTAAATCCAAATAGTATAGGGCGAGATTTTCCCTGAACAATCCAGTCTGCCTAGAATCAAAATAAAAAACCTAGGTCGAACTTCAAAAATTCATATCTCCCTCAATACTAATCCAATGCCTTATATGATATATATATATATATATATATATATATATATATATATATATATATATATATATATATATGGAAAGCCCTGAATGTCTAGTTTCATTTAAAAATGGTTTCATCAAATTTAAACAACGGTAGGTGGAGCTATACACTCTGCCGTCGGACTGCTGAGGGTTTTTGGTTCTCCAGCCCCTCGCCCTTCCTATTTTCATCTTTTCTTGCTTTGTATTCGAATTCAACACCACAAACAGCTAATAAACCAGCCAAATATCATCATAATCATTCAATCATCACATCACAAATTGAGAAAATAAACCACCACCAGCCACCCAAATCAAAAAATCAAGACAAGAATCAAACCACTACCTATTGTTATGTTGTGATTTGGCTTGATTTTGGAACTTGGATGAACAAATCTTAGTTGGACTTGATGGTTTGATGGAGTTGAGTGAGTGAATAAGAGAAGAAGAGAGCTGAGCAAGGGAGAGGAGAAAGTGGCGCAGAATTTGCTAAAGGAAAGAAAGGAATTGTGTTATAAAGGCATGGGGTGGTAGTTAGAATAAAGGGTTTTGATTGGTTGAAGCACCTATAGCTGAAATTCAGCCAACTTTCCTCCCTTATTGTGGCCAAAGTGGTGCCACTTTCTGGTGCTAAGTGGCTGAGTTATCAGCCACTCAAAGTAGGGTTGATGAGTTGAAATTCTATTGGTTCAGTTCCATCAGTTTAAAATACCGTAATCTTACCGATTTCCTTTAAATCGGTAAATCGGTTTCAAGAAAATTTTTATGAATACTTCTAACCTAATTAACTCATATCTAAACTCAATTAATTGCTAATTAATTGATCCTAAATAATTATTTAGTCAAATTTTAGTTAATCTCAACCATTTGATAAAAACCGAACAATCGGACGAAAAACGATAAGAAAATTCCGGTGGATGTTACACATCATCCCCGACGCATAACAAGGTATGAATGTCAACCATCCCCCTCTTCATATTTGTATATTCATGGTTCCATCTTGACCTTTGTCTCTTTGATTCTGATCATTTTTAGTGTTCCCAAGTAGAGAATATTGCAGTCAAGGAGACCACCTATAATCCTCAAGGAAAAGAAGTTCTTGACCTTTCACAAGGTGATCTAAACGTCGATAACTATGTTGGTCCATAAGGGTACAACAATAGAGATATTAGATAATCTCAATCTAGTGTGACTCCATCTACTAAGGAATTAGAGGCCATGATTAATCCCCCATTTGCCCAAGAGAAGAAAAGCACCATAGGCGAAGAAAAAGAAGATGATGGAGAGCTCGATTTGGACTTTCTCGACATTATGGACAAAGCCTTATCAGAATAAGAGCTGGAAAAGGATTTCCCCTTTGCTTTTGAGTCTGAAGCCTCAAGTGTCAAATCTTTGATCCCAATTCAAGATCTAACCCATGTCAAAGTCAAGTCTAACATTCCTACTGCTCAATACCACTCTATCTCTATCATGCAAGTCAACAATATTTTGTCTCTCCTTAATAATTCTTTGGAGTCCCTTGTTGCCAATGGATACTCCAAATAGTAATTAATTGAAGTTGCCTCTCTTTTGAGCCGGACCATTCTGCCTACTCTTCTTCAACACATTCTTGGTAATCTCCAAAGCTTTATAAGTCAACTTTTTACAATCGTTGGTGAGGTATAGAAAGTTCATTCTAAACACTAGACTTTATCCAAGACTCTCGAGAAATTGACTCAATCAACACATGAAGTAGAAAACCTCAAAGCATAGACCCTTGAAAAGATTGATTAAGGAAAAACTTAAAATACTAAACCTGAAGTTGAATTAAGAGAACTCGAGAAAAAGATGAACAAGGTCAAAGAAAAGTGTGCATCCATGGCCAAGGAGATAAAGGTAGGAGAGCAAGCCCTGGGAAAAATAGACAAAAAAATGATCAAGCTTACTCGAGAAAATGAAGAAAAGAAAGCAATAGTACAGGCAGCTGTGGCAATCCTAGAAAAAGCCAAAGTAGCTAAAAATGAAGTGCCTCACCAACAGTAGGACATAAAATTGTTGCTCCGCAATCTTCTACCTTAGAATATTTCATTGTTTTTTTCTTATAGCTCACTACGTCAAGCCTATTGAATCGGTTTTGGTAAGCTTGTTATGTCGAGCATTTTATCCTTTTCTAAATTCTCTTTGAACATTTCACCCACTGACTTACAAGGGTTTTGTTTTTGCACTTGACGTTAACTTTCTTTCAAAATGAACATACTAGGGCCCATGGGGTCTATCTTGCTCTAATTTTATCAACACATTTGTTTATATAGGTATTACCACTTCTTGTATCTACAATTTATAATCTTTCAAGTACTTGCCATTTATGGATTTTATTTCAGCTCCAGTATTAACATTAACCAAACCATATGCATTACGCTAGTAAATCTTAGTGACTTGATATTGTCCTTCCCAAGTTTGGTGACCAATTCCTAATAATTCTTGACTTTTTCTCAAAAGGCAAAATAGTTTTACAAACTAAGTCACCTAATTGAAATGCTTTATTTTTCACATGGAGATTGTAATATCATGACATGGATTCTTTTTGTTTCACTATATTTTCCAACGCGTCAATTCTTTCTTGCTCTAATTCATTTAGCTCATCGAACATAGCAATCCAATAGTCTTTGACATGTAATTCACACTATTTTGCTACATGAACAGTCTGCAAATTAACCTCTATAAGCAAAATTGCATCATGTCCAAAAACTAGTTTATAGGGCATAGATCCTGCGAACCCTTGGGTGAACATCTATAAGCCCATAATACTTGGCTTAGTATGTCATGCCAATTTCTTAGCTGATGACACACATGTTTTTTAATCAAAGCAATGATAGTTTTGTTTAATGCTTCAACTTAACCATTTGCTTGCACATATTAGGTTGTCGATGTCACCATCCTAATCATTCAAGTGGTCACATAATTGACAACCTTTTTCCCTGTAAAACATTGTACCTTAGTTGGTAGTCAATGATTTAGGAATGCCAAATCAATGTATGATCTTTTCTTTTATAAAATTAATGATTTTGTATTGGCTAACTTCCTTTAGTGCGATTGCCTTAACACACTTAGTGAAATAGTCAATAGCAACGAGGATGAATTTATACCCTTTAGCAAAAAGGGATTTATTTGTCCTATCAAGTCCAAAGCCGAGCTCTTGTGTATAGCTCTGATGTAGGCACATGCTGTAGGTTACCATGTTTCTGGCATTCCCCACAAGACTTCACATATTTGACACAATCTTTGGCCATAGTCGATCAATATACCTACTGTCAATGTAGCACCTATTTCATTTTTTCCCTTGCCTGATAAGCACCACAAATTCCCTCGTGGACTTCACCCAGAGTAACATAAGCATCAGATTCATTTAGGCAAGTAAATAAGTTACCATTGACATACTTTTTAAATAAAGCATCACCTAAAATAACATAACTTGCTATTCAATACTTTATTTTCCTTTTATCAGACCCGTTTGGATTCCTTAAATAATCTATAATCAGTTTCTTCCAATCTGAAGGCCCAAGAATGTCAATGAAATTGACATCTTTTTCATCAATGGGTATGAAGATTTTCTCAACTCAAACTAACAAATCCAAAGTTTGAGGAGAAATCTTATATTTTGAGGCTATTTGTACGAGTTCATTCGCTTCTTCATTTATTTTCCTTGACACATGTCGTAAAGGAATGTTGTCGAATTCACATCAAGGCCTTGCAACAATAAAAAATACCAAATCAAGTTTTCACTAATGCAACAACCTTCTCTTGTCATTTGTTTAATTATTAATTGCAAGTTGCCAATGATTTCAATATTTCAGGCTCCTCGAGCAATTAATAACTTCAAGCCTATAATCAAGGCTTCATATTCAACCTCATTATTCAAGCAATCATATAGAATCTTGAACATAAATCGTGTCAGCTTCCCACACAAAAGAAACTAATAAAAGACCAATCCCTGAACCTTTCTGATGTTGAGAACTACAAAGATAAAGCTTCCATGGCTGTGGTTGGGCATAATTTACTTTAAGGCTTTTGACATCTAAACATGGATGGTCCACTAGAAAATCAGCCAATACTTGGCCTTTTACACCTTTGGCAGAAACATATTGAAGTGAAAATTCAATTAATGCCAACATCCATTTACCAATGCGACCCCTCGAAAAAGGACAAGATAATGAATATTTCGTTACATCGATTTTGGAGATTACATGTACATCTCATGATATCATATAGCTATTAAGCTTGGTACAAGAAAAGTACAAAGAAAGGCATAACTTTTCTATCGAACCATATCTAGTTTTGACATCGATCAACACTCAACTTAAGTAATACACAACTCTTTCATTGCCTCCTTCATCATCTTGGGCAAGCATGCTCCGAATAGTCGAATCTGATGCTAAAATGTACAGCTTTACAAGTCGACCCATTATTGGTGAGGCCATGACAAGAGTGTTCATCAAGTACTATTTGATTTGGCTGAAAGCTTCTTGATGTTCCTTAAGCCAAACAAAATCTTCTTCCTTTTTTAACTTTACCAATGAGGTAAAGATTTCGGTCTTTCCTAATAGGTTTAAGATGAATCGTTGAAGAAAATTAACTTTTCCAAGGAAGGACTGCAGTTGCTTCTTCTTTGTCAGGGGGCGACAATTCAAGAATTGCTGGAGCTTTATTTTGGTTGATTGTAATCCCCTTTTTTGTACACAATAAAGCCCAATAAGTTAACTACAACAACACTGAAAACATAACTTAGTAGATTCATTTTTAAACATGCTTTCACATTTTTTCAAATGCTTTTCTCAAATGATCGAGATAAGTTTCTTTTTTGTCGGATTTTACTACCACATCATCGATATAAACGTCCATGAAGTTGCCAATAAACTCATGAAAAATGGTGTTCATGGCTCTTTGGTGTATGACACCAGTATTCTTCAATCCAAAAGGCATAACAACCTACTCATAGGTACCAAGAGCCCTTGGACATCAAAATGCCCTTTTTGACATATCATCTTCTGCAATAAAAATTTGGTTACAACTGGAGTATGCATCCATAAAACTAAGTATTTCAGTGCCCAAGGCTAGGTCGACCAACATATCTACCATAGGCATGTGATACTCATCTCTAGGGGTCACATTATTCAAATATCTAAAATCTATGCAAACACGAAGCTTACTATTCTTTTTCATGACAGGAACAACATTTGAGACCCAATCGACATACCTAGCTATTCTAATAAATTTAGCCTTAATCAATATTTCGATCTTTTCTTTTATTTTAGAGACTACCTTGGGCGCAAACTTTCAAGGGGCTTGCTTCACTAGTCAGACCTGAGGCTTTTGCTCTACTAATTCTTGACTCAAGCCCGGTATTTCATCATATTCCCATTAGCATTGCGACAAGCTTCTCTTTAAAGTATTGAGACAATAACTGACTTATGTACGTTAGTTGCTTGTCCTCTCCTTCACCAAGATCGATATCTGCCAATGGATCCTGCATTTCAACCTTCTTGTTCCTATTATATAAATCATTATAGACAATAGAAAAATATTGAAATCCTAGCGATTCATTGTCATAAATATAATCTAAACTAGCACCATCATGGGTGCAATTCATCTGTTCAACCATATAGGTTGATAATCGAGCCATCTGGCCTATTAAATCCATATATTACACTTTTTGGGGAGCCAATTCTACCCTGTCTCTAGGCACAAGATACAAGCCATCTTGTCCAAGAATGCATCCTTCAACATCGATTGGGTCGAAGTTACCTCAATTTCAAGAGGCTTGATTTTCTCATTTATAAATCTTGAAGTCCATCAGGAAATTTTTTTCATAACAATGTCTATCATCTGTAAAACCCTAATAGCCCTATACTATGCTTAAATCATATTACAAAAATTATTAGTTATTACTTTTGCTTGGGGAAAAACTTAGCTTACCTTTTAAAATTACTTTTTAATGAAAATAGGGGTAGTTTTTTTTTTATTAATAGCAAAAGAAAACATTTTGAACACGAGCCATAAGTGCATCATGAACGTACATATGTAATCGAGCGTCAATACATACATATTCGCATTGTAATAATAAAAGCAATATGAGAAACATCCAACTCAGCAATGATAATAACAGTTATCCATAGCCATTATAGGTATATAAATAGATAATATCTTCCACATGGTAATGTATGGGATAGATAACTACATTCGGGCTAAGATAACATCCATACCAACATAAGGTCCAGACATCAAAAGAAAATACATAAAAATCTCAACCACCCCTACATGCCATAAGATGATAGTCGTAGATATAAACAAAAGAGAGTTATGCTTATATCCAATTTCTACACGTGCTATCTCATATTGTCTCCTCATCCTTAGAACAGAATGAAACCATTCCCAAATCCTCTGGGTGCATCATCACCACGCCTTCTTTTATAGGCTCATCCGTATCCTCGGGGCATTGCATGGGTGCAGATGAAACCTCGTCCACATCTAAGAGGTGGTGCCAGGCTCGCAGTAGATGAAGTAGAGTCAGTGGTCAAACAGATCACGAAGGGATATGTTTGCTCCGAAGGGTTATACTTGACAGAGTATGTCGGAGTTATACGGGTATCAGAGTCAGGCTCTACCTCAGTTGAGTACATTGGAGTATGGAAGGGAGGTCCCATATCATCTAGAGTAACATCCTCATATGGCTTGTGCTGGCAGGAGAACAGACTCATGATGGGTGAGTGAAACTGATGACCATGAAACATTTAGACCTTCATAGCTATGTGTACAGTCATCATAGATACATTTAGCACCAGGTCAAAGTGCTAATCCAAAATGGGAACTTAACGACGATGATCACGCTGCCCAACAGCATCCCCTGAAGACAACAAAGAAACACAAGAGTGAGAAATACAAGATTTCTCAGTAGGATTCTTACTAGACCACTAATATGTCATCGTTATCGTCCCAGCCACTTCAAGTTTAATTTATAAAAGAATGGACATGCATAAGTTCAATTTTAAAACATTTGGAAAATATAAGTTTCCCAAGCGGGTTTCTTTTAATCTTATTCTTAAAAGCATAAGATATGGAGAGGTATCATCATAAGATATATATATGCATTCATAACCATGATCACGAGGAAGTAAGATGCTTGCACTTCCATGTACTTTCATTGACTTTGACTTTCCTTTAACTTGGTTTACTTAACTTTCATAATTAGCATGTGCTTAACATTATCACAACGTGCCCGGAGGGCGCCGCGACGAGAGGCAACAATAATATTGAAAAATAATTTCAATGGAGTCGCCACCAATTTTTATTTATGGAAAAAATCGGAAAAACCTTTTAATTTTGCAAAACTAGTCTTTTAAAGAGATTGAATTTGGGAGCCCAATTATGCATAGGGAAGGGTAGAAATTTAATCCCACTACACCCCTAATACATCCATTTTACAACAATTACCCTAGAGCTTATTATGCAAATTAATTGGTAAGTATAATAATATTTATTTTTCCCCTTTGAAGATATAACAGAAAATGGAAGAAATTATTTACAAAAGAAAGAAACATAATTAATGTGATAACTATTCACAAAATGAGAGAAAAGAAAAATTGATACGATAACTGTTCCCAAAAAACAAGATTAATATACAATTATTCACAAAAGAAAAGGAAAGTACAATTAATGTTATGATTATTTACAAAAAATATAGAAATTGATTTAACAATTATTTACAAATGAAAAAGGAAGTGAAATTAATGTTACAATTATTTAAGGAATTAAAATTGAACCAAATTTAAGAAAATTTAATTTTTGATTTGACGGAGATTAACCGCTCCTACGTATCCCTTGGTGCAATGAGGAATTCAAAATCACGTAGTTCTTGTAGAAAATGTGTAACACCCTCTCAAGTACAGTACTGTGCTTAAGTCATAGCACCATACCCTAGAGTTGTTACTGTTACCTGAGCGGACCTTGTCTGACAGCAACTTCAGCCGTCTTCAAAACTTTTGAAACTATCTGGAGACAACACGGAAATAGGAGTGAGAATTATAAATTCTCAGTAGGATTCTCTAAGTATCATT
Source organism: Pterocarpus macrocarpus (assembly GCA_031439585.1). Lineage (NCBI taxonomy): Eukaryota > Viridiplantae > Streptophyta > Magnoliopsida > Fabales > Fabaceae > Pterocarpus > Pterocarpus macrocarpus. Next base: position 56,134,515 of record CM062522.1, read on the forward strand.
AATAATATCATCGTTATTATCTCTAGTTTGCTTCGGTTTATTATGAAAAAGGTGAACATACTATGTAGATCATTTTAATTTCTGATTCGAAAGATATCATGTCCGAAGCAAAGTTCATTTTTATCATACACTTGGCATCTGAGAGGATCCATAGAAATCAAGTCATGAATTATATTGGGACTAATCACGGAAGTACATTAAAGTACGATAGCATCAATGTACTAGAGGCATAACTTCTACATATACTTGACTGGAACTACAGTATATTAAGATGATGCCCATATGGCATCAATATGCTGAGAATATGACATCTGCACATAACTTAACTTGTATTTAAATTCATACATAGCCATAAAACTTGCTTTTCTTTTTTTTTCATCTTTCTTTTCTTTGTCATCATAAAATCGTTACGTGCCACATTCCAGAGTATGATCGCTATGTCATACCCCATCAGAGCGTGATCGCCATGTCACGTTCCTTAGGAATATGGGATCTTCCTTTGGTACTTATACTAGCTAGGTCATACCATGCCTCATGTAAGTTCTGTCCCCTATACTCACACTAGCTGGGTCAATGCCATGCCTCATGTGAGTGGGGTATTTGCATATGCTTTAATCTTTAGTCTTTAATCTTTAATCTTTAGCTTTTACTTGGCACACCTAGGTGTTACGTATCGCCGTCCCTAGGGTGCTATTACTGCCCTTGGGTAGCCTGGCCTTGGAGTGAGCTCATCAGCTTCACCCGTGACCGTCGTCACACCGACTCACCCACAAGGGGACCCACTTGCCTCTAGTCTTTAAGGGATCTCATTCTGGTCACGTGCCTCTAAGTGAAGGGATCTCTTCTGGTCACGTGCCTCAAAACTGAGGGATCTCATCTGACCACGTGCCTCCAACATAGAGGGATCTCATCTGACCACGTGCCTCTAAGGTAGAGGGATCTCATAGTTTTAGCTGCCTTCACAAGGAGGGATTCAAAGTGCAACTGCCTCCAGGTGAAGGGATTCATATCTTTATATTTAATCGCTTCACAGGGAGGGATCTCAAGTAACTGCCTCCGAGTGAAGGGATTTACATTCATTATACTCATGTCTTTTCATTCTCATACAAGGTCATGCATAGTCACACTGAATGTACCTATACTTCATTTATTTTCATACGTCATTGCATACATGATCTTTACGTACATAGTCGTGACATATAAACGCCCGTAGCCTCTTTGCCATTTTACCGGCACTCATACATATGCTTTGTCCTTTACTTTCATATACCTCATCTCACCCTTATGTCATTCTTGAATATGGGGTTTCTATATTTCCATTCATCCTTTAATTCATCCTTGATAACCCATATCATCTTCAAATTCATCCTTGCTTGTACACATTTCCTAGTTTCCTAGACTTCTGCCATAAATTGAAGATAACGGATCGATTAGTCTCCCCATGAATAGTGCCAGTCCTCACAGACAGTTCAATCATAGCAACATAATCAACTTAATGCATATATATCAAGGTCAAACTAACAATTCTCAACTCATACCTTATACGTTTTACTAGTACCTGTGAAATCATCAATTGGGTCACTTTTGCCAATCTATTCAGTTCTACCCGAATTTCATATGATCCACCTTTATTTCTATTCAACTCATTTGGACCTGAATTTTGGATATGTTATAAATCTATATGTCTACTTTCTAACCTCTTTGGTCCCATATCATTTGACCCATATAACTCAAGATATTCAAATCTCATCTCAACTTGTTCAGTCACTAGCCCGAATTACACTCTTGGAAGTATAAATCCACTAAAAATCGAAACTAAGCTCAAATCATACGAAATTGGTCTCATATTGAAGCTAACAGAACAACCTTTCATTTGCCACAAGTTTCATTTCATTTGATTAAGTATACCTCGAGTTATAAGTCCTGAAAGTCGACCTTCCTGAACTACTCTGTTTTGGTCTGGATTGGACATATAGTAACTTCCTCGAACCACTGGGATCAATTGGTGCCATAACAAACTCGGAATTTCATATTCGGATATTCCCCTATGTGTAAGCTTTCTAACAAAATTGGTCTCACTCAATTTGGAGTTGTATAGGGTGAGTTATACCCTCCTCAAGTCACCCTACCCGGATGAACACCCTGATTCCTAGGTCAAACTTCAAAAATTCATATCTCTCTCAATACTAATCCAATAACCTTATATGGCATATGTATGGAAAGCCCTGGATGTCTACTTTCATCTAAAAATGGTTTCATCGGATTTGACCGATTGTAAGTGGCGCCGTACACTCCGCCGTACGGACTGCCGTGGAATTCTCACTCAGGCAGCATCTCAACCCATCCATTTCTTCTAATTTTCTCCTTCTAATCATAACTCTAACTCAAAATCTCCTATGAATTTAATCATAATTCATCATAATCCATCATAATACATCCAATAATTCATCAAACACATAAAGAAGAGTACAATCTCATGCAATCATAGTGCAAGGAATTCAAGAATAGAAGTAGAATCCTACCTCTTTGGAGTATGACTTGAGCTAAGTGCTGAAACTTGGAGTGTTAGAACCTTGCTAAGCTTGGAGGAATGATGGAGTTGATTGAGAGAAGGGGATGAGGAGGCTGGAACCAGAGGAAGAGGGAGAGTGGTGTAGATCAGCCAGAAATGAGGGGAAGGGTCTGACTTAAATAGATGGAGGTAGTTGGAATTGTGGGTGTTGATTGGTTGAAGTTTTGTGATTGAAGTTCGGCCATGTCGCCTGCTTTTGTGGCTAAGTTGCTCTCCACGTCGTCCCCAAAGTGGGATACGCTTTCGTTCTACCTGAAATCGGAAATCATCCCCATAATACTTTAAGTCAGAACTCGTGACCTTTTACATTGCTTGGAGCTGAAGCCGGATGTCGAAACTCGTACCATCTTGTTTGTGACTTGAGGAAATCTTGTCTAGTTTATTTCAAGACTTAGAATCAAGGTCGGAGGTCGGAAGTCATGCAGCTGACAATCAACTGATCTTGGAACTTCAAGTTCAAAGTCGGGACTCCTTGTAATAAGCTCGGATATCGGAACTTAGGTCCATTCTAATTGAGTTCAACTCCAAGGCCGGAACTCGTTACATGAAACTCGGAGTTCAGTGCTTGTATCATTGTGTTAAACTATAACTTCTGAGGTCGGATGAAGCATGAGATATGAGGTCAGAATGAGGGTTCTTAAGGTCGAAACTCAGGTGATTCGAATCACATTTCCAAACCCAAGTATTTAAACCCAGAAGTCGGTATCTTACATTTGATGAGATCGGAAACCGAGTACAATATCTTTGAGACATGAAGTCGGATATCGGTGAATCACGTTCATGTTGTTCGGACTCGAATGTTAAACTCGGAAGTTGTAGAAGTAATCCAGATGAAGTCGGAAGTCGTAGACATAGGTGAGATGAACTCGGAAATCGGAGAATATATAAGATGAAGTCGGAAATCAGGAGTAGTCAAGACTAGATGAAATCGGAAATCGGATGTCATGAAGTCGGAAATTGTGCAAGATGAACTCGGAACTCGGAAATAATCCCTTCTATCTGAAATTCAAAGATTGAGTCGGGAATGGGATTTGATCAAACTTGAAGGTGAAGTCGGACGTCCGTTGTTGGAGTTGAATAACGTCGGAAATCGGGACGTTACAAAATGATTGTAGGTTGGATTGATTTTATTTATGAAAAGATTTTATTTGAAAAAAAAAAGAAAAAGGAAAAAAAATTTAATCCACTCTTGCACAGGATTCAGGATATCATGAGCTATACAATAAGTCCTTACAATTCACATAACATTTGAGGATGGTCATGCCATACATCAATACTAGGGATTGTCGCGTAGATTTTGAAGATTTGAAAAAAAGTGTCGATATTATTTGAGTAAAAAAGAGGACTTATTTTGTATATATTTACAAGAAATAAAATCACAAGTTAAAAAGGAAAAGGGTAACGCCCAAAAAAAAAAAGCCGACGTTATTTGATAAAAAAAAAAGTAAAACGTTGGAAAATAAAAAAAAAAAATAAGGCACACTGTAACATCCCCACTTTCGTAGACAGAACGTAATAGGAATTTTGAATTATTTCCCTTCGGCAGTGTGAGAATTTCTCGAGGCATTATCTGTGATCCTCACACTTGGAATTATAAGGTAGTGTAACACTGCCGTTGAAAATATAGCACTATCATATGTTAAAAATTAGGAAATAACAAAAGTGCCCCTATCAACTTTTGTTAATTTCACTCTTGCCCAAAAGTTTTAGAAATTGTACTTTAACCCCAAGTAGATATTTCCACAATAACCCTAGAACTTTTCGTGAAATGACCTTTATGTCCCTACATCTATAAGATTAGTAGAATGGGATTTTAAGCAGAGCAAAATCACGTAGTGAAACCGTAGAAGTTTAAATCTCTGCCAATTGGGCCATGGAGGCAGTCTGGTGTGAAATGACGTGGGGTGCCCCTGGACTTGCTCAAAATTACGAAAATGCCATTAGTTACAGAAAATTGAAAATATAAAGGCTCTGGATTTACGAAAATATCTAATTTACTCCGTTAATTCACTTATTCGGTTTCAATAGTTATGTAAGGGCAATTAGAGGTTAAGTAAATATTAATCAAGAGTTAACTAGATATTAGTTAGAGAGATTAGGCTTAAGATAAATTAAAAATGAACATGTAGACATCTTACAAAACTATTAAGTAACGTTTGACCGGGTTGGAGAAAATCGGCGAAGATTCGGTATTTTAAACTGCCAGAACCGAATCAGTAAAATTTTACTTGTTTGAGCGGAAGAAAATTGAGCCACTTCTACTCTAATGGATGGCGCCAATTAGCCGCCAAGTGAGTGAAGAGTGTAACGTCCGAAAAATTCTATCGTTATTAACCGAGTTTTCGATTTTCATCGGATAATTGGGATTAATTAGGATTCGATTAAGCATTCACTTAAAGCCAATTGAGTGTGGTTTAGAATGATTAGGTATAATGAAATTAGATTAGAACCATAGGAAACTTCATAGGATTTTTCTAAAACCGGTTTACCGATTTAAAGGAAATCAGTAAGATTTCGGTACTTCAAACTGTCGGAACCGAACCAGTAGAATTTTTCTATGAATTCCCTAGAATCAATGGCTAATATTTAGCCAAATAACTCCCTCAAGTGGCGCCTTAACAGCCCTTGATGATGGGAAGTTAAACCAGATTTTATGACCAAGTTAAATCCACCAATCAAGACTAAGTAACTTCCAAATATCTCACCTTTTCTTTCCTTCTTCTTATCATTTTCGACCTCCCCACTACTAGCCTCATTTCCCTACTCTTCTTCATCTTCTTCCACTTCCTCTCATCTCCAAACTCAAGCCCCAACCATCAACTTCACTCAAAGATCAAGTTCCATCAAGATTTCACACCACCAAGGTAGGAATTCCAACTTCTTTTCTTGTTTTCTTTGAATTGGGCTGATTGGGACTCCACTTTCTTTCCAATTTCTTGCAAGATTCTGATGCTATCTTGAGTGATGATGATGAATTAAGATTGGTTTAAGGTGTATATGTGAGTTTGAATTGAAGATTGGGTGGATTGATTAGAGAAAAACATGAATCCAAGAAGAGTTCAAGAAGCTGTTAGGGTTTTCTCCTCGATGGTCCATACGGTGGAGTGTACGGCTCCGCCTACCACCGTTTAAATTGGATGAAACTATTTTTAAATGAAACTAGACATCCAGGGCTTTCCATACATATAAAATATAAGGCCATTGTATTAGTATAGAATTAGTTATGAATTTTTGAATTTAGACCTAGAAATCTGGGTTCTCACCCGGGAAGCATGGGTTGAGAAGGGTGTAACTCACCTTATACAACCTCAAATTGAGTGCAACTAATGCCGTTTGAAAGATAACATGTAAGGAAACATCCCATAAAAATTTCAAAGTCAGATTCGTGCCATTTGTTCCCAGCACATCAATGAAGTTGACTTGAGTTCAAACCAGACTGGAACAGGGTAGTCCAGTAGAGTCAAGTTTCGGGGCTTATATCTCAAAACATGCTCATGAAAATGAGATGAAACTTATGTCATTCGAAAGCTTGTCCTGTTAACTTTAATTTGATATAAATTTTGTATGATTTTACCTAGGTTTTTATTTTTAGTGAATTTTCTTTTATAAGAACCCAATTCTAGCTAAGAACAGGGCATGCAAAGGTAAAATATTTATATCTTGAGTTATACAAATCAAAATGAGATGGGACTAAAAGGGTTAGAAACTAGACACATAATACTATGACATATCCAAAAATTAGATTCAAATGAGTTGAATTGCAATAAGGGTGGGGCATACCAAACTCGGGCAGAACAGGAGAGAATAAACCAAAACCCAATTGGTGCTTGAACTGAAATTGATGAATGATGCTATGAATATATATGTATTTGCTCGTCCATATTGAATTGCAAGTTTGTATATTTGTACTGGTTGCCTGGCACTATTCATGGGGAAGCAGACTTAATCCGTTATGCTGCCAAATTTTCGACAGGAATTTATGAGAACTTATGCTATGGATGATTATGCTTTGAATATATTTTCGTTTACATGTCATATTCATGTACATCATGCATGCAAGTATATATTTAGAACATGATATGATATATAAAGTATGAGACATACTCATGAATGCACCAAGCGTCTACATGCATGACAAGATATGAAAAGGGAGAGATAATAAGAACTTGCAAGAAAGACGTACCAAACTACCACGTGAGGCATGGCATAGACCCAGCTAGCGTGGGCCAGAGCGGTACTATCTAAGACTTGGGCCAGCCCCGACTAGATTTAAGGGGAATAGACTGGTGTGAGGGTCGGGAAAAGTAAACCCATCACTCATGTATAAGTACGAGCTCGGACACAGCGGTATCACCCAGGGGTGAGAGAGGCCATTCACCTCCGGGGGACCAAGTACAGAATGGCAAGTTAAGTTGCAAGTTAAAGAAGAGATAAGTTAAGTCAAGTGTACTTGTATACATTCAAGTATAAGCATTTATATGTGCATTTTCAATCATCTAGTTAAGTCATAATGCTATTATGACCTTTATTGAAGCATATTATACTATCCGTATTTCTATGTCTGTTATATGACATGGCAAGTGATTGTTAAAATATAACCCGCTTCGAGAAATGTGTTTTTAACTTAAAATTGAACCACTATTTGTTTATATGTGCTCATATTTTCATAATAAACCAAAGCGGTTGGAATTTTTATGATGACACTGTAAGATTGGTTCGAGTTTATCTACTGAGAACCTTAGGTTCTCATTGCCTACTTGTATGTTTCTCTTTTCCATAAATATTCCAGCTCCCAAGTTGGAAATCAAGTATGAGGCGATCTGAGGCCATTCATTGAGCAAGAATAGGGCGCGAGCAAGACCAAGAGACTATTGGAGCTAGCTAACGACTAGTCGGAAGTAAATGCTATGTATCATGCCAGTCACAATTTCCTTTAAAGTGTAATTTTTTTATTTAACTATGTATCAGAGACTATTAGTCAGTAATAAAGTGAGTAGTTAAAGGGCCATGTATTCTATTTTTCATATTTTAAAGATTTCTTAGCACAGTGACAACCTTTTAATATAACTCCATGACTCGAGCATGGCTTATATAATAAAGGGTGTTGCACACACCGATGCTCCAACATGATAGCGATCTACCATAGACAAAGCCCTTGCCAATCCAAATCGAGCCGTGAACTCCAAAATCCATACGGCAACTACGATGAGTGAAGATGATGATGATTTGTTTTGGCAGTAATATATAGGTGATGGCTAGGCGGTGCTCGAGCACAAAAAGAGGGTGCTGTTTTTTATGGCAAGCTTGAGGTGATGATGGTGGTTTGACGTTTCATCATGTGTTTTGGGTAGGAGATATTGGAAACAATTGGTGTGTAGTGTGTGCATTGAATGTTAAAATGTAACCATGAATAAGAACAAGAATAAAACAATACCTTTGCCTTATCCCCAAAACTTGATTGTGTCCTAGCCTACTACTCTAGTGCTCAAGCCTCTCTCGCAAGTTCTGCGTTCCTTCTCTCCTCCCTCCTTTGCACACAAATCACAAATTTTTGCTCTTATTCTCCCCTGCCATTGCCAAAAGACCCCCTTTTCTCTCAATATTTGATCTATTTATAAGTGTTGAAGGGATCAAATGATATTAATCTGATTGATTTTAATTGGAATTTTGCCTTAATGGTAATTGGCGGATTTGATCTGATTTGGATACAAATACCAAAATTAAAAGATTTGACCAAATTTGTTCTCATTTATTTTGATTTGATTTTTTTTTCTTTTTTTGGGTCAAAATATTTCATAATTGGACTATTCTCTTATTCCAAAAAGCAAATGAGCCAACTTTTTTTTTTCTCTTCTTCTGTCTTTCTCCTTTTTGTTTTTTTATTGTTATATTTTTTTATTTTTTATTTTTTATTTTTTTTGTCTCGGACAAAATATGGTGTTTACAAACATTATTTCTTTTTGTGCCCTTGGATAGACTATTTTAGGACATGATCTCATTTCATGACCGTCATCACATAGTACTAATGTAAATTAGACTTAGTTGACAAGGGAATCTACGTGCTTCTAATTTGGAGGGATCTAATTTGGCCATGTGCCTCCAAAATAGAAGGATCTCAAAGTCTTTGTGGATCACCTTTCCTGCCAAAATATCATGTCCAGTTATTTCTTTTCTTAAGATAGTACTTGATATCACATCTTTCATCATAAATGCATTGAGCTCAAGGATAAAACATATACAAACATGTAATAGATATTCTAAGTCCACAATTTTGATGAAAATCTGGTAGCATAACGGCCAAACTAGAGCTTTCCAAAAAATTGCCAAGTATGGAAATTTAACCAGCAACCAATCATATTCACTTCATATCATCATATTAAGTACCCATAATCATTCAATCGAGTGACAACAACTTAACCAACAACATGCATAAGGGCATCTACATTCACACCCTAAATGGTATCTACGGTTTCCTTTGTACTTTGTGAGAAGTGTTATCTGTAACATCCCCAATTTTTGTCTAAGCTAATTAGTTCAGTGATCCTGACTAATTAGAGAGGTTAACGATTAACTGAGAATTAATCGGCTAATCTCGATGAGCAAGAGCTTAGTAAATTAAAGGCAAGTCAACAATTGAAACATAATGCATTAAAAGTTATAATTAAAAGCCTAATTGCCCAATCCTTATTAATCCATGATTTAGAACATAAAAATCAAGATGGTTAAATCTAATTAACTAAGAGCATATAAGTCTCAAAACTTAATCACATTAACCCTCACGTCTTCTTACATAATTAATGCGGAAAATCCTTCTTAATTAAAATGAACTAAGGTGTAATTTGAACTAATTGAACTAATTAACTTTTAGATAATTGTAACAATTATAAAGATGTAGAAACTTCCCTTTAATTATGGTTTGAAAGTTTGGTCAAAGCAAGAGCCATATCCAACCATCCATTTACTTTCTCATCATACACCACTAGGTCAAGAGTCTATATTAGTAGCTTCCTTAAGTCATGACAAGAGTTGTACTCTCCTTCACCAAGATCATGACACTTGGTGTGATCCTAGCCATCCAATGCCCAATCCTAAGAAAGCTCATGCTTTTAACCACTTGACAAAAACACTACATAGTCTTTACCCAATCACAAGACTGAAGGAAACACAACACACTCTTTTGCCCTATGGTTTTTCCCACTCTCTAGCTTGTTGTAAGAAGCAAAGTCACCTCACTCCCTCTCTCATTTTTGCACCACATTCAGCCACTCGCCCCCCCCATTTCATTTTTCCATTCCTCTCACCAAGAACACAAAGCTCTCTCCTCTCTCCTCTCTCCAAGTCTCATACTCTCTTCTTCTTCCAAGTTTCATTGTTTTTCTTCCAACCCTCATACTACTCCCCACTCATCTCCATTTACCATTCTCACAAGCCCTTCAAGGACCACTCTCTTTGGTTCTTGGAGAAACAAAATAAACACTCACCAAGCCCCAAAATCAAGCTCAAGGAGAAGGAGGCCATCTCTATCCATCTTCATCTTCCAAGCCTTCAAAAAGGAACTTTTTGGTAGTGACTCTAACCCTTCCTCTCCATATATTTTTCAAGAACTAGAACCCCTAAGCTCTTCATAGCTAGGTGGTTTTAGGACTTGCTTCAAGGTCTCATGACCACATTTTGCCTTATGAGTGTTCTTGCTTTGATAAAAATGTTGTTTTGAAAAGAGATTTTGTGGTATGGTGGTTTTTATGTCTCTTGCTTTATTTTGGTTCAAAATACTGATTTGGTGACTCAAACTTTGAATATGATGATGAGTTAAAACATGAAAATGGTGATTTGAAGGGATATAACAATTTCTCCATAAGCTTGAAGTGAAAAACTCAAAAACTAGTGAATCTGGAATTCTGGCAGTCTGTAAAGCGTGCGGTATGTTTATTGTTACAAAACTCAAAATGGAACGAAACTATTTTTCTATGAAAGTAGACTCAAAGAGCTTTCCATACATATAAAATACATAAGATTCGGAGTTGAAATGAGTGAGATATGATTTTTCAAAGTGGACTGTTCTCGGATTGGTTTCTGTCTGGGCAGTCTACACTAAAATGTGTATAACTCGAGCTACAAAAATGATTTTTGAGTGAGACCAAGTTTTAATGAAAGCTAAGACATAGAGGAACAAACCCATAAAACAGTTTTCTCATATTCCTTCTGAGTAATTATAATGAGAAGTAACAATCCACTGTACCGGGAGTGAACTTAGAAACTGAACAGTCAGCATAAAATATGCATAACTCAAGCTACAAAATGAATTTTTAAGTGGGGTTTCTTTTGTTTAAAAATAGACTCAGAGAACTATATCCACACAAAAATTCGAAATAAAAAAGTAAAAGATGAAATTATGGTGAATTTTCAAAGTTACTGCCCCACTGTAAAAGTAAAACTGGTTATGGTGAAAGTTAAAGAATAAGGAGAAATAAGCTTTAAGACATTAATACCGTTACATTAAGCATTAGAGAACCCTCATAATTCAACTTAAAAAGTGTCAAAAAGGACATTAGACAAAAAGTGGCATTATGCTCAATAAGAGAAGTTTACACAAGAGACAACCTCAATTAAAAGCTTGCACCAAATTTATTAAGCTAAGCTCATAAAATGTTGCTTGAGAATATGCCTATGTTTATGTGCAAGCATGATGTTATGATAATGATCATGATGATATGATGATGTTATGATAATGATGATGATGATATGATGATGTTATGATGATGATAATATGATATGATGCTTAATGTTACATGATATTGGTTTTTCTGTTTGGCAAAATTTTGGGAAGCTTCGGTCTAGCCGTTATGCTGCCGAAATTTTGTAAGAATTATGGACTTAGAAATACTTTACATCATAATGCTTAAATAAGAAGAAGTTTAATTCAAGTAAGTGATCCTTCAAAAGGTAAGGTAACCTAATTTAAGTTTCCCCTCACCCACGACTCACATGAGGCATGGCATGACCCAGCTAGTGTGAGTATAGGGGATAGGTCTTACATGAGGCATGGCATGACCCAGCTAGTGTAAGTACCGAAATTCTATGGTGGCGACGGCCACGGTATGAGCTCATTACCACTTATGTTTAGTGGGTGAAAAGATAAAGTCAAGTTAAGAAAAGAAAGGGGACTTCGGTCCAAAACCCTAAAAGGGAAGCAGTTAAGAGAATCTTCTAGATTGGACATGCATGTTTTATACGGTTACACTTGTGCTTATGATTATTATGATACAAATGATTAGAAAGTATGTTAAAATTAAATTCGCTTCGGATATTCATGTTTTCGAAAAACCCAGAATTGAACCCTATGCATGCTCACTATTTTCATTAATAAAACCGAAGTGACTGGGACGATGACGATGACACTTTCGTGTCGTGTTCGAGTCCTACTGAGAAATCTTATTTCTCACCCTAGCTGTTTTCCGTCTCGTCACCAGATACTCATGGCACGCCCCGTGGCATGGAGCATGGAGCCTCCTCACCATGAGTGGGCCTATTATGAGGATGCCCACGCTATCGTGGCCACGACCACCACGATAGTTCGCACGTATTTCTACCCGGGTCGAGTTTTTGAGCAGGAGGAGCCGGAGGTCCCGCCAGCCCCCGCAGACATCTCATCGGCTTTCCTTGGACTGCCGCTAGGTCCTTGGGACTTTCCGCCCGAGCCATTACCCGACATCGAGATGGAGCCGATGTCGCCGGGTTTACCCGTAGCCGAGCCCGAGCCATTACCAGAAGTCCCGGTGATCGAAGTAAGCTCGACAGCTACTCCTAAAGCGCGGTAGCCGCGCCGCTCCCCGAGTACCATCCGGCCATGTCCGAGGAGGATCCCTCTGAGGAACATTCTTCAGTCGCCAGTTATACTCCCGGCCGTCGCATTCATCGCGTGGAAGTGATCAGTCGACACCCTCGTATCATCCGTACTCCTCACGTTCCCTGAGGCCGAGGAGCGAGGGGAACCAGGCACTCAAGGACCTGAGTCCATTCGATTGAAGGGCGTGGAAGGGGCAGAGAAGCCAGCATATGTCTACGTGGGCCTATTTCATCAATGCTCCTTATCTGTTGTATTTCATTTTGTATCAGACTTATGTACCTTTGATTTTAGGACTATGGCATGACCATGAGTTCCCTTTTTATGTATTTGTTGGATATTATGAGATTAATTATAATTATGTGGTTGTAGTACTAATATGAATGTATGGTATTTTGATTTATCTCTGTTCCTTTAATTTATACTGAAATCTTTGCGATACGCTCGTTTATCTCTATCTTCTCGCGCAAGGCTTTACTTTCCAAAAGTGACGACGTATTTTAAAGAAAAAGAAAAATTTTACCGTATTTTTCGCATAATTTAATTTCAAGTGCAGTTTAGTTTTCCACGAGCATAAGTAACAACTAATAAAACACCGTAATACGACTTAAGCGTAGTATGGGTTTATTAGGGTGTTACATTATCAGTCATTATGAGAATCCTCATGCTTACTCATGAGAAAATCACATAGTCTAAGATTAATCTATGTTGTAAGCTTTTAGCTACTTATACTTCAAGTGAAATCATACCTTATTTAATGGTTTTGCATACTTCTTTCTTTTTTTTATTTTTATTTTAAGTGAAATGTTAACTTATTCATTCTTGCATATTGGATCTTAATCATCTCGGGATTAAGTACTTAATATCTTTTGTAACACCTTACCAGACAAGATACTATGCTTAAATCATAATATATTATTTGCTAAGTTATTACGTGTGGCTGTCTACTTTAATTTAATTTCTGATTCAATTTTTAACTATTCATATGGGGTTAGCTGTTTATTTATTTATTTCTTTTGGCTGTAGAACAAACAATGGGATTATATTGTGATAGAAATAAACTTGCAGAATATACAGAAACTAACGAGCCATGTCATATATACATGTACATAAATGTCTGTTGCAAAGTTTGCCAAAAAGATACATAAATAGTATAGGGCATATAACAGATGAGGCCGCTAAAACAAAATAATCCAGTCATCTCTATAAAACAAACCCTATATGGTCCCCATGGGACATTTCATATGCTAACCCGATCTACTAACCATCTACCTATGGCCCAAACTGCCAAAAGAGGGCCATTCTGTACACCTCCTCCTGTTGCACTACGTAAGCTCCCTAGATAGATTCCGAGAAAAGGAATTCATTGGCCATGCCGGCATCTGCCAGGGCATAGCCGCCACTGGGTGCAAAAGACGATGATGATGAACTCGCCGCCTCAGAAGGGTCTTCCTCCTTAGAAAATGAGATGGAGGGAGCCTGCGGAGGTGATGCTGCCGGGGTTGCTACTGGAGGTGGGAATGGGTGTGCCATGTAGAGTGGGATGACAATATAAGGTGCGGGGGGGTCAAAAAGCGGGTGAGTCAGTGGGACGGCAAAATCCCTACGGAAAAAGAAGTAGAAACGGAACTGACAGCTACCAGATATATATATAGAGTCTAAAAATGGGTCAAGGTGGATATGTAGGTCAGGGAACTCACTGTAAAGAATGCCGGTCGCCGTGTTCGCCATGATCTGAGAATGACGCGGAAACATATAGTGGGGTGAGAAATAAAAATTTCTCAGTAGGAATCCTAATTCTACACACCTCTGTCATCGCCATCATTCCTAGTTATTTCGAGCCTTTCTTAATTTTAAATAGTACAACATAGTGGTAATATTCAACTTAAATTCATATCATAGAAAATATAACCCGAAACAAACTAAATTTTAAATTAGAGCAATGAAAATATAGCTAAACAAGTATGCCAATATAACCAAGACAGTAACCGTAAATAAATAGTAACATATCATGAGAAATAAATAGGTAACTATAAAAAAATCAGTTAGAATTATCAAACAAAGCATATAAATATATGAACTGGAAAATGCATCTTGTCCTTGAGAGCTTTCAACTTATATAACTTATATTTTCCACTCTTGGTCCCCTAGAAGTCTTTGGCCATATACTCCTAGGTAATAGTCTGCTTTTCAGGACCGAGCTCATTCCTATACAGGATTGTCGGGTTTACTTTCCGTAACTTTTTCACTGATCTATTTCCCTTAAATTTATTCAGGGGCTGACCCAAGTAATATGAAATCCTTTAATAATCTTCATAAGTTAACATGCATATCTAATTTATCAGGAATGTTTCATACACATTTGAATATCTTGCTTAGTATAATAAATTTTCTACTGGAATTTTGGCAGTATAACGGATCAAGTCCGCTTCATCATGAATAGTGCTAGGATACCAGCAAAACCAATCAAGCAAAAGATCAACATAGAGTAGCAAATCTATGACAATAATATGAAATATGTAGTGTGCTAACATCAATAAGGTTTTCTGCCCATGACACTCAATTCTGCCTGATTTTGTGAAATTTACCATTATTCCTATTCAACTCATTTAGGCCTAAATTTTGGATATACTATAGTTCTATGTGTCTAGTTTTCAACCCTTTTAGTCCCATCTCATTTTGACTTGTGTAACTCAAGTTATTTAAATTTTACCTCAGTCTGTCCTACTCTTAGCCCGAATTGCACCCTAAGAAGTAGAAAATCACCAAAAATAGAAACCTAGGTCAAATCATACGAAACTTATACCAAATTAAATCTAACAGAACAAAATTTTATTTGAAATAAGTTTTACCTCATTTGCATAAGTATAACTCAAGATATAAGCCCCGTAAGTAGACCCTTCTAGATTGCCCTATTCCAGTCCTATTTGGATTTAAGGCAACTTCATCGATTTACTGGAAATAATTGGAAATGAATATAACTCTAAAAATTTTATGGAATATTCATCTACAGGTTAGCTTTCAAACAGCGCTGGTGGCACTTAATTTGGAGTTTTGTAGGGTGAGTTATACCCTTCTAAACTCATACTGCCCAGAAAAGGGCCTAGAATTTCAGGCTAAACTTCAAAAATTCATAACTCACTCAATACTAATCCAATGGCCTTTATGGTTGGAAAGCTCTAAATGTCTAGTTTCATGTAAAAATAGATCCATCAAGTTTTGATGGCTGGATTTCGGTCCGTACAAGATAAACGTACGAATGCCATAGGGTTTTTCACCCAACAGCACCTGGCTTCTTTCTATCTTCAAGTTCTTCCATTTCAACTTCAATCCAAATCATATCATACATACAAAATCAACCCTAATTCATCATCTATTCTCAAGATAACATCAGAATTATGAAAGAAGGAGGACTTCCAATCAGCCCCAATCCAAAGAAAATAAGAAGATAGGTTGAATTCCTACCTCTCCTAGGTGAAATCTTGTTAGATTTGTGCTTTGGATTGAAGGAACCTTGGTGAGCTTGAAGAGTTGATGGAGATGGAGTGAAGATGAGTTGAGATAAATGAAAAACGATGGGGAAACAGCAAATTATAGAAGCCAAATTTGTCAAAGGAGAAAAAAGGAAATATTTCAAAACTTTTGAAAGAAGCTAGCCTATGATTGGTGGATTTCATCCCTCATTCAAAATTGGCTTGGCTGCCCATATGCAGGGCTGAAGTGGCACCATTTGTAAGGGTGTGTTGGCTGAATCTTGGCCATCTATCCTAGGGTTCTCAGAGTATAATTTCTATTAGTTTGGTTCTGACAGTTTAAAATACCGAAATCTTACCAATTTCCTTTAAATCGGTAAAACGGTTTTAGAAAAAGATCCTATAAGGTTTCCTATGCTTCAAATATAATTCCTTCAAATTTAATCCTTCTAAATGTTACTTAATTGGCTTTGGGTAAATACTTAATCAAATTCTAATTAGTTCCAATTTTTTGATAAAAATCGAACAACTTGGATAGAAACGATAAAATTTTTCGGATGTTACAGCTTTTCTCTTACAATATCATTTAAAGCCATATTTATGATTATAATCTTAACTCCCATACTTACCATGTAACTTACTAGATTTCTTACTTGCACATTTTAAGAGTTAGATTCTCGAGTTAAAAAATTAACACTTTATTTTCCTTTTCTTCTCAGTACGGCTGAAACCTTAAGTAGGGTTTTTCAACGAAGCTTTTTATTTTTAAATCTTTTAGTTTCTTTGAGATGGTACACAAGTGATTCCTAGGTTCATGTTATGACCATTGGAGCTCTAATCATACTTCTGTTCCCAAGTATTTTGAGATCCCTCTAGTCCTTGGGTCATGACAAAATATGTTCACACTCATGAACCCAACAACACCATGTGCTCACCATAATCAAGAGATGGTTTTTATTTTAGATCGCAAGATTTAACCTTTATAAACAAAAAGTTTTATTCTTTAAGAAAGTTGGTACCTTTACTTAGTATTTTATGTTGATTAAAACAAAATAACCCTTCTAAGGGACATAACATAGGGTGCTACTTTTTGAGGTCCAAGAAGCAATCTTTTTCAAACTTTTATATTAAGGAAAGTTATGGTCACATCAAAGTCATGTTATGAGTGTAAAAAGAGAAGCTTTTTCATCATTAGGGCATTGTTTAGAGAAGAAAAAGTCTTGATCAAGGTGACTAAAGAAAGGCACTTTTTCTTCATCAACTCATAAGATCATCAAGAACATAAGGATCACTTGAAAAATAAAAGATTTTAGAACATGAAAGAAAAACTTTTCAGCCACCAACAAGAAAACATTCCATAAACAAGATCAAGATGCAAGCTTCTCCAAGAAAATAGGAACTTTCTCAAGTTAACACTTGGAGCTTTTAGCCATGGTGAAAGCCAAAGCTTCAAGTTTTCTTGAGCAAGCAAAAGAAAGAGGTAAAGAATCACTACCTAAGTGTAGTTTGCACATCTTTGAAGAAAGAAGAAGATAAGGATGACCTCCTCCAAGGGTGGTATGGCCACGACTTTAAAGGGAGAAAAGGTGAGGCCTTTAACCTCTCCTTAAGAAGATGGTGGTTTCAGTGTTTGAAATCTTGTCTTCAAAGATCAAAAAGTGTGATCTTTGAAGAGCTAGTGATGAGGTTTTGGTTATGGAGTCTTAGAGAATGGAGAGGAAGAAGAAGAAGAAAAAGAAGAAGTAGAAAGAACTTAGAGAAGTTAGAGAGTAAGAGAGAGAATGTGAAGTTGAAAAAAGAAATGGATGTGTGTATGAAGGCAGAAAGGGCCACGACATATACAAGCTTGAGGGGGAAGATATTTTTTGAATTTGTGCTAATTAGGATTAATGGGTACAAAGTGGATGATCAGGGGACAAATCTTGTACCCTTTCTTACCAAAAGCAGACTTGTCTTCCACTTTTTCACCTTGATGACATTATCAATGTGTTAGTATCTAGTTTATTTTAAATTCTAATGATATGATTAAGTGTTTCTGCTACTTAATTAATCAAGGATTAGTGATTAGGTCATCTTGGCATGATTAGAGAGATTAAAATTTTGATTATGTTTAATTACCCTTTATCAAACTTGATTAAGCATCTTTTCAATTTTTATCTTCTTAATTACCCTTGTCATCCCTTAAGCCTTCATTCTTTAATTCTTTATTTAAGTGCCTAGTTACTCAAAGTGTACTAGAAGTGGCGACAACACTTGTATGTGACGGTATTGTGTTATGTTCAGCACTTTGACTCACAGGAGCTGACACAGGCTCGATGGTTTGAGCATTGTTGTTTTCAACTTCATTTGTGCCATCCTCAGAGGATGACAAAGATGCTCGCAACATTTTAGACACAACAATTCCACTACGCAATCGCATGCGTGCAATAGGACTATGATAGTTTTGTATTCAACACTACTCTTTTTTTTTTCACTTGGTCCCACCAGGAGTGCCAATGTGTTTCTGTGATTTATGTTGAGCAAACAAATAAAGTCGACAATAGCTTTGCTTCTCGATCTTAATTCGGGGAGTAAAAATGATTCCTCTTATGAGTTCTCAAGGTAAAGAGTATGTGTTAAATGAAACAATAATTAAACAATACTGAAATAAATGAATGAAATGAATAAAACAATTGTATTGCAATATAATCAAAAGTATAAAGCAAAAGTATATGAATACAATAGAATACTAGTCCTAAAGAAATGGAATAAAGAAAGGGTGTAGAAGAATTACTCAATGAACTCTAAACTCTCGTTTGTCATGGTGGCTTGAAAGAGTATGTGAGTAAAAGTACCAACCTTTTTTATATTGAGAAAAGTCATATATATAGGCAACTAGATCCCCTAATGGACAAATACATGTCCTCAATAGCTATTCTCCATGTTTCGCCACCTATCTTTGATGGCTACCATTGCAACTTGTCCATCTGCGATTCATGCCACGTGTACTTTGCCAATCTTCTTTCTTTTCCTCAAAATAACCACTCACAACCGTCTACATGGTCGCTTTATGCACTTCGACGAATTCTCACAATCCCTTAATGAACCCAAAATCTACTAAGTGTCATATGCGACAAAGCCATCCTTGATCTCTAAACTCAATATTCGCGAGCAATCACTGCGACAAACTTATCAACTTAGCCAAACGAGAGCATAACACTTGCTTCATGTGGCTAAATAAATGCCATACTCTAATATTCAAAGTCTCCTTGACAACCCAAATTCTTTCGACTCAATGAAGTAATGCTAGCATCTCAAAATACCTGCCAACGGTGTTGACGTGGGATAATGTCAAGAAATTCCATTTAAATGGCTCAACAATTAACATCTTTTAATCAATAGTATTATGTCGATGAAATGGACGGAATATAATGGCAAAAGTCAACCACTGTCCAACCTTTGTCTTGCCACCATCCAATGTGTTCATTGTCATTCAGCCACTATTTGTGTCGTTTAGTCAATAATCACCTTTATTTAGTTACTACTCACCATCATCGTTTAGGTCCAACCATGGGCCATTGTTACAACTTCTCCAATTGTCGCTTGCTAATGACATTTATTTCCACTGGTGGCTGTTTTCCAGTTGCTTTCCATTGTAGTTCAATTGCTCGTGACTTGACATCATCGCTTGCCCGATTTGTCGCTCAAGACTCATCCCTTTGGAAATGGCTATTTCTTTTTATTAAGCAGTCATTTGTTAACGCTAAGTAATTAGCAAATAAGTATTATAATCTAAAAAAGATTTAAATAAAAAAAAAAAGAAAGAAAGAAAAAGAAGAGTGCAACCTAAAAAAAATGCAAAGAGTCTACCATGAAAGCTAGGAAAAACTTTGTTGTTGACATTTGGTTCTTATAAAGTAGTCATAGTTACAATAATGCAAATAATGTTGCATTTTATACATGAAGATAGTAAAGAATTTATGAGTGGTTATTCTATCTTACGTGCAGTTTTGTAATATTCATGCATGATTTTAAAATTTACAACAAACCGAAAGATTGAAGGAGCAATGGAGCTACGAGAATATAGATCTATTAGCATGATAGTAGGGCTGGAAGTGAGTCAAGCCAGCTCATGAGTTCATAAGTCAAGTTTGAGCTAAAGTTTTGAGCTCCCTTATTAAATGAGCCAAACTTGAGCTTGACTATATTCGACTCGTTACTGTGTTTGTATAAATAAATTATATTTTGTTATTATTATTATTGTTGTTGTTGTTATTGAAATTATGTTCTTATCACTAAATATCCTATAGTTTATTAGACCAAAAAGACTTAATTTATATCTAACTTGAGCTATCTCATTAAGTTTGTGTAGCTCGTGAATCAACTTGAGCTTAATGAGCTTCTGGTGAGCTAAGCTCAAGCCTAGAAATTAGGCTCACTTTGAGCTCAAGCTCGAACTCGAGTTCGACCTAATATTAACGAGCCAAACCTGAGCTATGCCAAACTCCAGCTTGACTCGACTCACTTCCAGCCCTACATGATAGGCATTGTCTACAAAGTAATATCTAAGATACTAGAAAATAGGATGAAGAATGTAATTCTAAATTTAGTGCAGGAATTGCAGAGTGCATTCGTGAGTGGAAGGCAAATTCTTGATGGAGCTTTAATAGCTAGTGAGGTTGTGCACTGGTTGCTAAAAGAAGAAGAAGAAGAAAAAGTCTGATGCATTATAAAACTCAATTTTCCTAAGGCATATGATCAAGTTCGGTGGAAGTTTGTGGATAAGGTGCTTCAAAGGATGGGTTTTGGTGATAAATGGAGGTTATGGCTGAATTCTTGTTTGAACCCTGCAGAAATGTCGATATTGATAAATGGCGTGCCTAAAAAATTGTTCAAGATGGAAAGGTTGCTAAGACATGGTGATGTACTATAACCTTTTCATTTTGTTTTAGTTGCTAACATTCTAAATAGATTGGTCACCAATGCAATCGAAAAAGGATTTATTGAGACATTAAAAGTGGGAAAGAAGAAAGTTGACCTCTCACATTTGCAATTTGTTGACAATATAATCATCTTTTGCTTACAAAGTGAGAATTTGATCAGGAATTATACATGGATATTACAATGCTTTGAGGTCATGTTGGCGTTAAGCATTAACTTTTGGTAAATCTACAGTTACCCCATTGAATTGTGAGGAAGGTTGGACAAAATGAATGTGTGGTGTTCCTGGATGTAGCAGTGGTAGATTATCTATGAAATATTTAGGAATTTCATAAGGAGCGAATCCGAGAAGGATTGAAACTTGGAGGCATATCTTAAGTAGAGTTGAAAAGAAACTAAGTTCATGGAAGATGATAATTCTCTTTAAGGCTGGTAGACTTGTGTTAATCAAATCTATGTTGAATAGTTTACCTCTGTATTATCTAGGTTTATTCAAGATGCCTACAGAGGTGGCTAAAACGATTATATCTCTACAAAGGAAGTTTTTCTTGGGGAAAATAGGCAGGGACTTCGGGATACCTTTGGTAAGCTGGGATATTGTAGAAAAACCAAAAAGTGTAGGACGACTAGGCATTGGCGATTTGGTCATTAAAAACTCAGCTTTACTTTTTAAATGGTAGTGGAGGTTCTCAGAGGAAGAGTGCCCATTGTGGAAGAAGGTAGTTTTCTCATGCAACGATCTTCAGATTGAGAAACCTCTTTGTATACAACAAATCAAGCAAAATGGAGGAATTTGGTTTGGAATTTGTAGTGTTAACTTCAAGGACAATAGCTTGTTGGAATCAGAAGACTAATGATGCTATTTTCGAGATTGTACTCACTTTCAAATTAAAAGGAATGCTGTGTTGGGGATTATGGATTTTAGGATGATTTACAATGGATTTGGAACTTCCAATAGAGACGTAATCTTTTTCAGTGGGAGCTGGAACTATTAAATAGTATGCATCAAGTCTTAGCTGTTTACCAAGGATAGGTTGACATGGAAATTTGATAAGAACAGGTGTTTCTCATTTAAATCATTATATCAAGTAATGTCGAAAAAAAAGAAGCAAGCTGAAGGGATTAATAGTTCCAACTTTACAAAGACAATATGGAAAGGTTTACTACCTCCGAAAGTGGAAATTTTGACTTGTTTTGTGTTATTAGGTAGAGTTAACACTAAGGTTAGACTACACAAACTTGGTATCCTACAACAAGATCAGGTAATTGTACTTTATGCAATAAATTTGAAGAAAATCATGAACATTTATTTTATAACTATGAATATGCATGGTTTTGTGGTGTTTTTGGCTAAAGAAATGGAATATTAGCTGGGTGTTTCCTTTAGACCAAAAAAGTTGCTTTGAATCTTGGATAGAAGTCATGCTCAGAGGAACAAGGAAGAAAGGTTGGTGGACTACTTTCTTCGTGGTAATTTGGACTATATAGAGATATAGGAAGTTAATCATCTTTGAGAAGAAAAACTTTCTGAAAGAGGAAGCATTGGAACTAGTGGAGTTTTGGTTTAAATAATGGTATGAAGCTAAAATACTTTGAATGCGTAGGGTGCATAAGGCACAAAAATAAATGGATTAGCTACAAAACTCAAGAAGATGTAGTTTTTGCCTGATCTATAGCAGTTTATTCCGGGTGTATGTTGTTGCTAGACCTTTTTTGACATTGAATTTTTACTGGAACAATGGTGCACAACATGCTACAGTGTTTTGGCTTATATTGTTACCCTTTTGGTTAAGAGATTGTTAGTTGTATACAGGTGGCTTTTTTTAAAAAAGAAAAAGAAAAAAGAAAAGAAGGGAAAAAGAGCGAAGAAGAACCAAAAAAAAAAAGAAGAGAAAAAGAAGAAAAAGAAAGAATAAAAAAAGGAAAAAATGAAAAGAGTAGAAAGGAGAAAAGAAAAGGACGAGAAAGAAAGAGAAATAGAGAAAAGAAAAGAAAAGTGAATGAAAAGAAACAAAAAGATTGTAAGAAGTGTTAGTTGTTTAGCCATAATAAAATGTTGGCAAAGAAGTTTCCTAGACGTTCATAGGATTCACGGTTGGAAGTTAGGGGTGTCAGTATTGTGAATTGAAGGTTGATGCTCAATTCACCTTTGGACTTCAATGTTTTCAATATTATTTTGTAAGGGTCTTTTGATTAGAGGGTTTAAGTTTTGTTATGGATGTATTAAGGGGTCATTTGTGGGGTGTTGTGTGTCTAGTGTGTTGTCTTGTGGGGACGAATGTGCTTATATGAAGCAGAAGTTATCAGTTTTAAGAGATGGTGGCTATAAAAGGTTGAGTGGTTAACGTGGTGAAGTACAAATTGTTAGGGATAGAGGGTGTATGGATGATGCTACAAAGACAAAAAGCTTATGAGGGGATGCAATTAGGTTTATAATTAGTAAAGGATTATGTTAAAGGTGGATTAGGTAATAAGATTATGGGGGTGACATATTGGTGGTTGTTTGAAAAGTGTGATGAGTCTAGAAATCTTTGAATTCGATTTTTGTTTTATTTGCTTCTACTGGTCCTCATAGCTTAATCTACTAAAATGGTCAAAAAGGACAAACATTTTTTAAGGTGAGGAAACTAGATTGCAGAAAAAAGAGAGGAAAAAAAAAGAAAGAAAGAAAAAGGAAAAAGAGAAGAATAGTGAAAAAAGTGAAGAAAATTTAAGAGAAAAAGAGAGGGAAAAAGAGTTAAAAATATGGAAAAAAAAAAAAGAGAGAAATAGGATAGAAGGATGAGAACAATCAATAAGAAAAGAAAAAGAAAGAAAGAAAAAGGAGTGAGGGATGTGATTATCACAGTTATATGGTGTTGTTGGCATTTTGTTTGATTTTTCATATCTGTTGTGCAAAATTTGATTTTTTTTTTGTTGCTGACAACTTAAATAGGCAATGCTTAATTTGCCTCAGCAGGTTCCCTTCAACTGAGATTCGTCTTGTACCAGATTCAGGTCTATGGGACTTGGGATGTTTTGATGACATGAAATTAAGCTTTGGCAAAACAAACTCAATTTCCAAAGTGGACATTTGGTTCTAATTTCTATACAGGCAGTGTGATAGTTCCAAAATGTTGTGGAGGTTGTGTATTCAGGTAACCATATGATACAAGGTGCAATTATCAGTCATCTCATGTTGCTAGTTATGATTTTAGGGGAGTTTGGAGTTTGTAGCCACGTTGATCTAGTTGGTGTCTATAACTATATGTAGATTCATGCGCTTTGGGGGTTCTAGTATCACATTTGGTGTATTGGTAATAGGGTGTAGTAAGATAGGGGTGTTTTACGCCTGTATAGTTTTCTTTGCGCATTATGCTATAAAAGGATGGGATTTGGTTGAGATGTTGGATATTGGGGTGTTGTGCTATGACCTATATCTGTTATACCCTCTACTTTGCAAATACTTCTGTGAGTTTTATTTTAATAAAACTATCAAAAAAAAAAAAAAGAATGCCATTTGCTGAGTCTTACTATTGGTGCATATGAAGAAAGTCAAATATTGCCCTACTAAAACACCAAGAAAAAAAAGAAAGTCAAATACTACAGACAGCAATCCATGGGATTTGTAGCAAAGCAAGTAAAGCCTTGATTGTGCCATTGGTACTGAAAGTTAGGCTTCCTTCAACAGTGCCTAATCTATTCATGAAACTAATGCACAACTTAAAATGCTTCATGTGGAGAAAAAAAGGGGTTGCTTCCTCAATTTTATATGGTTACAGAATTTGCTTAGTCGATGTAGACCAATTGGCACTGGTTTCCCCCTCCCTTACCCATGTGCTTGCAATTCCTATTTTTACTTTTTGATAGTGGTGAAAAACTTGGCTTGTTTGCAAGAGATCAGAACTTTTAACTTTTATACTGCCATTGTAACAAAAAGAAAAGAATTTACTTGGATGCTAATACAAAAGCAATAACTAATGCGATTATTTGTACTGCTTTTTGCAAGAAAAATACTACGTATTTTCGTTAGGAAAAAAAAATCAATTTTTTGACAAGAATACTTGTCTATAAGATTTTATACAAGAAGAAGAAAAATCTTAAAAAGAAAACAATTTTATGCTTTCAATAACATGTACTTAATTTTTCATATTTAAATGTCATTATAACTGAAATTTTAAATTTTAATAAAATAAATTTTTTATTTTCAATAAATATTATAAGTAATTTATCTTTGTATATTTTAATGCACTCATTGACAATTTGCTGTTGCTAGCTCTATATAAAATCCTGTTTCTGCTACCATGTAATGTTTTTGGATTGTATTGCTCCGGTCTTGTTTGAGAGTTTGAACCTTGTTTTGTTTTAACTATATATAAAAAAAAAAAAAAGAAAAAAAGCTTTATGCTTCAATACCAAAAAAGTCAAGGGTTTTTTTTCTCTTATTTTTTGGTTTCTGTCTTTTATGAGAAGGAAAGAGTAGTTTTTTAAAGTAATTTATTTTCAAGTAAACTCCCAAAATGGTCTCTATCAATTTTTATATTAGACAAATTAGTCTCTAACAAAAATAAACTAATAAATTGGTCTCTAGTTTTTTAAAATGTCCAACAATTTAATCCATCTATCAAGTTTTTCCATTTAAGTAGTTGACATGGCACCATTATTTCTCACACTCTCATTCTAGTTACTCCTAGTTATTAAAATGACAACGGCTTTTTTTTATAGATTTTCAAGCTAATATGCTAACTTTTATCTTCCAATCTAATATGCAGATAAGAGGAGTCTTGTTAAAATGCCATTATTTTAATAAATGATAGTGACTAAGATAATAAGGTGAGATATAAAGATGCCACATCAACTACTTAATGGACCACACGTCGCAGTATTTAAAGTAGAGACTTAATTGAGGAACTTAATTGCCTGATATTTTAAAAGATTGGAGACTAATTTGTTAGTTTATTTTTTTTAAGAACTGATTTTTCTGATGGAAAAATCAATAGGGACACTTTGGAGATTTACTTTTTACCTTTTGGTATCTTTGTGAGATTGAGGTTTTCAATTTATGATGTCATACTTAATTACCTGAAACAAACAAGCATTATCATGCTACAAGGGAAAAAGGAAAAAAAAAATGAAGCATTATCATCCATTTGAAAATTATAGCTTTTGGATCAATTGAAAAAGAGTAATGATAGGGAGATGCACAAAATCGAGATGCATACGCAATGCATATGGAAAAAGCATGGAAAGTGACAAAAATGCTTGATCCTACATGATTATTTTTCTTTTTGTTAGGTTTTTTTAATCCAAAACATTTGCTTACTTACTAGCGTTTTCAGCAATACGTTGGTAAGTTTCTGGACAAAAAAAATGACAAAAAACTTTTACTTACCAGTGTATTGCTGAAAATGCTGGTAAATAAGAAAACGTTGGTAAATAAGAGTTATTTATTAGCGTTTTCACTAATACGCTGGTAACTTTCTTAAAAAGAAATAAAAAATAACTTTTTGAAAAAAAAAAATGCTGGTAAATTTGTTCAAAATGTTGGTAAATTTGCCCAAAATATTAGTAAATTTACCCAAGATGCTAGTAACTTTCTGGACAAAGAAAAACTTGAATATAAGTAACAATGATCACATGGGACACATCATCTAAGTATTTTTGTCGTTTTCCTCACTTTTTCTGTATGAACCGCGATTTTGTATGTTCACCAAACATTGTTCATTGAAAAAATCCACATTTTAAGCCTTGATTGTTTTTCATAATCGTAAGGCCGAAATGGCTGAATTAGAAAACTACAAAATTGCATTCACTTAATGACAAATACCTTGAAATGTTACTTCACAGTTCCTTCTTGACCAGGCAATTTCGAAAATGATATTTTTGGATAGTGATTTAGGGTGTTTATCAATAATGAAAAGTCATGCATAAATAATAGAGAATTGACGTTGATGATTGAGGAATCGGAGGGGACTACAATGGTACCTAGTGATAATGCTATCACCTGAGTTTTCAATCATATATGTAAAATTCATAAGTATTTGCACATGAATCTCTAATTGAATAACATTATCACTTAAATTCTCCACAATTTATGCATGACTTTCTAATATCAATGGAGACCCTAAATCACCATATGCAAATTTCATTTATCTTTTTTAATTTAAGTATCACTTCCACTATTGAACCCCGATACAAATTAATCGCGTAACAGTATAAGGGCTAGAACTTTGGACACTCTCACACTCACAATAAATAAATGAAGAAATGAACTTAAGGTTAAAACCATTTTTTGATCTTTACATGTGTTTCGAATTTTGGTTTTAGTCCCTATATTAAAAAGTTTGGTTTAGATCCCTATAATAGTACTTTATTAAGGGTTAGTCCATACTGTTAGAAAATTATTTGATAGTATCAATTTTTGCTGATATGGCTAATAAAATTTGACATAGATATAGTATGTTATTAATATAATTCTAAAATAATTTTTTTAGATTTGAGATGACATTTTTTTAAAATAGAAAAGTGATTAAAATAGTATCAAAATTGTTTTTTTAAGCCCAACACGACCTCAACTAGGTTAGCCACATCAACAAGAATTAACACTATCTAATAATTTTCTAATAGTAGAACTAAAAATCAAAATTTTTTTAATGTATAGAAATATAAATCAATTTTTTTGGTGTATAGCAGGGACTAAAATCAAAATGAAGAATGCGTATAACGGTCAAAAAGTGGCTTTTAACCTAAGCTTAAATTAATGTATAGGAGCCAATAATCAAGGGACACGTTATCGAATAGATATAAATATAGATTAAACTTTCAAAGAAAGTACAATAAATCGTAGCCATACATATACTAAAAATCTCCGAAGAAGACAAACTATAGAACAATATCTTTGACTTTTATGTTATCAGAAAAAAAAATATATCTTTTGAATTTTGTACTATATGAGTATATGATCGCTTGGCTACATTTGCAGCAGCGTGAAGCTTAGCCAATTTAGCTAGCTACATACCGAGGATGAGGGAACGAAGAGAGATGCTGAGAAAACTTGTTGCAGGAAATTATTATGCCGATGATACCAGAATTCCGCTGGAAATTTCTGGTGGGTTTTACCTGCTTTTCTTGAATTTAGCATCTGTCTTGATCGTTACGATGGTTTTGTTTGCATGTGCTGACGGTGCTAGCAAGAAACGTTATAGTGGAGGTGGCGCTGCATGTGCCAGTGGTGGCGGAGGTGGCGCTGCATGCTAGAAGGCTGGTTTGAGGACAATTGTGGTCTAAGTCCTATTATATATTGCTTACCTTTTTGTTGTATGTGCTTTTCCTTTTATAGTCTTGTAATGTGAACATATTTTGTATTGAATAATGTGCCAATTCATATCCCATCTAATAATAAATAAGATGTAAATCAACATAGAGTCCAATCCAAAATATATTTACATAATAGATCTCTTTCTCTTAATTTTATTGTAAATCCTAATTTCAGTTATTGGTTTCTATTTATGTATGTATTGTAGCGATTAGTGAAGGACTTAATTTTGATGTACTTTCACACGATTTTTCAATATTGTGATGATTACAATTAGTTTTAAAAAAAGTCCCACTATGGTAATAATGAGATAAATTTAGTATAGAGCATTTCATATTGTTAACCAATCAGACAATATTGTATATAAGACTTTGGAAATAATTATTATAAGAGATAAATATTTTTAGTAACATAATTATATATGATTAGATCAATTCGGCATAAAATTAAACCCATAAACTAATAATTCGGCGATAATGTAAAAAAATAGTGATCAAGATTAAATTCTAAGATACAACTATGGTTTTTGAAGGTGTTTCAATTAATCATTTTGGATATAGTACACATATTTCTTACATGTCATTTTATTAAAAATAAAAAGCAGAATGATTATGTTGAAAATCCCAGATCACAAAATAACACATTAACATCGACACAAACCACTTAGTAGAAAACTAATTTAACCGTAACTATAACCTTACTGTTTATAACAATGTAAGAAACATTCTTTCGGATATACTAAAACCAAATTATTTGGATTGGTTGTCAAGTGTTGAAGCAATGTGAACAGAGAAAAGGTAAGGTAGAAGAGAGAGAATCTGAATATTTGTGAGTTGATATATTGATGTAATGTGAAATCTGATAATTACATAGGGGTTTGTCTATTTATATACAAGCTTAGTACATTAAGAGAGACTAAAGCACATAACAACAAACTAACTAACTCTCAACTGAATTAGTTATCTAGGCTGGCAATCCATTGTTCTAATATGCCCCTTGAATCCAAACCCTCCCAGAGCTAGCAATAATGAATAGAACTTCTCAGCAGCTGCAGTTGATGGTGCATCATTAGACCCTTGAGGTAACATGCCCCCTGAAGGTGACGGTGGAGGAGCACTAGGGAAAGGAACAATCTGAAGTTTGTTTCTAAAGTGCAGAAATCTTGAGGAAGATAGAGATTTAGTCAGAATATTTGTTGGCTAGTCTTCAGAAGGAATGTGTACAACTTCTAGCTGCGGTCCCAAAACCTTTTCCCGGAGATAGAAAAGATTTAGCTCCATATGCTTTGTTCTAGTGCGAAGAATTGGGTTGTGTGCCAATATAACAGTACTTAAATTGTCGCAGTAGACAATGGGCTTAGGAGTGACAATGTTGAGCTCCTTAAGCAAGTACTGAAGCTATAAAATCACAGCCACAGTGTCAGCAAGGCATCTATATTCAGCCTCTGTACTAAGAGCAAGCAACAATGAGTTGTTTCTTGAACCACCAAGAGATGAGATTGGGTCCAAGAAATATGCAAGACCCTGAAGTTGATCTGCGATCATCAGGATCTGCTGTAGGGGAAGTTGAAGCTTTGATACCATGTTGAAGCAATGTGAACAGAGAAAAGGTGAAGTAGAAGAGAGAGAGAATATGAATATTTGTGAATTGATATATTGATGTAATGTGAAATCTGATAATTACACAGGGCCTGTCTATTTATATACAAGCTTAATACATTAAGAGAGACTAAAGCACATAATAACAAACTAACTAACTCTTAACTGAATCAGGATAGCAATCCATTGCTCTAACATCAAGTAAGAGAAGATATTAGTTTAATCGAGGTTAAATTGTAGTTAACAATAAGTTTAGAGTTTAATTTTGATATTCTGATAATGTAAAA
Source organism: Pterocarpus macrocarpus (assembly GCA_031439585.1). NCBI lineage: Eukaryota > Viridiplantae > Streptophyta > Magnoliopsida > Fabales > Fabaceae > Pterocarpus > Pterocarpus macrocarpus. The sequence goes on from CM062522.1 coordinate 56,164,503, forward strand.
TATTTTTACACAATTAATCAATTATATTCTTCTATTTATTTGATTATTCAAGTAACAGATATAAGACTTAACTATATTTGTTAATGTGTTAATATATGATTAAATAATAATATAAAAAAATTTTATATTAACAATACATACAAATTAAATTCATAATTTTAATGAAAAAAGGGCAAATATTTTGTTTCATTTGAAAGCCACATAGTGGATGTTGGTGGATTTATCATTTTGAAAAGTTTCCCACATAGAGTTATAGATAAGATTGAAGGTTGTATCAAGAATTAAAGTAATCTTGGGATTAAAAAAATCACTATGTATCCTCTATCGCCTTAAATCTACTGGTGAAGAAATTTTTATATATTTTAGAGTGAAAAATTATTATTTTATATTATTTAATATTTATGGTAAGTTGTATTGATCACTCCGGAAATTTACTAAAATTATGCTGGATACCTTTTTATTTGTCACGGCTATAGTAATCATCTTAAAGATCAACTGAGTTAAACGCCACTTGAGGTCTCTGTGATTTGTCCAAATGTCCTAAATTTTTCACTTAATATTAAACCCCTCAAAAGAGAGAGAGAGAGAGAGAGAGAGAGAGAAAGAAGGGGGGAAGAGGGAGGGAGGGAGAGTTTAGGGTTTTGCAAAAATGTTAAAAAAATATTTAAAAAATTTTAATTTCTAAAAATAATATTTATCATTTGGAGACGGATCTAAAAATAATATTTATCATTTGGAGACAAAAAAAATTTCGTCTCTAACTTTCGAAACTAAAAAATTTTATTAATTTCTTAGTTGGTAAAAATGATATTATAACTTAGAAAAAAAAATGATGTCTTATCTTTGATGAAAGTTTTGAAGTATTTAATTAGAGTTAACTAATTCTAATAAGGTGATTATATGTAATTGAATAATTACATAAAAAAATTATATACTAACTGTGCATCAAAATGAAATCATTTATTTTATATATTCATATATTTCTCTCCCTAATTTCCATCTCTAATTTCAATAAGATGGGGCTCTTGTCATTATTATTTGTCTATTCACACTCTTTCTTAATTGGTTAAAATTTAAAATTATCAAAATAATATTCATTAATTTTTTTGTTTTTTGTCTTAAGAATTATTCATGCTACTTTAGCAATAACTTTCATTAATTTATACTTTTGAAAAATTCAAACCTTTTATTGCTAGCTAATGCTTTAATATTTTGATTTAAATAAAATAGTTATTTAATTTTTAGTTATTTTTTATTTACTTCTTTTACTATTTTACGAATAATAACAACATCAATTGTTTAAAAGTAAATAACTTTAATAAATTATATCCAAGCAAAATAAAAAAGTCGTATATATATATATATATATATATATATATATATATATATATATATATATATATATATATATATATATATATATATATATATATATATTGTTGATCTTCATAAGTTTACCTTCAAAATAGTATTCAATAGTTTTATGTATGAAAAAATATATATATAATTAAAGTTTGATTTTTTGTCACGCCCCAAACGTAAGTCATGACCAACGTACAAGTCAATCTAACTTACTTAACCTGGCAAGCCTAATGACAAAATTTTATTTATATAGCTTAGCAACTTAATTATGGGGGCTGCCAAAAATTCGGCAAAGTCTCCCCTAAAAACTGAACAATCAAAAAATTACATAGACCTGTTTTATATCAAACATAACAACCAAAAATCACAACCAGAATATTTCCAGAGTAACAATCATAGGGATCCTAAAATCAGCTATACTAAAGAGTAATATACACATTATGACTATGTCTATAACCCAAAAATAACTGATCATATGCCCTATAGCTACAAAATACTAGAATCAACAAAATAGAAGCCTCTTTCATAGTAAGGGCCTACCAAAGGAATATCCTAGATAGAACAATTTAGTCAGAAGCATAACTACTCAAGACCCTATGAATCTGAAGAGAAGGAAAGGAAATAGGGTGAGTCATACAGACTCAGTGAGGGTATATAAACAAAGTGGACAGGAAAGAGAAACTAAATCACGCACAAGCTTTTAAAATAAAAGAAAACAACTTAACAATCATGCATTCACCTAAGAAACTGATTGAGGCAATAGTTTGTCAATTCTACATTTCCCATAAATAGTACCTTGTCAACATTCTTCATTTAAATTAAAACTCATTAACAGAAATTTAATAATTCTCAATATATTACCTTAATCAACTTCATAAATAGACTTTGCCAATATCAAATATTTCATCAAACCAATCACTCCATGAGGGTTACTCAAGAAGAACTAAATTTTTATGGGGAGTGGTCTCAACCCATCTGATTATAAATATGAGCTCATCTTAAGCCGGGGATCTTGCCTCGACCGGTACTATCTCATCTAAATATACTATGTGCACATAGGCCGTTATGTCTCTTCGCTAACGGCGAACGGTACGGCTATATCTTTTTGCTAGCGGTGGACGGCGTTCTAACTTAGAACACATCATGGTTTTCTCAACATAAATTTATTTTAAAATAAAACACTTAAATTCAATAAGTCAACTTCTATAAAATCCAATTCTTGCAAGAAATAAACTTTTATGATTCATTATAAATAAACCATAAAATAAGAAAGAATAGCAACAGGTGGCATTGAAATAATAACTAAGAGGATGCCCAAAATATTAAATCAACTATTAGTATCCAAAAACACTCAATTATCATTTTAGAAAGAGAAATCAATCAGGTGAAATAACTATCTAAATCAATTATTAGCATAGAATCAAATTAGTAGTTTTGACAGGTTAGTTTCTCTTATAAAAATAGATTTAAAACTAATGTCACTAAGTAAATAACCACTCACAATAAAGAGGAGTCAACTGAACTGCTCCCCAATAGCTCCGGAAGGAGTAACTGGCGCCGTATCAAGAGGATCTGATCAACACAAATATTTTGACAAGCTTAGATAATTTGTTTGGAGATAGTCTAATAATTAACATGCTTATTATTAAGCAAAATCCTGAAATATTACTCATGTACTATTTTATTATTACTCCCTAAATTTTAGATAACCTCTAAAATTTACCCATAAGAAAAAAAAGGTTTGAGATTAGAAACTCACCTCAAGCTTTAGGAGCTAGTGGATATCAAACTTTTGTGATAAAATAAAAGAAAAAAGAGCTTTGGTGGTAAAAATAAGAAGAAGAAACAGAGAAAAAAAATGAGGAACTGAGGAGAAAGAAGAAAAAAGCAACTCGAACAAAGGAAGAAGGAAAAAGGAAAAATGATGATACGGTGGGTTATTCCACCTTTCTTTAATTATATCTCTCTCTCCCTTTTTTTTTTTCCTACTGAACCCCCTTAAAAGACTAAGATGCCCCCATCCTTTTTATATTTTTTCATTTCCCTTGTTTTAGCATAGCATCACATTTTTGTAATGTAGAATCAAATATAAAAATACTCTTCGAGAATTTAAGTGACAGTAAAGAACCATTAATATAATTTTCATCATCAAGTTAATTTTTTTATTATATTTAAGATTTATCAATAGCAAATTTTTTCATGTAGGTATAAATTTCAAGGCTTTCTTATGTCCTAAATAATTTTATATGCATAGTAATAAATTTTGTAATTTTATTTTTTATTTTCAATATTTATACTATAATTAATAATAACGAAAATAATAATAATATATGTATTAAATTTATAAAGTGTAAATAAAATTAAAACCAAAAATATTAAAGAATAAGAAGTTTTAAATAAAATATTTTTTGTTATTTTAAATTATAGGAGAAAGAGAAGTGGATAAAAACTTTTAATCAACAAATTAAACATTAAGATGCAATAAAATTATTTAGAATAAAGGAAATTATTGAAACATTTACTGAAAAAATTGATATTCATATATCTTAAATATAATAAAAAACTAATTTAAGGATGTAAGTTAAATCAATAGTTTTTTAATTGTACTTAAAGTCGTGAAGAGTATTTTTCATATTTGATTCATATGTTAAAAAAGTAAACTTTAAAAATTTTTATTTAATGCCAATGAAGCGTGGCACAAGTGATAAAGGCTCGGGACGTACCCCAAAAGGGTGCAGGTTTGAATCCTCCTTGTCGCTGTGAAGCCTTCATTGATAGGTAATCACGTAAGAACCCCTGTAAGTGCTCAATGAGCCCGGGGGCCGTGCCCTGGCCCTAGTGGAATGTCTGATGCTTAACTCACCTAAATTTTTGTTTATCAAACAGAAAAATTTTATTTAATGTATAATAATATACATTTTGGAAAGAAAATCAAGGATATTAAAAATTAAAAATATAAAATATTCAAAGCTTATTTTTATTTTATTTAAATATGATTGTATAAAGTGATTCACCTGTAAATATTTGATACCATTGTTTGTGAAAGAAAAAAAAGAAATAAAAATTATTTATTACTTAAATATATTAAAATTATAGACTTATTAGAAAATTAATAGACAAGCTGCTAGGAGTGATATAATGATGAGAGACTAAGGTAATATACATGATGCAAGAGATTTGAATCTTATTACCACTAATATATCAAAATAAAAAAAGAAAAATGAATAGGCATGAAGAGAAAAATATGATTATATAATTAATATTTTGATTTATATTTCAAAATTCATTAAATATAAATAAATATTATATTTAAATGATCAATATTAAAGTACGAGCAATAAAAATTGATTTATTAAAGAGATAAAATAAAGAAGAGTATTTTTAAAAAAAATAATTTTAACCAATCAAGAGAAAATGTAAGTACACAAATGGGAATTTCAATAACCTCACTGTTGGTTTTGATTTTTCTTAATATTAATGATATTTTCACAAATTGCTTTTCTAGTTTCAAATAGAAGAAGAGTTATCTCAATTTGCCATTCATGTATCCAACACTTCAACACTTTTTGGACGAACTACAGTTTTTTGTTGAGTACATCAAATCGCAGAGACTGCTAAGTTAGTACATCAAAAACGCACACTAACATGTCAAATAGCACACCAACAGGGGAGATAAAGGAGTGTTTGATTTTTAACTCACAAGAAAAGGGTATAATAATCAATTGATATGTCAAATATTCCCAATACATTACAAAAATGTCATTAATGATCATGTGTCATGCACCGGTCATCTTTCCATCATCAAAGCTAGCAGATTGTTAAGTCTAAGGATAGACAATGGCATGGACCTCTGGGTCAGTTTTGCAAATGAAGAGGTTTAGGAGTAATTTTTCTAAATCTCAATAGAGGTAAATGTAATTTATATTAATATTTAATTTAATATCTAAATTATTATAAAATAATATAATTAAAAATTAAGAATAATTTATAAAATTAAATTGTTAAATATTAAATAATATAAGATGATAAAATTTTCTTATTTGAAAAATTTATGATATTAGCAAGAGATGAGAATGGACAAAAATCCATCAATGTGACTTCATTATTCTTTATGTTTGTTAAGTCTCATATAGCTTAAAAGTATAACTAAGGTGGCCTTCATAACCACTAAGCCAACCTCCCCCTTGATCTAGTTTGGGATAAGACTTACAATTTTAAGATAATGTTGGAGCTTACATTATAATTAATATCATTACTAGAAACATGCAAAACACTGTTGAAATTTACCGATAAATTTAATCTCATCAATATTACCAACGGATTTGCCGACGGGTAATATTAAAAAAAATTATTAACTTACTGACGAATAATATTCTTTGTCAATAAATCTATCGATAAATTCTGGCACCAAGTGGAGTGTAAATATTACCAATGGATTTAGTTACAGATAAATCCATCAGGGTTTAGGCTTTAAATATCGATGACTTTTCCGTTGGTAATTATTAATTTTATTTTTTTATTTTCTTAGAATAGAAAATTATTGATAGAAATTTATCCGATGATAATGTTGTCAAGTATACGTTACATTCAATTAATGAAAAAAAATTACCGATGAAAAATCTGTTGGCAGATTTCAATTTTTAATTTTTTTGTAGTTAAAATGAATTTTTATTTACTTTTTATTTAATCCATCGGTATTTGAGTTTTAGATGTTGGTGCCAATGTCCATTTGGCTGCCCTATTTTTTAATTCCTGACGGATTTGCAGAATATGCATGTTACACGCGATGCCCCCTCCCTCATTTCTCTTTGCCTTCTATCTCTCCTCTTTATCTTCTCTCTCTCTCCCCCAATGCCACCTACGGCCACCCTCTCCTCCGCCACCACAAAGCCATTTGAATGCCATTGTGTTCCAAGTATTGCATAAAGTGTTTTAATCAGTTGACTTTTTTCATTTGGTCTCTTTTTATTGGTGCATTTTTTTGTTCAAAGTTGTTTGCTCCTCACCTTACTTAACTTAATGTTTCTCTTATTTTGTTTAATAAGGAGCCCTTTTAGAGCCACATTTGGAACCAATTGGAGCTTGGGGCATTGTTTCTAGAGTATAGGTTAGTATAATGAATAGTTTATTATTTTGATTAATATTTATAGAAAATTAGAGATTTATATTTTATAGGATAGAGCTAGGATGGAAGGAAGAGGATGAGATTACATGACTGGAGAAAGGTTTAGCATTCATTTCCAATTGTTTGAATTGTGTACTGTGGTGTTCTGTGCCTGCATATTGTGGAGTAAGGGGTGTGTTTTAGGATTTGATGGAATTGCATGACTGTATGTGTTTGGTATTGATTATTTATTCTAATTGTTGAATCAACTCTTTGTAGATGCTCCTAATTTAAAAGGAGACTTTGCCCAATTTTTTTAATACTCAAATATATTGTTTTCAATTGAAAAACAAATTAAAAGGAGTCTCCTAATCTAAAGGGACACTCTGTCAAAATTTTTGTTATTATTTATATTGTTGCAATAACTAAGAAAATATATTAATCTAATGAGCGGAGACTCCTAATACAAGGGGAGAACCTGTTGAATTTTTGTTTAATTAATTATTGCTTTTGGATTAAAAATAAATTAATCTAAGGAAAATTTCCTAATCTAATAATTAAGGGTTATATGTGTGTGTATATAGGGGAGACTCTGTCGATCTTGTGATTGATAAGTTTTGCTATTAATTTTTAGGTTGAATATTGTTCAAGAGTGATATGTTTCCTAGAACCCGTTTACGGATATATGATAGGTTGCACCCAGGTCAGGTGAGTTTTGTAACACCCTCCCTCGTACAGTACTGTGCTTAAGTCATAGCACCATGCTCAGAAGTCATTACTATTACCTAAACAGACCTTATCTAACAACAACATCTAGCTGTCTTCAATATTTCTGGAATTGTTTGGAGATAATATGGAAACAAACATAGGAGTGCTCTAAATTGTCACACATAGCATCATCATTATTATCTCCAGCTGCTTCGGTTTATTATGAAATATTATATAAACTTTTCAGTTTTATAGTTTGAAAACATTTTGTTTGAAGCAGAGTTCATTTTATTCATATACTTATTAAATAGAGAGAGAATCTAAACATCAACGTAGTAACATGAAGGATGATTGAATGAGGTGCATAGAATCATAATAAAATAAGGAACAATTGAAATACCATGCATGACTGAACGCAATTAACTTCTTGATGCGAGTGCACCTTCATAATAAAAATAATAAGAACACAACATATGCTTATGTAATTGCTCTTTATAAAATCATGCAAATGCACTTGTACTTTCTTTACTTTCTATACTTGACATACCTAGGTGTTATATATCGCTATCCTTAGGGTGTCAGCTGTGTTTCTTAAATCTTCAGTCTTTGGGTAACCTGATTTAGGAGTTAACTCAACTCATGACCATTGTCATATAGTACTGAAATGCAAAGGGACCTACGTGCCTCTAAATCGGAGGGACTCAGCTGGCTAACAGCCTCCAACGTAGAGGGATCCAATAGTTTTAGCTGCCTTCACAAGGAGAGACCTAATGTGCAACTGCTTCAAAGTGAAGGGACCCACATTGTATCCTTTTAATTGCCTTCACAGGGAAAGACCTATATAACTATTTCCAAGTGAAGGGATCTCATATATATACTTTCTTTATTCATATGCAATTATGCATTCTTTCATAAGAATAATCATGATCATATCATAATGCATGAGCTTAACATGTAAATATAATCATATCATCATTATTCATTCATGACATAAGATTCTTATAATTTCATATATTTCTACCAAAAATTCGACAGCATAACTTATCAAGTCCGCTTCTCTGTGAATAGTGCCAATCAACTAGACAGTCATTCATATAGAAAATCAATATAATGCATCAATCTTCTAATACCTATACAAAATTTACAACCTTTGAACTTGAATGGAGTTTCTGCCAATTTCCTTCGGTTTTGTCCAGTTTTATAAATGAAACCATAATTTCCATTTAACTCGTTTAGACCTAACTTTCGATATGTTGAAGTGTTATGTGTCTAGTTTTTAACCTCTTCGGTCCCATTAAGTTTTGATAGATATAATTTAAGTTATTGAAGATTTACCTAGGCTTATCCTGTAGTAAATAGATTTAAGTTAAAAATTCACTAAAAATGGAAAACTTGATGAAACTATACGAAACCTATATGGTTTTAAAGCTAACTGAACATTTTCATTTCCAACAAGCTTCATCCCTTTTTAATAAGTAGAACTCAAGTTATGAGTTCTTGAACTTGGCTAATTTGAACTACCTTGTTCTAGCCCAATTAGGACTTGGGGCAACTTTCATAAACTATTGGGAACAACAGGGATTGGATTTGGTTCTAAAATTTTATAGCATATTACCCTATGTCTTAATTCTAACAAAATTGGTTGCACTCAATTTGGAGGAGTATAGGATGAGTTATGCCCTGCTAAACACACTCTAGTCAAGTCTAGAGACAAAAACTTAGGGCAAACTTAAAAAATTCATATCTCCCTCAATACTAATCCAATGGTCTTTCAATTTATATGGTTAAAAAGCCCTAGATGTCTAGTTTCACATAAAAATAGGTTCATCAAGTTTCAGTGGTCGTAGCTGGAGCCATACACTCTGAAAGTACGAATGCCATAGGATCTTCTAGGTTTTCATATTCTGTTTTGCTATTTTTCTTGTTTTTCATACAAGATTCAATCCCAATCCAACCAAATACTTGCTAAACCAGCCATAAATCATCATAATAACATTATATATCTTCAATTAGATGAGTAGAACAAGCTTTCTCAACAACTACAAATTCACAAAAATCAAACAAGAACTTGAATCCTACCTTCAATTTGGTTTAGTATCTAGCTAGTTTTGAGTTTTGGAGGTTAAGGGCTAATGAAAGTTGAAGATGAAGGGAAAAGGAAACAAGATAGAAGAAGAATGAAGAGAGTGGAGGTTGCAGTAGAATGGAGGCCGAAAATGAGGGAGTTGGAGGAGATTTCTTGGAGTTTAACTCACATCTTGGTAGTTAGAAACTTAGCCTATTATTGGTGGGGAGATAAGTGGAGAAAATTGAACCAAATCTTCTCTCCTCCTTAGGCAGCAGTTGGTGCCCTTACTATTGGTAAGAGTGGCTAAATTTTAGCCACTCATGTTAGGGTGTTTAGGGTAAAATTCTATTAGTTTGGTTCTAGCAGTATAAAATACCGAATTTCTTTTAAATCGGCAACATATTACTAGTAGTTTTTGGGAATTTTTCTGCACAATTATTTCAAATTATCTCAATCCTAATCTCTTCAACTTCTAATTAGCTTCTAATTAACCTTTGATCATCTCCTAAATACATCTACATGTCCAATGGAAACTAAATAAATCAATTGACAGCGCAATTTAAATGTATTGCGATTTTCGGACATCACAGGTTTTAACCGGAATTTTATATGGGTGTTGAGGAATTCGTAGTTGTTACATGTCAATCACAACTATTCGCAAATGAAAGGAAAGTTAGGTGTCCATGTGCTAGGTGCACATATAGGAAGTATTTAGATATTAAAACTGTTACGTATCATCTCTACAAAGATGGGTTATGCCTACTTATTGGGTTAATGATAATGAATAATTGAATAAAATTGAATAAATCAAAAAAATTATTATCACCGACAGATTTTTCATTGAAAATAAAATAAAAAATAAAAATAGTTAAATATTATTATTCATTTTTACCGATGAAAAATTCGTCTGAAAATTAAGAAAATATATAAATTTTTTGATGAAAAGGCCATTGGTAAAATTAAAAAACCTTTCGATAATTTTGTTAATTTTAACGAAAATTTGTCAAATTTTCCATTTACTCAGCGATGGAAAGTAAAAAATATCTGTCAGTAAATTTGCCAATATTTATCGACGAATAAATAATATCCGTCGATATTTTTTACAAATGCCATTTTTATCGACAGATTTTTCTCATCACAGAATCTATTGATAAAAAAGATCCGTTGGTAAATATTAAATGTCCATCGATAAATCCATCAGTATTCCATGTGATTCTAGTAGTGTATTGGGCCACTCGCAAATGTCTAGTTTATGGAGTAAAAGGGTGTGTTAAGTTCCACATTTCTTAAGGATATGGCCAAAATAATCTTTATAATTACTTGGGCAGCCCCTCCCCTCGAGCTAGCTTTGGGGCGGAGTTAGGTTCACAATTTTAAGAATGCGAACTACAATAAATGTTAGCTACACCCATTACAAGGATTTTGGTAAATAATAGAGAAAGTAAACCCTTACATTGATCCTTGACAAAAATATCACCATATAAATTAGTTCTTGAGCAAAAAAACTCAACCTGAAGTCTAGACAACGACAATCATGCGGCATGATAGTCTCTACTTTAACTCGATACTACTAAGGTTAACAAAGTAGCTCACATATCATTTTAAATCTCTAATATGGCAAGTTATATTTCAACATGACATCTTAAAATGGGTTTTAATTAGTAATTTCAACTCCTTTAAGATGGACAAGATAATAGGTATTTGAAAATATATTTTGGATTGTTAGGTTGTTATAGTGGTTGTTATCATTTTATTATTTGGGGATGTTCACAACTCTACATAAGTACTAGATTGCCATATTCTAAATGATCTTGGTGATAATTGTAACTTCAATATAACTACTCACTTGTTATTTAGAGCTTGTACTTGAAGCTAGGAGTTAGAATAAACTTGAACCTTAATGTTGTGCCACTGCTAGCTAATGCCATTATTTATGTAGAAATATTCCTTTAGATGGGAGTGTAGGTGGGGTGAGGATGGAACTGGTGCTTGGGCCAAGGCTGGGGCTTAGGCCACAGTTGTAGTGGTCCCTTGAAACTTCACCTGGACCTCGATGAGCCTTCTTGCTACTGGTGAGATGAGACCTAACAGTAGAGCTGGCAAATGGGCCAACCTGTCCCTAACTCGCCTTACTAAGGATTAGCTAAAAAATAGGGCAAGATGAGTTGGCCTGTAAAATCCCTAATTGCCCTTGTGCTAAATTATGTCAGTGACCCTGAATAATTAGGTACTTAATGAAGAATTAAAAAATAAATGCTTAATCAAAGGATAAGAATGATAATTAAGGAGAAAAGGTTAAGACAGTGTTTAATTAAAGATTCGAAACTTATTAATCTAGTGAATCAAATCCTCGAGACACTAATTAAGAACTAATCGCTAGTAATTAGCTTAATCGAGGTTAATTAAGCAAATTAAGATTTTAATTTCACTAATCATAGAAACATGAGTTAATCACTAATTCTTAATTAATTATGTCACTTCAGTAGCAAAAATACTTATAATCATCATCAAATTCAAATTAAGAAGTCAACTAAACAATAAAGTAAGTATGACATCATCAAAGTGAAAAAGCGAGGGATGCAATTGGTTTTTGTAAGACAAGTACCAAGATTTGTCTCACATGATCACCTTAACAATCAAATTGTTCCCTTGAGTACAACAAAAATAAAAATATCTTCCTGTAATACAACTTGAACGCCATGGCCATAGCACCCTCACACACACTCACTCACATTTTTACAAAACACACTGCTTTCTCTCTAAGACTCACTCATAACCTCTCATCTCCAAGTGAACTCAACTCTCTCTCTACTTCTTCATCTTCCTTATTCTTCCTCTTCAAGATCTCAAACCTCCATAACCACCCTTACGGGCCTTGTGAGAGCTATAACTTCTAGCTCTTGCAAACACACTCATACACAATCTTGCCTAAGCAAAAAAAGCAACAAACTTCACCTTCCTCTCAAGCCAAAACTGTGAGCTTCCTTTGGAGCAACGAAGAAGATTTTTGCTTCAAGCTTCAAGTTTCTTGCTTTGTTCATCATCTCTAAGAACCTCTAACTAGCCTTATTTTCTTTTATGATAAGCCATGAATGCTCAAGCTTGACCATAGCTTTGAGTTTCAAGCTTTGTCTCCAAGTTTTTAGCTTTTTTTGGTGTTGAGAAAAGTGCTATCTTTTGAGTTTCTACTACTTTCTTGAGTTTCTAATGTGTTTTTCCCTTGAGAAAGTGTGTAAAGCTTTGACTTTTACTCACTTTTAGTCATGAACACTTAGCCCTAGCCATGTTATAATGTTCTTGGCTCATCCTCTGTCTTACCTCTTGACAAAGTCTAAAGTTGTCACCTTTTTGAGTGTTTGTTTGATTCTTTGGCTCGTTCCTCATTTTTATGATCAAATCTCAAATAAAGTTACTTTCTTGAGCTTGCTTGATTGACTGTTGGAAAATGACCATGAAGAAGTGGTCCCTAAGACTTACACATGATAAAGTTTCAAAGTTTATTAACTATCTCATAAGGTCAAAACCTAATAAGCTTAGATCTATGTTCCTTAAGCCTTACCAAGTCAAAAACTAGTGGTATCAGGAGGTAAAATGAAATAAAAATGAGAACTTGATGATAGAAAGGCTTCAGCCACTTCAAGTAAAATACAAGGGAAAAATGAGTTGAAATTTTAAAAGGATGATCTTGGATCTCCATAAAACTAAAGTGAATCTTGTAGCAAAGAGATAAAAATTTGAACTTGGATAAAATTGTAGTCATAGTTTTGCCCTAGGAGGAAAGGAAAGAAAAAAATGTTTTTAATTAAGTTAAGTACAAAACTTGATAAATCTAAGTGATAAATCAAGATCCCAAGAAGAAAGAAAGTAAAAGAGCTTGAGACCATATATAGAAAGGGTTTCGGCCCTATATCTTAATTAAAGGGAGAAATGTTTAATTGAATGAAAATATAGACTTTAAGCCCTAAAATATTTGGTTAAATAACGTTAATAACCTACTAGAGAAATTAAGCTTGAAGAGTAAACCTAAGTTAAAAGATTATACTAAATAAAAATACAAGCTTTACGGATCAATAAGCAAAGGAAAGAAATTAAAATTCTTTTCAAGATTAAATTAAGATATAAGGGCAAAATGGTAATTTAAAAGATTGCACCTAATCATCCAGTCATGTCCATGAGACTCTTGTGTGCATTGGTATGCTTTATTTCCTAACCATGTGGGAAATGATGAAGTTGCTTGTTGATGAGAATATTGATCTGTGTATTATAACTATACTAGGATTGAGTGCTAGGATTATTGAGGAGAAATCTACAAGAATCATAATCTATACAGGTGATGAATTGTTATGAATGATTGAATATGATATGAATGCTCTCTATGCTTGTTACATGCAAGTTTGCAATTTTGGGGAATCTCCCAGTCTAGCCATTATGCTGTCGGATTTTTATCAAAATTGTGGACTTATAAATATTTATCACATGCATATATGTATCTTATGTTAAGATAACAAAGACTTAAGTCTTTAACCTAAGGCACTCATGACATAAGACTTAACACTAAGTTTTGTGCAAAGAAAAGAAAAGAGATAATTGGATATGATCCTTTGGTCACTTCAGTAAGGGAAGGTGATCCACAAAGATAAGATAATCGGGTATGATTCTTTGGTCACCTCCATAAGGTGACCTCCCCTATACTTTGGAGTCACGCAACTGAGATAGATCTCTCCAATTTAGAAGTATCCCCTTATTAGTTGAGTTTGATTTTAGATTAATATTGTGTGACGACAGTCATGAAATAAGCTTATGTCCTATAGCAATCTGGTAAAGAAAGGATGTTATGCACGTACTAAGCATGAAAGCAAAAAAGTAAAGTAAAGAAGGACTCTAGTCAAGTCAAAGTCAAAGTAAGCTAAAGTCAAAGTAAATGGAATTGCATAAAATGTGCAAGCATCTATGTTTCTTCTGTCTTCATTGTTATGAATGTCTTATATCTATGTCCTATACATGTATACCTTATCATGTCATTATTTATTGTGATATGCTTATAAGAGTAAGACTAAAAGCAATCCACTTCAACAATGAATGATTTCAAACTCATTTAAAATCGAACTTATGCATGCTCACCCTTTTATAAGAAATTCAAAGTGGCTAGGATGATAACAATGACACTTAATTGTCTATTTAGAGTTCTACTAAGAAATTATATTTTTCACTCCTATGTTTCTGTGTCATCTTCATAGGAGATCGATAGGTAGTGTGGTCATCTACGTTGTGTTCCCTACCTAACACTAGCACTATGACCTGGTGCTAAATGCCATCGTGTTTATGGCATGGACGACAATGGGGGTCTATATCTTCCACGACTATTTGTTTCATTCTTCTGTGATGAGCCCTTTCTTTCACCCTTATGATCTATATGATGACATCACCCTGGATGCAGTATGTCCCTCTTTTACCCACCTATGTACCCATCGGATGTTGAGACGGATTCAAATACCTAGCTGACATCGACCTACTCTATGAAGTCCGATCCTACGGAGCCTTCTTACTCGTCGGTGCTTCATTTGACCTCTTCTTCTTCCACGACAAGCCAGCAGACTTGAGATGTGGGCGTGGTTCAATTTATTAACCAACCCTATTTTTATAGTGTTACATGGCCTATTTCAGAAAATGGATTAAATTTACTAACCACCTGGCCATAACCTGTAGGTTATGTAGGGCAAGTCAAACTGATCCATCTAATAAAATAAGTCACAAAATGCAGCCCAATCTGCAATTTTTGGTGAATTAAACGAGTCGACTCAACAAGTTTAACCAATTTTTCCATCTCTACCAAACGACCTATATGGTAGCCAAGAGAAACTCATTCTTGTACCTTGTGGAAATTGAAAACAAAATATATAAGGTAGTACAATGGTCTATATCATGTTTTTGTCAACGACCTCAATCCTTTCCTTTTCAATTTTTCTTTATCATTTAATTTTCTAATTGACTTGAATAATGACCAAACACATAATAAAAAATGAAGGAATAAATATAAGTTTTCACTAATGCTTTTTTTGGTTCAAATAGTTTAGCATTTATTTTCCTTACATAAGGTCTTCCATTCGAGTCTTATGATGAATAGAAAAAAAAGCTAGCGCTAAAAGAGTCTTACTTTAATAGTGAGCCAACCCAACTTGAACTAGATTAATTAAAAGAGAGAGAGAGAGAGAGAGAGAGAGAGAGAGAGATAGGTTTCCTTTATTGAGCATTTACGAGAAAGGATGGTGCAAATCACACAAGAATGACTCAAAGCTTGATCGATGCTAAAGTAGCACAACAATTGTATGAAATGACCAACAAGCTATTATTGTTGCAAATTTATAGCCGGTTTGTATTATTCTAATTTAATTTTTTAAACCAAATTTGAATAAATCTAATACTGCCGCAACCGGGATTGCGATCGGATGCCTAAAAAGAAGAAATTAAATATAATGATTTAATAGAGTTGCCATCAATTTTTTTTAGGAAAATTTGGAAAACTCTTTTTATTTTGGAATGCTGGTCTTTTATCAAAAGAGTTTGAACTCGGGAGTTAACTATGCATAAAGAATGGCAAAAATTAAATTTTTCCAGCACCCTTGACACATATGTACAAATATAGTTGTCTTAACTGGTTGTGAAAATTATTAATAGCATTTTAAAATATTTATTTTACCTAAAAAAAGAAATTTAACTCAAAAAGCTTTATTTTTATTTTTTCTTATTATTTTGGGAAAAAAATATTTCTTTTAAACTAAATTTTTGAAGAAATATTCAATTGAAAAACTTTAGAGTATCAAGATGTCACAACTCAGATGCTCTAATCGCACAGAGTTAATAAGCCATAGTGGCTTAGTTCACACGAAAGCACTTAGAAGCATTCATCATTACGTCAGAGCTGGGGTTTGTTTTGCACAAGGACAATTAGTAACGGGTTATGATTGATAGAAAATATAAAGGTTTTTTAGGAAGGTGGTACAAAAGATCATGCATTGTGAAATGAGTCTCCCAAGCCTACAAGAATCAGTTGACCAAAAAATGATTTAATAATTTTGAGCTCTTTTCAAAAAAAGGGTAGCCCTCTAATTAACCCCCAAGTTAGAACTTTGTGATTCTGGATGTCCATTTAATTTGACAATTGTTTCCTCTTTCAGCATATAAATGCTTGCTTCAAAATTTTAATGAATGGTTTTAAACATTTGCTTCCATCAATTAAGATATATCTCTTTATTCAGAATGCTCTTTCTTTCTTTTTTTCTTTCTTTTGTTTTATTCTTTTTTCTTTTCATCACTCAATCTTCCATTTTTTTGATAAACAATTTGTTTGAAAATTAAAGTTTATGAGAAGAAAAACAATCAATCATTGATCAAAGTGGATTATTGGGATTGTAACGTGGCTGAGGTCAGTGGGCTATGAACGAGAGGATGTTAATGGCTCAAACAAGTGTTTAAAGGTCATTCAAGATCAAGGATCATTAACTTATTCATAGAATGATATACTCCGCCAATTAAAGTTGCACTTTTTAAGAGAATGTACACTTTGATTTTGGGTTGCAACATTTGTCTCAGTCTCCTCATTTCCATACTTTTGTACTTTCATACTTATTTCATGCTTTTTTTTATGATTCTTCATCTCCTTTTTTTTTTTAATTGCACAATTAAATACTATGCAACAACCAATTGATAACAGTTGATTTTCAAAATAGCCTCTAGTATAGGGATTATCCTTGTCTAAGGTTACTTAAAGGAAATACTTAGGCTCTAATAGGGTAGCAAGGGATACTAATTTTTCTTCTTCCATTTTTTTTTTTTTGGAATGATAGAGAAACATGGCCAAATTTCATTTCCAATCAAGATTGCTTATTTTCCCTAATTTAATCATGATACGAAATTGCAATCAAAGTATATCACTGTATATTTTCTTTTATTCTCTTCTCTATTTTCTCATTTTTATTTTGCAATATAAGGAAATGAAACAAGGCTATGCCATATGAACAACAGATAACTTCATTACTAATAATGACATTTTATCAAAATCTTTCAAATGGAAACATAAATTCAAAGTAGAAGCTAAACACAAAAAACAATTGCAAATATAATGTCCACATCCACTACATGAAAACTAGTTCTAAATTTAAAGCTCCATGCATGGGTAATGGATTAGTCTCGATACTTGGTCCAGTTGGCTACTCATTTCCCTCATAAAAAGTCAACTTGCTTGCATCCCTCAAGCTCTATACTCGAGCTTTAAATGATATGCACCTTTCAATAGAATGGCCAAGTGCTCCCATACGAAACTTGTAATTAGCATTAGCATTATACCATTTCAGGAGAAGATTCAAGATAAGCCAAGGAACTTTTGGAGCTACTAAGTTTTGTTTCAGCAGGGCATCATAAATCTCACTATAGGTCATTGGTATTGGGTCAATTTTCAACTTATTTCTTCCCGGAGCATTTTATGGGTTATTTGCAGATTTATTGGGAAAGGATATATTATTCATAGGAAAAGGGGTATGAGTTCCAGACTATAATGGTATAGAAAGAGGTTGAGTAGGGAAAGATGGGTATGGATATGGGTAAAATGGTGACATGGAATATGGGAAAGGTTGGTAAGTAGGTTGGTGTGACTTATTTTTGGGTGGGTAGTTTCCACTATGCACCATGCAAACCTCTCCCTCCTTTTTTGGAATCTAGGTTTTCTAAATTTCCTAATTTGTCCATTCAGCTTGCCTTCTCTATAGCAACCTGTTCTTGTTCCTTAGCTTTAACCACATCAGAAAAATAGTTAGTGACACAACCCAACAACTTTTCAAAGTAGGCCCCATCCAAGGTCTTGACAAAAAAGCTAACAAATTATTTTTCACTTAGCGGGGATCAAACATGGAAGGCCTTCTCTCGCCACCTTTGTGCATATTCTCTCAAAGTCTTCGAGTCCACCTTTATCATCCTCTAAAGTTCAAAGCTATCACAAGCAATGTCAATGACAAATTGATACTACTTCACAAATAAGCCTATCTAACCATGCTAGCTTTTTGTTTGACTTTTGTCGATTTGCAAAAACCAGGTCAAAGCTCCACTTGCTAGACTATGTTAGAAACAGACAACCACCAACTTCTCATTCTTGTGGTGATCTACCATGCTTCGAGTGTACATGGTTAAATGAGCCATAGGGTCAGTTTTTCCTTGAAATTTCTCAAAGTCATGAACTTTGAATTTTGCAGGTATCTCAATATTAGGGAACAAACAAAAATCTTGCATTTCTAGCCTCTTGTAGGCTTCCATTCCTTGTATGGCCTTTACCTTTTCCTCCAACATCTCCATTTTGCTCAATATCATGCCATTCTCTTCCCTGATTTTTTCATCATGACCTATGATTGTATTATTATGGCTTGTTCACCCTCCTTAGTCATGCTTGGGGGTGATTATCATAACTCCACCTGAGTTTTCCCCATTGACTTGAATAGGGCTATCTCTGTCAACATTGGCATCATTGTCTTATGCAGCAAGATTAGAATTATTGTTGCTTAAATTGCCATTTTCCTTGTTCGAAGCTCGAAATTCCCTTTTAATTTTTCCATTCTTTATTCCATTATAGATGTAGAGTTCCTCACATGTCATGCTCCAATGTGGGCCGTGACCGGCGCATAGGGACAAGTCCCCACGCAAGCCTTTCACCACAAAAATTTCATGAAAATTGGACAAAGTCCCCTTTGTATTTAGGATATTTCCTAAATACAAGTACTCATCTTGCAAAAATCAACAAACACACTCTTCCATTAAGGATCCAAGTATTCTAAAAATACACCTCTTAGCACACAGTATAGCTAATTATCAAGGCATAACCAATCACATCATACGCACAGACATATACATAACTATAAATACTCCTTCAACATTCCAATTCAAAATTCCAACACATAGTAATCCAGTCAGTTCAATATACATAATACCAAAATAAACATTATCATGGTCTAGCAAGGGTCGGACCCTGCCTATAGTATTATGGAGCTACATTTACTAAGAGTACATTAACAATTAAGAAAACCTCTAATGCCCTTATTCATGAGGACTCGCCCAAGGATGGAGAACTATGACTGTGAGGCGAAAGGGTCTACTCCTAAGTTTGCACCTAAATCTGAAAAAGAGAAAGAAACCACAGGGCGAGTTTATACAACTCAGTGAAAGACAGGATACCCTTGAGCCTCATGAGTCAATGTACATAGACAAATATAATTTTGACTTAATTTAAAAACCATAGGAAATGTCTAATAGAATAATCCGTCAAAATTCACACTTAGGTGATCACTCCTTCTTGTGAATCTCGTAATCCGTCATGCACCACTCTTAGATTGGCTGTGTAAATTGGTCACGCACTGCTCCTTTGAGTGGCTGTGTAAATGATAATCCAAGGTGTACCAGGGCTAATGTCTACTGCCATTAACAGGTAGATCCTGTTATAGATCTTCATAATCCTTTTCATCATCCATTATATATCAATTTTCAAATATTCCCCATAAATGTCAATCATTGACTCGTGTGTAATGTTCTAAAATCAGTTTCATTACAAAAAAATATATAAATATCATGAATTAAAGCAGTAAACAAGTCAAAAAGTTCTATCTACTCATAGATCACTAGCCCAAAGGAAAAATCTCAATTCTCTAGAGCCATAGAGCTAAGATATTGTTCCTCAGAATAATCTAGCATCACAACCACAACAATATAACTATATATTAGCTATTAACATAAGAGTGTTACACTAATTATCTTCAAACTCAAAGGTTCCCAATTTTCTAATCTAGGGCTTAGAGGGAACAATAGATCTAAGTAGAAATTCGAAGTTTTCAGAAAAGAAAGGAGGAGAGATGTTAAAAATTACCCTACGAAAGCCAATAAGGATGAGAAGGAGAGTGGATTTCGAGATTGTCTTCCTCTAAGCTCCAAGGTCTCCAATGATGGAAGTAGAGAGAGATAGTGGCGGATTTGATAAGAGTTTGGAGTAGATTAAAGTGTTTAATGCAGGTCTTGAAGTGATTTTAGTGGAAGGATATGATATGGGGGCATAGGATGAAGAATAGAGTGATTTAGAGAGAGAAAGAAGTGTTTTCGGGTTGAAGAGAGAGAAGAAAACACAAGAATGAGGGGAAAAAGAGAGAGAGAGAGAGCGTCCCAGAACATTTTATAGGCGGCTAGTAATCGATTACAAGTCTTTGTAATCGATTACCATGTGCCCAGAAATTGTATTCGATTACAATCCTGTGTAATTGATTACCCAAGAACATTAGGAAAATTAGAAACCTTTTCCAGGCAATTATAATCGATTGTAATTGTAAAAATTGAAATTCGCGGACCCTAGGCCTCTGGTAATTGATTACAGGCCTGTGTAATCAATTAAAATTACGAAAAAAAATGCAAATCACGGACAAACAGAATGGTTCGAAATTTGATTCAAGCATTTGTAATTGATTACAATTAAGGAAAATGTAGCAGCAGAAAGGTAACAAGAGAACAGACTCAAAATTTAGAATATGGGCATTACATTCTCAACCCTCAAAAGAATTTGCCCCGAAATTCTAAACAAGCAAGAATTACCTCGAGTCAAATAGGTGGGGGTACTTTGATTGCATTGCTTCTTCAGCTTCCCAAGTAGCTTATTCTCCTGAGTGGTCTTTCCAGATCACCTTTATTGAGGCCACTTCCTTCGTACATAGCTTTTTCACCTGACGATCGATTATGGCTATAGCTTTTCTTCATAAGTTAAATCTTCGTCTAGTTGAATAGTGTGCTGAGCAAGTACATGTGATGGATTGGGGAGGTATTTAAGTAACATTGACACATGGAACACAGGATGAATCATGGACAAGTTGGGTGGCTGGGTTAAATGGTATGCCACTACACCTACCCTATCTAGGATCTTATAAGGACTAATATAGCGAGGGCTGAGCTTGCCCTTTTCCTAATCCTTATTATGCTTTTCATAGGTGACACTCGAATAAATACATAGTCCCTCATAGAGAATTCTAAATCACGTCTCCTGTGGCCGGCATAGGCTTTCTACCTACTCTGAGCTATTAGAAGCCACTCTCTAATTAAACAAACCTTATTAATGGAGTCTTGCACAAGGTTAGGTCCTAAAAGCTTGATCTCACAAATCTCAAACCATCCAATAGGAGACCTGCAGTGCCTCCCATAAAGTGCTTCAAATGATGCCACCATCTAGATACTAGCTT
Organism: Pterocarpus macrocarpus; assembly: GCA_031439585.1. Taxonomy (NCBI): domain Eukaryota; kingdom Viridiplantae; phylum Streptophyta; class Magnoliopsida; order Fabales; family Fabaceae; genus Pterocarpus; species Pterocarpus macrocarpus. The sequence goes on from CM062522.1 coordinate 56,185,996, forward strand.
GATAATTGTTATTGCAGGAGAATTCAACTAAGGATAAGTAACTATCCCAATTGCCACCAAAGTCTAGAACACAAGATCTCAACGTATCCTCTAGCACCTAGATGGTCCTTTCGGACTGTCCATCCGTTTGAGGTTGGAACGTTGTACTAAGATCAAGTCAGGTCCCTAAGGCCTTTTGGAAGGCCTTCCAAAAATGAGAGGTGAATTGAGGTCCCCGATCCGAGATAATGGACGTTGGAACCTTGTGAAGTCGAATAATTTCATCTACATAGAGTTTGGCATAACGAGAAGTACTGTAGGTAGTCTTGACTAGAAGAAAATGAGCTGACTTGGTCATTGTATCTACTATTACCCAAGTGGAATCAAAACCTCTAGAGTTGCGATATAACCCGGTCATGAAATCCATGGTAATTCTCTCTCATTTCCACTCAGGTATTTCAATATGTTGCAGTAACTCAACAGGTCTCTGATGTTCAACTTTGACCTATTGACACACCAAGCAATGAGACACAAAGTCTCCTATATCCCTTTTCATGCCTTCCTACTAGAACAACTGTTTCAAATTCTGATATATCTTAGTGGAACCCGGATGAATTGTATATCCAGAATTGTGGGCTTCCTCCAAGAGAGTCTTTCTCAAGTTGCCTATATCAGGTATACATAAACGGCTACCACACCTCAATACACTTTCTTGATCAAAAGAGAACTTAGAATTCTTTCCGTTACGGATGTCTCCCATTATTTTGCAAAACTTCGGGTCCTAGTACCATACTGCCTTAATTTACTCAATCCAGAAAGATTATGCCCGCACATGGGCTAAAAGCAACCTGAAACGTCCAAGCTCAAAGTGAACACCTTCAGTTTCTAATTTGTGGATCTCTTCCACTAAAGGTCTCCTCACTGGAGTAATATGCCCCAAACTACCTATAGACTTCTTGCCCAAGGCATCTGCCACCACATTGGCCTTACTTGGATGGTATGAAATAGTACAATCATAGTCCTTGAGCAATTCCATCCACCTACATTGCCTCAAGTTTAAGTTCTTCTATTGGAAAATGTACTTCAGGCTCTTATGATCAGTATAGATCTCACATGTTTCCCCGTAAAGGTAATGTCTCCAAATCTTTAGTGCAAAGACGACGGCTGCCATTTCTAAATCATGGGTGGGGTAGTTCTATTCATGTCACTTTAATTGTCTTGAGGAGTAGGTAATGACTCAGCCATATTGCATGAGAACACATTCGAGCCTTATTTGGGAAACATCATAATAAACCAAATAACCTCTAGATCATGAGGGTAAAACGAGCACTAGGGCTGAGATCAAGCAACTCTTAAATCTTTGAAAGCTTTTTTCACAGGGATCAGACCATTAGAACGACACCTCCTTTTGGGTCGACTTGGTCAAAGGAGTAGAGATCTTAGAGAAGTCTTTAATAAATCTTCGATAGTAGCTTGCCAAACCTAAGAAGCTAAAGATTTCTATTATGGTTGGGGGCCTTGGCCACTTTTGAATAGCCTTCACTTTCCTATGATCTACCATAATCCTCTTTTTAGATACCATGTGACTTAGAAAGGTAGGTCACCCGATCTAGCTAGAACTCACATTTAGAGAACTTAGCATAAAGTTGGTGACTTGTCAAGGTTTATAGGAAGACCCTCAGGTGATATTCATGTTCTTCTTGGCTTTTGGAATATACCAGGATATCGTCAATAAAGATAATCACGAAATGATCTAAGAATGACTTGAGTAATTGGTTCATCAGATCCATGAAAGCAGTTGGGGCATTAGTCAACTCGAAGGATATTACTAAGAACTTATAATGTCCATAATGGGTTCGGAAGACAGTTTTGGGACCATCTTCTTCCCGAATCCTCAGATGGTGATATCCGGAATAGAGATCAATCTTAGAGAAGCACGATGCCCCTTGGAGCTTATCAAACAGGTCATCGATTCTGGGTGAGGGATACTTATTATGAATAATCAATTGATGTAACTATCAATAATCCACACATAACCACATTGTTCCATCATTTTTCTTCACAAAGAGTACTGGAGCACCCCATGGTGACGTGCTTGGGCGAATAAGCCCTTCTCCAGCATATCTTGCAATTGAACCTTTAACTCTCATAATTCTGCTAGAGCGATTCGATAGGGAGGAATGGATACAGGTTGGACATTTGCGGCTAGACAATGCAAAATTCAATCTCCCTATAGGGAGATATCCTTGGCAATTCCTCTGAAAATACATCTGGAAACTCCCTGACCATAAGAACTTGGACAAGGCTTGGCACAATAGTCTTAACATCTCATACCATTGCAAGATAATCTTTATTCCCCTTGTTCATTAAGTGCATAGCACTCATGAATGAGACTAAACTGGTGGGAGTTAAACAACTATTTCCCTAGAATACATGGTCCGCCTGGAACCTCAAACTTCACTGATTTAGAGTAGCAATCGACTATGGCATGGTATGAAGAGAACCAATCCATACCTAGAATAACATCAAAATCCATCATCTCTAGCAACATTAAATCAGCCAGTGTATCCACTCCATTAATACTAACTAAGCATGATAAGAATATTAGTTGAATATTTAAGGCTTCCTCCATAGCGGTATTGACCTAGAACGGGTGATCCAGCATCATTGGTTGTTTGCCAAAGCAAGAGGCAAAATATAGGGACACATATGAATGAGTAGAACCCGAATTGAATAACACATAAGCCTCAAAGGAACAAACATATAAAGTACCTGCCACCACAACATTCAAAGCTTTACCATCTTATTTTGTCAAGGCAAAAACTTTGGGCTGATCTCTACCTGATCCTTTACCACTAGGACCCTTACCACTAGCTCCCTTACCTGAATCCTTGCTCGCGTGTCCAGATGAACCACCTGGAGACAAAACTGAGTATGGTGGTGCAGGTGCTGTAGGAGGTGCAAAAACCTGTTCGAATGCTCTTTTAGAGTATGGACAATCCTTCTTAAGGTGCCTTGGCTGACCACACCTAAAACAAGCTCCAGTGGCCCTATGACACGGCCCGAAGAGGTAGTTCCCATAAAAATGACATGACTGTCTGGGAAAATTCGGCTACCCAGATCCCCACATGCATGGTTGAGATACACTGCCTACTTGGGACCCTAAGGCAGACACACTCATCAAAACAGGCCTAGAAGACGTAGCCTCGCCCAATGCTGTCTGACATCGGCCTGGATAACCCTGGGTTCCTCCAAAGCTGGATCCACCAGAAAATGTTCTCTTCATCTTCTGCTTCTTGCTTGACTCCTTAGCAGCTCTCCGTTCTTCTCTCGCAATTTTAAGACCGTAGGCAGCATCCACGATTTTGACATATGACATTTTTCTAATCATAGGAAGTAGGTTGGACAATAAGGGGTCAATTAGGCCTCAAATGAATCTCCTGGCCCTCATGGTCTCGATGGACACTAGATGATCTGCATTATCGGGATAAGTTGGTAAATTGCTCCTGATATTCTACTATAGACATTCTAGGTGTTTGCCTTAATATCTCAAAATCAGAAGCATACTTCTCTCTCTTGTTGATGGGGAGAAACCTCATCATGAAAATTTTGGGGAATTCTTCTCAAGTAAGGGGTGGTAGGTCAGAAGTGTCCTTACCTCCAAGAAGGGTTGCATACCATTGTTCTGCAGGTTTGTTCAAGTTGTAAGCTACTAAATCCACTGCCTTTTCACTCGGACATCTGAGGGCTCTAAGGACCTTATTAGTACGGTCAATAAATTGCTAGGGATCATCCATTAGAGGGTTCCCCGAGAAGCTTGGTGGGTTCAGTTTAAGAAAGGATTCAATCTACACTTCCGTCCCCATATGCGGCTGATGGTGCCCATTGACAGGTTGCACAGGCTCAGCATAGGGTTGTGGCTCACCCTACCTCTACTGGGAGTTCCACCAAAGCATTAAGGGTTTGATGGACTCCTCTCATTTTATCTGCCAGGTTAACTAGCTCATCCTCTGGAATGGGCTCTTATGTTTGTTTAGCTGGTCTTCCATGACCCCTTCCCTGACCACGGCCTCTCCTTCTCAAAGGGGGAGTGGGGGCCTGATCGGGATTCAGCATTAGAAGCTTCATGGGCTTCGGCTCTTGCAACACAGATACAAGTTCTAGGCGGTATTTCACCTAAGAGAAGGACGATTAAGGTCAAATTTCAATTGAGTTTCAAGACAAAAGAGCATTTGAAGTGCATATAACTCAAGATATAAACACAAGAGTGACAATCCTAAAGGCCTCTGGTAGCATCACGCCTTGTGAAAATGGATCGGCTTCCATTTATACAATCGTGATTCTACTAAAGGACATTTGCTCCATAGTATACAGGGAAACCTAGGCTTTGATACCAACTTTGTCACGACCTAATTCGAGCTGTGACTAGCGCATAGGGACAAGTCCCCATGCAAGCCTTTCACCACAAAAATTTCATGAAAATTGGACAGAGTCCTTTTTGTATTTAGGATATTTCCCAAATACGACTACTTATTCTGCAAAAATCAACAAACATACTCTTCCATTGGGGATCCAAGTATTCTCATGATACAGCCTTCAACACATAGTGTAGCTAATTATTAAGGCATAACTAATCACATCATATGCACAAACATATACATAACTATAAATACTCCTTTAACATTCCAATTTAGAATTCCAACATATAGTAATCCAATCAGTTCAATATACATAATACCAAAATAAATATTATCATGGTCTAACAAGGGTTATACTCTACCTGTAGTACTATAGAGCTACACTTACTAAGAGTACATTAACATTCAAGAAAATCCCTAATACCCTTATTCATGTGGCTCACCCAAGGATGGAGAACTATGGTTGCGTGGCGGGAGGGTCTGCTCCCAAGTTTGCACTTGAATTTGAAAAAGAGAAATAAATCACGGGGTGAGTTTATATAATTTAGTGAGAGATAGGACAAACAAACAAATACAACCATAATATATAAAAGAAAGACCTTGACTTAATTATGCCAGTTTGATAATTGAAAAATACATTTGCTATTTGGCACCAATAATAATTGCTCACATGACACCAATTGCTTTTGGTTTAACAAAAAAAAGTCTTTTTTCTAGAAATACTCTACTAAACACATCTTCTTAGAGAAGTTAAAGCAGACAAAAATTGTATTGAAAAGATAAACAAACTGATTATTAGTAATAGACTCTCATTTTCCCCCATTAATAGTTATTCATTGTTCTCATTGTTTAAGAACTACAATATCTATAATAAAAAAATATATTAAATATTTGTGCTTCTCATTACTTTTTTCGATAACTTCTTAAAATTGTAAGCGACTATCTTTTTATTATTTGAAACAATATTTATGTTGTAAAATTTGTATCTCATACAATTTAATTTGGTTATATTGTTTTCGAAAACTGTTTCTTATATAACTGATGAAACTAATTCTTAATACTATTATAAACTATTTCTGCATGTAAACTATTATAAATAAAATCATTGGTTATATTTATCTCATACAATTTAGTTTGGTTATATTATTTATATTATTATTATAATTTAAATTAATTTATAATCTTATATCTCATACAATTTAGGTTAGCGATTCAAAAGAATAGCATATCAACTAATTCATTCTTGATGATATGATAGTACAAAAATTAATATTTTAATATTTTAATATTTTATAAATGTATATTTGAATCTTTTGTATAAGTTAGAAGATTTACATGAAAAATATTTATCTCTACATGATTATTATTATGGAATTAAATTATTATATTAAATATTTTTTACATAATTATTTTTATAAAGATATTTATTTTGTATAATAAAATTTGAATTTTTTTATTACATTTTATAAAATACTTTTCATACCATATAACCAAACTAAATTATATGAGATATAAGAAAAAAAACGTAAGAATTTTATTTTGAGTTTTAAAACCGTAACATGAAAATTGGTATTATATATTTGAATAAAATAAATTTCAACTATGAATCTATAATTTTTTTATTTTAAAATTTATTTTTTGCTCAACAATATTTTTTTTTTTACTTTTTTATGAACCTTAAAAAATTAGCTAATTATCAATTTTCGATTTATTATATTTTTTAATTATGAAATGTTCAAATTATTTTTTAATAAATCAATATATATTCCTTCAATTTTGATTTGTGTACATATTATAAATTTATGTTACTATTTTCTTTTAAGATTTTATAAGCAATATACTTTCATTTAAACATATTTATATTTTAATATTGATTTTAAAATTTTCATTTTAATTAATTTTATAATTATAATTATAATATAAATTAACTTAAATTTTATATTATGATTATGATTATGATAATAAACCGTGCAGTTGCACGTCTGCTGCGCCAGAGAACAGAGAAAAGCACTGATGAGGGAGTGAGGCAACTCCTGAGCTAGCTGGCTGTCGCAGGGGGGTGCCCCCGGATCCCTCCGACCTCTCGCCTCTGCGCACGTGACTCACCACTCTTCTGCCCCTTTCTCTCTCTCTCTCTCTCTATTTAATTTATTTTATTTAATCTCTCAAAAACCATAAACTCTTCCAAAAACCCACCAAAGCCCGTCGCTTTCTTCCCTTTCCTTTACGCCAATGAAATCCTAAAACACCACAAAAATATTCAAGTCCCTCTCTCTCTCTCTCTCTCTCTCTCTCTCGTTGGTTTCCTCGTTTGCATCACGCTTCGTTGCTGTCGCTTTCTCTCCCCACTTGACCTGGGCGTGTGTGCGCGTGTTTAATGCCTTGGCTGCAAGTCGTCGTTGAATGATGCTTCAGAGGGACTGAAGATTCAAATGCCATTGGACGACAACGGCGTTTTGCGCTCAAAACCAAATGCTTGGATCTCGTGCGTGGCGGTGGCGGTGGCGGTGGCGGTATAACCTCTCTTCTTTCTTCTTTGTCATCATCATTTCCTCCTTTTCGATTTTAGTTATCTTCTTGGCGGCAATTTGAATTCAGTCACCTTTGTTTATTATTCTTCTATTTTTTGCGCATTCTCAGTTCAAGCCTTACAAACACACTCTCTCTCTGTCTCTGTCTCTCTTGCTCGGTGCATTGGATGTTTGATCGTTGATGCTTTCTTTTGTGTAACCCTGTATGTGCTTCTTTTCCTTCCTTCTTTTGCTTATTAGTGATTTAGATTCTGTATTGAATAGAGTTTACAGTTTAGTGAGTGTGTGGAGTAGCTTACTTTAGTTTCAAAATAGCTTATAATTAAAAGCTTATTGAGACAAAAGAGAGGCTATTATTTGCCTGAAATAATCTATTTCCAAAGATAGTCTTAGTCGAGGGCTTTTTTTTTTTTTTTAATTTAAATCTTTTTTAATTTATTTATGTATTTGTATTTGTTATCTGTTTCTTATGAAATTCTCAATTTTGAAAACTAGACTCGTTTGAACGAAGGAATTTTGAAATTGTGTGCTTGTGAAGTGGTTCTGATGCTTGGTTTGAACTTTTTGATTTTGCTCTAGTTGTTACTGCAAACTGTGGATGTGAGCTGTGCTATTGACGTTGAAGCAATTAGCTTTTATGATTTATTATCCTCGCGTGATGCACAGTGACGGTGGTGTTATTTTTTATTTTCTCTGATTAAAAGCATGTTTGGATTAGATTGATTTTTTGGAAAAAAAAATAAAACAATCGTGTATTTTTCAAAAGTTATTGTGTAAGGTTTTGATTATTGGCTGTTTTGAGTATAAAGTAAGCTAATCCAAACACACACTAAGTCCTAGAATTACATTAATGAATCATAGAAATACATTACTGAATGAATGAATGAAATATGAATAGAAGGAGACAATTTAACATGAAATTCACAGCTTTCCTTTTTTTTTTTTTGCACCTAAAACGAGTGTAGAAATTGGGTAAGGAAAGAAAAATTGACCATGGGAAGAGAAGAGAGTAGACTTGGACTTGAGTGGGGGTAGGTGGTTTAATTGGAAATTGTCGATGAAGATTATATAATAAAAATTAAAATTGAGAAGCTTGAATGAAGGGGTACATAGGAGAGAATCTTTGCTATACCAATTATGTATATTATATATAGATGTACTTTTGGAGACTTTAATTTTGTGCTAGGAGTTTGCCTTTGGATGTGGATGAACAGTATAATAAGTAGTTGTAAAGAGTAACGGTTGGTACTTAACTATTCTATGTTTATGCTGGAGTGTTCGATCTTAAGTTAAACAATTCCTTCTTGCTTTAATGGATTAAGCCTACTGATTTACCTGTTTAGGATCAGTTTGCTGGTAAAAGTGGGGGAGGAAATTTTATAGATTAGCTTTATGATTGAAATTGCATGTAAACTTAATCCTTGAAATTTTATCCTCCATTTTTACCTTCGTATAAAACTCGCCCTAAGGCTGTAACTTATCCTTATACAAACGTTGTTGGTCAAATATGAATTGACTGAATTGTTGTTTGTTTTGGCACATTGGAGAATCATATTATGAACTAGGAAAATGTCATACAATCTTAAAAATAATCTACAAAAAAATGTATGGAATTCCAATATGAATGCATGTCATTTGGAGTTTCAATTGTACATAACGCATACATGGAATGGAAATGTCAGCATTCAGCACATCATGTGCGTGGGTCTGAATGTTAGATTTTTTTCACTCACAAGAATGCTCTGGTTATTTGATATAGCCACTTCATCCACAATCCAGTATTGAAGATAAGTTCTACCTTTTAACCTAGATATTTGAGTTTCTTAGTATGAGTGTTAGTCTACTTATAGTCATATGATTTCTCCATCTGTTTGAGAGTAAGGGTAGACTACAGGTTCAATATCTTGTGTTTCTCTGTGGCATACCTATAGAAAGGACATTATGGGAATGCCAAACATGCAGAAGGGTTTATGCTTTTCACCCCATGACTGTTTAATGTTTCCTTGTTTTATGCATGATTTGGACTGAGGTCATCCTTGCTTCCTTGTGTTCTCTGAGCTCATCACTGTTGATAAAATCTGTTCTGTGATTATCTTCTGTGATTGCTTGTGGGATCAATTTTAGTGACTTACTCATTAGTGTCAGTTGTGACTTGTGGTTGTATAGTTCATAGAAAGATTCTTGCACAGGAGAAGGTAGGACATTTTTAACAAATTCTGCGACTTTTATCTTTGTCGTGTAACTTTATTGGCTCATGGTTGGAAATGTTTCAGTTTCATGTGGTATGTGATGACTGGGAATTTCTTTCTTTTAGATAATGTATAATGATATTGTTTTCTCATCATTAAGGGCCTGATGTCTTGTTATTTGGTTCATGCAGGTCACACGGCCTCCAGCTTGAAATGGTTGGAGCTATTAAAGTATGTATTTCAATGATTTGTGGTTTAAGAACTACCTTCAGCTTTCATACATCTTTTATGGGTTAAGAAGTGTGGCGAAATGGTTTTTCATTCCAAATATATAAGAACATGGAGGAGACACGAGAAGATGCAAGGCCGGCAGAGCAATGGCCATCCAGCATGTCATGGTGGCCTTCAGATTTTGTTGGAAAATTTGGATCTGTTTCTTTGGGTTCTCAAGGGACCTTAAATAATAAAGAATCACCTAGACGTTCTAACGAAGATGTTATGTCACCTCAGAAAGCATCACAGATTCTCTGGCACACTGGAATGCTTTCAGAACCGATACCAAATGGTTTTTATTCAGTCATTCCGGTGAGGATTGATTCATATGTCACCTTTTTAGTCAGGATATATACTTGCCTTGCTGGAGTTGCTAGTAAATAGTAATTTATTGTTTTGTGTAATTATTGCTGGAAAGTGGAATTGATACTTTTTAGAGAATAGAGATATATACCAAGGTTGTAAAAGTGAATTCTGCCCCTGAAGTTTTCTTGAGTGTTTGGTATTTGTTTTTTAAAGAAATGTTATTTTGTTGGTTCTGTGATTGTGTGTGTGTGTGTGTGTGTGTGTGCATTTTTCTTTTTTAAAAGTCATGTATATATCATAGGCTCCTGGCATGATGCATTTTGATTGATCATGGTACAAATGGACATGGATGGAGTATAGTTATGTTTTCAATATGACCTAGTCATTGAATTGGTGGTATTTAATTCAGAATGATTAAGGCCAAATGAATTGATAGATTTTGATCAGAGTTATATTCCATTAGTAATTTTTTTTTTAACTTTTATCTTACTTCATGTATAGGAAGGATATGATCTTCTGTTCTGTACTATATCCTTTCTCCTCTCCTAATAATTACTTTTTTTGGAATTTAAAGTTGGAAAAGAACTTCCCTATGTGAAGCATCTATGTTAGGTAAAATCAGGGATATTCATACCTTTTTTTTTTTTTTTTTTTTTTTTTGAGTTTTGTTACTCAGATCAGATTATATAAATTGTAGAAACGGAATTAGAGATCTCTGGGCAGCTGATTGGTAAGACTGTTATAGTGTAGCATACACGTAGTTGGTGCTTGACATAGTTAGTGTAGCTGGAGTAATCTTCATGCAAAGGCTAAAGTTCTTGTTGCTTAAGCTTAACGGCACATTCTTACTTAGCTGGTACAGACTTGAGGCAAAGGCTTGGAGCATGTCACTAGTCTGTGCAAAGTAGTTAGTGTTTATGGTATCATTAAAGGAATCATTGATTGTTAATGGATTATCTAATTTTAGGTAAAAATATAATTGGGAAAGTGACACTGGTTATGATCCATATTCTATTGTGTTCACATAAACTTTATGTGTATGCATTATTCTATATATTGTTTCGGAAGGTGGGGGCACTGTACCTTCGTAGGAATCAGATAAAATTTCATGATGGAAGATGATCATATTTTAGTCTATCCCATTTAATAGATCTACCTAGTTAAATTCTTATGATTACTTAGATGTAGGGCTGAAAATGAGTCAAATCAGCTTGCGAGCTATTTTCAGCTTGATTAATTAATAGCTCAATAAGTTAAGCCTATGAGTTGAGTTTGAGCTAAAGATTTTGCCTCATTTATTTAGTGAGTCAAGCTTAAACTTTACTATATTCAACTCAATAGCTTGTGAGTTGGTTTGAGAATATATATATATATATATATATATATATATATATATATATATATATATATATATATATATATATATTTTCAATTCTTATAACTATGGGTCGTTTTGGTTTTGGTCCCTATAAAATTTTTGTTTCGGTTTTGGTCCCTCTAAAATTTTATTATTTGGTTTTTTGTTCGTGCCCTTTAGATCTAGTGTTAAAATGTGATATTTATGAGGACTAGAAGAATATTCTTAAAATATTTATAATGACCAGAAAGAAAATTTTCAACATTTGTAAAGACTAAATGCATATTTTAAAATACTTATAGGGACTAAAATTTTGAAACGATGGAGATCAAAAACAAAAAAAAAAAAAAAGTGAAAAAGGAGGGGTCAAAGCAAAAAATTTGAAGGAACTAAAGCCAAAACAACCTATGTTTATAAGAGCAAATGACATGCTCAGAAGCGCAGGCCTCTTACTGCTTTGTCCCCAAATATGTGTATCATGTGTGGTTTAGATTCTAAATTGGGGCTCATCTCTTTTTACATTCCCTATGGCAAGATCTCTTTGGAGCAAACTTTTTGGCATCTTTGGAGAGTTGTTGGTTTATCCTATGGACTTACATCAGTTTTTTCTCACTAAATTCAAAGGTTTGGCTTTCGTAAGGAAGCAGAGATCGTGGTGGTCGTCAATTTTTGCTATGCTTTGTGTATCTAGTTGGAATGCTAGAATTTTTAATGATTGTTTCTTGATTATTGAATTTATTTGAGATAGGATTACTTTTTTGACATCCTTTTGGTGCTCTGTTTGTGGTCTGTTTAAGGGTCTTTCTTATCCTCTTTTATACTCCTTTCTTCTCTTCTAATAATATTTTGTTTTCTATCCCAAAAAAAAAATTTATTATATTATGTTACTATTATTATTTTTTTGGTACATATTATCATCATCATGATCATCATATATTATTATTGTTTTTGAGCCTATCTACCTATGACTAAATGTCCTAACTTATTATAGCTAAAAAAACTTAATTTGTACCTAACTCAAGCTAGCTCATCGAGCTTGAATGGCTTGTGAGCTTTTGGTGAGCTGAGTTTGAGTATAAAAATTAGGCTCACTTCTTATCAAACTCGAGCTCAAGCCGAGCATGAGCTTTACCAAGCTTTACTCAATTCCGCTCACTTTCAGCCCTCGTGCCCTACTTAGCTGTACTAGCCATTTACTTAGCAACATAGTTTTAAAATTGTTAAGGACCAACTCTCCTAAAAGTTTAAGCTGCTATGTCAAGGCTCTTGACTGGTTTTTGTATATAACAATCTCCTTCATGTAAGAGCCCTTTGAGCTTGAAGTGTGGATAATGCACAAGCTCACCCTACGTTATGCTGAAATTTAGATTTTTTTAAAGAAAAGTGAAAGCAGCAAGGTTCTAAGTCCTAACCACTTGCCCATAGAGGCTTCAATAATGTTAAGAGCTAACTCACAAAAGCATAAGCTGTTAGGTGAAGGCTTATGAATGATTTTTGTGTGCAACAAAAATGTGTTGCAATAACCTTCTGCTAATTTATGGCTTGTATTATTGTTTTAGTTAATAGGTGGTATTCCTATTCTTCGTGCATAACTAAAATGTTTTTTCTAACACATTCTTTTTCGTTAATTAATCTGATAATGTGCAGGAGAAAAGACTCAAGACACTTTTTGATAATATTCCTACTTTGGATGAGCTTTGTGCTTTGGGTGGAGAGGGTTTTAGGGCTGATATCATTCTTGTGGATGCAGAGAAAGATAGAAAGCTATCCATGTTGAAGCAACTAATTGTGGCATTAGTTAAAGGATTAAACTCAAATCCAGCTGTGATGATTAAGAAGATAGGTGGATTAGTACGTACTCTTATTGTATCTTGTAGTTATTGTTTACTGTGCATGGATTTCCTAATATATTATTATTGCTTATTGTTATCCGGCAATAAGATTTTTTTCCTTGTATAAAAATTTATTGTACAATGTCAAATACTTTCCTAAATAGTCCCAGTATCAAATTTCAAGAAACATGTTCATTTTAGTTGGCTCTGTTATTCATATTTTCTGCTCTCTGATTTTAGACAGCTATAACTTTTCTTCAATGGAACCATTCCATCTTAATTATCAAATACAACTTTGTCGGCCTGCATTACTGAGATTAGTGTCAATTATCTATAAGAACTTTCTTTTATTGCTTTTATTCATTATTTAGTTTTTCTAAGCATAGTAAAAAGTGCTTTCCATTTCTTTTGACCTTGATTTCTATACAGGTTTTTGATTTTTATAAGCGACCAAATGTGGGAAGTCCAGCAAAAGCTGCACTAGAGGAACCCTCCCATGTGTTTGAGAATCGTGGTGTCCAGTTGCTGGGGCAAATAAGGCACGGTTCATGCCGTCCTCGAGCTATCTTATTTAAAGTATTAGCAGATACTGTAGGTCTTGAAAGTTGGCTTATGATGGTAAGCTCTGATTTCTTTTGGTTGTTGCAACTGCTCTCTGGCTCTGCCATATACTTGATACTAGTTTACCAATATTTCAATCTAATGACAATGTGGGATATTTCTTGTTTTACCATTTTCTTTATCAGGGTTTCCCAAATGATGGGACCGCTGAATGTCTAGACTCTTACAAGCATATGTCTGTGATGGTTGTATTAAATTCTGTGGAGCTGCTGGTAGATCTTATGCGTTTTCCTGGCCAATTGTTACCACGATCAACCAAGTCAATTTTTATGACACATGTATCTGCAGCAGGAGAGAGTGATTCAGCAGAAAATGATTGTTGTGATTCACCATTGGAACCAAACAGTCCTCTATATGGAGTTTCAGAGAGGTTAGATCCTGAGAGGTTTGAAACCTGCTGTTATTTTTTTCTTTGGCTTGACTGCTTTTTTGCTTCCTTTAGTTTCTCAAAAATTTGTCCACTAATTTTAATTGTAACAATCTTGTCCTCTTATTTTTCAAATTCATGCAATTAAGTCCTCATGTGAGATTTATGTTGATATGGCACTCTTATTTCCGATGTGGCATTGTGCCACATTGTATCCAAGTCAGTAAAGTCAATAGAAAAGAGTGTCTCATCACCAAATTTATGCCATGTTGGCAAAAACTATATCAGCAAAACTGGTGTCACATCAGCATCAAACTGACTGGGCGACTTAATTTCATCAAATTGAAAACTGAGGTAACATTGTTGGAATTGAATTGCTTCTTTGGTTGGGTTGGGCTGGGGACTAGAACTGGACTTAGCAAGACAAGCAGGACCAGGATTATAATTAAGCCTTTTGTATTTCTACTTTTGATTGCAACTTCTAACCATGCACTGGCCAGTGTATCTATTCTTCCAGTTATAAGAGTTGTCAGTTGACCAGTATTGATTTTCTTGGTCCCCTCTTATAGTGTTGAGAGGGAAAACCTCCAGTTCTGTGGAAGATTTGAACCGTCTTCAAATGTATTGGGCCTTTCCTTGCGAAATATGATGCTACGATCAAATACCAGTCTTGAGAGGAAATTGAGTAATACCTCCATTGCTTGTCAAGAGATTTTTAGTGTTGGTATTTTTCATTGTTTTCTATTCAGTTGAAGATTTTCTTCTCTTTCTCCTGCCCCCCAAAAAAAAGTTCACTTTAAAATGTTTCATTTTTTTATATAAAAAGAAAATTTATTAGAAGAAAAGAGAATGCACAAAAGAGGATAAGACATACTTAGATAGATCCAAAAGAAATAGCTAAGACCTAAAGGGATAAACCATGTAACAACATATGCCAATCCCTTTGAATATCTGCTACAGGAACGCCATTAAATAGACCATGTGTTGAGCACCAAAGGGATACCAAATAAGTAATCTGATTCCAAACAAAATCAGTAGTCAAAAAGAAATCATTAAAAGCCCTAGAATTCCTTTCCAACCAAATACATCAAAACACTGCAAAAACTAATGATTGCCACAACTTTAAAATGTTTCATTAGGATAAGTTTTTCTTTTCTTGGCATTGCACGTGAACCTTTTTTGACTAGAATCTCTTAATGATGTAGAATACCAACCGTTTCTTGTTGAATGGTTTTGTCAATTCTCTCAGTTTGTCTCATAGTGAACCCAACATTGCAACTACATTTGGTCGGCAGAGTCGGAGAAAGGTCATTGCTGAGCAGAGGACTGCTAATTCAAGGTTATTCATTATTCCCTTGTGTTTGGATTGATATGATAATGTAGGTTTGGTTTAGAACAAATTACTAGTGGTATTTATAATCTTGCTTTTATTTACTTTGTTTATCATGAGGCTTAGAAGCATAGTATGAATTTGATTTATTACATTAAAGTAAAGCCTTTAAACCTTCAAGTTGGATGGCTGGCATTATGAGTATTTTCTTGACTTCAGATTGACTGTTGGTCTTTGTCAGTATTCTAAAGTTTAGGGTGTCAATAGCCTAGACTACTTGACACTGTGCCAGGCTTACATGATATTTTTGGCAAGAAAAACAATCCTGTAGTTGCAAGTATGAAGAAATGCACCATGAAATTATCTTGTATCTAGCAGGGTAGATTTGTTGTAGTCATCAGTTATTTATTTTTTGATAGCAAAAGAAATATTATTAGTAAAGAAAAGAATGTACAGAAGAGGATAAGATATCCTCACAATAGTGCAAAATATACAGCTAAGACCTAAAGGGATAGACCATGTAACAAAGCATGCCAATCCCTTTGAATGTCAGCTCGAGGAACACCATTAAATAGACCATGAGTTGAACACCAAAGGGAGGCTAGAAAGGTAATCCTATCCCAAACAAAATCACTAGTTGATGTTGAGATAGAGAGAAAAAAAGAAAAGCTTTGTGAAATCTAGGTGTCTCAACTACACAATGGAGATTGAAATAAATAGACAATATGTAATAAGTACAAAAATATGGAGAAGATATAGTTACTCTAAATATACGATTCTAACTCTAGATTATCATCCTAATTAACATAATTACAATTATTCATAGATTCTAACACTCCCCCTTAAGCTGGAGCATATAGATCATATGCACCAAGCTTGTTACATAGATAACTTCTTCTAGGACCTCTACCTCTTGAAGACTTGGTGAGGACATCTGCCAATTTATCATTTGAATTGACAAAACTTGCGGTAATGTCTTCGGATAGAATCTTTTCTTTGATGAAGTGGCAGTCGACTTCAATGTGTTTGGTCCTCTCATGGAAAACTGGGTTGGAAACAATATGCAATGCTGCTTGATTGTCACAAATAAGTGTCATATGTCTAATCTCTCCAAATTGAAGTTCCTTAAGGAGGTGCTTGAGCCAGATGAGTTCACACGTGGTGGATGTCATGGCATGATACTCTGTTTCAGCACTAGATCTCACAACCACATTCTGCTTCTTACTTTTCCAGGAGATAAGATTGCCTCTAATGAGTATGCAATACCCGGAAGTAGAACGTTTATTAGTAGGAGATCCTGCCTAATCAGCATCTAAATACCCAACTATATCAGCATGCCCTTTATCTTCATAGATAAGGCCTTTTTCCCGGTGCTCCTTTGACATATTTCACAATGCGAATCACAACTTTCCAATGACCTTCACATGGTGAGTTTAGGAATTGACTAACCACACTCACTGCAAAGGAAATGTCTAGACGAGTGATTGTGAGATAGTTCAGTTTCCCAACCAGTCTTATATATCTTGTTGGGTCAGATAGTGGCTCCCCCTAATCTGGTAGGAGCTTCACATTAGAATTCATAGGAGTACCAATAGGCTTTGTCCCAAGTAAGCTTGTTTCTTCTAGGATGTCCATAGCATATTTTCTTTGTGAGAGAACTATGCTATCTTTAGATTGTGCTACTTAAATGCCCAAAAAATAATGGAGTTTGCCAAGGTCTTTGGTTTGAAAGTAATGACATAGATGTTGTTTGATCTGAGTTATGCCATCATTGTCACTATGTTAAAATTGGTATCAAATAAAATAGAAAAGAAGAGTAGAAATGCTGAATATGTCTGAAACTAGGATTTCAGTGAGAAAACTGGTTCAGAGCTTGATGGAATTCAAATAAGAACAAGAAGAAACACAAGAAAAATAGGGTAAAAGTCCTGGGCACAGAGGAGCCCTTCTGCCTTTCAAAATCCTCTCACCGAATATCTGAATGATCCCTCTCTCTCCTCTCTATTCTGAATATCAATGCCAATGTACTACTATTGTTCCCACTGATTCTCTCTCCTCACAGCTCAGCATAACAAACTAAAGTTTTGTCCTGATCGTCCTATTGGGCCTAAAGCCAGCCCATGACTTCTATTCTTTTGCCTAGAATAAACCTTGCCAAACCCGAGGTCTATATCAATACCCCCTTGAAGATCCACCTTGTCGTCAAGGTGGAAGTCAGGAAACTCTCTCTGAATGTTGCTCTTCAATTCCCAAGAATTTTCAAATTCTGATAAGTTGGCCCATTTCATCAAGACTTCTTCTTGACCTGCTTCATTAATTCGGACAGCAATGATGGCTTCTAGCTGCACTTGTAACTCCCAATCCTCTGTGATTGCAAGAGGGAGGGGTTGGCTGACTGCTTGAGGAGATAAACATCTCTTAAGCAATGAAACATGGAACACTGGGTGCACCTTGGTCCCTTGAGGTAGCTTCAATTTATAAGCTGCTGCTCCTACCTTTTCTAGCACTTCATACGGGCCATAAAATCTGGGACTGAGTTTTTGGTTGTGTCTCTTAGCAAGAGATTTCAATTTGTATGGCTGCATCTTAAGATAGACTTGCTCCCCGACCTCCAACTCCAACTCCCTTCGATGCTTGTCAGCCTGGATCTTCATTCTGTTTTTGAGCCTTAGCTAACTGTTCCTTTAGCTCATCTAACAATTGGTTCCTGTCTTGCATCAGTTGGTTAATATTTTCTACTTTCGAAGGAGCTGAATCCCCCCTTAACAGGGTGGATGGATCCCTTTCATATAAGGCTTTGAAGGGAGTGGTCTTAGTAGACTCATGGTAATTGGTATTGTACCAATATTCCGCCCAACTCAGCCATTGAGGCCAACTCTTAGGCTTTAATCTAGCAAAACATCTAAGATAAGTGCTCAAAGAGCGATTAACCACCTCGGACTGTGCATCCGATTGAGGGTGGTAAGTTGTGGAATATCTCAATTTGGTTCCTGCAGCCTTAAGAAGCTTAGTCCAGAAACTACTCATAAACAGCCTGTCTTGGTCTGATACAATGGTTTGTGGGAAACCATATAACTTAACTATCTCCTTGACAAATATTTCTACTACTTCCTTGGCGGAATAAGGATGGGAGAGTGCAAAGAAATGGCCATATTTGGTCAACCGGTCAATCACAACCAGAATAGTATCTAACCCCTTGGCTCGAGGTAATCCCCCAAGTAAGTCCATGGACAAATCAGTCCAAGTTGAGGTAGGTATTGGAAGTGGTTGAAGTAAACCCGCTGCAGAGAGGGTTTCATATTTGCTTCATTGACATACTGCACATTCTTGAACATATCTTTGGATGTCTCTTTTCATTCCTTCCCAAAATAAAATAGATGAAATCCTCTTGTAGGTTCTGAAAAACCCAGAGTGACCCCCTGCCACTGAATCATGAAACTCTTTTAACACCCTAGGGATACGAGTTGATGCTTTCGATAACACTAACTTGCCTTTATACCACAACTTCCCCTGTTTTAGCTCAAACCCAGGGTGTTTGTCAGGCTGAACCAACACTTCTTGCATCACTTTATTAAGCTTCTCATCGGCTAAAAGCTCCTCTTCAACGCCATCCCACTCAAAGAACTGGACAGTATGTATAGCGGTCATGTGTAACCTCCTGGATAAGGCATCGGCCGCTGTATTCTGCTGTCCTGGCTTGTACTTCACTTAAAAGTCAAACCCCATCAACTTCGACACCCATTTTTGCTGTTCCTCTCCCATTAGCCTCTGTTCTAACAGGAATTTCAAACTTTTCTGGTCGGTATGCACCTCAAAGTGTTTTCCCAATATGTATTGCCTCCATTTCTGATTTGCCAACACGATGGCCATCAATTCCCTCTCATAAACTGACTTTTTCTAAGCCTTATCTGATAAAGCCTTGCTCATGTAGGCTATAGGTTGCCCTTCTTGCATCAACACAGCCCCCACTCCTTTTCCTGAAGCATCTGACTCAATCACAAATGCCATGTCAAAACATGGAAGCGCCAACATGGGCAAACTTACCATAACTCCTTTTAGCCTCTCAAAAGCAGATTGAGCTTCACTTCCCCATTTGAAACCCTCTTTCTTCAACAATTGAGTTAAAGGTTGAGCCAGCTTCCCATAATTTTGTACAAACCGCCTATAGTAACCCGTGCGACACAAGAATCCTCTCAAACTCTTGAGATCTTGGGGTACAGGCCAATCTACCATTGCCTCCACCTTCTTAAGATCTGCTGCCACCCCGGCCCTAGTATTATGTGCCCCAAATACTCTAGTTCTTGCTGCCCAAAACTGCACTTCTTGTTGTTAACATAGAGCTGATGCTGTTGAAGCAACTCCAACACTTTTCTCAAATGTTCCACGTGTTGTTGCATCGTTTGGCTATAGATCAAGATGTCATCAAAGAATACTAAGGTAAATTTCCTCAAAAACGGTTTGAGGATTCTGTTCATTAAAGCTTGGAAAGTGGAAGGAGCATTAGTCAAGCCAAATGGCATGACTAGAAACTCGTAATGTCCTTCATGAGTTCTAAAAGCCATCTTGGCTACATCTTCATCTCTCATCCTTATCTGATGATAACCAGACTTAAGATCCAGTGTAGTGAAAATTTGAGCTCCCCCCAACTCATCTAAGAGTTCTTCTATAGCCGGAATTGGAAACTTGTCAGGAATAGTGACTTTGTCAAGAGCTCTATAATCCACACAAAACCTCCACCCTCCATCCTTCTTCTTAACTAATATGACAGGGCTACAAAAGGGGCTGATACTATGTTGAATAATCCCAGCTTGTAACATTTCATTAACGATTTTCTCAATTTCAGTTTTTTGGCAATAAGGATACCTATATGGCTGAATGTTGGGGATAGCCACTCCTTCCTTCAGCACAATTGCATGATCATACTCCCTTCATGGAGGTAATCCCTTAGGTGCATGAAATACTGCAGCAAATTCATGCATCACCGCCTGGATCTCACATGGCATCCTTGCTTCTTCTCCCTTGGCTGGTGCTTCTTGCCATGGAGTAATAAAATATCCCTCACCATGTTCTTTCAACACCTTCAAGGTTGCTTTCCATGAACCTTGAGCCTTGCATAGTGAAGGATCCCCCACAATTTCTCGAATGTCTTCTCCTTCTTTCCACTAGAATGCCATTTCCTTGAAATCTGCCTGAATCTTTCCAAGGCTAGATAACCAATCCATGCCTAACACCACCTCAGTCCCTCCCATCTCCATGAGGAAAAAGTTCTGATTAATGCTAATTCCTTGCACCACTAATTCCACCCCACAGCATACTCCTTCCCCTTTTTCTCTTTGGCCATTGCCCACCACAATAGTAAATGTGGGAATTTTCTTCACCTTTAGCTTTAACTCTTTAGCTGTTTTAGTGGCTAAAAAATTTCCTGAAGCTCCACTATCCACTAGCACCACCACATTTTTTCCTTGCATCTCCCTTCTCACCTTGAAAGATTTATTGGAGGTAAGCCCCACCAAACTATTAATGGAAATTTTCATATTTTTCATGCTTGCCTCCCCTTCCTCCACGTTTACTTCCACATTCTCTACAGCTGTATCTTCTTCTCCTTCATGCTCTTCCTTCTCTTCTTCTACTAAAATGAGTTGCATTCTTCTCATGGGACAAACATGATCCCTGTCCCAATGTTCTCCACACTTAAAACACAGCCCACGTCTTTGTCTCTCTTGCCACTCCTCCTGAGATAGCCTCCTGGGTTCTGTCCTATTCCTTCCCCCCATACACCCCTGTCCCGTTCTTCCTCCTCTCTCCCCATAAGCTGCTGTTGCTACACCTTCCCCTTGGCGAGGTATTCCAAGGACCCTAGAAGTTGGGTTAAACCTGGAAGTGCTTCCCCCCCTTAGAAACTTGTTCACACCTTCCTTCCATGCTACATTCCTCTCTTCCAACTCTAGAGCCTTGTCCATCAAAGCTGACAATGACCTGAACTGACCCACCTTAAGCTCTGCTTGAATCTCCTCCTTCAACCCACTGATAAAAATACACATCATCACTTCAGGTTCCAAGTCTTTCTTGGCACTAGTAGCCCTTTCAAACTCCCTCTTGTACTGCAAAACAAAGCTAGTTTGCCTCAGTTTTAGCAATGGTCCCATGGGGTTGCGAGCTACCCCAGGTTGAAACCTCTTAATGAGGTCTTCTTTAAATTCTCTCCATTTGGGTAAAGGAACCTGGTCTTCCCACCATTGATACCAAATGAGGGCTTCTCCTTCCATTGCCACCATTGCCAACTCCATTCTGTCATCATCTTCTACAACATTGGGCCTAAAGAACCTCTCAACCCTTGCTAGCCACCCATAAGCATCTTCCCCTGAGAACAAAGGAAGCTCTATTTTCCTCCCTAGTTCTTGTCTCCTTGGTGTTCAGTCAACCCACCGTGGGTCATTTACTGGTTCCTGCCGCCGCAAGTTCCTTCTTGGTTGGTTTCGGTTTTGGTCCAGCAGTGGGGTTCCAAAATGTTCTGGTGTGTATTCGTGCTCCAGATTCCGGTGTGGTGGTGGGTTCTCCGGTGGTGGACTTGCGTCTTTCTCCCTCAGCAACTGCCCCAACCTCTGCGCTACCAGTTCCATGGCTTTTCCTTGCTCCTCCTGATGTCTTTCCATGGCAGCCAGGCTGCGCTCCAGCTCCTGCATCCTTTCCTCCATTGTAGCACATGGTGAAGCCATTCACAAAGCCCTCAAGAATCGATAGGCTCTGATACCAATTGTTAAAACTGGTATCAAGTAAAACAGAAAAGAAGAGTAGAAATGCTGAATATGTCTGAAACCAGGATTTCAGAGTGAAAACTGGTTCAGAGCTTGATGGAATTCAAATAAGAACAAGAAGAAACACAAGAAAAATAGGGTAAAAGTCCTGGGCATAGAGGAGCCCTTCTGCCTCTCAAAATTCTCTCACCAAATATCTAAATTATCCCTCTCTCTCCTCTCTATTCTGAATATCAACACCAACGTACCACTATTGTTCCCACTCATTCTCTCTCCTCAGCTCAGCATAACAAACTAAAGTTTTGTCCTGATCCTCCTATTGGGCCTAAAGCCAGCCCATGGCTTCTATTCTTCTGCTTAGAATAAACCTTGCCAAACCTGGGGTCTGTATCACACTATCAGTAATGACAATGTCATTAACATACACTATCAAATAGATGCAATCTCGTGGAGTATGACAGTAAAATACAAAGCGATCAGCATCACTCCGAATCATGCCAAACTGTTGAACCACAGTAGAGAGCGTCCATTGCAAGACCAACAATAGTTGTTACTCTGAGAGACAAGGGCAAAAGTATCAATCGAGGCCGGAGTAGGGGGATAGGCTCAATGGGTTGTTTAGCAGGAATCCGAAGCAATAAGGACCACACTGTAGAAAGGGTAGGCACAATAGGGGACCCCAGAATCTGATCCCAAATGCCTGAGTAATTAGGAGGCAAGCCATATAGGGCCATGAGCATGAAGGTGCAGTATTGCTCCAATTCTTTTGTTGGGGTATCAGCAAGGGGCAAAAGTTCATTGAAGTTGTGGAGGGCACCATGAATTTACCCTAAATAGGTAGACATAGGGCCATCAACTTGCTTCGGGGCAATGAGATTCATGAGGCTTTGACAAACACCATACACCCGTTGAGTGTCATTGGTGTGAATGGCTTTTGCCTGTGCCCAAATTGATTCACAAGTGAGATGGGCTTGGAAAATTTGTTTGATAGAGGGATGAATAGTGGATTTGATGACACTGCATAGCTAGGCCTCAATCCTAATCCATCGATGGCGGTCTTCTTCAAGAACATTCTTAACCTTCTTGGCTAGATGGTCGGTGTAATCTTGGCCAGTGAGCCAAAGTTTGATGTTAGAGGCCCAAGAATCATAGTTGCTTCCATCTAGTTTGTCAGTGGAGAGAGGCACACTGACATAGCTAGTGAAAGTAGGAGCATCAACTTTCGGGACATCCTTGGAGCTAGTAGAGGAAGAATCAGTGGCCATGGCTTACAAACAGGGGCAAAAACAGAAATCCAAAAAATGGCATGTGCAAGTAGTGGCCGGATGAACAAAAGGAGGATAGATCTGGAGAGAGGACAATGAGGCGAGTTCGGCGATGCAGGAGTGGTCAGAGATGTCACTGGACGCGCCAGCACACGCTGCAGAAAAGGTCGCTGGTGAACAGTGCAGCAGAAGCTGTTGCTGGCGCATGAGAGGCCGGAACAAGATGCGACTAGCGGGGTTTGGCCGCGTGGAGTGTGGCGACTCCAACAGTGGTGTCTTCAACTAGAAAGGACGTTGGAAAAGTTGCCAACGGCGGACGGTGCTTGGCTTGCTAGAATGACAACATAGCAGTGAGGAGGGCTAGAAACTAGAAGGACAACATAGTTTCCAGAAAAAAAATTTCACTAGAGGACAGTTGGTTCTCTTGACAGCACGGTTTAGGGTTGCCTTTCTATTTAGGCTCTAGATACCATGTTGAGATAGAGAGAAAAAGAGAAAAAGGTTTGTGAAATCTGTGTCTCAACTACACAATGGAGACTGGAATATATAGACAATATGTAATAAGTACAAAGATATGGAGAATATACAGTTGCTCTAAATATATGATTTTAACTCCTAATTATCATCCTAATTAACATAATTACAATTATCCACAGATTCTAATAATTGAAAAGGAATCATTAAAAACCCTAGCATTCCTTTCCAACCAAATACACCAAAGCACAACGAAAATTGAAGATTGCCACAGAATCTTGGCTTCTTTACATGAGCCAAAATCTCTGAATTTAATGAGTAGAAACTAGTGTATGTCCATAGGGCAAACCCATGATTCTCCTACGAAGCCAAAAAGCCTGGTCCAAATAGATCTCGCCGTAGGGCAATGCAAAAAAAGATGAGCCCCCGACTCGAAATCTAAACCACACATTATGCACATGTTAGGGGACAAAGCAATGAGGGGCTTGCGCTTCTAGAGCATGTCATTAGTGTTAATCCAGTTAAGAACAGCAATCCAAACAAAAGCTTAGACCTTTGAGGGAGATTTAGATTTCCAAATAAGCTTATCTAAAAAAAAATCTTTCTATGTTAGGAGAGGAAGTCAAAAAATGAAAATAAGATTTACATGTAAACAAACCAGAGGAGTCAAGAGTCCAAATCCTAATATTTGGGGCACTAGATAGGTGAATAGGATTCAATAAAGGAAGAAGGGACTCTAATTCGTTAACCTCTCTATCATTCAAGTTTCGGATAAAATGGAAGTTCCAAGAAAGATCACCCTGAGAAAAAAATTGATGAACAAAGGCATTATGCAAGGAGGATGAGCGAAAAAGCCTAGGAAAGTAATAGAAAGGGGGGGGCATTCCCAACCCAAATATCTTCCCAGAATTTAATCCGAGATCCATCACCCAAACAGAAGGACAAGAGAGACCAAGTGATCTCTTCTAGAGTCCCCAACCCCTTTATTACTTCTTATGAATGTGCAATTTTTCTCATATTTTAAAATTCTAAGAAAAATAATGTTCCTGGTCTGTATTTGTTAAATTTGTTATTCCTCTATCTCAATTTTCATCTTTATCTTTACTTTGAACTAGTTGTGTTTCCACAATGATTCTTTACGTGGAGATATACTTGGTGTTGTCCCAGACAGAAAGAATGATAAGAAGTAGAATATGATGATACATGGAAAATGGTTATTTATGACAAAGGCTTTTCTTGTCATCATTATTGCTAGTTTAGAGGGAAAGAGTTTTTATTTGTCTTGACATTTGAGAAATCTTTGCTTCAAAAGGTGGATGTTTGGTCACTAAAATCTTGGGCAGATTATTCGGGCTTTTGAATTTTTTTTTTTTGACTTTGATGGGATCTGACACAAGATGACATTTTTTTTTTTTTTTTTGATAAATGAAGAATTTTATTAACAAGAAGAAAATAGTATTACAAAGAGAAAGGAAGACAAGAGATCCTCATTATAAAAACAAGAACTAACAAAAGGAGACACCAAAAGCTCAAAGCTTTTCTATCTCTTAGCACATCTGATAGGGAAACCCCTCTAAAAAGATCATGCGCTTTACACCAACTAGAAGCCAAATGCTGAATCCTATCCCACAAGATCTACTTGTCCAAATGTCTGCCACTAAAGATGCTAGAGTTATGCTTCAGCCAAATACACCAAACAGTGGCATAGACTGCACACTGCCACAAAAATTTGGCTTCCTTCCTCCTCGTAAAACCAGCAAAACTAGTCAAAAGGAGCTGATCCAGAGTTCTAGGATGTACCCAACACTCACTGAATATACCAAATAAAGCATTCCATAAAAAGGCAGCCATAGAACAATGCAAGAAAAGATGTGGAGTTGATTCTGAACTTGCACCACACATAATAATACTGTTGGCCCAGTTTTATGAGGAGCAGAGTAGTGTTTAATAATAATGCTGTTGTGACCAAAGTTCTAGGATACAAATTATATCTTAACACCAATTTAATAAATGCTGTTATGGCCAAAGTTCTCTTATTATTTAATGGTTGGAAAAGTGATCACACCCACATCACATACTTTTGCTTGGACTTGGCCATTTTGTCTTTCTAATTGGTCTGTGTATTATCATTTTGGGAATTTAGTAGCAAGGGTATCTAATTGATCTCCAAGTTCTACATGCAAACATACCTTAGAATATTAATAATTTATGCTCTGTCTTCTCTTTATGTTTCAAACTGTAAGAGATCAGGCTCCAGGTGGGATAAAAGTGTATAAAAGAAAGAGATATAAGGGTATTATGGGAAAGGAGGGTCTGGGTCAGAATGTGGAAGTGGTGGGGAGAGAGTCGGCAAGTTAGTTATGCTGACTCAGCTTGTGTGCGTGGGAGTGCTGAGTATTTTTTGGTGAGGAAAAGGGAATATTTGTTTGGGTATGGGGATGAGAGAGGTAGGCAATCATTTGGCTAGGTTGGAGAGTGGGGCTTCTTAGTGTCGCGAAATTGTTCTTCTCTTTTCTTGCATTTCCTTGTATTTTCCTTCTCTACCAAGCTGATATCTCTTTGATATCACTTGGATGTGAATAATACACACATTTTCCAGTTCTGTTGCTTTCCCTTTATCTGTAGTTTCTTTCACAAACATTTCTGGTTTTGCAGTCCAGAACATCCATCATTTCGAGCACATCGGCAGTCCATGCTTAGTGGTGATAGGATAGCATTTGGAGATTTTGTTGATGACCAGACTGCATCAAGGTTTATGCCTTTATTGTCCCTTTATATTTGCTTCTACTCCGTGATTGGCTGCTGGCTCTTTTATTTTTCTCTTCATTTTTGGCTTCTAGTAATGAAAACCAGTTGCTTCTTAACCCTTCTAATTTCTTTCTATCATCCAAGTTTGGGTTGTGATCTCATGTTTTTCACTTTTATATATTGTATATATGAAACTGTTTTATGTGAGCATGTACTTGACTTCTGTTGGTTCTAGACTTAAGATGTTGCTTTATTTATTGAAATTGTGTGGGTTGCATAAATCTTCAATGGCTTCACATTCGGTGACAGTTCAAGTTTTGATAAAAGTAATTATATTGGCTAGTTGGATTTCATCTGAAGAGCTGCCGCTGTAAACTGATGAGGCCTAGGAGAATATATATATAAATAGAAGAAACCAAGAAAGAAAATGATAGATTTTCATGACTCTAGTTCCTGCTGTGGACTATTGGTACTTACTCATAGATTTTTTAATGTGGGTTGCTGTTTCTTGTGAGGCATATGTTCATTATGGTCATAATCTGTAGTTAAGTACCTTTATGCAAGTATATTCTTCCTTATATTTTCAAATAGATGAATTTGTTAAGTTCTCTGATCCAGCTATAAGTCAGATGGTGCATCATCATCAGAAGCTCGTAGAATACGAAGAAGCATCAGCATGACACCTGAGATTGGTGATGATTTTGTAAGGTTGATTGTTGGTCTATTATGCTGCTGGATTTGTACATGCAGTGTGCTGTCCTTGGTGCAGATCAATGTTAAATTCTTTATTGCATATTTGGTTGCTTACATTAAAAGATGGCTTTTCAGTCAAAGGCTCTCTCAATAAAATGGCAGCCCAGTGCGCAGTCTGTCTCCTAAATATTTTGATTATAAGTTTTTCTGGAAGCAAGATAAGATAGAACATACACTCATACTATGTTTTCAATACCTTTATATTTAATGGTTCATTTTGTTCTGTGCTTTGAATTGTTTGAGTGAATAGTCTGCTTTTCCCCTTTTTTTGTATTTTGTGTTTCACAAGTCACATGATTCATTTCTTTCAGACATATGGATGCTCATGGAAATTCTTGGATATGTTAAAGATGATAGTTTCCCTGGATCATTTTGTCTGTTAATCACATGTATATATTGTGTGTCTAGTTATTAATTTGTTTTTAAATTTTCCTTTCATGTTACCTTCTGCATTTGCCGGTTCAAGATTAGAATGTTTTTCACCCTGTTATTTGACTCGTCTTTCAGCGATTCAGTAGTTATTTTACTAATATGAGACCTTCTTGCCTGATCTCATTAGCTGAAAATTATGGCGACACTATAGCAACCAAGCTTATCAAGCAGAGGTCTTATATTTAGTTGTTTTTAACTCTTATGAATGATTTGAAATGTTTATGATACAACATTGGGCTTAATGGGCCTTGATAGTTAGGAATAATAATCAGAGAGTTAGTTAGGAAAGGGTTATAAAAGAGTGTGTTGTGAGGAATTAGGGAGCGGAGAAGTTAGTAATTGAGACTTTAGGAGAGCAAGGGATCTCTCGAATATCCCTAACCTTTGTATTTTCATATTCAATAATACATTTCTGAACCAGTTCTATCAACTGGTATCAGAGCCCTAACCAATCCAGGGAAGGGCCTTTCATGATAGCAACTAGAGCAATGGAGGCGATTCTGGTGTTTGACGGGAAAAATGCACGGGCTTGGGAATGGGATGTGTGGGGTCTTTTCCTTGAGCGCGAGAAATTTGGGCATAAGTCACCAAAAGCACATAGTTTAGGAGAGGTGGGAGCGGCATTGAGAGGACAACATTATTTGTGGTACGTGCTTTGGAAGATAGAAAACCCAATTGGGAAATGGTGGGAATTTCTGAGGGCATTTGTTGACAAGGAAAAAGAAGAAGCAGGGCTTAGGGAGAGACAGAGACAAGAGCAAACGGTTCTTGAAACCTCTGTTCAAGATTGAGAAAAAGGTGCAAGGGATTGTGAAGGCGGAAAGAGTGGTGTCGATCCAGAAAGAAACGGTGCAGAAGGGTCGAGATGAATTCAAGGAGTGGTTAGCGGAGGCTAGGGCGGATCGTGAGAAAGCCAAGGAGGAGCGCGAGTGGCTCTCCGGCCGAATCGCTGAATTGTTGCGGCAAGGCACGCCGCCTCCGCGACGGGAAATAGGGAGATGTGAGACGGCGCGCAATAGCCTAGCGGACGACAACGGCGATGAACGTCGACGGTGGTGTCAGAGGGAACCGCTTCTGGAAGAAAGCACCACAGGGAGATCGGAGAAGATGAGGGAGCTCAATTCTTTACGCAGGTCAGTGCGCGAATCAATGGGGTGTGGTGCGGGCTTTGATGACGGCTGGAAAAAGCGGGTTTAACGAGTGGCGGCTGGGCTGCTGGGGTTGACGGTGGCGCCGCTCCAATTTGGGGAAAAAGCGAGAGGTAGGGAGAAAGAGGGTAGCAGCGGCGATGTTGCTGAAGGGGAGGAAAAAGGGGCTAAGACCGGCACAGCGGGTGCTCTTGTGGCGGCCGGTGGGGTTCCTCCGGTGGCGACCTAGGCAGCAGCGGATGCACTATCTGTGAGAAAGGTGAAGGAATCTAGGGCAACAGTGGGAGGGGGACCTATTCCAAACATATTGGGCCAGGCCCAAATTAAGAGGAAGGAAGGCTAGATGTTTACTAAAGAAAATCAAGTTCTGACATTAGTGGGCCAAGTACAGCCTAGAAAGAAGGATTTGATTTCTGAACAGGGATATAAATTTTTGGAGCTCATGGGTCAAGCCCACTTCAACCCAGAACAAGTAGCAACTTGTTTTATGATGTTAATGGGTCCAGACGAATTTGCTGTTATCCCAATTAGACAATGGGATCCTGGAGGAATTTATTTGTAAATGTCTAGTAATAAGTCCTTCTAACCCCACCTTGAGGATAAGGTGGATCTCTAGGGGGGAGTATTGATAGAACATTGGGCTTAATGGGCATTGATAGTTAGGAATAATAATCATAGAGTTAGTTGGGAAAGGGTTATAAAAGAGTGTTTGGGAGGAATTAGGGAGTTGAGAAGTTAGTAATTGAGATTCTAGGAGAGCAAGGGATCTCGAATATCCCTAGCCTTTGTATTTTCTTATTCAATAGTTCAGTTCTATTAGTTTAGGACTTGGATTTTGCCTTTAGAGTATAGAGGTTGACTTGGTCTACTTGGAGCAAGCTTCTTTTGCCCATTGAAGTTGGATGTTAGTTATTTGTGGTCTCTGTATGTCTCCTTTGGTTGCA
Source organism: Pterocarpus macrocarpus (assembly GCA_031439585.1). NCBI lineage: Eukaryota > Viridiplantae > Streptophyta > Magnoliopsida > Fabales > Fabaceae > Pterocarpus > Pterocarpus macrocarpus. The sequence continues at coordinate 56,215,718 of CM062522.1, forward strand.
CAATTCAGAGTTATGACTTCCAAAGTGCTTTATGACCGATCTCATTACTTAAACTTACACTGTTAGAACTAATGCCTTGTGGTGCTGTTTATGATTCTATTTATATTTTGGTCAAGTGAAGATCCTTTATTTCCAGTTTTCATGGTACATATTCATCTGGTTTTTAACTTTATGTCCTGGTGCTGATTTGTGAGTTGTTTTAATACTGTGATAACTCAGGATCTGATCTTTGTAGGGCTGTACGGGCAATGAATGAAAAACTGAAGCAAAATCGTCTTCTGAGAGAACGGGGGGAGGATAGTTCTGTGTCCCATTCTCCAAATGATAGAACTAGCGGTGTAGATCTTCAGAGAAATGTACTTTTTCGTAACAATGGAGTATGCTATCACTTAAACCTTCTTTCTCTGCCTGTGTATCTTTGAGCATCTCCTATGCATCACAGCAAAGGTTTGATTGCATAATACAATCTGGAAGCGATATGCTGTCATAATTCTGATACATTTTCTTATAAAAAAGAAAGCATTACAGCCATTTAATTTATTGATGAATACATTACAATTTATTTTACAATAATTGGGAATAGAATCCTAATTCTATATTGATTGTGTAGTCATGTGTTTGTTTCATTATTGGTGTTTATAGTATTAATATGTGTGACTTTTATGTATAATGAAAAGTTGGATTACCTGTTCATCTTTGCTCTTCTTTTAAGAGAGAGAGAGATATGGGGGGAGAGGGTTATTTACTTATCCAGTTCAGTTTTACTATCCTCCAAGTTCCACACATGATTCCTATTCTGCAATATAACAGGTGTCAAATTACCAGCTTGAGAAATTGATATTTATGTTTCATTATTTGTGATTATAGTATTAATACGGTAGAATGCTAGAATTTTCAAAGGAACTTCTACTTTAGACAACATTGGGATGTGGTTGCCTTCTTATCCTCTGTGGTGTTCTCCTAATTGTCCTCTTGAAGATGCCTTCTGGGTCGATATGCAGAGAGATTGACATCCCTTGTCAAATGGCTGAATCTCGGACTACATGTTTTATTTTCTCTCTCTTTTTTTTTGTTTTTGTTTTTTCCCCCTTGTGAAGATATGTTATCATCTCTCTATGTACTCTTTTCTTTCTTGTTGACAAGTTTATTTTTCTATAAAAAAAAAATTATAGCATTAATATGTGACTTTTATGTAACAAAAATTTGGATTTGCTTCTATACGTGTTCATCCTTGCTCTTCTTTTAAGAGGAAAAGAAGGGGGAGGTGTGTGTTATTCCCTGCAGTTTAACTATCTTCCAAGTTCTACACATGATTCCCGTTCTGCAATATAACAGGTGTCAAATAACAATCTTGAGAGATTAATATGCATGTTTCATTTTTGGTGATTATTGTATTAATATGGGAGATTGCTAGAATTTTAAAGGGGAGTTCCACTTTAGACAACATTTGGGATGGGGTTACCTTCTTAGTGTCTTTATGGTGTTCTGCAAATGGTGCTTTTAGAGGTTTTTTTCCATAGATATGCAGAGATTGGCATGCCTTGTTAAATGGCTCAATATCATACTACTTGTTTTCTTTTTCGTTTCTTTTATTCCCCCCCCCCCTCCACTCTTCTTTTGAGAATAACTTATCCTCTGTCTATGCACTCTTTTCTTTCTTATTAATAAATTTCTTTTTGTATCAAAATAAAAAAAGACAATAGTATTAATATATGTGACTTTTATGTAATAAAAATTTGGACTAGCTTCTACGCGTGTCCATCCTTACGCTTCTTTTAAGAGAAAAAGATGGGGGAGGGGATGTATCATTCCATTCTGTTTAACTATCTTCCAAGTTCTTCACGTGATTCCCGCTCCGTTATTACAGGTGTCAAATTTCCATCTTGATGGTCATAGTGAAAGGTCTCCCTTATATTCTGTTCACCGTGGCCATGTAACTTCAGAGAAAGCAATGTCATTACCCTCTTCACCGCATGATTATAGAGGACAAGCATCTGAGAGAAGCGGGCCATCAGGATATGGAGTGAATGATGAACTGGAGTCGACTTGGAATAAAGTCCTTGAATCACCAATGTTCAATAATAAACCTCTGTTACCATTTGAAGAATGGTATATTGACTTCTCAGAATTGACTGTTGGAACTCGTGTTGGGATTGGTAAGTTTTGCCTCTCATAGTTATTGCAATCATACGATCTATGATTTTCACAGTGCAATTCAGAATCATTCATATGGCATATGAGACAAAATGTGTACAAGGGTAAGAGTCATGATTGAACCGTTGAATCCCTAGTTTTTACTTTGTCGTATTTTCTTTTGAAGAAACTGTTCTTGGATAGCCTTTGAAACCTTTAATACTAAAAACAACTCCTCCCGCTTGAAATAAAATGGGTGATTCATTTATTTTTCTCTCTTCTCTTGTCATCAATTTCAACACATAGAGTAGTATAAGGTGTAGATCTCAATAGGAAGGAATAAGTAGATCTCAATTTAAGGAGGAATAAGGAAAAAGAAAAGTAGAAGATAAGGAAACACTATATGTAAGTTTTAGTCGAGGAAATAGTGTATTGGGAAGGTGGAAAAAAAAATAATTAGTAACTTAGTGAAGAAATCTGACTTGAGTAATTACCAAATCAGAAAACTAGTCAAACTTAAGAAGGAAAAAATTTGAACTTTTGGAATTCATTGAGAAAGAATTGGAGTCTCAGCATTTGAGGAATGAAAAATAAAATTAGAAAAATTGATATCATGCTATTATTATTGAATGTGCTAGCACGGTATTTTAGCTAATTTTTAATTTGTTACTAACTTGGACAATATGATACAATTGACGATTGAGAAACTATCCCTTTCAATTTATGATTTGAACTGCCATGAAAACACCACATTTGATATAATTTATCGAATTTAGTTGCTGAATTCGTCTTTTCCAGGGTTCTTTGGAGAAGTTTTCCGTGGCATATGGAATGGCATAGATGTTGCAATCAAGGTTTTTCTGGAGCAAGATTTAACTGCTGAAAACATGGAAGACTTCTGCAATGAGATAACCATTCTCAGGTATTTTGTGTTGATTTGCTGTTCCTCAGCAATTCTGGTACATTCAAAATTTGCTGACTCCTGATCTCTTCTTTTTGTATGTGCTTTCGTTTTCCTGTAGCCGGCTGCGACATCCCAACGGTACTCTCAAACATCCAAACTAGTTATTTTTATGATTATGGCTTTTCACTAATTGGTCTTGTACATTTTTTTCTAGATATGATAATTGATGCAAGATAACCTAAATCTTCTATTTTTATTATGACAACTGGAGTAATCATTTTATCAAAATCTTCATTGGTCAAAATTATGAGGATGATACTGTTCATATATGGTTGTAAGAATACCTTATGTTGCGTGTTTCCCAAAGATCAGCTGTTATTTGTCAATTGATTAAATTGTATGCAGTTATCCTATTTCTTGGTGCATGCACAAAGCCTCCACGCTTGTCAATGGTTACTGAATACATGGAGGTGGGATCTTTGTATTACTTGATTCATTTGAGTGGTCAAAAGAAGAAGCTTAGCTGGCGGAGACGACTGAAGATGTTGCGTGACTTATGCAGGTAGGTATTCTGATTATGCATACCTCTCAAAATCTCCTCTTCATTAAACACTTAGTTTTCCATTGTATTCCTCCCTTAAGTCATGGATCGCATTGTCCATTCATGTTCATGTGATAAATCTGTGTCGTTTGTCTTCCATAATTTTTTTTTAAAAAAATATATATATATTTGATGATAATATGTGATAAATCTGTGTTTCTTTTTAATCAAAAAAATATTGATGATAAGGACAGTTGGAAGATAACTTCTGTTCAATAAACCAAGTGGAATAGCGAGATGCACCTTACTTTAGTGAGATGCACCATACTTTAGTAAGTATAAGACAAATAAAGATAAATGGAGTTTACCACTCATCAGAAGTTTTGAACATCACTTATATATTATTATAATTACAAGAAATTATTTTCAAGTGCCAGATGACCTTGCATTTCATAAAACTTATTTGTTTGTGAGATAAAAACTATTTTCAATTTCATGGATTGTCTCATTTTAAATCTGAGAAATGATATTTGCACACCATTTTTATTACACCATTCTTACACTACTTCATTTTTAGATAATAAAACAGGAGAAACACAGATTCCAACATAGACTATCTTCTCTTCCAACTAAACATGGTGGTGTGAAGTAAAGTGTGAAAAAAATGAGGTGCAACCATCATTTTCCTTTAAATGTTGATATTCAGAAAGATTGCATTTGATATACTAATGCTGACAAGAACACCTTGGTTGTGTGTAGGGGCTTGATGCACATCCATCGTATGAAGATTATTCACCGTGATGTGAAAAGTGCGAATTGTCTTGTGGATAAGCATTGGACAGTGAAAATCTGTGATTTTGGACTCTCCAGAATAGTGACAGATTCTCCCATGAGGGATTCTTCATCCGCTGGAACTCCAGAATGGATGGCTCCTGAGCTTATTCGAAATGAACCATTCACTGAAAAATGTGACATCTTTAGCCTGGGGGTAATAATGTGGGAGCTCTGCACTTTGAATAGGCCATGGGAAGGTGTACCACCAGAGAGGGTATGTTTGACAGATAATCCGTACATTTTCAGTGATTTCTATTTCCGTTGTGTTTAACTGAAAGTTTTCTTTCGAGTCCTGAAGTTGTAAGAATTTATGCTAGACATTATTTTTCTCCTGATTAGGTGGTTTATACTGTTGCTAATGAGGGTTCCAGATTGGAGATTCCTGAAGGCCCGATGGGCAGGCTGATTTCAGGTGTCTGAAACTGCCAAAATATTCACATTTTTTTCACGGTCCTTCTTTGATTGTATATGTAAAGAGTAAAGTCCTGAATTTGTCCAAGACGAGTATATCACCGGAGAAATTCATTCGTGAGAAATGAAAATTCCTGAAATGGTCTCTTAGAATTAAAAATGTGGATCAAACTAGTCCTTTTTAAGGGCAGATTAGTCCCTTAGAAATGCTTTCTATCAGCAAATTAGTCCTTGAGACTGGCATTTTTAATTCTTAGGAACTATGTTAGGGGTTTTCATTTTTCAGGGATGAATTTATCTGGTGATGTAATTTGGAGGTTTGCTCTATGTTAATGGCATTATTTAGATCACATCTAGTATAACTCGGTATTTCCTTTCCTTCTTTTTTTTTTTGGGTGCAGAGTGCTGGGCAGAACCCAATGAGCGGCCAAGTTGCGAGGAGATCCTCTTTCGTTTGGTGGACATCGAGTACTCAATAGCTTGATAGTGTTTTCATCTAATGTACATAGTGAACCTTGGGTAGAGTTATTACATGGTGGTGTTCTTGGCTGATGTTGTAAACTTTAATGAATTTTGTTCTCTTCCTCAAAACATGGTGCAACATGTAATATGTATCGGTCCATTCCTCGCCTTCCACCTCTGCTGCAAACTCATCTCTTTTCCGGGGCAATGGAAGAAAGTTGTTTACCCATCTCTCTTCACCTCTTCTGCACAATGAAAAGAACAAATTTATTTCTGGTCCCAGTATAGGATGATTTATTCTTAACTCAAAAAGCGGACATGAGTTTCACGTTGTTACATGATAGCAAGAAAGAGAAGGGAGAAAGAAATAAGCTAATGACATGGCATGATATCTAAGTAGTGGCGAACTCAATACAGTACACCTTTAAAGAACACTCCTCTTTATTCGCATCGATGGTTTCTATTTCCATGGATTTCCATGAATAGGGCATGAGCCAGTTACGGTTTAATCACAGATTCGATGCCTATTCAATGCACTTCAAATTGGCTGCATGAACGCCATCCCCATCACTTTGCTATTGTTATTCTTTAGTGCTGTTAAATAATCGTCCTCAGCCGCAGATCCCTTTGGCCCCCTGCAATCTCCTTCCATCTTTGTATGAATCTCTTCTAAACTAGGGCAAATCTCCAGTCCTACCATTGCCAAAGGAGTCAACAGATCACCAACCCCAATCCAGAGAGAAAGATACCGCAGCATGTTCTGGCCCTTGCACCGATAGCCATTGTCATTACTTCACATTAATGAATCCTCCTCAGTAAAAGTTTATTTTAGTTCTTGAATTTGGAGGTGCATTTTTTTTTAATTTCTGAAATTAAGAAATTAACTATTTAGGTTTTGAAGTTACAAACCGTGTATCACTTTAGTTCTTGAAAGGAAATGATTTAAGGATTAAAGTGATACACAACTTGGAATTTTAGAAATTAAATAATTAATTTCATAATTTTAGAGATTAAAATAAAATGTGCCTATGACATTAGGTATTAAAGGGAACCTTTATTCCATCGTCAACTGCCAATTCATACTTACATCTTTGCCCCTTCCTTCAGCTAGTAGTATCCTCACATTCCACGCCCCCGAAGAAATACACGAACTTTGTAGTATCATACGTTAGAAGAGTACATTCCATTCGAACTATGCCGGTCAAAATTGAGAAAAGCAATGATGACACAGTCTCGATATCACATGTACTGTTAATTATATATATAAATGATAATAATTATATGGACTCGAGACCTGGCGAGAACACAATATAACCGACATTTTCTTTAGTATCTTTTAAAAAAAATCTTAAAATTAAAATGGAGCATATCTAAAATATCTATTTAGAAATTATTCATATGAATTAAATATCAAGTAATCCCTATAAATTATATATAAAAAATTCAATCTTTTTTATCCTACCTTTATAATTTTTAATTTAATTATATTTTGTGGAAAGTTTTCAAGCTCATATATAATAATACAAACAATTTTTAATATTACATAATACATATTTATGTGTAAATTAAATTAAGATGAAATAACTATGGAGATGAAATATAATTGTGGAATTATTATTGAAGAAAATAAATCATATTAAAGAATACATTTAATGTAAAATCAATCTGGTTGTGACACGTACAAAATTTTTCATGCTACTTCTTCTATTTTATTAGTAATATTATTAGTAGTATAGGTTCTATATTAAATCCATGAAATTTAAATAAAATTAGAGTAGTGATAGGGGGACGCATTTTTTGCAACGCATATGGAAAAAGTGAGCAAAACAATAAAAATGCTTGGAAATAGGTTCCACATGATCATTGTTACTTTTATTCAGTTTTTTTTTTCTAAAAAGTTACTAGCGTATTGTTGAAAAATGCTAGTAAGTTTTGCATATATATACAAAAATTACCAGCATATTGACTTACCAACATTTTGGACAATATGTTGGTAAATTCAGCATAAGTTTTGCATATATATATATCAGCATTTTGAACAATACGCTGGTAAGCTTTTGTATTAAAAAAAAACTGAACAAAAGAAACAATGAATATTCGGGACCCATTATCCAAGCATTTTTTTTCGTTTTGCTTACTTTTTTCTTATGCGTCCCTAAAATATTTTTCATAAAATTATGAGTGGCTATTGTTTATTACTCAATAGTTATTCATTTTTATTATGTGGCTGCTAATAATAATAATAATAATACTTTTTATAAAGATGCATGAGGTTATAGGTAAATTTATTATTTCTATGAGTAATTATTTATTTTAACCAAGTAGAAAATAATTCTAGATAAAATTTTATATTAGATCAATGTCAATGATTAAAAATAATTTTATAAATGATAATTAATTGTCATTGAATAGTTGTTTGTTCTTAATGGGTTTATTGCAAATAAATATTTTTCTTAATCAAGGTATATGAATTTAGAAAAAAATTTGCAAATAGCCAACTTTCAACTAGCACATGGTATAATAGGCATATCTTGCCATATACAATTTCAATTGGAGTGAAATTAGTCTTGTTTGAAAGCTAACACATAGATGATCATGCCTATAAAATTTCAAATTTTGATCTTTAGTGGATTGCTCCAATAAATCCATGAAATTGCCTTATATTCCATGAATGTTAAAATAGGGCAGCCTCAATGTAAAGCTTATAACTTACGCTCTCCCTAACTAAATTGTATGGGACTTAGTTCATTAGAAAGAGGATTTGAGTGAGTACCATCGTACCAAATTTCGAGCTCCGAGATCAAGGTGCCACCCAACGTAATAGGGTTCACTCCTCCTGATTCTGAGTTCCGAATTAGATTGATCCGACTTCCATGTCCCTAATTTCTAAGTCTAAGTTATGGGTCACAACTTGTGGCCCTATTCTTTGAGATCTGACTTAGATAGGTCACAACTTCCGTATCCTTAATTTCTAAGTTCTGAGTTACAAGTCATGACTTCTATGTCCCTATTCTCTGAGATCTAACTTAGATGGGTCACAACTTCTCTATCCCTATTCTCCAAGATCCAAGCTAGATGGGCTACAACTCCCTTGTCCTTTATTCCGAGTTTTGAGTTGACTAGAACATTTGTCCATAGCCTCCCAGCTTTCGAGTTTCAAGTTAAATGGAATATTACTCCTTAGCCTCCAGTTTTCGAGTTCCAAGTTACAAGTTCGTAAAGAGGGTGAGGTTAGGTAAGTTTTGAAGTGTAGCATGAGTAAGAACCATAATGAGATCATGTGTTGTCTTGATGTTTTATTGATTGTGACATCGAGATTATTATTTCTATGATTAGCTGGCTATGAAATTATGTTGTTCACATTGGAAGTCTTCATATTACATCTGTTATACTACCAGATTCCCAGCATAAGCATGTGAACATGAGTTATGTAGTATAGTCATAAGCATATTAAGAACTTTCATACATGAATTATGAACTTATGAGATGATTATATTCCATATTACTTGGGTGAGCATTGGAATGAATTAAGGGGAATAAGTAGGTATGATAGTTGGGGAAAGTAAACCCGATAATCACGTATAAGAATGAGCTCGGTCCTTAAAGCAAGCTATTGTCCAAGAGTTGAAATAGCCAATTACTCCCAAGGGACCAAGTATGAATGTTATGACAAGTTAAAGAAAGATAAGAAGTCAAGTGCACTTACATTATTAGTCATATGCATTTACTTATGCATAACATTTCTCCTTTTTTTTCGATGATTCAATATCACCATTATGAATCACTTCTCTATTTGTCAAGCGTGTGAATAAAAAGGAATCTGCTTTAGATGAATATGGTTTTGGAACTTATTAATTAGGTATGATATTATGTTATTATACTTCTCATCTTTTGAAATATACCGGAGTAGCAGAGAATGATGATGTCAGTGTATATCGTAGTCTGGCAAACCCTACTAGGAATTTTAAATTCTCATACCTATTGCAAGTATCTATGTCATTCTCAGATGACGAAGATAGCGATGTTGGCATTCTTCGCCGAGATGCTTGAATGGCATTAGCATTATGACCTTGCCTTAGATTCCTCATACCTGACGGTGACTTCTCGTGTGCACCTATACATATTCTTTTAGTGTCCCTTCGTAGCTTCGATTTTTAGCATGATCTTCGATCCTGTGGCCTCTTACAATAGGATACCTCTACATATGGCTTGCTCGACAATGGCGTCACATTAGCCTTCATCTCCAGCATCTATGGAGATAGATCCTTTAGAGGTGAGCACCTTCTTCTCTTCAGCTTCTGCTTCTTGAGATAGCTGGCCTCCACCCGATGACTCAGAGCTCCAAGCATCATGGCGAATGGCTTCCAATCTCCTAGATCAGGTTAAAGGGATCATGCAGGACCTTTTGGAAAACCGTTTATAGTATAGGTTTGGATGGTGCTTCTTGTATAGGGTGGCCCTATTTTCGGTACATTTTTATGCGACCTTGGGCCATAGACTGATATGTAGTTTTCTTTTTCCCTCATGTATTCCTACTAATAGTTGTCCCTACGTGGATATTTTCTGAGTTAGTAGTGGATCGGATATATGACCTTTTATCAATCACCTATATATTTTGTTTGTACTCAGAAGCTTGTGCTTGAATACATGAGATTATATATAGTTTCTGGATGCATTGTAAATATTTACATAATTATGTTTTGTGTCTTTTAGTTTTTGGTATTATGATTTACCACGCCTGATTTTGTGAATTCGTAAAACGTATATGTCACGCAAAACAATGGAAATTTGTTACTCGCATTTTCTATAGAATCCAATTTCGCGAGAAACTGTTTACCGTTAGAAAAAAAAAATAAACATTTGTATATGTGACAAATTCCCTGGCTATAGTAATTGTGACTTAAAACATAGTACTATATTTAGGATCATCTTATGTAACATCTACCAAACAAAGTACTATGCTTAAGTCATAATAAATTATCTAATAAGTGATTACGTATAATACTGGTTAAATTCTATTTTCTGTATTAGTATTAATTACTTGCATAAGAATACTTGATCGCATAACAAAATTTCCTGCGTGACGGCGGAATAACTACTATTTAATCGGTAAACTGTAAATAACGTAGCATAAATAAAAATACAATAAGGACTGAACTACTGCAAAAGGCATCATAAACGTATACATAGATATCTGATTTTAAAGTTTGTCAAAATGATACAAGGTGACAAAATGAGGCCGCTAATACAAAACGAAACGGCCAATTTCTATGAACAACACCCCAAGTGGTCCCCATGGGACATTTCATGTACATCTCCTAACATCTACCCATCCACCCATGACCCAGACGGCCAAAAGAGGGTCATTCTGTACATCTAACCCTACTATAATATGCACGCTATCTAAACGGAATCTGCTGAAAGGAACCCGTTCGCCATGGAGGCGTTCGCTGGAGGGTGTCCGGCATTAGGAGCAGAGGATGATGAAGAAGAACTAGCCGCCTTGGACGGATCCTCCTCCGAGATCGAGGCCGATGACATCGGCTGCGATGGTGAAGCAAGAGGGGCCATGGGAACTGGAATTGCTGGTGCTGCTGCTAGTGGTGGTGGAAATGGATAGGCCATATAGAGAGGTATGGCAATGTATAGGACAGCAGGATCAAAGAGAGGGTGCATAAGCGGGACGGCGAAAGCTCGCTGAAAGAAAAAGTAGAGACGGAACTGACATCAGTCGGAGATATATACAGAATCCAAAAACGGATCAAGGTGTATATGTAGCTCAAGGAACTCAATGAATAGCACCCCGGTCGCTACGTGCTCCATGGTCTGAGAATGACGCGGAACATACAATATGGTGAGAAATGAATATTTCTCAGTAGAAAATCCTAGCTTCTATACATCTGTCATCGCTGTCATTCCCAGTTGTTTCGGTCATGCAATATTTTTCAAATAGTATCATAAAACGATAATATTCAACTTAAATACTTGTTTGTAAAGCATACACCGAAACAAATTCAATTTTAGTTAATAGATACACTAATGTATTCAAACAGAAATCATGGTGGAACAATAGCATGTTACGAATAATAAACAAGGATCTAGAACAATCAATAGGGAAACATTACACTATACATATGCATGTGCAACTAGAAATTGCATCTTATTCTTAGAGGCTTTCGCCTATTAGAATTTATTTCCATCCTTGGTCCCCTGAGAGTCATTGGCTATATACTCCTAGGTAATAGTCTGCTTTTCAGGACCGAGCTCGTTCCTATACAAGATGGCCGGGTTTACTTTCCCCGACCTTTCCACTGATCTATTCCCCTTAATTTATTCCAAGGCTGGCCCAAGTGATGTAGAATCCTTTATAATATCATGATATGAATACACATCTAGCTTGATTCTTTAAATATAATGTACTCAAGCTATCATAAATTTTCACAACATATGAACTTCTATCGAAATTTCGGCAGCATAACGGATCGAGTCCGCTTCCCCATGAATAGTGCCAGACAATCAGTACAATTGCACAACTAATAATTTCAGTATAGACCAGCAAATATATATATATATATATATATATATATATATATATATATATATATATATATATATATATATATATATATATATATATATACATTTATAGCATCATTCAACAATTGTAAATCAAGCATCAATAAGGTTTCAGTTTATTCTTTCCTGTTCTGCCCGAGTTTGGCATGCTCCAATTTTTATTCAATTCAACTCATTTAAATCTCATTTTTGGATATGTTACAGTCTTATATGTCTAGTTTCTAATCCCTTTAGTCCCATCTCATTTTGAGTTGTATAATTCAAGATATAAACATTTTATCTCAGCATGCCCAGTTCTTAGCTAGAATTGGATTTCTATAGAATAAAATTCACTAAAAATTGAAAACTAGATAAAATCATGCAAATTTTATATCAAAATAAAGCTAACACAACAAGCTTTAAAATGAGTAAAGTATCATGTTATTTGCCTGAGTAGATTATGAGCTACGAGTCTCGAAACATTACCCTACTGGGCTACCCTGTTCTAGGCTAGTTTAAACCTAAGTCAACTTCATTGATGTGCTGGGAATAACTGAAAATGAATTAAATTCTGAAATTTTTATGGAATATTTTCTCATATGTTAGCTTTCAAACAACTTTGGTTGCACTCAATTTGGAGTTGTATAGGGTGAATTACACCCTTCTCAACTCATGCTATCTGGGTAAGAACCCAGATTTCTAGGTCTAACTTCAAAAATTCATAACTAATTCTATACTAATCTAATGGCCTTATATTTTATATGTATGAAAGCCCTAGATGTCTAGTTTCATATAAAAATGGTTTCATCAAATTTAAATGGCGGTAGGCGGAGCCGTACACTCCGCCGTACGGACCACCGAGGAAAACCCTAACCTGCTTCTAGGTTTATCTCCTTCCTTCAAGTTATTTGCCCTCAATTCCAATTTTAATCACAACATACAAGCAAAACCAGTTATAAAACATCATCATCACTCTATATAACATCAATATTTCAGATTAAACATGCTCACCATGTAACACCCTCTATTATATAAGCCATGCTCGAGTCATAGAGTTATATTAAGAGGTTGTCACTGTGCTTAGAAAACTTTAAAATATGAAAAATATAATACATGGCCCTTTAACTGCTCACTTTATTACTGACTAATAGTCTCTGATACATAGAAAATAAAATAATTACACTTTACAAGAAATTATGACTGATATAATACATAGTGTCTACTTCCAACTAGTTGTTAGCTAGCTTAGGTAGTCTCTTGATCTAGCTTAAGCCCGATTCTTGCTCAAAGAATAGCTCTGTACTCCGCCTCGCACTTGGTCTCCAACTTGGGTGCTGGAATGTTTACGGAAAAGAAAAACATACAAGCAGGTAGTGAGAACCTAAGGTTCTCAGTAGGTAAACTCAAACTAATCTTACAGTGTCATCATAAACATTCCAGCTGCTTCGGTTTATTATAAAAATATGAGCACATATAAATAAATAGTGGTTCAATTTTAAGTTGAAAACACCTTACTCGAAGTGGGATAATTTTAACAGCCATTTGCCATTTCATATGACAGACATAGAAATATAAACAGAGTGATACACTTCAATAAGAATCATAATAATATCATGACATAATGAGATAATTAGAAATGCACATGTAGATGCTTGTACTTGATTGTATACAAGTGCACTTAACTTAATTTATCTCTTTCTTTAACTTGCAACTTAACTTTGCTCTTCTGTGCTTGGTCCCCCGGAGGTGAATGGCCTCTCTCACCCCTGGATAATAGCCTACTTTTTAGGTTCGAACTCGTACCTATACATGAGTGACGGGTTTACTTTCCCCGACCCTCACACTAGTCTATTCCCCTTAATTCTGGTCGAGGGCTGGCCCAAGTCTTAGATAGTACCGCTCTGACCCACGCTAGCTGGGTCTATGCCATGCCTCACGTGGTAGCTTGATACGTTCCTCTTGCAAGTTCTTATTATCCTTTTCTTTCCATACCTTATCATGCATGCGGATGCTTTGAGCATTCATAGATATGTCTCTTACCTTATTTCTCATATCATGTTCTAAATATATATACTTGCATATATGATGTACATGAATATGACATATAAATGTATATATACTCAAAGCATAATCATCCACAGCATAAATTCTCATAAATTCTCACGAAAATTGGCAAAGATAACTGATCAGTCCGCTTCCCCATGAATAGTGCCAGATAACCAGTACAATCTTTCAAACTTGCAATTCAATATGGATAAGCAATTATACATATATTTATAGCATCATTCATCAAGTTCAATTCAAGCATCTATAGGGTTTGCGGTTTACTCCCTCCTATTCTGCCCCGATTTTGTTATAATTCATTCTTTGCTCAATTCAACTCATTTGAATCTAATATTTGAATGTCATAGCGTTATGTGTCTAGTTTCTAACCCTTTTAGTCCCATTTCATTTTAATTTGTATAACTCAAGATATAAATATTTTACCTCAGACTGCCCTACTCTTAGCCAGAATTGGGTTCTTATAAGTAAAAATTCACTAAAAATAGAAACCTAGATGAAATCATACAAAATTTATATCAATTAAATCTAACAGGACAAGATTTCGAATGACATAAGTTTTATCTCATTTGGATGAGTATATTTTGAGATATAAGCCCTGAAACTTGACTCTATTGGACTACCCTATTCCAGCCGGTTTGAACTTAAGTCAACTTCATTGATGTGTTGGGAACAAATGGCAACGAATCTGACTCTGAAATTTTTATGGAATCTTTCCTTACATGTTGGCTTTCAAACAGCATTGGTTTCACTCAATTTGGAGTTGTGTAGGGTGAGTTATACCCTTCTCAACTCATACTGCCTAGATGAGAATCCAGATTTCTAGGTCAAACTTCAAAAATTCATAACTAATTCTATACTAATCCAATGGCCTTATATTTTATATGTATGGAAAGCCCTGAATGTCTAGTTTCATATAAAAATGGGTTCATAAAATTTAAACAGCGGTAGGCAGAGCAGTACACTCCACCGTACAGACCACCGAGGAAAATCCTTAATAGCTTCTAGATTTATCTCCCTCCTTCAAGCTATTTACTCTCAATCCTAATTTTAATCACAACATATATGCAAAGTTAATCATAAACCATCATCATAACTCTACATAACATCAATATCTCAGGTTATACATAATCACCATGCAGCCCCAAACTAGAGAAAGTGAGAAGAGAAGTAGAATTTCCTACCTTGTCTAGTTGAGTTTGGGTGAATTTTGTGTCTTTGATGAAAGCAACTTGTGATGAGACTTGAAAATGGATGAGAATGGAGTGGAAATGAGAGTAAAGGGAAGAGAAGGAGATGACCTTCAGCAGCTGGAGAAGGAGGACGAAAATGATAAGGGAAGGAAGGAAAAGTTAGAGATATTTGGAAGCTAGTTGCATGTGATTGGTGGATTTCACTCCCTTCTCCAATTTAGCTTGGCTTCCCATCATCAAGGGCTAATCAAGGCGCCACTTGAGGGGGTTGCTTGGCTAAATCTTAGCCATTGATCCTAGGATTTTCATAGTATAATTTCCATTAGTTCAGTTCCGACAATTCAAAGTACCGAAATCTTACCGATTTCCTTTAAATCGGTAAATTGGTTTTGGAAAAATCCTATGAAGTTTCCTATGCTTTCAATCTAATTCTCTCATATCTAATTTTATCTAAATGATACTTAATTGGCTCTAATTAAAAATTTAATCGAATGCTAATTAATCTTAAGTAGTTGATAAAACCGAATAACTAAGCGAAAACGATAAAAATCTGATGAAGGTAAAGCCAAGTTTTTCTACTATTTTGAGCAATACTTGGCGCCACTCATATGTGGTAGAGGCTGAATTTCAGCCACTTAAGTGAGGGATTCCAGTAGAAAATTCTACTAGTTCGGTTTTGGTAGTTTAAAATACCGAATCTTCACCGATTTTCTCCAAACCGGTCAAACGTTACTTAATGGTTTTGTAAGATGTCTACATGTTCATTTTAATTTATCTTAAGCCTAATCTCTCTAACTAATATCTAATTAGCTCTTGATTAATATTTAATTAACTTCTAATTGCCCTTACATAACTATTGAAACTGAATAGGTGATCTAACAGCGTAAATTAGACATTTTCGTAAATCCGGAGCCTTTTTGTTTCCTATTTTATATAACCAATGGCATTTTCGTAATTTTGAGCAAGTCCAGGGGTACCCCACGTCATTTCACACCAGACTGCCTCCATGGCCTAATCGGCAGAGATTTAAACTTGTACGGTTTCGCCACGTGATTCTGCTCCGCTTAAAACCCCATTTTGCTAATTCTACCAATGTAGGGACATAAATGTTATTTTATGAAAAGTTCTAGGGTATTTGTGAAATTTCACACAACCACAGTCTAGAGAAATCAAGAATAGAAAGTGAACCCTACCTCTTTTAGGCGTAATCTAGTTGAATTTGAGTTTGGATCGATGCAACTTTGTAAAGCTTGAAAATTTGATGAAGATGATTGAAAGGAGAAGAGAAGAAGAAGGCTGGAACCTGAACTCGGAGGTGTTGAACTTGGAAATTTAGCAGATAGAAAGCTAGGTCCGGTATGCTTTTAGGTTAACCTCGGGACTTAGCAGACAGAGGATGAAGTTGGGAATATTTATGATTGAACTCTTAAGGATAATCTCGGAAGGGTGGCTTAATGTTGAACTCGGGACTTAGCATGTAGCAAACCCGATCAGGTATAGTTAATGCTGGAACTCGGGGATAAGCAAATAGGAAACTATTCGGACGTAGTTAAAGTCGTAACTTGGAAACTAGGTAAATGTCGGAATCCAAGAATTAGGAAAACATCCGTAAGAGTTTTGAGGATCAAATGGGTTAAAGTCGGAAGTCGGGAACTTAGACATTGAATGCATGGTCCCGGAACTCGGGAACCAAAACATGGAATTCCGGAAGTTGAAGTAGATATGATATCGGAACTCGGAAGCCGGTCCTAAACTCAAACTGGGAATCGTCAATAAAAACGAAAAGCTCTTGGAAGTAACTTATGAGGTCGGACTAGTGTAATCTATGAGATCGGACATCGTGTCTATCCTAGTTTTGAATGTCGGTTATGAGGTCGGAGGCTGGGACTCGTGTAAATTCTGGTCGAACTTGGAGATCAACTTAGACATCTGAGCTCGTGCCTATTTTAGTCAAGATCAACCCTAAAATCAGCACTTCTGTTCATCCTAAATCAACCCGAGGGTCGGATCTCGTGATATTCTTGAGATTAGATCCGAATTCGAAAATTATGTACACCATATTTGAAACTTAAAGTCGGAAGTAATGTCCACTGACTTGAAGATGAAGTCGGAAGTCGTAAGTCATGAGAAGTGATGAAATCGGAACTCGTGGGGATGTTACACACCATGCAGCCCCAAATCAGAGAAACCAAGAAGAGAAGTAGGATTACCTACCTTGTCTTATGAAATTTGTGTTGATTTTGTGTTTTAGATGGTGGTGACTTGGGATGAGACTTGAAGATGGATGAGAATGGAGTAGAAATGAGAGCAAAGAGGAGAGAAAGAGAAGAGCTTCAGCACTAGAAAAGGCTGGCTGGCTGGTCGAATTTTCTGATGGGAAAAAGAGAGAAAAAGTGAGATATTTGAAGGTGGAATGCATGTGATTGGTGGATCCAACTTTAGTCTTGATTTTGGTTGAGCTTCCCATCATCAAGGGCTGCCAAGGTGCCACTTGAGGGAGCTATTTGGCTAAATCTTAGCTGTTGATTCTAGGGCACTCATAGAAAAATTCTACTGGTCCAGTTCCGACAGTTTGAAATACCGAAATTTTACCGATTTCCCTTAAATCGGTAAACTGGCTTGAAAATTTTCTATGGGGTTTTCTATGCTCCTAATCTAATTCCATCAAGCCTAATCCGTCTAAATCGCAATTAATTGGTTTTAAGTAATTATTTAATCAAGTTCTGATTAAACTCACTTATTTGATAAAAACTGAATAATTTAACTGTTAACGATAATTTTTTTTTCGGACGTTACATCTTACATTTTTTTTTATCAATGCCTGGTTCATCCTAGCAAAGGCTTAAGGATTGGACTAACTGTGTTTCATGCCTACTCTGAATCTTTTAGTTATTATCATGTGTTCAGTCTTGTCTGTTTAGATAAGATGTAGGAATATGTGTTCATGATTACCTGGCTATGTGAGCTATTGGTTACTAGCGTACTAAGCTTAGTATTGAACATGATCAACTCAATGACTTTTGTTTTGTGTGTTTAGATATTAGTGGCTTTTAATAGGCGTGGAAGGCCGCGAGTAGGATGTGCCCTGAAGATCCCGCTGAATTTATGGGTACTTTGTAGGAAATGGCTTATGCCATGAAAGAGCAGGCTGCAGTTGCACACCAAATGATGGAACAAATGGGAAGGCAACTTGAAGAAGGCCATGGAGAAAATCCTAATGGAGTGGATGTCGATTTGGAATATTCAAAGTTTGCGAAATTTAGGAAAGCAAATCCACCTAGTTTCTGGGGAGCTTTTAACCCAGATAAGGCTGAAGAGTGGATAAAGGTGATGGAGATGGTCTTTTCGGTGTTAGCATGCACTAAGTACTAAAAGGTAGCATTTGCTATCTATATGCTAGAGACGGACATTGAATTTTAGTGGACTGGTGTAAAGAGACTAATTGAAGGTTCCCAAACTAATATTACTTAGAAAGTGCTCAGAGAGGCATTTTATTATAAGTACTTCCCCACGTCTATTCGAAATGCTAAAGAGTTGATATTTGTGCAACTTCAGCAAAGAGGTAGGAGCATATCGGAGTATATTGCCAAGTTTGAAGAGCTTTGCAAGTTCTCTACCATTTATTAGTGAAATCCAGATGAAGCCTAAAAATGTGTTAAGTTTGAAGTTGGCTTAAAAGAGGAAATCCTGGCAGTAATGGGACCCATGGAAATCAGAGATTTTTTGGTAGAGTGTAATTGGAAGTTGGTAGCTGCTAAGTCTGCCAGTGGGGGTTTTAAGAAGAGACTGGCACCTCAAGGCCCGCAGTTCAAGCTTACTTACCAATAAAAGAAGAAGTTCCAACGAACTAGTAATAAAGGGAAGCAGCCCCAAAAACTCTTCATGAGGCAGGCTTATTCACAAATGCAGGAAGAACCACGATGATCGACCGTGTTTGGCAAGGTAGGATGTGTGACTCGGCTCCGGCAAGCTAGGGCACAAGCTTTATGAATGCCTAACTAGAAATCAACACCTTGCTCCTAGGCCATAATGCCAGGGATGGGTTTTCACCCTGAACAAGGAGGAAACTGCCTAATCTAAAAATCTAATATGAAAATCTAATCCGAGGTAAAAGTGAAGTGAATGGTAGAACTCTGACTATGTTGTATGATTTGGGTGCCACCCATTCTTTGATATTCCTTGATTATGTGACTAAGCTGAAATTGGTTGTATTTGAATTGCTTTATGATTTGCTAGTTTCCATCCCCACAAATAAACCTGTTAAGACTAGTCAAGTTTGTATGAAATTTCTTTCTTAGATTGATGGTATAACTTTTGTGGCTAATTTGATTTGTCTCCCATTATTTGGTCTTGACCTAATTTTGGGCATGGATTGACTTTTAGCCAATCGTGTCATGTTAAATTATTATGTAAACCCATTTTACTTTCTTCTACCCCATCCTCTGAGTCTATAATCCCTATAAGTCTCTAACTAAGCTCTTTATCAATAGATTGTTGTGGGACTGAAAGTCAAGGATACATTTTCTTATCAGCAAGTGTATTGGAGTATGAACAGAAATTGAGTGGGATCCCGATGCTTAAGGAATATTTGGATGTATTTTTGGAGGACATCCCAGAAATTCCCCTAGAAAGGGAAATTCAGTTCCCTGTTGAGTTGGTGCTAGGGATGGGACCAATATCCATAGCTCCATATAGGATGTCGCCTTTGGAGCTAGCTAAGCTTAAGAAACATATTGAAGAGCTTTTGAAGAAGCGGTTCATTAGGCCGAATGCTTCATCATAGGGAGCCCATATTCTCTTAGTAAAGAAGAAAAACGGTGGCATGAGGTTATGCATTGATTACCGACAATTGAACAAGATCACGATCAATAATAAGTACCCCTTACCAAGGATAGATGACCTCATGGATCAACTATGAAGGGCTACGATGTTCTCCAAGATTGATCTACTATTAGGATATCATCATATTCGGGTTCGAGACAAAGATATCCCTAAGACAGCTTTTCAGACTTGCTATAAGCACTATGAGTACACTGTGATGTCATTTGGATTGACAAATGCTCCACCAGTATTCATGGATTATATGAATTGAATTTTTTGACCATACCTTGACAAGTTTGTGGTTGTCTTTATAGATGATATACTCATCTATTCGAGAACTAAGGAAGAACATGTTGAACACTTGGGGCTGATACTGCAAATTCTAAGAAAGCAGAAGCTCTATGCTAAGCTATCCAAGTATGAATTTTGGATGAAAGAGGTGAAATTTCTAGGGCAAGTGGTGTAACAAGGAGGAATTTCTATTAACCTTACCAAATTTGAGGCAGTAGTAGGTTGGGAATGACCAACTACAGTTATAAAAGTTAGGAGTTTCTTAGGTCTGGCGGAATACTATAGACGGTTTATTTGGTGCATTGTATGGGTTATATGGGTTGGTATGATTATTTTTTTAGTAGTGAACATCGAGGCCTTAGGCTCAAAAGTAAAAATCAAGGCCTAATAATCCTAGGCCTAGATAGGTCCATATTGTCAACCAAATAAACTGTGGATGTGAAAGGAAGGATAGAGGTGAAGAATTGTGATCCCTAGGAACATGTGTTTCAGCGATGTTGGGTTATTTGTGTTATTTATAGTTTATTACAGTGCCTTCAATATCTTTTCAGTTATAATTATTAAGTGCGTTTTGTGAGTTGTGGGTTTTTTTACTTTTAATCTCAATGCCTTAGGCTCGATACAAAAGTGATGGCATCATATTCTTAAGCCTGGACACTTTAAATATTTTCAAATATTTAAATAAATATTTTACCTAAAATTAAGTTTGTTTTCCTAATGAGCAGCATTTTTTGTCAATACAAAATATAGTGATCATACATTTTTCTCATTTATTCCATCCTATCTTCTTTTAACATAAAATGGCCTTAACCTTTCTTACAAAATCCTTAACCCTAACCTTTAGGATAGCCTTACCCTTTGCAATTTTAGCTCCTACATGTTGTGCCCAATGGCACCCACTAAGCGAGGAGACAAGTCATTTACTGTAAAGAAAAATGCAAAACTTGTGCCTAGGATGAAAGGTACTAAGGGGAGATGAAGGATCATAACATCTCGTTTCAGTAAAGAAAAGATAATGTTGTTTAACAACATAGGAGTTAAGTTGTGTTTCCTTAACAATGTTGAGAAAAAGGAGTCAATCAAGAAGTTAACTATCAATTTAGAGTTCATCCAAACTGAAAGAATAAGAGCTTTTCAGAAATTGAAGAGATGGGCTAAACACTATTCCTATAGCTATAGGAAGAAGTGTATTCATGGTTAGTTCGCTTATTTTACACTAACATGGTTGAGAATAAACAAAATCATGTACTAAAAACTAATGTTCTTAGGACTACAATATTTTTTGAATGATAACAAGGTCAATGAATGTTTGGACCTAAATTGTTCAGATAGTGAGAAATGGTATTTTACCAACAAATCCACATATCTAGAACTCAATTATTCCAATGTCATTTAGACAGTAACTAGGATGGCATGAAATTTAAATTTGAATGTTAGACATTCGTTAATAGTAAATTATAGGATTCTATTTCATTTTATTACCCATGTCATTGTCCCTAAATTTGGAAAGCATAATGTTATTATAATCTTCCCATTATTCTTACTGTGGTGTGCTTTAAAAGGAAAAAAAAAGGTGAATTTAGGACATATTATCATTCACATGATCTTAACTATTTTACAATATCGTAAAAGTCATCTACTGTATAGAATGGTAATTACCAAAATCTTAAAAGCCTATGGATTTCAAATTCCTTCTGATGAAGAATCTTTTTCACAACCAATGAGAAATATGCCTATGATGTGGCATGGCTAAGATACATACAGTTTACAAAACTGGATAATGGAAAATGAGTTTGGACTGTTGGTGGGAGGGAACTAATTGAGATGATCAAGTTTTTCCCCGCAAAGAATGTTGGCCGCCATAATAATGTCCAATATGCTTCTAACATGCCTATTAACTCACCTAGTATGCCGCATTTTGGAAATGCAAGCATAGAAGAGATCAGGGCTATCTTGGACAAAAACACATACAAGCTTGAACAATTGGAGTAGCAACTTTGTTGTGTATACGAAAACTAGCAACAATTGAAGGCAAATCAAGAATGTCTTCAAGTTACAATGGATGACATTTTAAGGAAGCTTAATGAGTTCTACATTAGCATTGTACATCTCCATTTTGTATGTTATTGGTATTAATATGTTGGTCTTGGATAACAATGAAATGAAGAATACCTTATGTATTTTGGATATTGAAATGTTTAGGATGGTATGAATATTAAGATTATCTTATTTTATTGGACTACCCTTTCTAAGATATGCACTATCAATGAAACCTAGACCTAGGACTCTTACAATTTGATTTAATACACTTTATATTATTGCACCACACTCAATACATTAAGTTCATGTTGTGTATGAAATTAGTAGTAGCTTCAACACATATAAACTTCAATGTTGTTATTGACACACATTTTTTCATCTAAAACATGTTATTGAATGTATTGAAGATTTTGAATTTTGAAAGAAAATATAGTGTTGTATCCAAAATGTGGATGAGCTGAACTTAGTATAATTACTTTGGCTTTTTGTCCATATTTATTATGTTTGTGCTTTCTTGGTGCTTTATTGTAATTTTAAGGTTGGTTTTTTTGTATGAAAATATATTTTTTATAGCTACTCATGCTAAATTCATGTTGATAGGCTGAGTAAAGGGCATCTTTAGATGTGCATGTCCACGTAGGGAGAAAATAACATGTATAACTCAAGCCATATAAAGTGGTTTGCTATGAGGCTCAATAAGGCATAGCCTCTTTCATATTTTTGTGTATCAAGCATGATGTACATGTAAGTACCACTTGTAATAACTTGAGGCTAGAAGAAAGAAAACTTTTTGCCTTGATTTTTTTCCCTTATTTTAAATAACTTCTACCAATATCCTAATGGTAAGGCCTAAGTATTGTATTTGGTAATCACAATATCATATTATTGAGATATGTGCATATCTAAAGGTAGAATAAATTGAAACAAAATATGCCTTTTAATTCTTAATACAAGTAATGTTCAGCTAATTCAAGTAATCTAGAATGTTATAATCACATTGACACTAAAATTTTGTTAGCTCCGTTGTCCTTAAGTCTATGTTTCATTTGTTCTACTTAAGCATAAAAGGTCATTCCCAATAAAAATTTGTGCTTTATTGAAAACGAATTGCAATTCCTGTTTCATTAATTCAATCATTATTTTGTTACATGTTATCCCTTTTAAGTCAACTTTCTTATTTCGTTATTAGTTATCCCTCTTAAGTCCTTATTTTTGATAATTTATTCTTCTTGCATTGATACATTTACGACTGAAGAAGGGATATTATTTCAAACTTTTTTCTACTAATATATTTCACTTACATACCACTTGAAACATAATGTGCACTTTAATGTACTTGAGTCATGTAATTGGCCATTCTAACTTTGATAAAATTTGTGCTCCATGAACTTTTAGCTATAATCTCACTTCTAGATCATTATATGGATAAAGAAAACTTTTGTTCTACTAATAGACAACTTTTTAACATTGGTAATAGTTCAAGCTCTTCTTGGGGCATCACGTAATTAGATTACTAATATAAGTAATACATATTCAAATGCAACCACACACACAGAATGAGAAGGGTACCAAATGCAGCCAAGATGGTCCCTACTTCACCCTGTAGTTTTGCATCCAATACTCGATTAGACTCCAACTAGACACCAGAAACGAAATGCATCTTATTTAATTTTATGACAACCTTGATAACTTAATACCAATATTCCTCCACAAAATAAGCCTTACCAAATTATAAAACTACTAAAATCACTACACCCAACTACAAACGTATAAGCTAACAATCAATATTATTATTGCAAATAGCACCACACAAAACTTTCACACTTGAACCCTCTATAATTCAATCCTCTCATGTAGCAAATGTGTTTAAGCAACTTATTCTTCAATTTTTTTCGGTTAATGCATTTTTTTTTCCTTTGCAATGCTTTTATTTCTTCACCTAAAGCCTTGCTTTTTCTCAGAAGTCCATTGATAACTTTTTAAAATCTTTCGATTAGGGGTAGATCATACTACTCAAAGAAGGCACCACTATTTTCTGACCCATACTCTTGACAACCATAGAATCTTTTACATAGGTTCTCCTCAGTCCAAGAAGTTTGCTTTCGGCATGGAATTCCATAAATGCATGTTTGGCAATTGAAGCTGAGAGAACTCTAGGAAGAGTCTTTCATTTTCACATAGCTTCATAATACCCCACCAACCAATTTGCAACATCTTGCCCAATAGAAAAGCAATAAGTGGATTAATTTATGATTTTGTAACAGTCTCCTAGGAACGAACCATTAAGAAATTTCCAAATTATGCTTTTGATGATATAGCATACTATGACAAGAACTTTACTAAAACAACAACACATCATCAACAAATAAATCCACAACTTTACATCACTTTCCATGCAACCATGCACTTTTACAAAGAAATGTATCCCTTTAGGTGGCAGAGATTGGTGGTGAGAGTGTTGGATTGACGACAGACTTGCGATGTAGGCGACGGTTGACATGAGGACTAAAAGGAAGAAGAATGAAACGGAGGTAGCCCATCCTATGGTTCTGACCACTCTTCTTTTGTGAAAGTTATGAGCCAGCACTCACACCTTCTATGTCCTAACGAAAGTTGGTGATGAAATAAAGACAAATAAAGTGGAGGTTGGTCATGTTAGGTTCTAATTTGGGGACAAATGGTCTCCACGAGATAGATGAAATGGAGGTTGGGTTGTTAGGGTTTCAATTTAGGAACTTACGATGTGAAAGGAAGATGCAATTTGGGATTGGGATTAGGGTTTGATATTGATAGATTTTTTTTAATTTGAATTTGTTAATTCAATTATATTTTTTTAAATTGAAATTTTTGCCTTTTATTAATGGCAATGCAAATCTCACACTTTAGCTTCATTCCATTGCTTCATTTGGTCACTACGGATGGAAATAAGCTAGGCGACTATCGGGGCCTTCAGTGTAGCTCACATTACACCTGGTTTGGCTTAGCCTATTTTGTAAACAAGTTAAGTCAAGACTTTTTAAAAAACTTTTTTAACCAAAAATGCCATGTCATAGGCTATGAAAAAAATTTATTAAGCCAAACAAGTTAGCCTATTTATATTATTATTATTATTTCCAAAACCCTAATAATAATAGAAGCCTTTTAATATATTTAGAAATAGGCTTTTTGTTTTATTTAAGCATAAATTTTTTGACTTATTTAAAAGTCTTATTATTAAATAAACCTCTAAATAGACTTTTAAGCCAGACTAGACTTTTAAAATGATTAGACTAGATCTTAAAAAAGCCTACATTAGATAATGGGTTTAAGATTAGGCCATATTTAAAATATAGACTATACTCATTTAAATCAAAACCTAATCTAATCAAGCCTATTTTCACCCTTATTAGCCACCTAAATTGGGCACCAAAACCCTTTGAAGTTAATGAGCACCATAGAATTGGCCATAAAAAAAAAAAAAATCTACGTAGAACTTGAAAAGTGAATATAGTATTTTGGGTTTTTGTACACTAAGTGAACAAAATTTGCTTACACATTATTATTATTATTATTATTATTATTATTATTATAAACCTCACTTTTATTTAAGAAGGAAAATTTTGTGGGACATATTTAATTTTTTAAAATAAAATTTTTAATATAGTTTTAAAAATTGAAAATATTATTATTTTGTTTATTTTAGAAATTAATATGCCTAACGATTAAAGATTAATATAACCTATAATTATTCCTAAGCTAGTTTTTGTTTGGGAGAAATATAAGGGTTACTTTTTTTAATAAAAAAAGTGATTGATTATCATTATTATTAATAACGTGTTTTTGAATAAATTTATTTTGTGTTTGAAATAACTTATAGTTAGGGCTTTTTGAGACAAACTTTTTTAAAAAAATTATTAACAAAAAACTATTTTCGAACATTCCTTTATAATTATAATTATTATTATTATTATATTATTATTATATTATTATTATTATTATTATTGAAGTGGCAAGACGTGAGTGGGGAACCAATGCACAAAGCGTCATTCAACGCAGGAAGCCCCTCTTCTTCCGTCTTACAAACTGAGTACCATTCTCCATCTTTTTTTTTTCCATCCTTCAAATTCCATTTCCTGCACCAACGGTTGCTTCAGATTTGTTCCCCCTAGCACATCCAAAACTCTCGATTCTTCACCAAAAATCAAATAAAAAAGGAAAAACAAATAATAATCAGGAGTGGATTAACATTTCAAATTTATCATCGATACATCATTTCACAGCAGGGTTGGCCCTTTCTACTTTGATGGGTGACTGCAAAATGGAGGACATGACTTTACCCGCGCTGTTCGAGCAAGCTCGCAACATCCACACGACCGCCACCGAGTCTGGGTCTGACCAGGTACCTTAACCCCTTCATTTTTTCTTTTGTTTTTGTTTCTCTTTTTTTTTTTTTTTTTGTTAAATTTTTTTTTTCGTTTTTGGGTTTTGTTGCTTATTGTGTGGTGAGATCTTTGCAGGAGCTTGTGAGGAAGGGGTGCGAGGCCTTGCACAAGTGCGAGGAGATGGTCAATAAGCTGGGGTTGTTTTCTGCCAACGAGACCAAAGATGATATCTCCACCTCCAATCTCAAGTATATTCTGGTACTTGTTCTTTAATAACTACTTTTCGTTTTTCCTTTTTTTTTTTTTTGTGCCTCTCTCTTGGAAAGCGTTGTTGTTCCTTGTTAGTTTTCGTGAATTTTTTTTTTTTTTAAATTGGTATTGGTAATAAATCTGTTAGTTGCTTGCTTTTCTGCTTCAGTGTTCTTCTTTGACATGTATAACTTTCCAACATGCATTTAATGTAGAAAATACTTTCGAATCCACTCAACTGCATTGCGAATCACCCTGCACTATTTATCCAAACATAGCTTAAAGATTTTTAACTATTTAACCATAACGGGTTAGTGCTGAGAATCTGTTATCAACAAATCCGAATTGGTGGAAAATGATTTTTAGAAGATTCTTTCAATCCTGCAATTGAAGCCAATTGTTCTTGCACCTGTACTTAATTATTTCAAGGTTTAGAAAGGAAAGTAATATGACACCTAAAACCGAGAATCCTGTTTTAGTTCTACTTACCCTGTTTGAATGGTTTGCATTGCATTCTGCTAGAAAAGACAGATGATTATAGAGGATGGAGTAGAATGGCTCTCTTTTGAGCTGCCTTTGAGGGTGAAATATGGATTGGTTAGTAAAAGCACTCACTTGCCACGTGTAGCCATCATCTACAGTTTTCTGACGGATTTAGTGGTGGATTTTCTGATGAAATAAGTTTCATATTGGGAGTAATTGTTTACTGCTGTGTCTTCCTGTCCTGAGCATCACTTTAACAATTAGTAGTGGCAAATTAGTATTAAGAAAGAAATCATATCATATCATGTGCTCCCCACGTCATGATTATTTCAACCAACGATAAGGATATGTGTAAATGTGGTAAAGCTGGACGCATGCAACATCTATGGCATATTTGTTTGACCTATTTTAAGTTTTTACTGATTGTTGAATATAACTGAGAAGGAATTAAGGATGGTATCCCCCCCCCCTTCTCTTTCACTTCACTATTCCGTTAATTTCACATGATGATTCCCTCAGGTACCATTTTATCTTGCTGAGTTGACTGAAAAAATACTGCATGATGATAGGTTACAGATCCTAAAGGCTTCCCAGGCAAAACTAAAGGTGAGAATTGTTCCATACATGAAGCCTCTCCTCCCCCTCCCCCCTTCTCCCCAACACACACACACACACACACACACACACACACACACACACACAACAAAAAGAAAAAATGAAAGAAAGAAAGACTTTCAATTTAGCATGATTTGCATAATTCTCATTAAAACTTTTGTGATACTCATTTTAATTAATGCCCTTTAACTGAATTGAAGCTTACTAAAAAAATAACCTTTTGTAGGAATTTATCTCATTTTGTGAGGCAATGGAGCTGGCCCCAAAAGAGGAGCTAGAATTTTATACACAAGGGGCACCAAAATCTGTTGCTGATCAGAGGGCCAGAAAGGTTTGCTTTTCTTTGTTTTTTTTGCTTTAATGATATGGCATGATTTTTTATAGAATTCAGGTACTGTATGTTTGCATTTTTAGCTCCCAAAAAAAAAAAAATCTCTTGGAAATGGAAATTGGACAAGCAAATTTGAATGAAGAGCATCATAATTGCTCACAATTAATCATGTGAATAATTTATTTCCTGTTGTGCAGATTGCCAGATTTAAACGTCAGAGAGCTGCAGAATCGAAGTTGTTGGAAATAAAAGAGCGAAAGGAACGGCGAGGGCGTTCTACTAGAGCGGCTGCCCTGTCCACCCCTGTTGAGGCAGGAGAGGAAGAAGTATTGGACGATGATGGGGAAGAAGAAAGAGAGGTATGTTTCTTGATTTGATACTTATTTTTGGGCAGTGCTGGTACTATTCTTTTATTCCTGCTTTATTTTGTGAGCTTATGTCATCTGCCTGTATCCCATACTCTCTATTTTTACCTTTTTGATTTAATTTCCATTAAATAGGCTTAAATTCAGCTTGCTTCTGCTCTAGGCTGGTAATTAGAACTCACTGGAGATATTTAATACATTGGGATAAGTTCCTAAATTGGTTTATGGGACTTGTAGTGGCCCTGTATGTTGTCTGAGACTCTGAGTGCCTTATGATTTATGAAATGGGCTCTGGCTATTTCAAATGTACAAAAGCACTCGGTTAAAATGTGGTTTTTTTGAGCAGTTACATTACATCTATAGTGGCAATGTGTATACTGCATATTCTGATTTCTATGTAGTATGAACAATATCTGCTCATCGTACCATTGACTCTCTCTCTCTCTCTCTCTCTCTCTCTGAGGCAGGCTTGGAATACTACCATATCTTTGGCGATATGTAAGGTTGGCCTCATACTTATGCGACAGTTTTATTGCTGAAACTTCCATTTCCATTTTTCTCATGTTTTTCTTGCAATGTTAGGCACTAGATCTGCTGGAAATGTTGAAGAAAGAGGAAGAGATGCTGTCTGCAGTAAAGGATAGACAATCTAAGGTAGTAAAATGCTTTGTGTGTGTTAGTTCATAAAGCACAGCTATGCCTTCTTGGCTAGTGCAACTATTTTATATTGACAGCAGTACGCTCAAAAACCTTAATATTACTATATGGAATGTTGATGGGTTATGAGTTAAAACTTGAAGAACTGTTTTTAAGTAGCAGAAGTTAAGACTTAATTGTGTTCAGACATCATAACACGTTTTGCAAGCTAATTTAGGAATTTCAGGCTTTGTGGTATGCATAATTGAATCTATTAGACATGTTCGGTTTCAAAGAGGAGCACGAAATTGTAATTTTGTGCAGGCTCACATTTGGTTATATTTGTTGTTTTTTGTGGTTTCTTCATGTTTAGGATGGGGACAAGGAGTTCTCTAGGGATGCTCTTGATGAACGTGCCAAGAAAGCAGAAGCTTGGCATCGCGATGCTGCAGTTCGTGCACAGTACACTAAACCATCACCACCAATCACATGTGCCACTTTTGCTCAAGATGTTCTGGAAGGAAGAGCTAAGGCTTCACAGGCACATGATCACAAGCACCAACCACTAATATTCGGACCAGCCAGCCTTGTGAATGGAAGCTTAACATCTGAGAGGGAAAGAATGGCTGCTCAGGTCTTCCAACCTAGTCATAGGTACATATTTATCCCCTTCTACCAATAAATTGCACATTTAACCCCGCTAACGAAGGGGTCATGAATAAGGAAATATAAAAAATGTGTAAAAACAGACTATGCCTGAAAGGAGATTAAGTTTCATTTCCTTGCAGTATTGTTCTGTTGTCTAGGAAGTATAGAGGATTAGTAGCACCATGACAGCACTTGTTGCCTATGATTGAAATCCTGGAGAAGTGGCTGGTTAGATTAAACAAATAGTTTAGGCTAGGGATGGACCTTATCTACAGCCTGGTTACACAGTGATCCCCCCCCCCCCCCCTTTTTTTTAATGAAATGCTAAGTTGAATATTTTTGTGGAAGGTTGCCAACCATGAGCATTGAGGAAGCTGGGCTTAAAGAAATGGAAATAATGAATAAATGGCAAGAGAGAAATGCCAGACTCATGGAAGAAGCCAATTCATCTTGGTACAAGGATAGAAAGTCAAGGCCAGGAGAAGATGATGATGAGGATGATGATGCTGCACAAGAGAAAGCGCGAGCTTGGGATGACTGGAAGGATGATAATCCGCTGGGTGCAGGTAACAAGAAACTTACCCCTTGTGGCTAAGTCAGACGAGGTTTTTCTGTCATCTATGCTTCCAGAATAACGAGTAGGTGATTTGCTCTTAGCCTGTATTAAAATTATTTGTATAACGGGTTCTTCATTTGATTGAATATCATGTGTATATTCATGGAGTGCAAGGAGGATCCTCCACACCCCGACTCCTTTTATTTTCTCCTCTCTACATTCTTAGTCATGGATTTTTGTAGAAGTAGCTTGATTTGCCATTTGCTTATATTATAAAGACAAATAATTTTTAACATGATAATCCATCCTTACGTTTCCACTTTCCACATCAAAGTGGTATGTATTAGTTCAATTTTATTGTCCATTTAATGCCTCTTGGCCTTATGGTATATCTCATTATAGAGGATATGACAAAATTTTGTATGTTTGTAAATTCTCCGGGGTAGATGGGTAAGACCTGAGATAGCGATTTATGATATTATGCAATTTGTAAAACCCGATGCATGTGTTAACTTTTGTGAT
The DNA here is from genome assembly GCA_031439585.1 of Pterocarpus macrocarpus. Taxonomy (NCBI): domain Eukaryota; kingdom Viridiplantae; phylum Streptophyta; class Magnoliopsida; order Fabales; family Fabaceae; genus Pterocarpus; species Pterocarpus macrocarpus. Next base: position 56,246,730 of record CM062522.1, read on the forward strand.
CATTGAGGGGGAATTTGCGGTGGGGAAAGAGGGGATGGAAGGGAGGTGCATTATTTACATTATGAGACATCTGCGATCATGTCTAGGCCTCGTGTGCAAGGCAATTCACATTTATCTTACCGGAAGAAGTTTTCTTTTTAATCTTTTTTATGACTTGTGAGATAGCTATACATATCGTATAATCGTTTTGAAACGCAATCGTCCCTTCATCAACCGGTTAATGGATGAAGATTTGGTAACATCCATAATAATATGGCTGGGCAAGCTTTGAAAGGGGTGAAAACTTGTGCATTGCTTACTCAAAAACCATGTTACATTTTGCAAGGAAATAAGGAAATCCATAATCATCCTTGATTATCGAAGCTATTAAAAATGGAAAATACTTTTTGGACGTGAAATGCGTAAAAATCGCATGGAATGATGAGATAAATACGTGTATAAGAGGATGTTATATTCGGCGTCGCCATTTGATGTCAAAAATTAGGAATCCTTAGAAAAATACCCACCAATACGCCAATAGAAAACGATAATCATGAGCCCTCCACCTTTTTTTGATTTTTTCAAATTGGTCCATATGAGCTCTCAACCTCAAACCTCCACAGCTTACTTTCTGGATCCTATATAACCCCAAAATCCTATTGACAACTGTTGGGCCTGTAACCAAAAAGCTTCACTACTGTGGATCATGATTTCTCGTTTTTTGGTCGACGGATCAGTGCTTCCCCAAATCTTAAAACATCAAGGCCTAGATCGCTGAACCAAATAATGCACAGAGGAAAAGTACACAAAACTAATAAACAAAGAAACCTCAACCTGACACATAGCCCATAATCCAAACAACCTGAAATTGGACTCAGCCCACAGTCCGACACACAAACATTATAATAAGTAAAAACATTAATCGGTGCCAAAAAAAAAAAAAAAAAAAAACAACAATAACAACAAGAATGTGTTTTTCCCGCACGGTAAACGACTCTCGTCGTACTCGTTCGCTAAAATACATTGGCATAACATAAAAGAGTTCCTTCCTCAGTCGAACGCCTCGCCTTCCTTTTGTCCCGCCCGTGTGGTCCGCCTGCCCACCAAAAACCCAGAAACACACAACCGCCGAACATGGACTCCTTCGCCGGAGCTCCGTCGCCCACCACCCCCGCGCCGCCGCGCCCGCCGCCGACATCTGTTTCTCCGTTCCCCGGCCGCGAAGACTGCTGGAGCGAGGACGCCACGTTCACCCTCATCGACGCCTGGGGAGAGCGCTACCTCGAGCTCAACCGCGGCAACCTCCGCCAGAAGCACTGGCAGGAGGTCGCCGACGCCGTCAACAACCGCCACCATGCCGGCGGCGGCGCCGCCGGCGGAGCAACAACTCCCAAGCGCCCTCGCCGGACCGACGTGCAGTGCAAGAACCGAATCGACACGCTCAAGAAGAAGTACAAGATCGAGAAGGCTAGGGTTTCCGAATCCGGCGGCAGTTACCAGAGCCCCTGGCCCTTCTTCTCCAGCCTCGACGCCCTCATCGGCGACACTTTTCCGGCCAAAAAGCCCTCGCCGCCGGCCACCGGCCGGGGAACCCCTCCCTCCCCCGCCAAACCGACGCCGCCGCCGCCGCCGGCGTGGATTACTTCTCACCCCGTCGGTCCCCGATCCGGAACACAGAAACGGCCGGCAGCGTCGGCGCTGCCGGCGGTGGCTAACCGGGAGGACTCGTACTTCCGGCGGAATTTCTCGGCCTTCGCGGCAGCAGCGGCTGCGGCTGCGGAGGCCGATAGCGGGGATTCGGAGAGGTCGATGTCGGGCGGCGGCGGCTGCGGCGGCCGGAGGGGGCGGGAGAGGGATGGGGAGAGAAATTGTTGGGAGGTTGGGTACAGGGAGCTTGCTCAGGCAATTGAGAGGTTTGGAGCGATATATGAAAGGGTTGAGGCTGCGAAGCAACGGCAGATGGTGGAGTTGGAGAAGCAGAGGATGCAGTTTGCGAAGGATTTGGAGTACCAGAGGATGCAGCTATTCATGGAGACGCAGGTCCAGCTGCAGAAAATCAAGCGCACCAAGCGCAGTTCTGGAGCTGGTGAGCCTCCTTAATTATTCATTTATTTTCTTTTAGTGAATTTCGTGTTGTGATCAGTGCATTGTGTGCTTTGATTGTTGTGTTCTGTTTGTGTTTTTAGTCCTCTCTTGTAGCCTGTAGTTTAGACCCTGTTACAAGTGTTATGTTGTGTCAATTGTGTATTGTTGTGCTTGGCTGCTAATGCTATATCAATATGATGCTTGTGAATCTCAACTATGTTTGAATTTGGGTGTATGGTTGCTCGGGAATTTCTGTAGTTGTGACTTGAGAGTGATGGGAACTAACTGGGTAGTTTCCGTAGTTCGAATGCGGGCATGACTCTGGTCATGTTTGAGCTATTGAAAGTGATGAAAAGCATGGGGAAAGAGATTTCTTCATTAATTACATGTAGTTTGTTTAGTCGTAAAAGAAAGAACATGAGAACTACTAATAGGAATTGCTGATGTTTGGAGGTTACATGAATCCTTAATAATCAAAACTAATTGGAAGTCTCAAGAATTCTTGTCTCTTAAAAAATGTTTGAAGTGAAACTAGTCTGTTTTTAGTCTGCTTAAAGGTAACATTTGAATTTGGTTGTATTTTTTCTATGTATGTTGCCCCTGTGAGTGAGATGGAAAGAAATTTGTTTCATGTATCTCATTCTCTTTTAAGATAGCTGCATGTTGGTTCTCAATCATGCTTTATTCTGAATTTTTTTTTTTTGAAAAAAAAAAGGTAGTTTATTTGGGTTGAAGTGGCCCACTTTTGTGTGACAAGATCCGATTGTGCTGTGAAACTCATTTTCTGCCCACGTCTAGAGTGTTGTTTTCATATATGTAATATGTTTCTTGATTTATTATCAGTTGTCATCTAGTACTTATCAGTTTTTTTGGCATCTGATCTGGAACGGTTTGAAATGAACTGTAGCAATTTTTGGAATTCCTGACTATAGCAACTGCTAGTCGGGGGTCTTTCCTATCCTACTTAACTACATTGTTTAAAACTTTTGGATGGTTGGTTAAACAGTTAATTCATTGCAGATAGACAGTATGATGTAGTTCCACATAACTTCACCAATTAATAGGCCTTTTTCAATTAATTATTATTATTTAAAATCTAAAGAGGATCTCTGATAAGAAAAGTTTGTTTATATAAGACATGGCGATATGGTAAGCCTAGTTCAGTGTGTTTTCTATGGTCAAAGCATTGCCTAGATTCATGCACATTGAACTATAAGGTTTTCTCTCAATTGGAACCAAAGTTGTCTTGAGCACAACTTTTATATGAGCCAAAAACCATGAATTTTCTCTTTAACAACTGTTGCTATCTTTCATTCTAGTTTTTAAACATCGTGTACAAATTTGTGTAACAGCACATCGCAAGATACATAGCCCCTTCTCCAATTAAAATCAAAATAAAATAAAATAAAGTAGGATGTATTACAGTCTCTCCGATAGTAAGTTTGTTGGACCAAAGGATAGCCGACAACTTTAGACCACTAAGGAGAAAATACATATAGTTGAGATCCTGCGACGTGAGGTACCAAGTTTGTTGCCTGCGGCTTAATTCTCTGTCTCTGTTTATGCGTGTATATCAATCACACGCACACACTCAGATTTGTGCGCTCTTGCATGTCTATGCCCCCTATTTTCTCATTGTCAAGCAAATGATGCAGATGTGGTAATTATCAATCGGTAGAAATATTTCTTGTCCTATTTTCTCATTGTCAAGCAAATGATTCAGATGTGGTAATTATCAATCAGTAGAAACATTTCTTGCTATCTCCAAATTTTAAAATTTCATATAATAACGGTAAAGATTTCAATTTCTATAGACAACATAGAGATAAATATTGTTTTCAATGTAAATTTCTATTAGTTTTGAAAGGATACTTTCCTTTGATTGACGTTTATGTTCATTAATGTCTGGTGGCATCTTTCTAAGCGGAGCTTCAGTTTTCTTTCACATATGACATTCACTAATTGTGCAATATCAATAAATTGAATCAGACAGATGGCACTGCTATAGTTATTAATTATTGGAGATTATGACTGCCTTTTTCTTTAATTTTCTTGCTTCTGATGGACCTTAACTAGAATGAACTATTTCTGTATGGGTTGAATAGATTCAGCTAATTGCAATACTCGTGTTATTCTTGCTCATGCATGTTTTTTTTTTTCTTGAAACAGACAGTTTCTCATAGCATGCGGTGATGGAGGATCCTCTTGGAAAGAGTAGATAGGTTTGAACTTTGGACATGCCTCATATATAACACCCCCTCCCCCCGGGGCCCTCTCTTTTTTTTTTTTTTCTTGTTTTTTTGAAGAAAAATAATTTAGGAAAGGTATTTCACATTGAGGTTCAGGTTTGGCTGTATCTATAATGTAATACTTACTTTTGTGAAGTAAATTTACTTTCCTTATCACCGTTAGGAACACCAGATGATGAATGAACAAAGAGATTGTCGATGGCTTATAGTGTGTTTGGGAATCCGTTTCAAAAGGTTAAAATTGATTTTGGTTGTTCAAAATTGATTCTGAGTAAGTTTATGATGTTTGGTTTCATATTTTTAGAATCAATTTTTGCATCCAGAATTGATTTTAAGATAAATGAAAATTTTTTACTTTTTGTCAGAATCACTTTTAGAATTATTGTCAAATATAAATTACTTTATCTCAAAATTAATTTTAACTAAATCAATTCTAATAAAATTAATTTTATTTATATTCAATTTTATAAAAATAGAACCAAATATGCACTTATTCAATTGGAACTTTTATTTTGTTATTTAGATTCTTAGATGATTTTTTTGTAATTTTTATTTTTTTTTGGGGGGGGGGAGGATTGGGGATCTGCACCTGCGTCTCGAAGTCGGGTCCCTCGCTGCAGTTCCTTGAGGCATGCCAATCGACCATTGGAGCTGGCCTCAATCTGCAGATTCTTGGATGATTTAAATGATTTGATTTTGTATTTGCACAAATTCGCTGATTTGTTCCCAATTCTTTTGTTTAAATCTATTGGAAGAGGAGGTGGCATTAAATAGCGTTTCTATTAGTGAAGAAATGAATTCATGTATAAAAAATTCTGAAAATAAGAAAAGAACTTAAACTGATTTGAACATATTAACCTTTTTGTTTAAATTTTTTTTTTTTTTTGGTCTGAGTTTAAATCTATTTGAACATACGAACTCCTTAATTATTTGTATGAAAACTAGCGGAAAGCCCATATTATGCAAGGACCTAAATAATGTAACATAGAAAAATTTTTTTACTATAATTAATAGAATATAATCCATCTTTCATCACAAATATCAAAACATAATACATAATGTAAAATATTATGTTTTAGTACCGCATTGTAATATTACCTCTCTTTTTTTTTTTGTGTGTGTGTGATTATACTTTTGTCCTACAAAGAGAAGAGTATCCAAAGTAAGAACATAATAGTTAACTCTGAATATGTAATATCTCACTCCCACTTAATAATCATTGTATTGTATCCTGAAATTAAAAAAAAAAAGTTAGAAAATTTAAAATACTTGAGAAATTAATCTTTTATTGATAATTTAAGTTTTTTCGAAATTGATGACATCAATTTCACCATCCAACAAATATACATTTAAAAATAAAAATAAAAATAAAAGATGCGCATCTAAATCCATGCATACAAAGAAATAATATGGAAGTAAGATAGACATTATCTTTCGACTTACCCAGTCTTTCTTATGAATATCAAGATTAGAAACATTCTCATCCTTGTAATGAGAATCTTATTTCATATAAATATGGTAAAATAAAAAAGTGATGAAAGCATTGCTTAACAAATATTATAATTTAATTATTGTAATTAAAATTTTTAATAAAATGCCAATTGAATAATATCAGATGAATTATTCATTACATTAATTTTGGTAAACTAAAGGCATAATAGAATTTTACATTGATTATTGTTTTTAACTGAATTTATTCATTAGTTTTCTTAAATTCCATCTTATATATCACTGCATACTATAATAACACTAAATTCATAGTATATTATTACAAAGGAAAAGAAAACAATAATTCAAATTTAATTTTTTTCATTAAACATACTAAATTAAAAGAAAAATGAATCAATAAAAATTTCACCAACCATATAACAAGAAAGTATTATATAATCAAATCTTTTGAAAAACTTTTGTATATACAACATTGTGGGTAGAGTTAAAAGATCTAGACTATTCATATCACATAGCAGTATCTTTAGATCATTACGAAACTTAACCCATGATACAGTAACATACAATTGACCATGAGAAAAAATAGGTCTTGGTAAAAACAAACCAACATGTGATAATGTTTGACCTTGACCCTTATTTATCGTCATTGCAAAATAGAGAGATATTGGAAACTGGCATCTCTGGAATTTTTATGGTATTACTTGGTCAGATGGAATGGGGTTCATCCGAGGAATATATACTCTTTCACCTATATTGTTCCTAGAATCAATTTCAAGACCAATAATGTTAATACCATGTTCCACAATAATAAATTGAGTCTTATTGTAAAGACCAATAACTTGATCAATATTTCTCAATAACATCGCAGGTACTCGTTTCTTTAGCTTCACCACATGATTAGGAAGCCCCAAATATTTAATTAGTAAACACACAAGAAGAATGAAAATATAACAAATTAATAGATAATATAAAAATAAAAAAGAAAATAGGCTGATTTATCCCGTGACATCTGACACTTTTATATTTGCTTTATTTGCTTCCATGAAATAACTAATATATAATTTTACCTAAATAAAATACAAATAAGATGCATAAGAAGATACACATTGAAGAGTATAAACAAAGAATTAGTATTATGAAGTGTTATTTAACAAAGAAGAACTTGATCATCTCTTCATTAAACATGAAAAGAGCTACAAAAGTAATAATATATGTATGATGAAAGGAAAACTATAACCACAGAAAGGCTATATATAGAAGTAAATTGTGGCTATTTTAAAATAACCAACACCTATTGACAATCACAATCATAACACTAATCTAAGAACATTATACTCAGTCAACCTCCTCTAGTGCTAATGTAGGTAGAGTACAAGTATTTAAAAATAAAATATCACACTATAAAAAGTAGAGCTAAGTATAAATAATACCAATGATAAAAAAAAAAAGGCTATAAAATATAGTCTTCAAAAGAGTTTGCCATAGCTATATAGTAATAGCTAGTTATATCTCATTAATAGTTAATAGTTAGACCTCATCAAAACCAAAATCATTTTATGATAGCTAATCTTTCAATGGAATAGTTTAATATTATAGCACTTTATGGGCTATAATTTGGTGCCCAAGCGTCAAATAGTGGAGATGATTTGAAATAAGTATCAAATCAGTTGTTGTTGTTTTATTTTGTGAATTTCTAATTTTATTTTGAATTTTTTTATTTCAAAAAAATGTAAGGTTGATATGTAACTGATAGACTCAATGAGATTATAGGTATTAATGATTAAAAAATAAAAGCTATAAACCATAGTTTTCAAAAGAGTTTGCCATAGCTATATGGCAATAGTTGGAAAGCTAGATCTCATCAATAGCTAGTAAGTTACACCTTATTGAAACCAAGATCATTTATGATAACTAATCTTTCAATAGAGTAGCTTAATATTATTATCATTTTATGAGCTATAATTTGGAGCCTAAGCTTTGAATAGTGGAGATGATTTGATATGAGTAGTCAAATCTATTGTCATTATTTTATTTTATAAATTTTTAATTTTTTTTGAATTTTAATTATTTTAAAAAATGTAAGGTTGACATGTGGCCAATGAATTTAGTGAGATTATATGTACTAAAGATATGATCATTTAATTATTTACTAATTCCAGTATAGAAATGAATGGTTCTATTCGGAGGTACGTTGATGGGTCTCAAAAATTGGAACACTTCAAATGGGATTGGGACTCTGACGTTGTCAGAACGAAGTTGATGGTGGTGGAAGCTTGTTCTTCACGATGGCAAGGGGTATACACGCAAGGACTCGGACATTTAAGTCAAGGAGTGCTAGAGATACTAGTGTATATGAAAAATAGCATACTTGATTTTAGAGGCTGGCAACTTATTTATAGACGAAAATGATAAGGACGAGTATGGGTGTTCCGCAATTTACGGAAGCAGCCTTGAGATCTTCTAATAACTCTATGCATGTTGGTGAGTTTGAGATACATGGTAGCATGAGTGCATGCAATTCCATCTCGTTCATGGGTGAAATCCGAACTTCTCATCCTCATGCTACAAGGATGTGTTCTTTTCCCTGAATAGGTTCCAAGTTGGGCCTCAGCCCTATACCATATGATCTCCAACTTAGGCCACAGTGGCCTAAGTGTAGTATGGGCTTTAATGAATCAACCACAATATGGGTTCTAGGATTCTAGTTTGAAATAGTGCCCTCAACTCGGTTTCGAGGTTGTGACCTCAAATGTTGAGTTTGACAACTTCTTGGTGCTAAAACGCCAATTCTCAGAACCCAGATTTCCATACATATGCTTCAAGTTAGGCTTCCAGAAGATGCGACCTTTCATCCTCTATCAAGGCTTCTCATCATAAGTCACGTCATTCACCCCTGAATAGACGTGTATTAAGTTGGTGCCTCATTTTCTACACCATCATCATTTGAATTGAGGCATTTTGTCAAATTTACCTCCAGCTTATGATGTGAAAAGATGTCTCACTGCACTTCATGATCTTTGGGTTGTGCGGTAAGGGATGATTAGCTTATTTAAATACCTGCCTCTCTTATTTTTCCTCATAACTACTTTCTTACAATATGTGTCCAAAGTGAGTGTGGGTGACCAAAGGAGGAAAGGAGCTTCAGAGCCATTTGGTTTCGCTACGCTCGCAACCTTCTTCCATTTTTACCAAAGGTAAGTTTCTAAAATTTCTCTTTTCTTTTCACTTATATAGTTCCCATTGGTAGTTTGCTCGCACTTATATCACGTTTGCTTTTTGCTTTTGTGTTGAAAAATGATGGGCCTCAAACCATCGCTTTTTCCTTTTCTCCGCTGCTTACCCCCAACGGAGGAGTTTCCTAGTAGGAGAAACTACCATAGCCTTCTAGAATAGGAATTTTCATTTATGATAATTCATTTTCTAAGGTCATAATTTGAGGTGGTTTCCTTTTGTGTAGGTTACAACTTAGATTCAGAGATGGGCAAAAAACAGGCACCTAGGGTTTTTCAATTTCTGCCTTTAATCAACTTCATCTACCAATCGGTAGTTAAGAAGTATGAAGAACTCCTTCACAAGTAAGCTCCGACTTTTTTAGGTCCCTTACGAAAGGAAATCTTATAAACCCAGAGGGCAAGTACGAAGAGGACTAGTTCCTTGAAGTTCCTGATGTTGAGGAGAAAGTCTGTTACATCAACCATGGCAGTGGGCCAAACTAGATGTAAATGTACAACATCCTTATCTCAAACTTTGGTGTCCGGCTTCTGTTCACGTACTTCCAATTTACTACCTTGGAGTGGACCTTGGTAGTGCCTTCCTAGTTTCATCCCAACAGCTGGGCTATGATATAGGGCTTTGAGATAATATGAGAGTATCTTGGAGTTCTACCTTTTATCAACATTTTCTTTTATCTTTTTACTCTCACCCGTCCTAACGGCAGAGGTGTGATCACAAGCTAATTGTCTTTTTGAGCTCACGTGAATCGGAAAGTCTTCCTCTTTTTTCGAGGAATATTTCCATAGTTTTAAACCGATTTATTTTAAGGTGTTTTGAGCTCCAAGTACAACTCCCTTTTGGTAGACGAAGGAAGCGGAGCTTAGAATAAATTGTTACTAGAGCAAGAACTTCAAGGTGCCTCGGGTGGACAAGGACAACCTTTCATCTGAGGAGAGGGTGGTCACCGAGTTCTTATTATCGAGCTTCGGGAAGAACCATTTAAACTCGAAACACATAGTGGGCATTAGCATCGAGGTAGCTAGAAGGCATCTAGGTCATTCCTTTTTACCTTAGCTACGGGCTCCAAGGACCTGAAATTAACTCTTGCTCTAAGGTCCTTTGCCCTTGATGTCCAACCACAAAAGAAGCAGAAAGGGAAGAAAGTGGCAGCTAAGGAGGAAGAGGTCGTGCAAGTTGATGATGACACTTTCCTAACTTCTATGGGAAAATCCAAGTTAAACACCTTGGCTAAGGACTTCCTATACCAGGAGTTCATGGACTAAGTATTAATGACCCCGGCTACCATTGAACAGCTCCACGGGGATAAGAATGAACTCGTGGAAAAACTGTAATGGGCTGGCCAAGTTTTACTAAAATCGGCAGTGGTGTACCAGTACTCAGAATCGGTGATGGCTTGTGGGATCCAATCCCGTACCGAGATGAAAGTGTTGTAGAAGGTAACTCTTCTCCAAAGTGAGAAAGGGACCTTAGAAAAGGCCAAACAAAACTTGGCTTCGAAGGTTAATAGGCTGAAAGGACAAATCAAGTGTAAGGATCAATAGTTGGTGGAGCTGAAGGGCTAGTTGGTGGAGCTCGAGAAGGCCCAAATTGAATCAACTAAGAAGATTTCCTGTCTAAAAGCGAAAATTAAATATATAGAATAGCAAAGGGCAAAATCGGCCAATGAGATCAAGGAAAACACCATGGCTCAAGCCAAAGTTATATGTCCTGGGGCTGACTTTAGTGAGATCGGGCTGCACTGCCACATCGTGGATGGGAGTATCGAGGACATTCCTACTGACAAGGATAATGAGGCTGACCCAAGGTCTAGCCCTATCAACCTTGCTATTAATCCTTAAATTTTTATTTGTATTAATGTCTTTTTTGTACATGCCTTTTCATGGGCTTTTATTATTAATAGGAACTTAATGATTTTTTCTTACATGTGTCCTTTTATTTTCTCGCTTAGGTTTAGGGGTGGCAATTACAACTCAATCCACGGAGACCCACCCTACAACGAAGTTGGTAGATGTGCGACAGGTTTGGGTGCATGTAGGGTTGAGTTCGGGTTCCAGGCAAACTCAGCCCGCACCCCATATATATATTTAATATATTTATACACACACACATAGTATAATATATATTATGTGAATTTTAATATATATATATAATTTATATATATAAGATTTTTTTAATATTTTTATCACTTTAAGGGTGTGTTTGGTATGTGAGTAAAAATAGAGGTAAGAATTTCATAAATTGGCTTAATATGTAATTTTTCATATAAAGCTAATCTATGAAAAATTTCACCCCATTTTTACCCTCATACTAAACATGCCCCATGTACGAATTAAATTTTAACATAATTTTCATCTCAAAAAAATTTAAAATAATTTTTTAGATATTTAAAAGAAGCAGGGGGTAGGGGCACTTAGGATATGAGTTAGGATGAGTTGCTTTAGGTAGGGTTAGGGTTTAAAGTGTCAAAACCCACAAGTAGGGAAGCGGTGGGTTGAGGGTTATTCAATAGGGTGTGGGGTAAGGTCAGATTGAGTTAAAACCCGTCCCATTGCCACCCCTACTTAGGTTTAATAACTCTAAGGGAATTCGTTCTATTTGATTTTCGAGGTCACGAGACCTAGATTTATATTTTGCTTAAGTTTGTTACTTAAGGATTAGAGTATTCTGTTGATAACCCGAATTATTTCCGAGGTATTCGCCATCTTGGATATACTTCCGAGGTCTTTGACGGCTCGAATTTTGTTTCAAGTTTTTTGATGACTTAGATTTTATATTAAAGTTACACCCAAGGTTTTGGACTTAGGCTTCAAGCATTTCAACTAAAACGGGATCAGTCCCTTAGGATTAAACAATAATAAATAGTAATGAGAGAATAATAACTTTTATCGACAGTAAATTAGGAGTTACAAATGAATTCGTAAAACTAAAAAAAAAAAAAAAAACCAACTGGCAATGTGTGAATATCACTTGGCCCCTAGAAGTTCCACCTTGTTAAAACTTCCTCGGGAAAACCCAGTAGGACAAAATCCGAGGTAGGAAAAAGAGTATGGCAACTTCACACATTTTACATTGTATGTAAAATTTCCTAAGGTTTGAAGCATTCCACGACCACAAAACCTCAAATCCCGATAACTTTGAAAGCTTGTATGCTTCTTTTCCTAAAACTTCAATGACTTGATAGGGGCCTTCCCAATTAATTACGACCTTGCCTTACTCGAGGGGGGTGGTCCGATGTTGGCACGTCAGAGTACCAAATCCCCTTCTTCAAACTTCCGAGGAACTACAGCGACATTATATCTTCTAGTAATTCTTTGCTTCACCACCTTCTGTCATATGTGTGCCATCTCTCTAGCTTCACCAAAGAGGTTAACTTCTTCCTAAAGGGCCTCAAAATTCGTAGCATAGAAAATAACTTTCGGACTTGGTTCTTGGACCTCCATTGGGATCATAGCGTCTACCATATAAGTTAACTTGAAGGGGTTTCGCTAGTAGTCGACTGAAGAGTCCTCTAATATGACCATAAGATGCTTCCGAGCTCGTCAGCCCATGTGGCCTTTGCTTCATTGAGCCTCTTCTTTAGACCTCAGAGCACGACCTTGTTGGTGGCTTTAACTTAGCCATTGGCCTAGGGGTTCTCTACCAAGGTGAAATAATGCTTTACTTTATAGCTAGCAAGAAAATCTCGGAATTTTTGCTCTATGAACTGAGTTTCCTTATCAGTTATGATGAACTTTGGCACCCCAAAATGGGTGAAGATATTACTCCAGACAAAATTTCGAGCTTGAGCTACTATGATGGTGGATAATGACTCTGCTTCCACCTACTTAGTGAAGTAATCGATCACTACGATCAGATACTTCACTAGTCTCAACACAAGTGGGAAAGTACCTAGGAGATACTGAATGGCCAAGGGGAAATAATCGTTAAGAGCTCCTCGACCACAACAATGTAGAAATAGGCATGCTACTGGCACTTTTGACGTTTCTTCACGAAGTCAACTGAGTCTTTTATCATTGTGGGCGAATAGTATCTAGCCCGTAAAACCTTTAGTGCTAATGCTTTCCCTCCGAGGTGGAGCTAGGCTTTGGCACTTTAAAAGTGGTTGAAACAGTCCTCTTCTATATAATTGTCCTCCAATGGTGGTGTAGTAGGAGGGTTCTTTCACCATCTTTTTTACTTCTACGGGGTCATCCGGGAGAGTTTGGTTATGCAAATACTAGAAGATCAGAGTCATCCAGCTCAAAGATTCTTCAATGGTTAAAGTCGAAACTGACTTCGTTATGGAATAGGACTTCAACATTTCTTGGATTAAACTTTTATTGTTTCCCTCCAACTTAGTATTGGCTAGCTTGGAAAGGATGTCAGCTCTGATATTCTTTTCTCTTAGGACATGTTAGACCTCGTAGGAGTCGAGTTTCTTCATTAAATCCTATACCTTGGCCAAATACTTCTGCAACAATGTATCTTTGGTTTGATAGGTTTCGGTTACTAGTGACATCATGATATGGGAGTCACTACAGATCATGAGTTGGGTTGCACTGACATCGGAAGCTAACTAAAGCCCTATGATTAGCACCTCATACTCGACTTGGTTGTTGGACACTGGAAATTCAAACTTGATAAAGAGCCCGACCATAATGTTGCCTTCTTTCTTTAATATAACACCGACTTCGCACCCTTTAACATTAGAAGCTTCATCTACATGCAATGTCCAGCTCGAGTCATTCGCTTCCTCTTTGTCCACTATTTCTACTAGGAAATCTGCTAGCATTTAGGCTTTGATAGCAATTCGGGGCTCATATCAGATTTTGAATTCACAGAGCTCCACCGACCATGCCATCATTCTTTCTGCAAGGTCCAGTTTTTGCAACACTTATTGGATTAGTTGGTCATTTTTCACCATTATAGGATAGGCATGAGAGTATTGTCGAAGACATTAAGTGGTAACTAACAGCGCAAAAACAAACTTCTCCAATTTCTGATATCAGAGCTCCGAACCTTGTATTACTTTGCTAACAAAGTATACTAGGTGCTGCTGCCTAGCGTCTTCTGGCACCAATGCACTGGCTACCGTTGCATTGCTCGCTAGGAGGTATAGATACAACTGATGGTCGATCTCAAGCTTGTACAAGATTGGTGGGCTGAAGAGGTACTTCTTGAACTCTACGAATACCTCTTTGCATTCCGATGTCCATTCAAAGGTACTTTCTTTCTTTAATATCGCAAAGTAAGGAAATATCTTCTAGGCAAATGTTGCTAGGATCCTGGAGAGGGAGGCTATCTTTCTCATCAAATGTTGAACCTCCTTCACGGAGGTCAGACTTTTCATTTCCAAAATTGCTCAAAACTTATCAGGGTTTGCCTTAATTCCTCGACGTATGAGCATGAATCCTAAGAACTTCTTAGTTTCGAAGGCAAAAGCGCATTTATGAGGGTTTAACCTCATTTTGTGGTTGTGCCGGTAGCCAAAGATGATTTTAAGGTCGGAGAGGAACTTGCCATCTTCTGTCATCATGACCAGCATATCATCAATATAGACTCCATTAGAGTTCCGATGTGGTCAGCAAATATCTTATTCATCAACCTCTAGTAGGTGGGCCTTGTATTCTTCAACCTAACAGCATAACTCTGTCGTAGTAGTTAGCCATTAGGGTAATGATTACTATTTTCTCCTCATCGCAGGGGTGCATCAGGATTTGGTTGTATCCTAAGTATGCATCCATGAATGAAAGAAACCAGAAATCGGACGTAGCATCAACTAAACTATCTATACTTGGCAATGGATAAGTGTCCTTTGGGTTGGCTTTGTTGAGATCAGTATAATTGACGCACATCTGCCACTTCCTATTAGACATTTTACCATGACGACATGGACAACCAAGTCGAGTACATAACCTTGTGGATGAAATCCATATCCAAAAGGTTTTGAACCTACTTCTGAACTTCAAGGGCCTTATCCGAGCTCATTTTCCTTTTTTTTTGGGCTACTAGTCGAACCCCAAGGAATATTGCCAAGTGATGGTACACGAATTCCAGGTCAATTCCAAGAATGTCGGCGACAATCCAAGCGAATAACCTACTTTCCTTCTTAAAAGGGTCAAGAGTTCCTCGAGTTCCTCCTTTAAAAAGGTTGAAAGACTCTTATTAATCCGGGTTGTTTATCCGGTTTAAATCTAAGCTAGACAACCTTGAGCTCTCTGTCAGGCTTAGGTCTCTTCATTTCTTGACATCGTCAAGTGTCAAGGTTTAACATCATGACCTTTGATGAACTCAGATGGCCAGAGTTGCTTCTAGGTTCCTCTTTTTTTTCCTTTTTGAATTTCCAGACTAGCATTATAGCATCAAAGGGCTACTGCTTGATCTGTCTTCATGGTGGCAATCTCTCCATTATCGATACAAAACTTCATGGTTAGACACATCATAGAAATAATGGCTCCAATTTTATTCATAGTGGGTCTTCCCATAATCATATTATAGCTTAATGGCAATCAATAAGTAGAAAATCGACTTTAATTGTCCGAGTTTGAGGTCGAGTACCCAGAGTCAAGTGGAGAATGACATACCCATCTAGGTGTACCTTCTCGCCTGAAAACCCGATGAGCTTTTCCTTGTAGGTTTAGCGGTCAAAGTTTTTTAACCCGAGCATATCAAAAGCATCTCACAAGATAAAGTTAGCTGAGCTTTCTTGATTGACGAATACCTTCTTTACCTTAGCATTAACCATCATGGCTGAGATAACCATCGAATCGTCGTGTCGTAGAATAACCCCCTAGAGGTCGGAGTTTGAGAAAATGATCTCAGGGGTGGATGATGGTTTATGAGTCCTCTTCATTTTCTCGGATGTTAGGTTAGGACTTCTTAAAGGTGTTTCTTCTGAGCAGAATTGTGCTTTGTCCTGCAAAACCTTTGGTAATGACGTTGATTTTTCTTGTGATCACTTTTGCTTCTTCTTGATCCTCCTAAACTTTCTTGGTTTTTGAGGTTCTCTAGTTCCTAGGATTTTTTCTCTCTTTGTCCCTCATAAAGGATGCCCTCTTTTTCCTGGGGCTTCTCTCGAAGGTCATGTACCTCGCCAATCTCGCTTCTCTGATAACTTGTTCCACTGCATCCCAAGGGTCATAGTAGTCCTCTGTTCTATGCCTAAACTTGTTATGATACTTGTAGAATAAGAACATATTGGTGTTGGCCCTTACCAGAGTCCCTTTGATTTCAGGAATCTCTCCGTTTGCCCGACCTCCTTGTACAAGTTCGTGAGGGACACACTGAGGGGAGTATAGTGGCGAAAATTTCTGACCCTTAGTATCGAGGATTCCCTCCTAGGGCATTCTTCCCTTGGTGGGCTTGATCTTTGAGCATCATTATTCTTTCTTGCATTTGATGTAGCTTTTCTGCATATCTTCTAGGTACATGTATCTCTTTGCCCTTACCTAGCTCTCATCCATGGTCCTTACTAAACGCTTGGATACCGAGTCCTTGAAGGCCCTAAGACGAAGTTCGTTGAGTAAGGTGAAGACTGCAACTTGAGTTGCCAACTCTTTGACCAACAACGTTTCCATGGTGAAATGCTCGAGAAAATCTCAGAGTGGCTTTCGTTGTCATTAGGATACTCCTAGCAAGCTGGATACCAGTTTTGGCTTGAACCGCCGGGTGGTGAAATGAGCCAAAAATCGAGATGCGATGTCTGAAATTTATTAATGGACCTTAGAGGCAACAAGTTAAATTATTTGAGGGTTTCCTTTTTCAATGTGATTGGGAAAGCTCTACACTTGACTAAGTTGGAGGCCCCTGCTAGAGTTACTCTAGACTTAAAAGCGTCCACATGCTCTTTAGGGTTTGCCCTCCCTTCGTAGGGCTCCAGGTGAATCAGGGGTTTAAACTTTTTGGGGGATGGGATGCTCATAATATAGTCAGAGAACGACATTTTATCACCGTCCTCTAAGTCGTCATATCGATCCAAGTGGTGCTTCGATTGCCATTTAAATTCTTCACCTGGGAAGGTTGCAACTCAGCATGGTCGATATGGTAGCATGACTGCTCAGTTCGAGGCTCCATCTATTGTCCATGCTCTTTTTCCTAAGGTTAATCATCATGTCAGGGGTGAGACTTTTTGTTGTAGTGACACAGTTGATGGTGACATGGTTCATCATGGTCATGACTCATATGACAATGATGATCACAATGACATTGCACGTCCTCAGCTCCCTCATGTGCTCCAGGTTCTGCTCTAACTCTCAAATGCAGGTGGCTTGGTCCTGCATGATAGACACCATCCCTGTGTACAGGGCAGGGTTCTATGAGGCTCTTTCGATCCTAGATGCCAGAACATTAGCTAGAGTTGGGATCAAGGAGCAATGAGCCATTGTATTTTGGACATTGTTCTAATCTCTTCATCTGATGTTGACTCGGAAGCCGTGCGTCCATCGACCTGCTTTAGAAGGGGTGGCAGTTCATTGTTCGTGGGGTCGTGTGTTGACAAAGGGTCCTGCCAGTGGTTTGTAGACATGGTGGTTGAAACCATAGGAAGAACAAAAAAGCGAATTCAGTTCCCTACAGACGACACCAATGTCCGGAGGTAGGTTGACGGGTCTCAGAAACTGGAATGCTAGAACTTAGCTGATCGTTGTGGAAGCTCACTCTTTGTGATGGCGGGGGGTGTACCTACAAGGACTCCGACGCTCAAGTCAAGGAGTGCAAGAGATACTAGTATATATGAAAATTAGCATACTTGATTTCAGAGGTTGCCCACTTAGTTATGGACGAAAGTGGATGAGGACGAGTATAGGTGTTTCGCGATTGACGGAACAACCTTAGGATCTTCCAAAGGCTCCATGCACATTGGTGAGTCCAAGATATGTGATAGCGTGAGTGCATGTAGTTCCATCTCATTCATAAGTGGAATCCGAACTTCCCCTCCTCATGCTACAAGGATGTGTTCTTCTCCTTGAATAGGATCCAAGTTAGGCCTCAGCCCTATACCATATGATATCCGATTTCGGCCGCATTGGCCCAAGTGTAGTGTGGGCTTTAATGAATGCATCACGATATAGGTTCTTGGTTTCTAGTCTAGAACAAGTTCAATTGACTTTAGTATAATTATATAATAATGAAATTGTTAATTGTGTTCCCTAGCTATAGTAATAACAGGTGAGATTAGATCCAAAGTCATAAAAAAAATGGGCAAAGCAAAAGAACCAATGAAAAATAAGTATCAGAACACAAGAGGTAAAAGATTATGATAAAAACAATGGGCCACTTTCATTTTGTTCATGTTTCGTACAATCTCACTTCCTTTTGGGTTAAACTCTCACTTTGTTTTTCTGAATCAAAATGGGATCTCATCAAATAGCCCAATCAGGAGTTGACGAAAATGGGCAAGACACAATAGGCCCATCAATTTGATGTAAGCGATTACACTACAGTAAAACTCTTCAGCCCATGGACAAAAAATCTCCTCAAGCCCCCAACAAAATTGGATGCTAGATATTTTTAACCAATCTCCATAAGCATATTTCTCTATTGAAAGACAGAATTATACGGTCAATTTTTTTTTTTTTGTTTTTTTTGGCGGGGAGAATTATAGGGTCAATTTAAACTCTCCTGGTAACAAATCTTACGCGTCGCGTTTGAGGTTGCAGAAAAACTTATACAGTTTCCATTTTTGTTTTTTTTTTTCAAATAAAAGTCTTTAGTAGATTTCACTACAATCTATTTCATAGATTAACCCCAAAAGCCCAAAAATTCCCAAACTGTCTCCTTTTTTGCGTAATTTGTTTAAAGCCCCAAACTTTGTATCACCTCGTGACATTTTGGGTTTTGAACTCTACAGCACGACCAAGTGATATCATTCCATCCTGCAGAATTAAATGTAAAATGATCACATTCCATCCTTTTATCACTTAAGGGTTCGTTCAAGTGATAAAGCATGAGTGGTATATAATGTGCTGTTTTCTCAACACACTGGCCATTTTTAATTAACTAGGAAACTATATCAAGAAGGTTAGTAGCCAAGGTTAAGAAAATCGGACCGAGTATCGAATCAGTTAAGGTAGGAGTTCAAAAATTTAGAGGTCCAATCAATTTAATCAAGGATTCAACCGAAACATAATAAAATATATGTATTTTAATTATTTATACATATAAATATATCTATATATATAATTAATTAATTAAAATGTAAAAAATTATAACATAATTAATACAAAATATATATAATTAATTATTATTTTTTAAAAAAGAAAAAATGACATTTTACAAAAAAAAATAAAAACAAACCGGTGAACCGCTAAAACCGATCCGGTTTACACCGGTTTGCCACCGATTTTTGAAGCCACTAGTTTAAGGGTAATGATCAAACCGGCCTAGTGATCAGTTCCCGGTCCAACTGGTCAGACCGACCGATCTAGTCCGATTTTCTCTTCTATGTTAGTACCATCTCTTAACTCAAAATCTTGATAAATTAGGTTTATATCTTGATTTTATTAATATTTTAACATAAAATTTCCTTTAATCATGTTTAAATTCTCCACAAACAATTAATAAGAAAGTTGACATAATGATAAAGATATATTACGATCTTAAAGAGGATATTAAATTTCTAAAAAGAACAAAAGGTAGGAGGACACGTCTAACACTCAAAAGGAATTAGTCTTATTATCCGGTAATAGAGAGGGAATACCCTTGGAAAAACCAAAACAATTCTCCACAAAAAGGGTCTTGCTCAGCAGTACATCTAACTTTGCAAGGAGAGATAATGACTACGTATAAAGGGAAAGAACAATACAATCAAAAAGTAAGTCATATTCAACACCTACGAAGTACCAACGGACTGCATCGATCTTCGTCTAACGTTAATTAGACTTCGGTGTGACTTGGCAAGTATCTTCCATCCTCTTCGACTCCAATCACAGAGATCAGCCAAGCATATTCAGGGCAAACTTATATCGGATTAGTACATGCGGAGTTAAGATAGAGGAATCGTTATCATTCTCTTCTAATTAATAAGCACTTTACAAGGGAGAGTCCACCAAGAATTGAAGGCAATAAAATAATTAGAGATTATAAGGTATAGAGTTATTTATGGTGTTTGGTGCGTGAAATGAAAGAATTATGTTATTCATGCCACTTTTCAATTTAAGTAAAAAAAAAATGTTATTTTCAAGAATATTGCAAAAACATGTTTGGTTTGCCCGAAATATTCTTGTCAAGCATTGTAGCGATTATAACATATATAGTGACTGCTGCCTTTTGTTAAATTAATTTAATTAAGCGTTTTCTTCATTTCTTTACCCTAAAGTACACAGTCACTGTAACTGATAGCATCACTTTTACTATATATTTGTCACAAAGAGCTATTAATTTTCCTATCACCGCCGTACTAACATCATCGATCACCACCACCACTGTCAAAGCAAAACCTAGCGGTGGACGAGAGTGCATGATGGTAATAAATAGAAAGGGGAGACTTACCCCCCTCTAGCTGGGAATATAATTAAAGAGGTCAGATGAGGTTTACCTTGGGTAAAAGTGATCTAATATTGTCCATTTTATGATAAAGGTTCCTACTAGTACTAGGTGGTAGTCTAACATACCCATCCCCCTAGCACATCTTCCATAGGATTGGGTTGTTCTAAAATTAGTATCTTTGATTTCTCTCAACCCTCTTACCGGCCAAAACATGGTATTTTACATTTACGACTTAATCTCCTATTCTTAGAAATGTTGCAATACTCCACATACCAAACGCTATTTTAATGCCAATGACATAACTGAATGATCAACAACATAAATATTTATACTTTTTTTTCTGGATAAAAATATCTATAATGAAGTTAAGCAAGATTGGAAATCTTAAGGTGTATTTGATTTCTGTTGTCATTTTGTATGTTTCCTAATTTCAAGATTTTGTGAAGGAAAGACTGAAAATAGAAAATGAAAATAGGAAACAAGATTTTATTGTTTTCATTGTTTTCAAAATTTTCTTCACAATAACCTAAAAATAGGAAATACAAGAAATGAAAACAAAAACCAAACAAATCCTTAGATTTTTATGATATTGTGGCAAAGTGTTGTGCATGCAAGTCTTTTTACTGATGCATCAGAATTTATTTTACTTTATTGGTTGAGTGAAAAGAAGACCAGTAATATTATTTATACATAAAAATTAGACATAGTAATAGACGTGACAAAGAAAGACACAAGGCCTTGACCCTATCTATCATCATAAAATGCTTTGTACCTTTTGCTCTTTATAGATATCTACTACTGTGTCTACTTGTTATATACAAATAGTATTATTCTTTCATGCCAAAGCAATTGACAATAAAATTCACCTTATCTTCAAGTTTCTTTGCCAACAGCCAAGTAGTAAAGTTAAAATCTTTCCATTTTTACTCTTACACTAATTTTTACCTTTCCATCAATTCCTTTTTTTATTTTTCAATAAGATTTAAAAATATTCTTATAGGCTCAGCCCATTTGAACCATTTATAATTTTCCACTCAAATGCGAGAGCACAGAAATTATGCAATCTTACCACAAGAATTATCTCCTTAGAATTTAAACTAGCATCCTCCAAAGGAGTCAAAGTTGCTTATATCACATCAATCAACCCTTTGCGGATACCTCTCCATCAATTCCTAAATACTTGTTTCTATTATATATACATATATACATTACGAACTTGAGGAGTTCTTTTTTTTTTTTTTTTAATCTCATTCTTCTGCTAGTCAAGCATATATTTCCGTAATAAAATTAGCGAATTTATGCTCATTTAAATTTTGCACATATCAACAAACTCGAATTCGAAATGACAAGAAAAAAGGAAGCGAATTAATGTCCATAAATCTAATAGTTTCGTGTATTGTACTGCTGCTAACTTCTTTCTAAATAGTTTGTGCGCAGCTTCCAAATGTATGACGCAGCTCATAGAGAATAGCCTTTCTAATTTTTCATATATATAGCAAAAATCAATAACGTAGAAGTCATTAGCATACTTATTCTAATCATTTTCAGCAATGATACTATGTAATAATTGAGTTCTATTTCTCGCTTATGAATGAGTCCGAGCTATATATCGAGATTTGAGATAGCCCTAATAATATAATCGATGGATTCGTTAGGAATTGAAATATACATTTTAAATGTAATGTGAGTAAAAAATTTTGACTTCAAAACAAATAAATAAATAAAGCGAAGACTTTATAATTAAAACGATTTATGAACGTATTATCGTAAAGTTTTAGATCGAGATGTAATGTTAACCTTACTGTTATGACTTTTCTGTAAGTCTTTTAGTAGTAGATATCAGCATTTTTGGGTCTAACTAATATCTCCATGAATACTCTCTCAATAGGGAGTATATATGTGTAAGGTGTTCTTGTGTGAGAAGTATTCACATTTAAGGATGAGGTTGTTAAGAATTCAAGTGCGAATTTTAACTAAATAAGTGGGTAAAAAGTAGACATCGTGAGGTGTTTATGGAATAAAAAATTTAAAAAAACCCATAAAGGCATAAACATATGACTTAGGATTTTCAATTGAGACGTATTTTGAAGTCCACTATTATCGTTCTTAGATTATTTTGAATAACTATTTCGTTGTTGTTGTAAGAAGTATGTCATTTAGTCAAATGATTTTCCTCTATTATATGCAAAATGTTATTTAGTTCTGTCCTTGAGACGTATTTGAAGTCCACTATTATCGTTCTTAGATTGGTTTCAATAACTATTACGTTGTTGTTGTAAGAAGTATGTCATTTAGTCAAATGATTTTCCTCCACTACATGCAAAATGTTATTTAGTTCTTTCTCAATAAGACAATTTTTTTTTTTCAAGCTACTAAGAGTGGTCTATTGATGAGGAGTTTGATTAATTTGCATGAAATCTTAAATTCAAATTTTATTATTATTAATATACGAAAAAAACAAAAACTGACAATTTTTTGTTTTTTTGTTGTTTTTTTTACAAAGACAATCGAAGCCCAACATTTTTGATTAATAAATAAGAGCATTGTTAGATATTACCCTTGAAAGAATCTTGTTAGATATTAATTATTATACTTACATAGTCTGCTCAACACCAAATGCCTAGTTAATTTAAGTGTCTTCGTACTTGTTCCTTTTAAATAACACTATATCATAATTGAAATTAACATTTAAAAAATGCTAATAAATTATGAAAAAGAGTTACTATTTATATTATGACATTTTTACAAGTGTTATGTTTAAATTATGTAACGAAAAATTTTAACAACACTTTACTATATTTTTTAGCAACATTTATTATACTTTTAATAACATTTATCATTATTTTTACAACATTTATAAAAATATTACATTATATGTTGCTAAAAGTTAAATATGTAGTGGTAAAGGTCTCGTGTTGAAATTTTATAAATGAAAAAATTAGTATTAGGAGAGTTTTAACATATAATATATTCATTCTAGCTGAGTCAAATTAATTAAAATTTAGTCGATCTAAAAAATGGATGATTTTGGAGAAAAAAATTGACTTCTTTCACAACAGTATCTATAAATTGTCAAATGCAATTAATATTTAACATTGATTATGGCATGTGATGAGAGGTACTGGTAGTTAGATGTACCTAGATGACAATTAAGTTAGTGCCAGCTCATGAGAAGTTAGTTTGTTAGGAGCTTAGGTGTAATGTTGAAGCAAGTGAATGAATCATATTTTCATCTGAGAGTTCATTTTTCGTTTTTTTTTTTCTATAAGTTTTTTTCACCCTCTTCAGCTCCTCTTTCTCTCTCGGTTTTGAACTCTGATACCTCACATGGTATCAGAGCCAAACCGATTCATGGATCCTGATCTCACCTTATCTTCCATGCGCTCAGCATTAATGGTTGCCACAGCATCATTTGCTCCCAAGAGCTGTCGAATCCAGTATCCATCAAGCTCGACAAGGAAAATTTCCTCCCATGGAGGCATCAAGCATTGTTCACAAGCAAATAAATTGTAGCATCATCTCAGCAAGGAGAAGCTGCCAAAAAGATTTGCTTCAGAAGAGGATCAAGCCACAGAAACCGAAACACAAGAGTATATGGAACGGGAGCAGTAGGACTATCGCTTGGTTGCTTAGCTTTTAGCTTCCATGGACAGTGCTTTCACGAATTGTATGGTAGGGTGTGATTTTGCCTATAGATTAAGAGGAGCTCTAGTAATGACCAAAATAATAATAATAATAATAATAATAATAATAATAATAAATATGTTGAAATTTTCATAATATATTTAGATAATAAACAATAACTGTTGAAAAAATTGTGCTCGTTAATTATGGGTAAGAAACATCGGTTGCTTGATTGAGGGTGGTTTGAAGTTCCACAAGGCGACAAGGTCGATTTTACAAAATATTATCATATTATCTCTATTATTAAGACGCAAAACAAGATTTCCAAATCTTCCAAGTTTACTTTAATCTCAGTTCTTTAATGCTTTGATTGAGAGGAATCGAATATGTTGGTGTTGATTTTTTAATAAATTAATTTTCTTTTAAAGAATTTGTCTATGGTAGCATACCGCACTAGACAGTCAGAATTAGCATATTGTCCCTTCAATTTATCTTAATAATGATAATTACAACACTTAAAAACTTTAATAAAACTACTCTAACTCAAATGGTGAAAGCAATAAGCCACTAGGAACAAACTTGTGGTGAGGGGCTTGGATATAGAGTATGCATAATAAGGTTATAAATTCAAATCTTATTACCATATTGAAAAAAAAATGGTGAAAGTAATACCTAAAAACACTTAAAATATATAAAGAGAATAATAACTAACTAGATATTTCTAAATTATATTCTTTTAATTTTTTTACACTTATTATTGTGCTAGTAGAGACATGTGCATTTTTAGTACAAAAAAAGTACATGTAAATTTTTAATATTATATACATAATTTAATGCTATGGGCAAAACCTAAAGGCTTAATACTAAGGTCAACCCACTAAAGCTCGAACTTGATGGGGCCCAAAAGCCCAAATCGGAGACCACTGAGGATAAAGTAACGGATGCCACTTCAGTTATACAAGCATTTAATCCAAATTCAGTAAAGCATGAACTTGGATTCCATAAAGTGCAAGAAGCCGTTATGAACTCGAGACCATTACACAAGAATCTTGGAAGACTGCTAAAGTAATCATTATTACCAAACCTCATCTATAAATAAGAGTAGACACTCTCAAATCAGATACATTTACATTCTCTTGAACTTTGTACCTCTTGTACTCATTGACTTGAGTGTCGGAGTACTTCTAGGTACCTCCCATCGCCGTGGAAATCAACTAACCAACCAGTCTTTACCGTGAGCAGCAACCTTTGGAGTCTCATTCTTAGTTTGGAGCACCCTATTTCTAGAACCCGGTGACCCACTTCCAAATGTTAGCACTGTTTGTGAGGACTTCAAGTTGCTATTCATTCTCTCATAGAATATTAAGCTATCATGTCCACTCATCACCAAGAGCTCACGGCGTAACACGGTCCCGTGAATACCATCCGACTACCCTTGCAAGAATAGGTGGATAGGTAAACTACTTCAAAATCAGCATCTAACATCGGAAATCGGCATAACGATATTGCTTATCGTTCTTTGGAGGTACCTCCAAGGAACACCATAGTGTCCAAAATTGAGCAAGTTCCAGGAGATCCAATCCCATACGAAGAAATCATTTCCGTTATGCATGATCAAGCCGCACCTATCCGAGAGTTAGAACTGAACCTGCAGTGTATGGGAGGAGCCATTGATGAACGTGGCCACTAGGACCATTGTCATCAAGGATGTGATTGTAATGAACCCCCTCAACATCAGTCACAATGTTATGGAAGGAGAGAAACTCCCAAGATGACGTTAGACTTGAGAGAAAGAGTACATGCACTACAAAGAACCCTGGAGTAAACATTCATGTCATGTTGACCATGCTGAGTCGTGCCCATCTGGAATGAGGAGCCTGGATTGCCAGTCAATGCATTATCCTAATCAGTATGACAACTCGAATGAAGATGACGAGATGCCATTTTCAAACTACATCATGAGTGTTAAGCTCCCTAGGGGATTTAAGCCTCCAACTGACATGTAGCCTTATGATAAAAGCACGAATTTCCAGGAACACATGGATGCTTTCTAATCTAGATTGAATGGCCTTAGCACGGGCTTCGGACCCTATAAGGTATGGAGCTTTCTTGATCATGCTGAAAAAGGTAGCATTAAAAAGGTTCAATTCTTTACCATTAAGGTCCATTAATAAGTTTTTGAACCTCCAATCCTATTTCCTGGCCCATTTCATGACCCGAAGGTTCAAGCCAAAGTTGGTTACCAGCCTTATGGGATTGTCTTAGTGACAAGGAGAACTGCTCCGAGATTTCCTCAAGCAGTTAAATGTGGAAACATTACTGGTGGAGGAATTGGAGACTCAGGCAGCGATACTCACCCTATTGAATGGGCTCCGGCCTAGGGTGTTTAAGGATTCATTATCCAAATGACTCACAAAAGACCATGCGCAAAATCCAATTGAGGGCTAAAAGGTACACACATCTTGAGGAAACACAGAAGGCCATGGCAAACTTAGCAAGAAGTCAAGCCAAGAAGAAACTTGGTTCATGGCAAGAAGACCGCTAGAGGAAGGAATCTCGGACATTGAAGGTTGGAAGGTATCATAATTATACTCCACTCAATGTGTTAGTAGCCAATTTATACAAGGAATTTAAATAGGTGGAATGATTTCCCAAGCCAAAAGCACTCCAAGTAAGGGTAAACATAAATAGGTCCTTATTCAGCTAGTACCATAATGGCTTCAAACACAAGACCGAAGATTACTATGATCTCTGGGATGCTGTGGAATAATTGATCTGAGAAGGAAGATTGGTGAGATACATTGCCTCCCAATGAAGTCTAAGAAAGAGAAGGGCATCCCCCATTAGGGTTGAAGAAAGAGCCCCCGATCTCAAAGAATCTTGAAACCTGGCAGAAATCAGGAAGATCGAGAGGAAGAAACAATTATGAGAATAATCAATGTTATAGCCGGAGGTTTTGCAAGAGGCAACACAACTAAGTTGGCCCACAAGAAACACCTTTAAGAGGTTTTAAGCCTATTTACAGCAAAGATGAAGAAGGTCCACAAGCTGTCATCCACTCCTGAGATTTTGTTCTCGAGTTTCGATTTAGAGGAGTTGTTCCCAACCATGACAACCCCATTGGTTATTTCGACTATGATGGTTAATGTCGAGGTCAAACAGGTGTTCATTGATTAGGGAAGTTCTGCTGATATCATCTTCTGAGATGCATTCGATAAGCTCGGACTAAAGAATTCTAATCTCTAGACTGACAAGGAGGAACTCATTGGCTTTTCCAACGAAAAAGTTCACCCAGATGGGTTCATTACCCTTCACTTAACCTTGGAACTCGACCTCGAACCCGGACAGTCAAGATTGATTTCTTAGTTGTCAATTGCCCTTTGGCATACAACATTATTCTTGAAAGACTAACTTTAAATAAGATTGGAGCCATAGTTTCTACAGCTTGCTTGATAATGAAGTTCTTCACAAATGATAGAGAAATAGCTACTGTGAGGACAGATCAAGCCACAGCTTGCAAATGTTACAATGCAAGTTTAGAAGTAACCAAGAAGAAGAAGGAAGACAAAGAAGAAGTTTGACCTCTTAACTCATCAAAGGTCATGTAGGTAGACCTCAATGCTAGGGGACAACAGGAAACAAAAAGATCCAAGCCCATTGAAGAGCTTGAAGTTGTGCAAATTGGGTTGAAAAACGATCAAACAACTCGGATAAATATGAACCTCCCTGTATCATTGAAAGAAGAGCTTGTGGCTTTCTTAAGGAAGAATGTGGATTTGTTTGCTTGGATTGAAGCTAACATGCCTGGGATTAACCCGGAGTTCATGACCCATCGTTTGGCTACCTTTCTCAATATCGGACTAGTAGCTCAAGAGAAAAGAAAGATGAGCCTAGACAAAGCTTAGGAAGTTCAAAAACAAATTCAAGCTTCATTAGATGCTAGTTTTATTAGGGAAGTAATGTATCCGACCTAGTTGTCCAAAGTCATTTTGGTAAAAAAATCCAATGGGAAATGGTGGACGTGTATTGATTATACCGACCTTAACAAAGCCTGCCCTAAGGACTCTTACCCTTTACCTAGCATAGACGAATTGGTCGATATGGTGTCTGAATTTCGATTTCTCTCCTTTATGTATGCGTACTTGGGATATAACCAAATTCCGATGCACTTAGTTGACAAAGAGAAAACGGCATTCATCACCCCAATGGCCATTTATTGTTATAAGGTCATGCCTTTTTGGCTAAAGAATGTGGGAGCCACATATCAGAGGCTGATGAACAAGATTTTTGCTGATCATATCGGAAACCTAATAGAAGTCTATATCGATGACATGTTAGTCAAGACGATGGAAAAAGAGGAGCTCTTGCCCAATCTTGAAACCGTCTTTGATTGGCTACATAAACACAGGATGAGGTTAAATCCTCAAAAGTGTAACTTAGCCATTGAAGCCAGAAATTTAGGTTTTATGCTTACATATTGAGGGATTGAGGCAAATCCTAATAAATGCTAAGCAATTTTGGAGAAGCAATTTTGGAGATGAAAAGTCCAACTTCTATTAAAGAGGTTCAATGATTGACTAGAAAAATAGCTTCCCTCTCAAGATTTTTAGCAACATCAGCTGGGAAGGCACTACCTTTCTTCGCATTGTTAAGAAAGGAGAACAATTTTGAATGGACATTGGAATGTGATGTAGCGTTCCGAGAAATCATGAATTATCTTTCTAGCCCCTTGATTTTAGGCATACTTTATACCTATACCTCTCGGTAAATGATGTGGCCATAGTTGGTGCCTTACTCTAAGAGTATATGAAGCAACATCATCCAGTGTATTTTGTCAACAAAACATTACAGGGGTCGAAACTTAGATATCAAAAGTTAGAGAAAGTTGCCCTTACTTTAGTATTTACTACCTGGCGTGTCCGACAATACTTTCAAGCGTACACTATACTGGTTAAAACAAACCAGCCCATTCGATTGGTGCTTCAAAAACCAAATCTTGCCAGTAAAATGGTGATGTGGTCCATAGAACTTTCCGAGTTCAACATCTAGCATAAGCCCAGAATTACAATCAAAGCTCAAGCCTTAGCAGATTTTCTCATGGAGATGGCAAATGAAGAAGTAACTTAGGATCTGAGTTGGATGCTATATGTAGAAGCAGCCTCAAGTGCCAAAGGTTGTGAAGCCGGAGTGATTTTGGAGAAAGAAGGAGACATTATGGTTAAATTATCGATCAAATTCGATTTTCCAGTCTCCAAAAACCAAGCCAAGTATGGAGCACTAGTATCAGGACTCCAGCTCGCTTTTGACATCGGCGTTACCAGACTTATGATCTGCAGTAATTCCCAGATCGTAATGTCACAAGTGACCGGAGCATATCAAGCCAAGGATATGTTGCTACAAAAGTATTTTGCCAAGGTAAAGGAGCTGATAAAGAAGTTCAATTTGTATGAGGTCTGACACATGCCAAGAGAGAAGAATGTTTGAGCTGATATCCTCTCCAAACTGGCTACCTCGCAACCTAGAGGAAGTCACAAAAGTTTGATCTAAGAAACCTTGAAGACTCCATCCATAGCAGACCCACTCTTGCTATCAACCATTGACGAATCTTTGAGTTAGATAACTCTGATTATGCAGTATTTGCAAAATGGAAATCTCCCTCATGACCCCATTAATACGAAGAAGATGGCAAAAAAAGCCTCTTACTACACCATCATTAGAGGTCAATTGTTCAGAAAAGATCTCTCTAAACCATTGCTGAAGTGTTTTAGCCCAGATCAAACCTCTCTTGTATTTGAAGTTCATGAGGGATTGTGCGGCCACCATCCCAGTGGAAAGCTTTTGGCGCTAAAAGTTTTGTGGGCTAGTTACTATTAACCCACGATGATCAAAGATGCAATGGATTTTGACAAAAAATACCTGAAATGCCAGCAACATGCTCATTTCCACATTACACCAGCTAAGGAGCTCTCAACGATCATGTCCCTCTGGCCATTCTCCAAATGGGGAATCGACCACCTAGGTCCATTCCCCCTTGCTTCGAGAAAAATAAAGTATTTGATTGTGGCCATCGATTACTTCACTAAATGGGTAGAAATGGAGCCACTATCCTCCATCTCAGCAGCACAACCCCAGAAATTTGTTTTGAGGAACATCTTTACCTATTTTGGAATGCTTGAATTCATTATGATGGATAACAGAACATAGTTCATGAACCAGAAATTCTGATATTTCTTCACGAGTTATAAGGTCAAGCATCATTTCATATCAATTAAACATCCCTAGGCAAATGGACAACTTGAAGCAGCTAACAAAATTATACTCCGAGAATTAAAGAAAAGGCTTGACGATTAGAAAGAGGTATAGATTGATGAACTTGGGAGTGTGTTATAGTCATACCAAACAATGCCCTAATCGATGACATGTGAAACCTCTTTCAAGCTTACTTACAAGGTTGATGCCATGATCCCAATTGAAGTCGAAGAACCTAGTTCGAGGGTTATCTTCCAAACTATGAGTTTCGAGTCACTAAGAGAAGAAATTGATCTTTCCAGCAAAGCAAGGGAGATGGCACACATTAAGGAAATGGCATTAAAATAAAGAATTGTGAAGAAGTATAATTCCGTGATGATTCCTTACAAATTTATTTGGTACTCCAATATGTGAACATCGGATCACCAACCCTAGGGCAAGGGAAGCTTGCTACAAATTGGGAAGGTCCTTATTGGGTCATTGAAGTTTTAGAAAAAGGGGCATACAAGCTCCCAACTTTATCTAAATCCTAGGTTCCGAGGTCTAGAATAGCTTGAACCTATGGAAATTCTATGTATAATGTGTAAACCTTACGAAGTTAACGTACTCTTTTTCTTACCTCGGGTTTTTTCCTAATAGGTTTTTCTCAAGGAGTTTTTTAATGAGGCAAAACTTCCATGGGCCAAGTAGTACTCTTATACACTGCCACTTGGTTTTCTCCACTTGTTATCAATAAAGTCATGTCTTCATTTCTATTCATTATTGTGTATTCCAAAGGAATTGATCACCCTTTAGTCGAAAAACATAAAGCCCAAGTCCAACACCTCAAGCACTGTATAAATTCAAGATGCCAAAATACCTCAAAAATTAACCAATTAATATAGTTCTTACACGACCTTGGAAGCTAATGATTGCACAAGTTCCTTAAGAATATCAAACTTAAGTGAATATATACGAAGAATAAATTCAAGAAAAGAAATGGAAGAAAAGTCAAAAGTTCAGACATTAAATTGAAACTCGGATATCGAGTAATCAATTTAATACAATAAGCCCATAAAGGGCACACAACATATACAAAAAGAAAAATGAAAATAAAAGCATCATAGGGCAGCCTCCGAATTGGAAGGGTCAGATTCGAGATCAATCTCATTGTCTTCATCCTCAAGAACATCCTCAATGTGACCACCAACAATGTAGCGAAGAAGCCTGGCTTGTCTAAAGTCAGCTTCAGGACAGATAACTGCACCAAGATGTTATCCTTAATCTTGAAGGCAGATTTCTCCCATTGTCATTCTATGTACTTGATTTTTGACTTCAAATTAAAGATTTCCTTGAATCAATCTAAATTTTTTCAAGCTCCACCAATTGACCTTTGAACTCCCCTAACTGCTGATCCCTAGACTTGACTTGTCCTCATAACTCTTCAATCTTGGAAGACAAGTCTTTATTCATTTGTTCTTAGGTTTTCTGTTCCTCTTGGAGGAAGTTATTTTTTACTTCCTGATGAGCTTGGATGCTAGAAGAAATTATCGGCTTTGAATATCACAGGATTGTCTCTAACTTCAACAGCATGCAACCAAACCATTGGAACTTTTCCACTTAATCATCTTCATTCCGTCATAATTGTTCAAGGCAGACTGGGGTCATCAACTCCTTATCCATAAACTAGGGATATGGTAAATTTTTGGCCGTGATATTGAGTTCTGACTTGGTTTTTGAAGTTGGAAGAACTTTAAAATCAAGTTAGATAATCTCTTTAGCTTTGGCTGCCTTCCTTCCTTTGTGCTTTTTTAGAAGAGGGGCCTTGGGAGCAAAGGATCCTGGGCCTAAAGAAATTTTTGGTTCCTTAGAACTTGTGAGCCTAAAATTGTCTCCTCCATCACTTTCATGAAGCCTCTTTAGCAAGTGATGACGGAACTTAGCCATAGCGCTTCTGGGAGCCATTTTGTCTACAAAATGAAAATGAAAAATAGTTATGCATACAAAACAAGGAGCAAAAGAATATTCAGAGTAAAGGTAATAACCTAAATTCCTCCTAGTAGCCTTGGCATCTACGCCGACTATGCATTTCAAACTAAGATTCTCCTCCCCAAAACTCGTCAAAAAAAAGTCTACCACATATCATTCCTTGGATGTAAGGTCATCCTCATTTACCCGAGCAATCTCAAAATTCTTATTCCAAAAAAAATTAATTTTCAACTCTCCTTCCAAGGTCTCCCAATATTGAACCATCTTCGCAGCTCCAAACACTTTGAAGTAAAATGGTTTGAATTGATGAAAAGATTCCTCATATAGTAGAAATACTTTTCAGTTCACATGAGCTCAGAAAGACAGCCAGCTCGTGGTTAAACCCCTACCACTAGGAAGGCTGAGAGTAAAGAGATATAAAAGAATGCATTCAGTAAGGGAGGAACTTTAAGGTACTGGCAGATGATTTTGAAACCCCAGATCATTACCTAACTATTTGGATGAAGCTGAGAAGGAGCGATCCTAATTCATTCCAAAATAGTGAATTGAAAGTGTATAAAGGGAATATGGACACCGAACTTGGAGATTAGGACGTCATACACCCACATCCAATTCAGGCCTCTCTTGTGGTTGATGTAGCACACCCTCTCATCAACATGTGGCACCTCTAGGATATAATCTTCCTCATATTTAATTATTCACCTTCCGGTGTGATCAGATATTCTTCCGTTAATGATCTCAAGAACTTGGAACTTGCCCTCGAAGGGATTTCTAAAACCTTAGGGTCTACCCAATTGTATATCCAGTGGATTGAACAGAAAAATATGAGTGATTGTTTCCTTACCATCAGGATAAACCTACATAGAGAAACCACCTCGAATCAAAGTGAAGCGCCAAACATGAAAGTTGGGAAAACAAAAAAGAAAACAACAATAAAACCTAAATGGTGGTTCCCCTACTAGGAAATCCTCCACCAAGAACAAGCGGGGGAGAGGAAGCAGAGAAGACAATGGGTTCGAAGCCATCATCATTTAACAGTAAACATGTAAGCAACAACAAGAAAGCAAAAGGGCAAGGTTCCAAAGGCATATCAACGACAGAAATAAGGGAACAAGGCGAATCTAGCGGAATCAAGTGAGATCAAAAGCCTTTTTTCTCCTCTGCACATGAATACCCATGAATACTCTTTGAAAACTGCAAAGGATAGAGTGAAGAAGAAGGAGAAAGTGGGGGCATTTAAAAGAAGGGGTCAAGTCACATATTGCAAACCCCAAATGACGCAAAGGGCAAAAATGTCTTGTATCATGAAGGAGCTGGGGGCATATTTGACAAAACGAGCAAATACAAATGATAGCGGCATGAAAAATGAGGTGCCAAACTCACCACGTGCCTGCTCAAGGTCAAAAGATGAGATGTGAAGGTCAGAACGACTGCACTCTCTCAAAGAAAGAACACTTCCTTTAGAAACCTCATAAGGAATAAAAGGAGATCAACTTCCAACTAATGATTTCTCGGTTAAAACTCAGCATTTGAGGTTGCCTTCTCGGTGAAAGTATTAAACTCAGCATCTGAGGTTGAAATCTCGATCCGAGTTGGGGGCACTGTTTTGGACTAAACCTAAAGGCCCAATACCATGGTTAGCCCACAAAGGCCTGACCTTGATACGGCCTAGAAGCCCAAATTGGAGACAATTGAGGATAAAGTAATAGACACCGCTTTAGTTACACAAGCATTATTGGGTAATGCATGAACTCGAATTCGATATTGTGCATGAAGCCATTATGAACCCAAAACTTATGCGAGAATCACGGAAGACTGTTGAAGCAACCGTTATTACCACTAATCGTTTATCTACATTCCCTAACACTAAATTACAATAGTAATTCTCTAAATTACCCTTAAATAAATTTTATTCAAATTAAGATTAATTAATTATTATTATTAATTCATCTATTTATATTTTTACTATAATATGGGTTTAATTTGCATATACTGATAGTGTAAAACTTTTTTATACTGTCATCCAATCATATATTGCCATATAAGTAAACATGTATAACATTCACCTCTACTACTCAAAAGTCATGCAAATGGGAGAATGTGATTAGCTGACAATGTAAAACAGTTTTACACTATCAGTGTATATAAATTAAATTTATATAATATTAGTAACTCTTACTTTTTTGTGCACCAAAATTCTTAACTATTCTATTCCTTATCTAATATTTTTCCTTCATCATTATTTTATTTTTTTCTTCACAAGATAAATTACTAGTATATTTATTGTCATGCTTTATATCAATTAGATGTTATGAGAAAGATAGTTAACAAAAAATTTAAATAATTTTAATAGTTTGAATTATTCTATAAATTAAAATATAAAATAATGAATAATTTGAAGCATAAATAAACAAAGATTAACGTGATTGATTAAAGTTTGATTTTAATAATAAAAATGTTTAGGTTAGGGCAATTTAGGAAATTAAAATTATAAATAACTAATAAAGAGTATGGATAGATAATTAGGAGTGTCAATAGTGATCTCACCTTAAAGACTAATTTGCATATGTAAAATAATTTTTTTTACCCAAAAATTTATCTTTTCCTTAAAGTCTCAAACCATAAAACGAATAAAAGTTTATCCCTCAAAACTTTTGTCCAATTTTGAGGTTTCAAATAAGAAACCATACATATTACAAGCTATTTTATGGAACTTTTTCACTTGTGGAACTGTAGCGCAAGAACAGGGGTGTGTTGGTGGTTCTCGCCTTGCTTCACATTGGTCAGGGAATTTGGCATTTCTAAGGAAGGCTTTCATTTTTTTTATTTTATTTCAGCATGAGCTTGAAATTAGGAAAATTGGAAAATATATATATATATATATATATAAGGTAGCTAGAAAAGATATTAAAAAGGGGTGAGTGAAGCGAGAGCTAAAACGTTTAATAGATTATATCAATCCTTACGTACTAAAGAGGAAGAAAGAAATATTCATAGACTAGCTAAAATAGGGCATTAAAGACAAGAGATTTAGACTAGGTAAAATGCATTAAGGACTAGGAATGTAAAGTTTTTTGTCACGAAATAAGACATCAAAGAAAGATGAAAGAGATACTTTCACAAATTATTTAATGAAGAACATTGGATATTTGCAAGAACCAACATTATACATTTTATTGTAAAACTCTAAGAGTTTGAGCTAAGGAAGCTTTGAAACGAATGGATAATGGCTCACAAAGTTATTTAACAAGATCATGAGGTTTAAGAAAATGCTTAATAAGTGGAAAAGATCTACTTTAGTTCCTATTTATAAAAAACAAGGGAGACATATAGAATTGTACAAATTAAATGAATTGATGAATTAGCCTGCAAGATAAACAGACCCAGCTAAAAATATAGAACTTTAAATGGAGAAACATTTTTCTAACTCAATCATATAATTTTAGCTAGTAATTAATTAGTCCAACGATTTAGTCTGTTTTAATGGCCCTAGATGCTCCCATTTCTTTAGGGTACACATACTTTCATTTTTATCATAAATCATTTCTTTTAAAAGTTTAAGTTGTTAAATAGAATTACATAAAGGTATTATATCTTAACACATTTAGTTGCCATTAACACTTGCAAAATTATTCGGTAACTTTGAATGTCTAAAATTACATTTTCCCAATGTTGTATTTGATTATAAATAATTACATATTCCCTTTATATTGAAATAATTGTCCACTTATAAAATTTTACTTCTCCACTAGTATCTGTCTTTTAGCAAATCTAGATAATATAAATTATTTCTTTCAGTTATATCTTATTAAATGGAGAAAAGAGAATAAGTGGAAAAAAAATTAAGATAAAGGATTTAGTAAAGGTAATTTTGTATAATACATGTAAATTTCTATAATATTGAGACTTCTCCAACTTTTTTTTAATTTATTTGCATATTTAAAACTGGATAATCATTTTAAAATGGAGAGAGTATAACAATGCAACACCAATAAGGGAGTTAGCATAGTGATAGGCACACTATAACTTTAGAGAGGATCTCAGTTCAAATTCTAAAGAGAATACTAGTTGAAAGAATAAGTTTAGTTACATTTGATGGGGATTAGTCTCCTCCTGATAATGCACCATGTTTAATAGCATATTGAAAAACATTGTATTTTTATTTGATAACTTAATAATAACAATTGTATATTATTAGTTTTTTTGAAAGATAATATTTTTCATTGTCAGATTTAACTTTTTTTTATCAATTCTATAAGACAATTAAACGATAAGTTTGGCAAGAACAAATTAATGACTATTTATAAAAGAAAATGAGACTAATGAGAGTAAAATTTTAGCAATACATAGAAAAATGTTTGAAGCTCATGCCCATACATCTAAGACTTCCATGAGTTTGAAAGGATATCATATATATGCTCCTACACAATGAGCAGAACAGAGGACATTTGAAATCGATGCATATAATAATCTTATACTCATGTACCAAACATTAAATCTAAGGCATCTTAGCGCGTCTAAAAGCAAAAAATGCTGTTAACGACTTTTGTTTAGAAAAATGCTTTATAAATTAAATACTTTTTAAGATAGTAAAGCATAAATCATTATAAAAGTTAATACTAATCAATGTATAACTAATGCAAATTCATTGCGTACAATAATTTATAAAACAAACAAATCATTATTAATTTATTTTTGGCATTTGCCAATTGCCATAAAGACATTTATGATTACAAAAGAGCCTTAATGTGCCAATGGCTTTGTAGTACGCCATGTCACATCCAACTTACTCCATAGACACTTGATTTCGATTTTGGATTCAATTCTCAATTAATCTCAAGTACCTTTCCATCAACAAAAAAAATTCTCAATATTTTGATTTGGATAATGCTAGACAGGTGGAATAAAATATTCAAAATTTAAGAATAATTGCAGATAAAAAATTTAAAAATTATTAACTAAAATAAAATAATAAAAATTACTTATTCATTCAAGAATAAATAAGCTATCTGTTTCTTATCAAAAGTCTATTTAACATTTTTTTTTAACTTCTTTAGGTCAATAACATTTTTCTTTTTATCCAATAGGAGTTCTAGCCGGCTAAAATTTCGGCTAATTTATTAGAGTAGTGTTATTTATATTTATTTTAAATTTTATTTTGAGGGAATACATTAAGACATTCTTTAATTATTGGTTGAGAAAAAAAGAATAAAATTCACTTTGAACCAATAATTACGGGGCACTTCAGCATATCTCCTCAAAATGAGTTATAAAATAAGTACAAAAACTATTTTTTGTATATGTTAGGTTGTTTGTAGGCTTCAGTAAAAGTTAAGTCTTCGGAGTAAGAGTCACAATTAAGTCCAAAAATGTTATTTGCACGTATACCACTCAACCTACTCACGCGAGGAAACCTTATGTGGCTTTCGTATGTCTCTATGTATGAACAATCTCTTGATGGCAATTAATGAAAATAGTATAATTTATCTCAAACCATTCTTCTTCAGTACCCTGAATCATATTTTTATCTAGCTAGACAAGTTTCTGAATCCTAGTCTATTTCTACTATAATCTTTTGTTAATCACAAAAGGCACCTAGACTTAACATGTCAGGAGCAAAACAGATAAAGGATTTATATTCACTATAATTGGAAGAGTAAAAGTCCACTTTACATTTTAATTGAAACGATAGATGCAAGAGGGAAGCATTACACATGTAAATATGCAAATTGTAGTTTGAATATAGGATACACTTAGACATAACTGGTGGTTATATAATTATCTTTTGGTTCCACTGAGAGCTTACAAATTCCCAAATAATTAACAAAACAGAAACTTTTGAGAGTACTGCCATGCCATCAAGTTATGGAATTAATATAGAAACCAAACCTCCCACGGATTGTACCTTGTAAGAGTAAACTCCTCCAATTCAGTTTATAAGCCACATCTTATCCTGCAAGGAGATTAGCGAGTGCTTAATAAGCAGGCAACACTTTGTCCAGATCAAATCTTTTTTAATCACGCCTGTATGTATATTCAAAAAGAGTAATAATATTTGTATATAGCATTTTTGGGCGTCTATCAACAGAGAGAATTCAAGTGCAAATAAGTAAATATTTCATGCTTATGGCTGTAGAATTGGGTGACTGTAATGATAAGTAAAAATTTTGTTATAACGATTCCCTAGTTATGTATGTAAATTTCCTATTTATTTGTACATGAATTCCTAGTAGATAATATTATTATCACTTTGTAATTAACTCAATTCCCTGTAACGAATGTGAAATTTCCGCTCATTTGCACTTATGTCTTCTATGTCAATAGGAATTCCAAAATACTATGTCCAAATAACATAATTCTTTAAAAAACGAGAAGAGAACTATAAAGAATACTCAAGTAACCATTTAATCTGAATACCTCATTCACACGGTCATATACCAAGAGAGTTTCTTGCGTAGAAACTTCCTACCTTAATTAGGCATGTAAAGTAAAAGATAAACTTTTAACATGGATCATGCCAAATATTGATATGCATCCCTAAAGAGGGAATTTCCCATCAAAAAATTTCTCCATATACCAAATCCTATGAAAGATCGTGAAGCCAAATATTATCAGAACTATCATCATGCATATATATCCAATTAAATTGAATCGAAAACACAAAAGAGAAGAAAAAGAAGGAACACAGAGTTTCCTCATCAATCAAACAGTTATGAATATCCAAATGCTGCACTAGCTAGGATGGTTATCATCCAGAATAGACTTTACTCCAATAACACTTTAAGCCTTAATATTTGCTTTCTTGCAGTTCTGGTCTCATATAAGTCTTCCATCCAAAGGTTTAAAAGGTATATGAACTCCACAAGGAGCAGCCAGCTAGTTAAAGTTTGAAACTGATGATGCAAATATGGCACGACTAGCTGGTACATCACAAATGCTAACAGTTCGGGAAACCTCGAATCATAATGAAGATATATAGTATATACATGTAAATGTTATTCGCCCTTAACAAAAAAGAAGAAAATGGAACAGAGAGAGAGAGAGATGTATATAGTGAAAGGAAGCCCCAACTGAAGAAGGTACGGGCCAATTTATCTGGCACATTAATCATCTTTGAGCCAGGGAGCACAAGTAAATGTGATGGTTTATAAGTCACCAAAAATCTGTGACTCCTAGAACAAAAGCTGCCAACCAAGGAATATAGTTTTATATACTCTATAAG
Source organism: Pterocarpus macrocarpus (assembly GCA_031439585.1). Taxonomy (NCBI): domain Eukaryota; kingdom Viridiplantae; phylum Streptophyta; class Magnoliopsida; order Fabales; family Fabaceae; genus Pterocarpus; species Pterocarpus macrocarpus. The sequence goes on from CM062522.1 coordinate 56,286,252, forward strand.
AAGACAAACTAGGAAACCCTAACGTGCTACCATCCAGCTGCCACTACCGGAGGCTACGTACACATGGTTTCTGCATTATTGTTATGTTAAAGGAAGCATTATGCTGAAGAAGCCAACATAAACGTTTTGCGAATCTCAATAATCCAGATATATGTTTATAGTTTATAAGTTTAAAGAATCAAAATGTGCAGTAAGCTTTTAGACATGTTTGGGTAGAAGGATAATCACTTGAATAAAGGGTTTTTAACCTTCAATGAGCAATCCATGATCTATTTTAAAATAGGAAATACAAGAACGTGCCTATTCAAATTGACATTAAAGTTCCACTTGAAATAAATAGCCGACAAAACATGTGAAGTGTGGGAAGCACAAAGCTCAAACATGCGCCTAACCAAACAAAATATTTGCTCCCAAATACTTATCAATACAGAATACATTAATAAACTAAATAGCATTTCTGATAAATAAAATTGTGCTTTTGAATTATCTTATTTTTAGTTCAGAGTATTTTGTAATTAAAAATATTTTTCAAGTGCTTCTGAAAGTAAAGTAATAATTTTTTTCCCCAAAATAATCAAAATCAAACATGGATGCCTTTATGAACTATCAGAATCAAAATAAGATAATAGGCGACACATGATGTAATCAAGGTACATGGTGAAATTAACAAGGTGGAGAAAAGAAAAACAAGTATATATATCAAATCACCCTTTGCAAGGATCTTGTAAATTAAAGATAGCAATAAGTGGGGCATAATATAGAAGTGAGGATGGTTGGGAGTTGTTAAAGCTAGCAACACATTTAATATTTAATTAGCTTCAAGTTTCCCCAACATCTATCTGATAGATTCCATTCAATCATGACTTTGTTAGTATAAAATTCTGAATTAGAAAAGGATTACGAAAAGCATGCATTATCAACAATTTTATAATTTATAAGGAACCTTGAACCTTAATTAACCATATGTTTTCAATCATTTGTTTATTTGATGCACTTGAACGTATTGGACAAAAAATCTGCTTAATTTTAAAAGACAAAAACTAGGGGAAAGTAAACATGAAAATAGTAAAATATGTAATTGATGTGCCATAAAACAGTGTTTTGTTGCAAAGTTAGTTCCATGTCTGTACGAGTGGGAAATTAATTTAGTCTTTCCAATCTTAATTAATACAATCACCTCACATTTGCAGCCAAATGAATACACGAAGTTCGAACACTTTATAGATATGATGTGGCAAGCCTTGATTTGGGAGGAACGACTCTATCTGGTTCATCATGTTAAAGAAACTGCATAAAGGCATTAATTTTAGCTACTACCAAGATTATAATATCTTCTCTTAATTTCACCTAGTTATTACGATCCATGTTCTTAAGTTCTTTCAATCCTTCGTATTGTTACAAAATCCCAAAATTGTAGTCCTAATAATATATATGGTTATATATAAAAAATAAATCATCTAGATGGGAATCCATTAATTATGCTTCTACATATATGTATAGATGTAGTAGTAATTAATTTCTAGGTTGTGATAATATATAAGCACCAGAACTTTGATGCTATAGTAAATAATTGTCCAAGCATGTAAGCACAGGCTATGATGAGTGACAACGAACCATATATAGTGATGACAAAATTAATTACCATTAGCTGAAACATCGAAAGGGGGATCGATATTCAAGAGAAGTGGATGGTGGAGGAGCTTGATTCTTCACTCCCCTTGGCTTGATTGGAGCTCTTCTTTTTCTTCTTGTAAGGGATACCCCTTGCCTTAGCTTGGCACTCCCTAACCTCTCGGAGGTACACACGGATGGAGCCACTTGCAAAAGGGTTAGTCTCTGGGGGCCCACCATTTTCCTCATAGGCAGCCCTGAGCCTCCCTATGAGTGCATCAAGGGAACCCCAAGCCTGCCTTAGAGGGCAAGTGCAGGGTGCAGGGGGTTCTGGCTGCCCATAGAACATGCAACCTTGGAGGTGAACCTTGGTCTTCCCAAACTGGTCAAGGTACCTGAGGAAGTCCAGCACATGGTTGCAATTGCACTGTGAGAGTGGCACCGGGGGTCTCTGGTTCTTCAGGTACTGTCCGAAAGTGTTCCAGTCCCTTCTCTTCTGGGACTCGTAGCGGCTAAGTGTGGCCGGGCTCTGCTGCTGCTGCTGCTGATGCTGATACTGAATCTGATGATGATACTCTCTTGGATCAATGCTTGATGACCCTTCTGCCAAATCCTTCCCATGATGACCACTACCACTGGAAGACATTGTTGCTGTTTTGTGGTGTGTTGAATAATGAAGATTGGAAGAGGGGTTGGTTATTTTTTTTCTAAATAAAGAGGCCAAGATAAGAAAGGGAGGGGTGAAGGGTGAAAGGTGAAAGGAATAGGAGGAGGAGAGTGGAGTTGAAGTTGGAGTATGGAGATCACGTCATTGGGCTACTGAGTAGACATTATATGGGCCACATTAGTTGTTTTTCTGCTCATCTTTTTCTTCTTTTCTTTCTTTCATATTTTTCACTCCCCTTTTTTGGGTAGTGACATTAGCATTAACTACATGTTTTCCCCTATAAGTGTACAATTATTGTTTGCCCATATTTGTCAGCACATAAGCCTTATCGCCTTATTAATCAAGCCCATTACCATTATTTTATTTTAATTAAATCAATCCACTAGGCAATAGGACTAGCTGGTAACACACTCTTGGAATCTTGATGCATACTGTATCCATATATAGCAAACATGTATTAAGAAAAAGTACAAATTTGAATCGTTTAAAGATATTATTATGAAATGTACACAGTACGATTCTGTAAGTTCCAAAGTTAAAGTACCAAACATGCATTAAGAACATGTAAACAATTTAAATAGTTAGCAGATATTATTATAAAATTTACACTATAATTCTTTAATTCTGATAGTAAAGTACAAAGTACATCAAACAAAATATTGCAATAGTATATATATAAACATTTTTAGATGCCTATTATGGTTTCGTCAGTAAAATATATGCGTACTAGGATGCGCATACAACCCCATATATAGAATATACATGCCGCATTAGGTGTAAATTCAAAATACCATATTACGGATGTAGCCCCTTCTGTATAAGGCAGAAAACCGGTTATTGAATATTGAGAGCACCACTCTGCAAGCTTGCTTGCATGCATGCCACAAGATACTACGCCGTACTTTTTTGGAGCATGCAAGGCCTTTTTCTCAATTAGTGTCTTTGATCCCTAGCAGTTTCACTTTGTTTAATTTCTTCTATATGTACATGACTTCTTCCACTTATAGTTTTTCGGTACACTCTAAAATTGGTTCGACAGTTGTGAGTTGGAGAAATGTCTAAATTAATTAGCTTAGCTTATTGCCCATTATACCCATTTTTGAAAACAACTAAGAGATTAGGTAAGGCATGTGACGCAATTTTGGCACTAATCCTAATGTGGTTTTTTTTGTCACATATAATCGACATATTATTTCTCCGTTGCCATGATTTTATAGAGAAGCAAACTGAGGTACGCGTCAAATTTGATGGAGATGACAACCGACCAGTTTTGAGAAATCAGGGGCCCATGTAGATACCCTTGGCAGAAGTCTAATAAACTAAGATTTTATTCATTCAATCGATAATTAGATATTATCAAATAGTTTGATTAATTCAAAATATATAATTGGACGGCCCTAGAACCTTTGTTTTGCAACATGTCCACCATTTCCAAAACGCCTTTCTAGAGCCAATTCCCATCCTCTTTGATATAGACGCAAGATGCCAAAAGTTTCATTTCCTCATTTTGGAAATGGGTTCGTACTAATTCTAGGGCAGGCCCTATGAGATTTGTTATCCTAAACAGTACGGAAAGAATATAGCTGGGAAAATTCTAGTTCAATTTATTTCATGAGAAATCTTTTAATCAAACCTTCTAATCACATTTATTGTAGTGTAATTAATATAATATAAAATAGATAACCATATAATTTTAGCTTTAGTTGACTTGATTATAGAAGTGTTCGTGATTCAATTTGTATTAATCGAGACAAAAATTTAATGTATTCAAATTAAACAACAAGATTGATTTTTTATTTGAATTGTAGTGATTTGCTACCATTCAATATACCGAATGAATCTAAATCAATTTAAATTATTGTGAACTGACTAGAGTTAATTTGATTTTTATCTAAAATTTTTATATAATATAAGATTAAAACTTTGAAAATAATTATACTAAATTAATTATTAATAATTTTGTATAGCTTTGCAATTTCGAACTCTAAAATAATTATAAAAAATTATACTAATGTTTAACACTATAGCAATTTAAGTGTATTATATAAATATTTTTTAATAAAAACTTTGAATAGACTCAAAATTATTGAAATAAATAATTAATATATAATTAAGCATCTAATATATATATATATATAAGCAAAATCGTATTTAGTTATTGGATAATAAAGATAGTTTGTCAACTTTCGGTCTTCTAGTATTACCATAAATTGGATTGGATTCCTAAATTTTTTGTTGATAATTAATATATAAATAGGATTTAATTTGAATACATTGTCAGTGTAAAAAATCTTTACACAGACATCCAATCATATATTGCTACATCAGTAAAAGTCTTTGATATAATCACCCACTACTTGAATGGTCATATAAAGGAAAGGTTTTGATTAGATGACAGTATAAAAAAATTTTACACTGTCAGTGTATCTCAATTAAACCCATGTAAATATTGCTATAAATACTCAATAAATCCACAGATATGCTGATCCCGAACTAAGGAGAATATTAATTTTACACTGTCAGTTTATCCCACTTAAACCCATATAAATATTGCTATAAATACTCAATAAATCCACAGGTATGCTGATCCCGGACTAAGGAGAATGTTGCCCTCACCCTACACTTTTTTCTCAATAAAATAAATAAAGAAGGGTTGTTTACGTATAGGTAGCGTGCCTATACAAGTGTCGTGGTCTGCTCTTACATAGCAATAGTGTTTTGTTGTTCATTTCAAATCACAATAATAGTGCCTGTAGGTATTATTCAATAACAACTCATAAGAAAGTATATATTTGTATATATTATCAATAATGTCTACTAAATGTATAAATCTGATATCATTAATTAATTTTACTTTTTGTTGTAATGACAGTATACAGATTTAAGTTTACAAACTATTCAATAATTCAAATTTCTCAGCATGTTCTAGTGAGTTAGTTATCTGCATATTTACTGTGATATTGTTTATGTTAAAAGAGTTTATGGCGTTGGCACATTGTATTAGACTTAATAGTATAAGCTAATATAATATATTTTGACTTTATTAATTGTCTTTGGTTCAAGTATTGTATTATGCTAGCTTATCTATCAAAGCCCATCTATATATCAAAATAACATATAACTTAATCAAGCCTTGAAATATGAGATTAGACTTGATTGGACTTTAATATATAAGGGCTCTCTCTCTCTCTTTCTTTCTCTCTCTCACCTCTTTTTTTTAATATATATTTATGAACATATCAAAATAATTATTAAAAATTATATCAATAAATAATAATATTTAACATAAATTATAATTATATATAATAAAAAATAGAAATATTTAAAATAATTATATTTCAAATTCATAGAGATATATTCTTTAAAAATTTACAAGTAAATAATTAATAAAAGGTTCATTTTGTGGTGCACCAATTTATATATGATGGTTAACTTCATCTATGGTCTATATTGTAACACCCTCCCAAGTATAGTACTATACTTAAGTCATAGTACCACACCTTGGAATTATTCTTTATTACTGAGTGGATCTTATCGGCGTAAGCCAGTAGTCTTCGGAAACTTCTGAAACTATGTGGAGACAACACGGAAATAGGAGTGAGAATTATAAATTCTCAGTAGGATTCTCTAATTATCATACATAATGTCATCGTCGTCATCTCTAGTTTGCTTCGGTTTATTATGAAAAAGGTGAACATGTAATGTAAACTGTTTAATTTTACAATTCGAAAATATACTATCCGAAACAAAGTTTATTTTTATCATACACTTGTCATTTGGGGGAGAGCCTATATAAAATCAATCAATTCATGAATGTTGATGAATAATAACTGAAACATAATAAAATACATTAGCATCAATATACTGAACACATAAAATCTGCACATGGCTTTACTTGTCCTTGGATTTATGCTTGTACATAAAATTTACTTTTCTTTCTTTATTTTTCTTTTCATCATAAAATCTTTACATGCCACATTCCAGAGTATGATCATCATGTCATACCCCATCAGAGCGTGATCGCCATGTCACGTTCCTTAGGAATATGGGACCTTCATTTGGTACTTACACTAGCTGGGTCATGCCATGCCTCATGTAAGTTTTGTCCCCTATACTCACACTAGCTGGGTCGATGCCATGCCTCATGTGAGTGAGGTGCTTGCATATGCTTTAATCTTTAGTCTTTAGTCTTTAGCCTTTACTGCCCTTGGGTAGCCTGGCCTTGGAAGGAGCTCGTTAGCTCAGCTTGTGACCATCGTCATACCGACTCACCCACAAGGGGATTCATATGCCTCTAGTCTTGGAGGAATTTCATTCTAGCCACGTGCCTCTAATCGAAGGGATTTCTTCTGGTCACGTGTCTCAAAATTGAGGGATCTCATTTGACCACGTGCCTTCAATATAGAGAGATCTCATCTAACCATGTGCCTCCAAGGTAGAGGGTAGCTGCCTTCACAGAGAGGGATTCAAAGTGCAACTGCCTCCAAGTGAAGGGATTCATATCTTTATCATTTAACTGCCTTTACAGGGAGGAATCTCACTTAACTGCCTCTGAGTGAAGGGATTCACATTTAATATACTCATGTCTTTTCATTCTCATACATATGCTTCATGATTTGTTTTCATATACCTCATATTATACTTATGTCATTCTTGCATATAGAATTTCTACATACATATTCATAATTGTATGGTTGTTCATATCGTCAATTCCTTGTAATATAAACACTCATAGTCTCCTAGACTTTTGCCGTAAATTTGGCAGCATAACGGATTAGATCCATTTCCCCATGAATAGTGCCAGCTCTCACAGACAAATCAGCCAGAGCAATATAATCAATCTAATATATCTATCAATGTAAATCTTGCAATCCTTAACTAGAACCTTATATGTCCACTAGCACTTGTGAAACCATCAATTTGGCCATTTCTACCAATTCTATTCAGTTCTGCCCGAATTTTGTATAATTCACCTTTACTTCTATTTAACTCATTTAAACTTGAATTTTGGATATGTCATAGATTTATATGTCTACTTTCTAACCTCTTTAGTCCCATATCATTTTGATTTATATAACTCAAGATATTCAAATTTTGCCTCAGTTTGTTCAGTCACTGGCCAGAATTACACTCCTGAAAGTATAAATTCACTAAAAATCGAAACTAAGCTCAAATCATACGAAATTGGTGCCATATCAAAGCTAATAGGACAACCTTTCATTTGCAATAAGTTTCATTCCATTTGCTTTAGTACAGCTCGTGTTATAAGTCCTAAAATTCCACCTTTCTAAACTACTCTATTTTGGCTCGATTTGGACATAGGGTAAATTTCTCGAACTACTGGGATCAATTGGGACCATAACAAACTCAGAATTTCATATTGAGATGTTTCTCTATGTGTAAGCTTTCTAACAAAGTTAGTTTCACTCAATTTGGAGTTGTGTAGGGCGAGTTATACCCTCCTCAAGTCACCCTGCCCGGATGAAAGTCCTAATTCTTAGGTCAAATTTCAAAAATTCATATCTCTCTCAATACTAATCCAATGACCTTATATATATATGTATGGAAAGCCCTGAATGTCTACTTTCATCTAAAAATAGTTTCATCGGAGTTAACCGGTTGTAGGCTCAGCCGTACACTTCGCCATCCAGACTACCGTGGACTCTTCACCAAGACAGCATCCTAATCCTCCATTCCTTCTAATTTTTCTCCTTCTAACTCTAATTCCAACCCAAGATTTCATATTAATCCTATCATAATCCATAATAATACATCCAATAATCGATCAAATACATGAAGAAGAGTACAATTTCATGCAATCATAGTGCAAGTAATTCAAGAACAGAAATAGAATCCTACCTCTTTAGAGTGTGATTTGAGCTAAGTGTTGAAACTTGAAATGTTAGAACCTTGCTAAGCTTGAAGGAGTGATAGAGTTGATTGAGAGAAGGGAAGAAGGACGCTGGAACAAGGGGAAAGGAAGACGTAAATAAGATCAAAATGGAGAGGAAAGTCTAATTTAAATACATGAGGGTAGTTGAAATTGTGGTATTGATTGGTTGGAATTTTGTGGTTGAAGTTCGGCCATATCTCCTACTTTTGTGATCAAATTGCTTTCTACGTTGTCCCATAAACTGCTTTCCACGTCATCCCAAAAATGGAATATGCTTCCGTTCTACCTAAAATCGAAACTCGTCTCTATTAATGTTTGAAGTTAGAACTCGTGCCATTTTACTTGAGCTTGGAGCTGAAGCCGGATATCGGAACTCGTCCCATCTTGTTTGTGACTTGAGGAAATCTTGTCTGGTTTATTCGAAACTTGGAAGCAAGGTCGAATGTCGGAAATCATACAGCTTACAATCACATGATCTCGGAACTCCCCATTCAAGCTCGGGAACACCAATAGAAATGGAAGACTCCTGGGAATAAACTCAGACATCGGAACTCGTATATGACTAGAAATCAACTCAAAGATGTGAACTCGTGTCCATTCTAATTGAGTTCAACTCTAAGGCCGGAACTCGTTACATTCAACTCGGAGTTCGGTACTTGTACCATTGTGTTAAACTATAACTTCTGAGGTTGGAACTCAGGTACCTCTTGTTGAAACTTGAATATAAATTATGAGATCGGAAATCGGGTACTTTGAGACATGAAGTCAGATATCGGGAACCACGTTCATGTTATTCGGACTTGAAGGTTAAGTCGGAAGTCGGAATGAGGATGCTGGGTATTGTTAAGGTCGGAAATCAGAAATTGGGACGTTACATATATAAACCTTAATAATCATCTAAACCATATATTGTGTTTGTTAAAAATTGAATAGTGGGGTCTTCATTTTCTCATGACCATTGCACCCCACCGTGGAGCACTACACTTGCACACACACACACACACACACCTACTTCTTCTTCATCCTTCTCTTCCCTGTCGGCGGCTGCCAGAGCTCTTCTCGCCAAAGCCTCACCTACTCTAACACTAGTAGAGATTGACCTTTGGTCATTGTTAGTACTACTATCTATTTGATGTTGTAGTCCACTAAGTAGTATGGTGCATTATGGAGCGAAAAAGCGAGAGGAACGGTTGTTGCGGTTGTTGTTGCAATTAATGGGGTGAAGGTGGTGATTTCTTGGTTTTGCATTTAGCCGCATTTCCAAATTGCGTTTAACTGCATTTTTGAAATGTGGCTAAATGACACATGCATAAACTCCTTTCTTGCTCCTTCGTCAATTTTAAATGGTGTGTGGTACATCATATTTAAATCGGTGCACCACAAAACGAGTTTTAATAAAAATTAATATTTTATGATGATCTTCTTTTTCTTGTTATATTTATTAAAAAAAAAAAAACACACACACACACACAGAAAATATCAAAATATATAAAAGAAAGACTACTATGTATTTGTTGATTTTTTATATTTTAAAATAAAAAAGATGGTTACAAATATAAATAAAAAATAAATATTATTTAATATAAATTAGAATTGTATATAATAAAAAGTTAAGAAATATTAAAAATAGTTATACTTAAAAAATTGAAATTATTCAAATAATAATATTTATTTTTAATTTGAACTTAAATAATTAATGAAAATTATTTTTATTTTTATTATACTTTCAATTTTTTATTAGAATTATCTGAAATAGTGAAATAATAATATTATTTTATATAATACAATATTTTATACAATAATATACCAAGTTTTGCACAATATTAAAATTTTATTAATCTCATACAATTAAGTCTTTATAATATCAACTTTTATCCTGTGAAGTGTGCCAAAAAGACCTTTAGATTAGAAACATATATTAATCGATTTTATTTGATTTTATTGTTGAAGGACAGTTTTTTTTAATTAATTTATTCAATTTCATAGTTACGTGCAAGTGCACATGGAGATTGTATTAATATATGTTGATCTCGATATAATTGAACGCATTCTTTAACAATTAATAAAGCCTTGAAGTTAATCAAAAATAAATAAATAAAGCCTTTAAGTAATCCACCATATTGGTCGACAAAGTTTGAGAGCAGCCAATGAAACCCCGTACTTTTTCTTTTGAACTTTATTTTAAAAAAAAGAATTTAATTTAAATACACTGACAGTATAAAATAGTTTTATATTATCAACTAATAGAAATGGAAGAAAGTGCCAACTCATACAAATAACCACCTATTATAAGGAGGAACCTACCATGATTTCTCACTTTCTCCTATTTCTATTAGTTAACAGTGTAAAATTATATAAAATTATTTTACACTATCAATGCATACTAATTAAACTCTTAAATAAATAAATAAAACCTCCTTTTCCATGCTAAAAGGAAGATATTGACCAAACTATTGTGCCTGCTAAGTTTGCGAACAAAATAATAGTAATAATAATAATAAATAAGCTTAGTTTCGATCGGTCTCTTGACGACAAAACGAGTTATGAATCTGCCTAAAGTAGCTAGCAGCATTACCATAAATGGGTAGCAAATCTCTTCGCATAAGTTTTAGCGGAGAAAAAAGAGCAGGTAGTGACTGTGAAGTGCCGTTGTCAATTTGGCGAGACTGTGGATTGACATTGTCATTTTGGTGAAACAGAAGTGGAGTGCATATATCCTATAGTTGCGGGCTGATAGGCTAATGATTAATTATCATAATAATAGCTCTTTTTTTTTGTCCATCTGGAAATCCATAAATTGTAACAGTACAACTCTTTTAAGCCACTGATAGCGGTTTAATGGTAAAGGAGTTGAATAGTATGCGTAAGATCAGGATTTAAATTTTATTACTACTGTTATATTAAAAAAATAAAAAATAAATAAACAGTACAACTCTTTTTACCTTCATAAACAATATATAAATTACTATACAAATCTTTTTTTTACCTTCATAAACGGTACATAAATTACTATATGCGTTTGCGGGAATCCTTTTTTAGTTTCTGAAAGTAGATTGAGTTCGATAATGTTCACATTACAAATTAAACTTTGTAACAAGTAGTTAAATAATGAGTGAATTCCATATGGGGAAAAAAACGTATATTAATAAATATGTTCTATATGTATATGTTATCGTAACTTGTCCATTTCTCATTTTTGAAATATACTGACAAATTGCCACCCCGTACCACAGGATAATGTAAGTTTTCTCAAGAGTTAGAATAATTTTGTGGAACACATTAGATATTCCTTTAAAAATATCTCAAAAAATGGTTTGAACAATATTACTCTTTCTGAAAAGTCAGGAAGTATTTGCCAGGTGATAGATAATTTTAATTTCTCAAGTGCGATTATTTTTTTTAAATATAGTCAATTTTAGGTATAGATAATTTTTTTTACACTCGCTTATCTACTTACCAAACATATTAATATATATCTCAGGTTCTTAGGTACTTAGAGATTTAATTGTAACATGCTTAGGTTGTAGGATAAAAATATCATATCCTAATAACGCTTAAGATTAAGATACATAAATTTAGGACACTAAAATAGAAATCATGGATGCATACCTTTTAAGATACAATAACATAGAGAAGAATCCACTTTAAGAATTACGGAAAGTATACATACACGTGTGTACATCATGAACAAGATCTTTTTCACTATCTCCTTTAGAATTTAATGGGATAATATGAGGCAACAGTAAGCAAACAAAGGGTGTTTAGTCTCATAAGAGTCACACATATAAATAGAGGGAGTAGTGAGGGGACCTACTCTTTCACAAAAGATTGTCTTGTTCCATCCATCATAGGTCAAACAGCCAAGCCAACACATATACAAGCAAACTAACATTTGGCTAGGCAGCCAAATGTGATTTCCAGTAATCCATTCTATCGGAAAAAATAATTATAGAGTGGTGCTAGGCAGTCGGAATGGACTGCCAGAATTTGATCATCTCGACACAGTTGGAAATCAAGGATGGTTACAACAAAAGGTGTGGGGTTCATATTTTTATAATTAACAAAACAAAGTGGGTTGCCAGGTTAGTCAGGTAGTGGCTTTCAAGTAGTTTTTCTAGCCTATCACTTTCTATAATTATATAGTAATGGATCTCAGAAATCATCAGGTTACCATTCAACCAGCTTTATAAATAAATTAATGAAATTCCAATAATTTTCAACGTAGGTGTCATGAACCATCTATTTAAAAAGTTTAAATTGTTGGATAGATACATATGAATAATTTTATATCGTAACACGTTGCTTTGTGCAAGAACCCTGTGAGCTTAAAGCATAGACAATGCATAGATCCACCTATCTTGTGTTGAAATTCAACTTATTTTATTTGGAAGAATAGGGGTAGCAAGGATCAAATTCTAAATCGCTTAGTCATAGAAGCTTTGATGTCATGTCATAAACCATCTCTTCTAAAAATTAAAGCTCACTACTTGAAATTTTTCAAAAACTGATGGATTATTTGTCGGTAAAATTAAATATATGATTGACTTGTGAATTTACTAATGGATAATTATTTCATCAGTAAATACGTCGATAAATGTTCTCACTATATTTCACGAAACTATTACTAATGGAAAAACCTATCGGTAAATAATTATTATTATTTTTAATTTAATTATATATATATTCTGTCGGTAAATTAGAATTAAATAAATATTTTTTATTTTTCATCAGAAATTTATTTTTTTATATCATTGATGGATTATTCGTCGGTATTTGAAAAATTGAATTAACCGCCATTGTTTGCTCATTTTCCATTTTACCGACAAATTTTCCATCAGTAATATTTGATTAATTAAACTATTCGTTTCGTCATAATATTACTGACGAAATTTTCATCAGTAAAATGTGATTAATGAAACGAATCATTTCATTAACTTTTTATCGATGAAAAATCCATCGATAAAAAAATTTAGATCATTAAAATGCAAGTCTGTTTCTTTTTCCTCATTTCTTTCTTCCTTATCTCTCTCTTCGCTTTCATTCTCTCTCGTCCTCTGAGGCTTGTTTTTGCCATTTTACCACTGCCGGAGCCTCCATTTCATGATCAGAGGCTGTCATTGTGTTCCTGGTATGTTATTTAACATTTTAATCAGTTTAGTTTTTAGTTTAGCCTTTTTTTTTTCAATTCCATTTTTTTACTCAAATTTTTTTATTTCTTAGTTAGTTAACTAACTTATTTTGTTATTTTGAATTATTAAAGATCTTATTTTGAGCACTTGAATTGCATCCATTCAGGTGCATCCGTTTATTTGAGCTTCGTGGTGTTTTAAATATGTACATTATACTTTTTTTTTAACTTCATGTTTTCTTAAGTATTAGAGATTTAAATTTTCTAGAATAGAATTGTAGGATATGATTGTATGATTGGAAGAAGGCTTAAAGTTCTTACGTATTATTTGAATTGTGTGCTGATGTGTTATCCACTCTAAAATGATTTTTAGGATTAACTAATTAATTTGTATGACTAAATATGTTTATTATTGGTGTTTAAGTAGTGAAATTTTTTTTGATAAATAATTGTTACTTGCGTTAAAATGCTAAATTAAATAAATATTCTTTGAAATAATTATTTTGAAATTATTTAAAATATTTTTTAAATTAAATAATTATGGTTATGCAATAATTATTTGTGTTGAATTAATTTTTGTGGAGGCTCGTAATTTGAAGAAAGGTTTTGACTAAATTTTTTTTATCATTTAAAATATTCTTATAATTAAATAATTATTGTTATACTAAGTGTGTTATGTGTTTATTTAGTTAACATATGTCTTATATTTTCAATTTTATATATTTTATATAAATCGCTTATTGTAACATCCTCAATGATTTTCGATCTCCAACTTTATCTCCAAGTTTCAAATAAAATGTACATAATTTCCAACCTCCGACTTTGGTTTCAAATAAAACGGACATGATTTTTCGATCTCTAAATTTATTTCCAAGTTTCAAATAAGATGGGTATGAGTTCCGACCTCCGAATTGATCTCCAAGTTCAAATAAAATAAACATGAGTTCCGACTTTAAGCAGAATGGAGACGAGTTCCGATTTCAGATAAGATGGAAGCGAGTTCCACCTTTTAGGCAACATGGAGAATAATCTAGCCACAACAAAAAGGAGACATAGTTGAACTTTACCCACAAAATTTCAATCAATCAAAACTCACAAAGCCAACTACCTCTTCAATGCTTAAATCAGATTTTTCTCTCTTACTCCCTGCTAACTTACGCCTCCCCCTCCTCTGATTTCAGCCTTCTTCTTCTCTTCTCTTCTCCTCTTAACCTACTCTATCAAACCTCCAAGCTTGACAAAGCTCCATCAATCCAAACTCCAAAACTCAGCAAAATCATACACAAAGAGGTAAAGGTTCAATTTTGTTCTTATTATTTTGATTGTGGGTGGCTGATTTTGGCTTTATTTTCTCACTTCTTGATGTGATTAGTGAATGAATATGATGATCTTTGGCTGGTTGTTGGCTATTTTTGCATTTAAATTTGATTAAGGAGTAGAAAAGGGTGAGAATAGGAAGATATGAGGAGTTAGAAGACCAAATTCCCTCGACAGTTTGTACGGTAGAGTGTATGGCTTCGTCTATAGCAGATTAAATCTGATGAGACTATTTTTATATAAAACTAGACATTCAAGGCTTTCCATACATATATAATATAAGGTCATTGGATTAATATTGAGAGAGATATGAATTTTTGAAGTTTGACTTAGAAATTAGGACCTTCATCCAGACAGTGTGAGTTGAGAAGGATGTAACTCACCCTATATAACTCCAAATTGAGTGAAACTAACTTTTTTAGAAAGCTTACATATAGAAGAACATTCCACAAAAAATTCCGAGTTAGATACGGTCCCGTTTGCTCTCAGTGGTTCGAAAAAGTTGCCCTATGTCTAAACCGGGCTAAAATAGAGCAGTTCAGGAAGGTCAAATTTCGGGGCTTATAACTCGAGCTCTACTAAAGCAAATGAAATGGAACTTCCTAAAAATGAAAGCTTATCTTGTTAGCTTTAATATAAGACCAATTTTGTATGATTTGAACTATTTTTCAATTTTTAGTGAATTTTTACTTTCAAGTGTATAATTCTGGCCAGCTACAGGGCAGGCTAGGATAAAACTTAAATAACTTGAGCTATATTTATCAAAATTAGATGGGACCAAAGAGGTTAGAAAATAGACACATAACACTTTAACATATCCAAAATTTAGGTCCAGATGAGTTAAATAGAAATTTGGGATTGATTTACAAAAATCGGGTTGAATGAATATACTGAGGCAGCAACCCTGTCTTAAATGTAACTAATGCTCCTATGAAGTTGATATTTGAAATATGAATGAAATGTTATGACTTCTATGAGAAATTGATGTTCTGAGTATTGGCACTATTCATGGGGAAGCGGACACATTCCGTTATGCTGCCGAAATTTCAATAAAGTGTATGCATGAATTATAATCTACATACAAGTCTATGTGCATTTGCAAGGAATTCATGAAGGTTATGTTATGATGATATGATGAACCTAAAGGTTATATTATGATGAAAGTTCTATAATACTTGGGCCAGCCCCGGATTAAAGTTAAGGGGAATAGATCAGTGGGGAGATCGGGGAAAGTAAACCTGACATTCCTATTTAGGAACGAACTCGATCCTGAAAAGCAGACTATTACCTAGGAGTCTAAATGGCCAAGAACTCACAGGGGACTAAGTAATGGAAAAGTTTATGAAGATAAGTTCAAGAATGAGTTTTGTATGATCATATTGAATAGTCATTATGAGTTGTTTATAGTTTGATTGTTATGTTTACTTGCTGCTGCATGTTTATTTATTCTGCTCATTATTCTGAATATCACTATTTAGTAGTATTCTGTTTCTTATACTGTCCTAAGTAAAACTGAACTTTGCCTTGGACTAGATATTTTCTTAAACTTATTAAATATGAATAGTTCAATTTGATCCCATATTTTTACAGTTAAATAAAAACTGAGACAACTGAGAATGAATGTGACGTCAGCTTAAATACCGTACGCGAATCCTACTGAGAATTTCGTTAAATTCTCACCTCGTTTTGTATTTCCGCATCATTCTCAGACCTTGGAGATGGACTCGACCGCCACCCTATTTATTGAGATTCCTAACTTGCAACTCTACCATGATCCCATAGTGGATTCGTTGTACATCGCCGGCTCCTGCAATTTTCGTCTCTATCTTTTTAGCAATAGGAATTTTGCTATTCCCCTTTTTCACCCCGCCTTTGATCCTGTTGCTCCGTATTTTGTGGTCCCTTTGCATATGACACACCCTCCTCCTGCACCTTCAGCGCCCGCAGCACCGGCCGCACCTGCCAGTCCTCCGCCTGAGTCACCTCTGTAGATGGTTCCAAACATTCCGCTCAGTTTTGAGAGTGAACCTTCAGAGACTATTGGCTCATCAACCTCCTCCTCGAGACTTAGTATGGACTACTCCTCAGCCGGGCCCGGTGTGGCCAACGGCTATTTGACCGAGTAAGTCCCAGCCGAGAGTTCTACTGTACAACATGGTCCTCTTTTGGCAGTGTGCAACATTGGGTCATAAACTTAGTCGTATGTATATCAGTTAGTCTAAAATGTCTCTAAGGAACCCATAGGATTATTTTGATGGACACGGGCCTCCTTTTTGCTATACCGGCTCCACTTATGTATCCTGTTTTACAATTGTACTTAAACTGAAGCATCGGTTTCTAACCTATATATATATATATATATATATATATATATATATATGTATATATATATATATATATATATATATATATGTATGTATGTATACAATTGACGATGCATTTACCTGTCTGTATCTTTTCTGTTGTGTTTTTTTTTTTTAAATTTCATTACATTCTGCTATATTGATCACGCCTGTTATATACAGCGCGCCGTTTCGCCCATTTAAAAAAAAAATGTGACACGATAAGTAATTAGTAAGCAGAGTGTCAACACGGTAACACAATCTACTTAATTCCATGATATAACTTAAGCATAACATTAAATTGGTAGGGTGTTACACTTATGGTAGGACAAGGACTTATTTCCGGACCAGGTAGGGGTAGACCAAGGAAGCATGGTCTATCCCTTCGCACTCGTGCCCCACCCGCCACCTCCACTAGGCCCTTGTCCGCCCCTTCTGGTCATTCTCCACATGCTTAGGAGTTTGTTATGATATCCAACCTTAGGTATGTAGAGTCAGGGCCCTAGCCTTCACTCCCCCCTCAGCCTTCTCCACCTCCGCTCGGCTTACACCTCACATGTACTTGGCTCTGCACCTTCCTTTACACTTAGCCAACTTGGTTCGTAGGGTGCGCAGAACTCCTCATTTACCCCCTCACAAGGCTCTACAAACCAGCGCGTAAAGTTTAGATATAATGGTAAATCCTAGTAAGTAATTTAAAATTTAAATTTATTATAAATTTTTAATGTGATAAAAAATCAAACTAATAGATACCTGGTATAATATATATTTTATGACACTGCTGGATTCCACCACGACCAAGACTACGCAAGATTACTGAGGCATTCGACAAGAATTTTCACGTCTCGTATACTAGTTTTGTGCAGCCCCCTGAGGTCACACAGCAATTATAATGAAGAGAGTGGAAGGTAAAATAATAATTACTTTTTTTTTTTTTACTTTTTTTATTAGTTTTGATTTTTATTTTTATGTATGATTATTTATTACAATTCTATTAACTATTGTGTTACATATATGCAATGTATATTTATTATTGATCCATACAAGGAGGCTTCCATTTATAGGGCGTGGAGGACTAGGGTTGGGAAATGCCTTCGCGATATGTTTCATGATAATTGCGAGAATAGCGTTAGCACCTATTGGTTGACGGATAAAATCCTTCAGGCTCTAAGGGCCCACTGAGACTCGCTCGGGTTTAAGATGAAGTAGGTGAAGGCCCGGACGAGCAGAGGATCAGCCTATGGTGGCTCTCTGCACATTGGAGGCTCCACTACTATCGAGGGCATACGGTTGAAGATGGTAAATATCATCCTTTACTCATTTAGTTATTCTATTTTTATATTAAATATTTTATGATCATATGAAAATTTTTTGAAATGTAGGAGAAGGCGATAAGCAGGCCGCCGACTTAGGGGGAGCTGTTCCGGGAGATCTACACCCGGAAACAGGACAAGTTCCAATAGGTTGATACTCGGTCAGAGACCACATACGTAAATACTTATAATTTTAGTTTTCAACATTTTTAATTTATTTTGGTTATTATTCTTTAAATCTAATTTGTTTTATTTCTTCTAATTGTAGAATGAGTTCACTTAGGGGCTAACTGAGGCCCGATCACAGCAGTTGTGGTAGGGGGACAGGAGTACTCCTGTTGGTACACCTATTAGTGGCGATGAGGTATGGATCCAGACAGTTGATGGTTGCTACAAGGGATGGATTTACGAGATAGGGACCTCTTATAGCAGATCATACTATTCAGGCTCTATGTTTGAAGTTGGGCTTGCTGGGATCAATCCGAAGTCCATCCGTGATTAGGTCCATGCACTGAATGAGTTAATGCAGAGGTAGCTCGAGAAGGCCGATAGGAGATACATGGAGTTGTATGAGTGCCACAAGAGAGATAAGCAATAGTGGACATAGCAGATATAGTCCATGGAGCAGAGGATGACAATCCTGTACAGTTACTACGAGTAGATGCATGCAAAGTGGCAGTTCATTTGGTGCATAGCCTCCATCACCTCCACCTCCACCGCCTTAGCCTTCTCCATACTGCTACTCATTCGAAGACGGAGATGACAACAACATCTTGGATATTGATGATGATCAGTATTTGTGGATTTTAACATTTTTTTTCATAATTATAGTGTGAC
Source organism: Pterocarpus macrocarpus (assembly GCA_031439585.1). Lineage (NCBI taxonomy): Eukaryota > Viridiplantae > Streptophyta > Magnoliopsida > Fabales > Fabaceae > Pterocarpus > Pterocarpus macrocarpus. Next base: position 56,305,360 of record CM062522.1, read on the forward strand.
AATTTTTTGAATGATATTGTATATATTTTTATTTAATTAATAGTTTTTTTAATTTCTTTTGCAATTAAAATAAAAAATAATAATCTTTAAAAAAATAAATAATCTTATTTTATCGATGGATTTTATCTCAGTAAATTTATAATATAAAATATTATTTTTGCATTTAAAAAATCCGTCAGTATTTATTAATAATTTGTAGATTTAATACTGTTAGTGACATTTTCTTACGCTATTATTACTGATGTATTTTTGTTTTACCGATGGAAATATTCCGTCGAAATAATTAAAAAATTATCGACGAATTTGTTTTTCCGTCGGTAATATTTATTTATTTATTACTAACGGATTGTTTCTATTGGTAAGTCTGTCAATATTATACTTACCAATGGATTTGGTTCAATTTTTGGTCTGTAAATCCGTTGATAAATAGCGCATTTCTGGTAGTGACTATTGAATAAAGGTACATAAATGATTTTATATTTTAATAGTATGAGTTATAATAATAGAAAACTAAAATCTTCATGTTAGTAATAACTTAATAAATATGAGACTTACAAAATTTTTGGCACATTTCTTGCTAGCGCAGTCGTAAAGTAGAAGAAAATTAAAGAATTATATATATATATATATATATATATATATATATATATATATATATATATATATATATATATATATATAGTTTTAATAAGATTTGAATTTTCACTCATCTTAACAGATCAAGATTGCTTATTATCTCAACTAAGCTCTTGTGGGTATATATTTACATAGAGGAGGGATCTTGATACCAGTGTGACATTTGACATACTTATACATTTAATAACTTTTTATAGAATATAATTCTTACTAATTCAACAATTGAATTATATTATATATCATGTAGATTATTTATACCAAATTTTAAAAAAATTAAATATTGTTAAGGATGTGATGAAATAGTTTTTTTTATATATATTTTATTCAAATGAATTCAACATGTGAAGATAGCTTGACCTAATTGACGCCGAAATCCAATTGACTTTCTTTCCTTCGTAATGTTGGCTAATAATTCATCCTCTTATACATGCATGCACCTGCCACTCGTGCTCTTCTTGAACCTTGCTTATAACAACGGTTAACTCAAAGACTCGTGACACTGAACGTGCATCTTGTCGGAGTACATTTTAGCTAATAATGCCTCTATATAATTGTCCCCCACCTCTCTTTTTCAAGTTAGCTTTTAACTGCATGCATTCCAACAGGTAAATATTGTCACATCTAAGATATAACTAGTGACAACTCCAACAAAGAAAGAACACATAATAATAGAGTTCTTGCAAGTATTATTGACATGATCATTATATGATAGTACGGCCTAACACCATCTGTATGTTCTCGTGGTGGTGGGAAATTTGGTGGCTAGATATCAATTCTAGAATTTGTTTTGTTTGATGAGATGAAAAGATGAATGCTGCAACTCAATTGTTTTCTTTTTACAGAGTAGGAGAATTGAATAATTTTATGTTAGATTTCGATTTCTGTAAGAAATAAATTTGATGAGTATATATATATATTAAGACTAGGCTCAACTTCACAATTTCAACCTAATACCATAAAATATTTACATTTAAAGCATCTCTATTTATAAAGATTCCTCAAATAGTCCTAGATAATGTGAAAATTAATTTTAGACAAATTAAAATTAAAATACATGCAAAAGACACTTTAAATTAATTTGAAACGCTGTCAAGATTCATAATTGTAATATTTTTAATTTTGATTATTCATCCATACGTGGAAATAATATTCGAGTTCAAACTTATTCTGCAACAATGACAGATGCACGAGTAATGAGTCTCCCAGAAGACGATATTACCGAGCATAAAGGTGTGACTCATGGGACTTTTTTCATCAGTTACTTTTGACGCTCTCACAACTTTATGTTATGAGAAGTTTTTACGGAAATCTTTTTATTTCTCCCCCCGTGTAATCATCATTTTTCCAAGTTGTGTTGATTGAGTCACCTTACCCTCTTCGGTCTTCACTAATTAAATTAAATATGTTGTTTGAAGTTGTGGGTTGATATATACACCACATCTTATGAACAAAGCTCAAGGCACACAAGGAAATTTCAAGAAAACAAATAAAGCTACATACGCTAATTTCAAGCTAATATATTGATTCTTCCGTTCAATTCAAACTTGGTTGTGCCTTCAGGTACATGTATAAATAACATAGCAAACAAAACAACCTGTCCACCTGGAATCTCCAAGAAACCAAACAACAGGAGTATGGAAGCAAAACGAAAATCAAAACTAAACTGATTCACATGCTGTGCTCAAGTAAATCTCTGATTTTCTCAACTAATGCGTGGTCATTTATGGCTTTATCCCTTGGTCAAGATTGTAGGATTAGTTATTTGATTTGAACTGCCAAATTTGGGAATAAACTATAGGGTTAAAGAAGAAATAATTTCTACAAACAGAAATCTTTTGGTGAGTTGGTCATTTCATTGGACTTGATGGGGTTGGTGACCTTTCCCCTAATAGGATTTGGTAAGCGTTCAGGTGGAAGGGTAAACGTAAATCTACTGGCTAGTAGTAGCCTAGTCACTCCTTAACAATCTAGTAGCTGGTTTTTCCATTTTCAGCAAACCGCTCATGACCTAAACAAGTGATGGCATGTAACGTATTTTTTCTTTTTTCTTTTTTTTTCCTTCAAGATAACTATCTTTGATTACTGTCATTGCTAAGAGGTCCTTCTAACAATTTTTATCTTTAGAGTTTGAATCTTGATTTTCTTCCTGGACTGTAACTTGCTTACCCCTGCACTCGACTCTTGTTGGTGATGACATGTATAGCTTGAATTCAAGCATGTATGGATCATGGCCTAAACAATTCCTGGCTCTTCAATTTCCTCCCGGATATGCAAGTTTAACTTAAGTTTCACAATCTACAAGAGAAGAACGTAGCAAACAACATATATATATACATATATATATTTAATAGTCGATAAGAAGAACAACTCAGAGTTTTCCCTTTGCTGTTTGCCTGTTTCAAATATAGTTCTTTTCTTTCTCCAATTGTTAGCACAAAACTATCGTATAGTCTCATTACAAAATGATAGAATCATTATCTTCCTTAAGTCTCATCATGATCAGTTTGGTTATATTGTTACTATGCAACATAAAGGAGTTGACAGCAAATTGATTCCTTCTGATTCTTTCCTGTTTATTATCACTCCTAATTTGAATCTGTAGCTCGTTGCCGTCACTGTTGACTACTTTATCTATCACATTAATCTCTCTTCACCCTTTTAGAGGCCCTAAAGTTAACCTTTCTTGAGGACAATCCACGTAATTGTTAGGCCATTTGTCCTTTTCGCTATTCTCTGAGTTGTTCTACTTTCAAATCAAAGTCAAGTCCACAAAGTTTCATCTATTCCTTTCCGTTTTTATTCCTTTATTTTTGGGGGCGGGACTGAAGGTTGAGAAACGAAGGTCTGAACTCTGAAGGCTAAACCTCACCATATCAATTTTGAGAACTCATAATATGTTCTCCAAATATATATAAACGTCTTGTGAACTCATGTTCGAAAATCAAGTTTTTGATATATATATATATATATATATATATATATATACACGACACATGTGAAAATAATATGTTAAATATCATACAAAATACATGGAAATGGAAAATCCTTTGTTACTTCATGGATTTTATGATTATTATTTATACCTATTGGAGCAAATAAAAAGGTCATCTCACAAATATCAATTAGGGATAAAGACAAATTAAATTAAACAATTATTATCATTAGCACTATTATTATCATCTTGTGTAACTATGTCAAAAAGTTATAATTTTCGTGTCATTTACGACTCAAATTATTTGGAGTAATCATCTTTAAAAAATTTCACTATCTCTTATTTTCACCACTAATTATACTTACATATTAATATATTGGTTAGCTTCAACCGAATGTTGATAGCATAACATTATCTAAAATGCGTGTTGAGTAAAAAAAGGATATTTATAGTAAAGTTTTGAGAGTATGAATCACACAAACATTAGGGAAACCATTGATAAGAAGGGAATAAAGTGAAAAGGAGAAAAAAATTGATTGTATGATTATACAAGATCTATGAAAAACTTTCTATGTGTGTGTATATACATGTAATCACTTGGTTGAGTGTGCTATAGTAGAAAATGAAGTACTATTGTCATTAACCAATACTATTTGAGATATTTTCTCCAAAAACTAATAAAAAATTAAACAGAAGCTCTCAGCAGCTAGTGAGGAGAAAGACTTGAAAGGAAGGCCTACATTATAGACTTGCCCATAGGTTACTTAGATTAGAAAACCAAAACATTATCCTTTATACTTTATAGCGAAGATTAATCCATGAGAATACGAGTTGTTAGCAAATATCTGCTATTATTCTCATTAAATAAAGCAAAGCCAGAACATTATATACCATTAGTTGTCTCACATTATAACAGAGATCTTTACAAATTCTTGAATGATGAGAGACTTGTTTGCTGTTAGGTGACATAAAAACGTGCACAGATATAATGATAGCTATCTTAAGATTCCCCCATATACATCCATGATTAATTCTCTTTATAGTAAGTGCAGAAAGTTAGGATTGCAATGGCTCTTTTTGCTTCTCTCTCACCCCTTGTATCTGATGTTATGGTTTGTGAGAATGTAATAAGAGTTAGAAGGGTTGGTTGCATTATCTGTCCTAAGAGCCTATTTACACTAGAGATAGGACTATAAAATGTATCTAGCTTAGCGGCAGGAAATTATACATTCACCATGAGGCCTCTAAGCTATAAGGTTCTATAATATGCCTAAAATATATGCGAAGAGTATATAAACGTTAACCATTTAGTAAATTGGTGTGTATACTATAATATATCAGTGCTCAGCTTCTTGATTTTGAGTAATCTTTTAATTCATCACCTCCTCAATTTAGTAACACAAACTAAACATTAGTCCTTGATATAATTAAAGAGTTACAGACACACATACACAGAGATTACATATATATTCATTTTTGGTAGGATAACATTTAGGTTGAGGAGAAAGTTTGTTCTAATCTTATGTAAGAGGAGAAGATGCCTTTGGATTCATGAAAGATTTACAAAGGTACTTATAGATCATCTAGTAATGAAAGAAACTTAAGAATCAAATCTAAGTCATGGCGATGCATGAACGAAAAGCCGATCAAATAAGCAACTCCCATTGGCGAGTTTACATATATATTCTACCTTTCCGACTAATGAATAGACAAGACTAAAGTTGTCGTTTTCAATTTTCATCAGTGCTTTCTTCCGTTTTCACTAAGGTGCTGCAGCATGTCCTCTGAGAATATTTTCTCTTCGCTCCAAGCTCGTAAGCTGGTCTAAAAGATACTGAACCCCACAAATCTCTTTTGAACTTTTTCCCCCTTTTTGTTAGACAGTGAAGGGCAACAATAGCATCCCCCACTCTCCACACACAGACATAAACCCTTTTGATCTTTTATGTACATGATTAGACTAAAAATTGGGTTTGCATTGCCATGGCACTGTTTGTCGAACAGATGCGCAATGAATATGAGAGGACTGCATCTGGCCCTCCCTCTCCTTTTTCTTCTTTGCCCCTCCGCTTTCCTTTCATCTTTAATTAACTTTAGCCCTAAGGTACGACCAAAATTGTACATCCATAAATTTCTTTGAAGAAAAAAATTGTATAATGAGATGGAATAGTTTCTTTTCTCCAAGATGATTAGTTCACAGAAATGAAAATTCCATGAAGAATGGAATAGTATGGTCATTTACAGTTCAGAGAATGATGTTTTGCAAGTTATTCTTGTTTACACGGCAATGGTATTCACGGCCTAATTTTGATATCAACCGAGTTTACAGTGTAAGAATAATTTCTGTACCAATAATTTTACATTCTTATTTATAGAAAAGGGAAAAAGTGTCATATTATATTTTTTAAAATTAAATTTATATTACTCGAGATAATACACTACTTTATTGCATTTTTATTAGGTAACAGAAATACGTTGCACTGTTATAAAAATTATTCTCTTTTATTATGTAATATGAATTATATGAGAGTTTTGTTTATTGTTTATTGCCTTTTTTTTTTTTCGGTCCAAAGGAGCGGTGGTCGCCTTACGAAATCAAGAAAGATCGCAATGGCCCATTGCATTCAATCTATTAGCAAGGAGTCATTCTCTTTCTCAATCCCACATTCAAGTAAGGAGCAATGTTAATAACGGTTAGATACAATAGTTAAATTTTCTATAAGAAAAAAAGGGTACTGATCTTAACACCTTAAAGAGTTGGTTAAAGTAGTAAATAACTAACCTTAACACCTTAACGAGGACACAAGTTTAAATTTTGTTGAGAACTCTTGTGGAAAGAACACATAACTCTTGTGCTGGTGGTTATAACTCTTGACCTCTAAAAAAGGGTATAAATTACTTATATATTCATCTAAAAATTAATAAATATGTTATATAATTTTAATATATAAATTCTAGTAAAAATTTTTAACTTCCGAACATTTTTTAAGTGAAAAATCAATAAATTAATAATACAATTATTATGAAAGTTGTATTTTTGTAGTGGATTGACTCAATTTAAATCAAATTAGTTAAAGTAGTATAAACTTTAAATGCTAATAATTTAGACAAAAAAAAAAAAAAATGGACTACAACGATAGAATCTTGGGACAAATTTTGGTTTTCCTGTATATGCCCACCATCTGGGCATGATGCATTAGAGAAATTAATTACCTTAGACTCTAACTTAAAGTTCGAATATGAGTGATCAAAGTAATGAGCAATGAAAATTAATTTAGTTACCATTATCGATATAATTAGCAATATATATAACTAAACTTGCAACCAAAACAAGCAAGATCAATTAATCAAAGAAAACTGTGAAGGATGGTTTTAGAGACAAAAAAGAAAGATAGATTTTTTATTTTTTTTATATTTTTGGATAAGTGAATATTATTAAGAAGCAAAATGGCTCATCAAACCTTTGCAATTAGAGGGGAGCCAAAGTCTGTTACAACAAAACAAAAACCAGCATCCAAGCAAAACAAAAAAGTGCCTCCAATAGATGCAGCATTCATCAGAAACCAAATACAGTGCTGAAATACCAAACTTGAGTACCTGACAACACAGAAGACATAAAACCAGCATCAACAGGGAGGAGGAAACCAAAACCATCAGAATCCATTAATCAAAGAAACCAAATTATCATAAAGATGTCCAAATGATTTTTTGTTCCTCACTATTTGCACCAAAGCACACTTCTTTAAACAAAGTCTTCAAGGTCTCAAAGTTTATTCCAATAAAATCTCTGGCTCTGAGGAATATTTTTTCCACATCCAGTCCAAGAAACAACAACCAGGGAATCAGATTCCTTAATGATTGGGAACTCAACGAGAACAAGCTAGATTCTGGGAACTCGGAAGATAAATAAAGAGCAAAGACGATTGCCTTGAATTACGCTTCATTGAAGTTGCAAATTCCGACAGGGACAGCAGATAAACATAAGATTCTTCCATAAACATTTCTATGTCTGCCCCCAATTCCGGCTTTACCCAACTTCCCTTTTGAGGATCCATCAACATTCCATTAGAAAGCACCTAGCAATGGAGGAAACCATTCAATCAATTTTTTCTTGAAGATTTGTTTCTATCCCAACTCCTAATCTGATTCAAGTTTGATAACATCATATTAGGCGGAAAAGAAAATTCCGTGCACCAACCCAATATCCCAGCCTCACCTTTACCCGGGTGAAAATTTGCTCCCAACATATCTCAAGACCATGAAAAATTTTCTGGCTCCCAGAAGACCAAATAGGACCACAACCGCCAAAAATTATTAATTAAAGAGGTCTTCAATAATTTGGCCTTATGCTGTCTTGATCTTTTCAAAATTCCAAAGAAAGTTTCCAGAAGAATAATTCAGTTTCAACGTAGATTTTTTTTGGTCTAATGATATTAATAGGAAAGAGAATGGAAGAAAAAATTTTCATTCAAGTAATAATTATCTAATGAAAAAATTTTAAAAATAAAGAATAAAATAATATGTTATACTTCTCTTACGTTTAAAATGAAATTTTACCCACACTTTCTTTTCCTTTAAAAACCCATCCAAACATAATAACTCGGTTAGCAATAGAGAATTGAAGCTAAGGCAAGGCAAGAGAAACATTAGACTTATATTCTCCCATTTCATATATATTATAAATTTATAATGAGATTATCCGACATTTTACCGTATGTGTTTAGATTTTATTTTATTTTATTTTATGAATAGAATGAAGCAATATAAATATAAGCAGATAAGAAAGGGAAAGAATCCTGTAGCTCTTATGGCCTCTGTTATTTAGTAGATTTTAGGTTTTCATATGTACAATCCTGTGGTTTCTGTCTATGTTTTAAAATGTTGGATGGAGATTGCATAGTATTGATGTTTTGTAGCGGTGATTAGATATGTGCCTGTTCTTTTGTCTGGATGAAATTCTTTCTCAGATATGGAATATGGTTGAAATGGGTTTTGTGTCTCTGACGTTTCCTTGAGGAGATACTGTGAGTATGGAATTCTGAAGTGATGCTTGGAGGAATTAAGTTGGGTGACAACGGGGTGATGGAGAAGGATGATGGAAGTATATGATTTAAGTGGTTGGAGTCTTCTCTTGCAATTTGGAGCATGTTAGCGGTGGGATTCTCTGGAAGGATAAGTTTTTGGTGATTTTCCGCTAAGGGTGTGGAGTGGTGATCTCTTAGCCGAATTATGATGTCCCTGCTGTAGTTGTGGCAAATTTCCAAGGGCTTTTAGAAGTTCTGCAGGGTGTGTGTGTGTGTGTGTTGTTGTTTTCTTTTTTTTTTTTTATTTGTTTTGCTTTCGTTGTTGGTCTGAGCTTTGTTTTGCTTTGTCTATGTACTGTTGTCTACTTCCTTGTCTAGGAAGTGTTTTGAGCCTTATTTTAATTATTAAAAATAAAAGAAAGAAAGGAAAATAAAATCATATTTTTTGCTATTCAAAAAAGCTAATTAACCTTAATCAACAGGGAATTGGATTTACCATAAGGGATGAATCTTCCATAATGTGTGGCTTCCTAGTTGGAAAATATTCCTATATTTAGTACTAAATCGTATCTCAAACAGAATTATCTTTAATAAATAATTACTGTAAAAATCTTAAAAAAAAAAGGCTAATTCCTAATTTAAAAAATTAATAAAGGAATCAAATGAAACTCCATTATCCTTCATGATTACTTCCATCTAACCAGATTTGAAAAAAAAAAATTAAGATAAACAAAAGATTCTTTGAGCTTAATTCCTTTGAACTTTCTAATAGGCAACTCCACCCCCTCCCACAATATCTATAGTCCTCTACCCTTCATTAACTTTCCTTTCATTAATGCATGGTTAGTTCATGATTCAATACTTATTCTCTTTGAATAAGGTATCGAGTTTGATTCTTGTGGATAAAAAACAACGTAACTCATGTTAAAAGAATTTTACTCCTATAATAAGTCTAGCTAACTCAAGCCAAATTATAGTTAGAGTTTAATAGAATCTGAATACTAATAATATCAAAAAGGATACAGCCAACTCCAAACCTTTTGCTCAGTTGATTGCCCCAATATGCACCATCTCTATGAAAATCAAGCACATAATAAGTTAGGATCAAGTAAGGGTAAACTTTGTAACTTAAAAGATCACATATTATTAGGCAGAAAGTGGATTCTTTTTCATGGTAAAGTAAATTTTAATTAGTAGAGGAAAATTTCACTCCAGTTTAGAATTAGGGTGTCTTGTACAAAAACATCTAAGGTTAACTCACCAATGAGAAGAGCAATGAATTAAGCTTAAGTCGTCATAACGAAATATAAGCGGAATACATCCCAGTTGACTGCAGAAAGTACTCTAGTTATTGTTAAATAATACTAATTTTGTTTGATGAATATTTTGTTGCAGAAAGATACCTATCTTGGCAAAATAATAATAATAATAATAAAATAAATAATTTTACATCTACACTAAAGGTAAAGTTTGCTACAAATCAAACTAGTAATTTAAAACAAAAATACTTGTCTCAACAAAAAAATTATTTAAACTTTTAATTAATTGTTTTACGAGCAGTTTATCATATAAAAAACGGAGCAATTGATCCTCGTGACAAAAAGGGGCAAACAGCCAACTGCTTGTGGAATTAAGTGGCCAGCAACATCTATTATATGCAGATATATAACACCAGAATAATGAAGAACCGAGTGGAATAAATTAATAAAATATGCAGAAAACGACGAAAAAATTCCATAGCAGAAATTCTCACATACATACATGCATGAAATGCCACCATTAATTGCTGAATTTTGTCGACATGTCAAGAATACTCGCATGTTCCTTCGTCTTCGTTCACTCTCTAGGCCCACTACAGCTAGTCATCGATCACTTGGGCAGTGCACTGATTGCGTTCTGATTAATCCCACTAATTCCAATCGCATTTGAGGAGAGACTTGAAAATCAAATGTATTATATTAAGTGATAATTACTAAATCAGAATTTAGTTATTGAAACAAGTTTAGTTATATATATATATATATATATATATATATATATATATATATATATATATATATATATATGTTAAGCTGCCAAATCTTTTTGCTAAAAATGTTCAGATTTAAAAATGAAAACACCGCAAACCCTAAATTGGGATTTTAAACTAACTTACAGAAAAAATATTCCATTATTAGTCCAGTTGTTATTTAACTATTTTTGCTTGGCTCCTACTAAGATTAGAGATTGGGATGTCACCTAAGCGGAGCTAGTCTACCCCTAATTCTCCTTGTTCCTATCCCTGATCCTTGTTATAGGGGGTTTTTTCCTCCCATCCCCATTCCTCGCTTCCTTATTGGTCCTCGCGGGGTCCCTAAGCTTAATAATTTTTTTTTGTCTAACAACACTAATAGTAATAGATCATCATCACCACCACCACCACCACCACCTAACAAGAAATGATGTACCAAAAGATAAAAAAAAAAAAAAGAAATATCAATAACAACAAATCAACAATGCAACATATCACAATCATGGTCGCAAATTGCAGATCAGTTGCACTAAGCTGTGAAGGAGGTGCATGGAGGCACGTCGGGCTTGGCGGAGGAGCAAACGATGATGTTTCGTGGTGGGCTATAGCGGAGCAATGAGGAGGAGCCAAGAAGGAGCATTTAGGGTTGAAGAGTGTCTTGGTGGGGTGTGTCAAAGGAAGGAGATGGAGGGGCATTGGTGAGGTGTGGCAATCACTAGTGGAGTGGAGGTGTAGCAGTCTTGGATGTGATGTGTGCCACTACAATGAGAAGCTTGTCACAAAAGGAAAATGACAACTAGGATTTAGGCATGGGTCATCTAAATTTGGGGATTTTTTAAATGTTTGAAACTAAATTAAGAATAAATATCTTTTTTAATTTTAACATTTTAAAGTTCACACCGATTTAGTCCTAAAATAATTTTTGACATCGATTTAGTCATAACATTTTAAATTTTGACATCAATATAGTCCTCTACTGATGATTTGATGGAAGATTTGATTTTATAAAAAATTTGTTAGGATTAAATTGATGTCGAAATTCATACTATTAGAATTAAATTGATGTCAAAATTTAAAGGACTAGAACTAAATTGATGTTAACTTTCAAATGTTAGAATTAATTTACGTCAAAATTTTTTTCAGAATTGAACTGATGTCCACTTTAAAATATTAGGGCTAAAGTGATTGTTTATGCTTAAATTAGTATATATGATATGTCATATAATAGTGCAATACATATATATATATATATATATATATATATATATATATATATATATATATATATATATATATGTATGTATGTATGTATGTATGTATGTATAATGTGTTTAAGATAAGTGTATTTTAGTATTTACACACATATGGGGCCCCTGCGGGGTGGGAACAATGATCCCCTATCCTTGAATCTACCTCAGGGAGATTTTTATCTTTGCCCCCCGATCCCTGTAAGGGAAAAATCCCTAAACTCAAGGCCCCAAATGAGGCAATCGTTGCGGGGATCCTCATTAGATAAGGAATTTTGCAATCCCTAATTAGAGGAAATCTCATAAGAACTAAAAATATATATAAAGAGAGAAAAAGGGGTAAATCTTGAATAAAACATGAGGGATTACTCTTGATCTATACTTTTTATACTTACTAAAGGAAAAAAAATATAATTACATTATCATTAAATTATTTTTGGGATGAGGATTAAATTGTTATAGTAGAAAGAGAGTGTAACAATATGTATCAAAAAAAAAAAAAAAACAAGAGAGTGTAACAGTAATAAAGAAAATGATAGGTCAGCTATTAATATGGAAAAGACTTAACAAATGAACAATGATGAGGTGAAGAAGTTAGTTACTCCTACAAGACACATGATGACCAATCCTGAAATCAAGGAGAGGAAAAGGAGCAACAAGGAAAGCAGGATTAACTCTAGGTTGCAAGACTGCATTCTATCATCAAGATAATTATATTGTATGACTTCCTTCTGATTCTTCTTTCTTGATATTCCCTCTTCTCATTATGATTTTCCCTAAGTGTTCAAATTCCATTTCACCAAATTTTGTTCATCATTATTGGCTGCACATGGCAATAAAATTGTCGAGACCAATTCCATTTGGTGTATTCCATTTTACACTCCTGCAATTTTTTTCTTGTTCTTACATTTGTTTCTAAACTTATGGTTTCATTAATCCATGGTCTATTGTTGAATATTATGAGCTAGACATTTGTTTCCTTGTGATTCTTATACTATCATTATCTCAGTAAAATTACAATTACATATTTGGTGCTTTCATTGTCCTCCATGGCTGAGAACACCCGATTTAAGGAGCTACAATATGAGATGCATAATCTCCAAGCAGATGTTCAATGCATGATGGATGTTATGGAGCTTCATGACCATGAGCAGCATGAGCATACAAATAGAGTCAAGCAGCTTGAAATGCTAGAATGGATTGCTTACAAGTTGCATTATAATCATTGTTGCGGAATGCAACCTCTCAACATGGAGGATTTAACTCGAGCATTGGCCACTTTTACAACAACACCAGCTATTTCCTTTTTTGATGGATTGAATGTCATGGATTGGATTTTTCATGTGGAGTAATTTTTTGAATATTATGAAATATTGAACACTAGTAGATTAAAGATAGCAGCAATATACATGGATAGAGAGGTTGTTCCCTAGTTTAAGATGATGCAAAGAATGAACACCTTTCATAGGGAGCTCTTACTCTAGCATTGGAATTAGAATTTGGGCCCTCCCAATTTGAATGACCTTAGCTTCTCTATTTAAGTTATTGCAGACTCGATATGTTAATGCTTATTACTTGGAGTTCATGGCATTAGCAAATCAAGTTCAAGGTCTTGCTCTTGATGCAATTCTAGATTGCTTTATTAGTAAGCTTAAGAGTGATACATGAATAGTAGTTGTTGCACAATCACCTGTCATGCTTCTTCACGTAATATCCTTATCCAAACTTTATGAAGAGAAGTATGTGACCACTTTAAACTTGCTTACTCTTTAAGCCGTTATGGACACCAAACCACAATCCCAAATACTAGCCCAAAAATAAGAATGAAGCAATCCAAGACCACACTGCCTCTATTATTGCCAACCCCTCCTACGAGACCTGCCCTTCCATCACCATCCAATTCTAATATAAAAAAAAAAATTACTATTGCTGAGATGCAACTCAAGAAGGAGAAAGATTTATGTTACACTTGTGATGAGAAATTTCGCTTTAACCATGGATGTCCAAACCGAAACCTTATGGTTTTGTAGTCAAAGGAAAACCATGACATTCATCTGGAGCCTAAGCCACTTGATGACCCACAAAACCAAACCAATTACTAATATTGATGTCTACCACTTATCTCTTAATGCATTCAAAGCAGCCAATGGTATAAGCACAAATAAGTTTTAAGGCCATATTAATGGAGTTCCATTTCAAGTTCCCATTAATTTTTGGGGGGGGGGGGGGGGCTCGGACATCTTTTTACACCAAGAATCGCAAAGTTATTAAATCTACCAATCGAGCTAATACTTGTATTTATAGTCATGGTAGGCAATGGCAGGGTGATACTAGCTCTAAACAAGTAATGGTCTAATTTCACCATATTTGAAGACTTTATCATACCGATGATGTTGCTAAGATTTACACATTGCACATAAAAAATTTTGAGGTTAATGTTGCCATTACTGGATTTACAAGATAATATTGAACCAAAACTAGCTCTCTTGTTGCATACTTATCAAATGGACTTTGCTAGACCCCAAGTCTGTCCCCTCCAAGATCTCTTGATCATTTCACCCCTTTACTAAAAGGCTCAATACCAATGAAAGTAAGGCCTTATACTTATCCTTATAGTCAAAAAGTAGAAATTGAAAGAATAGTAAAAAAGATGTTGGCTAATGGTATAATGCAACACCTTCCCAAGTACAGTACTATGTTTAAATCATAGTGCTATACTCAAGAGTTGTTACTATTAATTCAACAGACCTTGTATGACAGCGCTCTTTGGCTGTCTTCAACCTTCCAAACTCTATCCAATATGGCTATCTTCTAGCTCGCTTGAGATATTTGGAGATAACATGCAAATGCAAATAGAAGTGAGAATTATAAATTCTCAATAGGATTCCTTAGACTACCATATACCATGTCATCGTTATTATCTTTAGCTGCTTCGGTTTCTTATGAAAGAGATGAACATGTTATATAAACTTTCTAGTTTTATAATTTGAAAATATACTATTCGAAACTAAGTTTATTTTATTCATACACTTGTTAAATAGAGAAAGAATTCAAACATTGACATAACAATATGAAGGACACTTGAATAAGATGCATTGATTCATAATAAAATAAGGAACAATTGAATAACATGTGTGAATGAATGCAAATGACTTCTTGAGGCGAGTGCACTTATCCTTCTTTAGCTTTTTTTACTTTCTTTTCTTCACACACCTAGGCGTTGCATATCGTCGTCCCCAGGATGCATTCTTTATTTATCTTTCCTTTACTTGCATCTTACTTTTCTGTACTTAGTCTTCCAAAGGCGAATAGTCTCTCTCACCCCTGGGTAATAGCCTACTTCTCAAGTCTAAGATCGTATCTATACATGAGTGATGAGTTTATTTTCCCTAACTCCTACACTAATCTATTCCCCTTAAATTTAGTCAGAGGCTGGTCCAAGCCTTAGACAGTACCGCCTTAGCCCACTGCGAGGTGGAGGCTTGGTATGGCCCCTTTGCAAGTTTTTATCATCTTTTCTCTTTATATATGATCATGCATGCGGATGCTCGACACTCATGCATATGTCTTATATCATATCTCAATCATATTTGCATGCATGCTCTTTCTGGACACAATATCTATATACATATCCTTTACTTGTCATAACCCATCAGGGTTTGATCGCCGTGTCACACTCCTTACAAATATGGAATCATTCTTATATCTTTATTCATAGAATCATGAATACACATGCTTCATACCTTACTTTTAAATATTCATACTTGTATGATATTCATGTACATAACATATAGACATTCATAACTTTCATATGTTTCTATCAGAATTTCGGTAGCATAACGGATCATATCTGCTTTTCTATGAATAGTGCTTTTCAAATCAGATAGTTAGCCAAGACATCAGAGTCAATATAACACATTAACATTTCAGTATCAATATAAAATTTCAATATTCAAACTTTAGATATAAGCCATTCACACATTAGGGTGCCAAGCACTCAATTTGGTAATTGTACCTAATTTCCTCAATTCTGCCCTATTTTATAATTTCTGCCATAATTTCTATTTAACTTGTCTAAGTTTGAATTTTTGATAGGTTGAAGCATTGTTTATCTAATTTTTATTCTCTTTGGTCTCATTAAGTTTTGATAAATATAGCTTAAGTTATTGAGGTTTAACCTAGGTTTGTCCTATTTTAATCCAGTCAGGACATAAAACAATTTTGGTGAATTACTAGAAGCAAACTACTTAGGGTTTGAATATGCAATTTTTATGGCATAAACATCTATGTGTTAGCTTTTTAAAAAAATTAGTTGCACTCAATTTGAAGTTGTATAAGGTGAGTTATGCCTTTCACAACTCATACTGGTTAGAATAGTGAACAGAATTCTAGGGTTAACTTCAAAAATTCATATCTCACTTATTACAGATCCAATGGCCTTATAATTTATATGGCTGGAAAGCTCTAGATGTTTAGTTTCATGTAAAATTGGTTTCATCAAATTTTGATGGTCGTAGATGAAACTGTACACTTCAAAGTATAGACACATTTAGGGTTTTTCAATCCAACCAATTCTGGTTAACTACTCTTTTAGCTTTTCACTCAAGTTCCAATCCAAATTTACACACTAATCTAGTCATAAGAGATTATATGAACACAATATATCATGAGTCAAAATAAAATTCCAATCAGCTACCATATCATAAACAACAAGAGAAACTCATGAATCCTACCTCAAAATTGATGTAATAGCTAGTTAGATTCAAGTTGTGGGTGAAAAGAGTTTATGAAAGTTGAAGATGGAGGGAGGATAAAGTGAAGTAGAAGAAGAGCATGGGTGATAAGGACATGTTGTTTCTTATTGGTGGATGCATGGGTGATTGATTTTTGGCCAAATCTCCCCAATTGTATGGCTGCCTATGGCACCATTTGTGGGGTGGAGATGGCTGAATCTCAGCCACCCAATTTAGGTTTTCATAGTATAAAATTCTACTGACTCGGTTCTTGCAATATAAATACTGGATTTTAACCGATTTTTTTCAAATCGGTGAAATATTACTAGTAACCTTCTAAAATTTTCTATATGTTTGTTTCAAATTCTCCTAACCCTAACATTCACATTAACATTTTAATCCTAATGGCTCTTATTTTTCTAATGCAACGAATTAAATTGATTAATGGCGCTAATCAGACGCACTGTTCTTCGAGATGTTACATATAATGCAACCTAGTAGGAGTCCATTCTATTTTCTTATTCTTTTGGTGAATAAAAAAGGATGGTAGTTGGAGGTTTTGTACAAATTACCAAGCTCTTAATGCCAATATTGTTAAAGACTCATTCCTTATTATAGTATTAGATGAGCTCATAGATGAATTATTTGGTGCACAATATTTTTCCAATATTATCAAATTCTTCTAAATCTTGATGATAGACAAAAAACTGCTTTCATATCTCACAATGGACACTAGGAATGGCTAGTGATGCCATTTGGTCTCATAAACACTCCAACAACTTTCTAGAGTTTGATGAATCATATATTCTAGGATCTGTTAAGAAAATAAGTCTTAGTGTTTTTGACGACATTCTAGTGTATACATGGCAAGCTCATTTACAACACCTTGAGACTATTCTTTAAATTTCACAGAATAAGTGCTTGTATGCAAAATTGAGCAAATATTTATTTGGCACTAAGGAAATGGATTAGTTAGGCCACACCATCACCAATTCAAGGGTTGCAATGGATAACTCTAATGCTGTTGTAGTCTAAGATTGGCCTAGACCATCCAATATTAAGTAACTGAGAGGTTTTTTTTGGGTTTAATAGGATATTATAGAAGGTTCATTAGAAACTATGCCTTGATTGCTTCAGCTTTGACTGATTTGTTTAAGAAAGATTGCTTCGTACAAAGGTTGAAAAATCTTTTTAGAGCCTCAAAATTGCCTTGATCACTATACCTATACTAGTACTTCCATATTTTACTCAACCTTTTACTTTAGAAATTGATGCATCAGGCATGAGTATTGGTGTTGTCTTGAGTTAACATAACCATCCCATTACTTACTTTTTTAAAAAATTATCCTCAACAAAGACAGTCAGTTACATCAGGAAATTTGTATGCTGTAATAGAAGCTTTCTCCAAGTTCAAGCGCTACTTATTTGGCAATAGATTTATAATAAAAACTGATAAAAAAGCCTCAAATCTATCCTTGATCAAACATTGCAAATGCCTGATCAACAAGCATGGCTTCATAAACTTTTGGGCTATGACTTTGTCATTCACTATAAACTTGGGAAGGAAAATATTCCAATAAATGCCTTGTCCAAGAATTTGCCTTTAAATTTTTCTCAATTTAAGAGCAAGTGGCTAGACTCACTTAAACAAGAATAAAATCTGATGAAAAAATGAGAGCGGTGACGAAAATATACAAATGATAAGGCCAAACTAGTATGAAATTTCAACCAGAAATGACCTTATGTTTTGGAAAGGAAGGTTATTCATCCCCCAAGGCAATCATATTAATCAAACATATACTTCATAACTATCATTCCTCTCATAGTGGTGGTCACTCAAGGATTGCTAAAACCATTACCAACATATGCTCTCAATTTAGTTGACTTAATATGTAAAAAGAGATTAAAGATTTAGTATAAGCATGCTTAATTGGCCTAATTTGTCAACAACTTACAAACATAATTATTATAGCCATTGCCCATTCCTCGCAAAGTGTAGGAAGAGATTTTTTTGGATTTTATTATGGGATTGCCTCCTGTCCAAGGTTATAATGTTTTCATGGTTGTTGTGGATCGTTTGTCCAAGTTTGCTCATTTTGTATTAATGAAACAAGACTATACCAAAAAATAAATTACTAATGCTTTTGTTGTAAATGTTGGAAAATTACATGGACTACCAAAGACTATTGTTTATGACAAAGTTAAGGTCTTTATGGACAATAATAAAGAAAGATTGGATGAGGAGTTGGAGCAAATTGGGGGTTCAAGAGAAATGTCCAAAACAGAGAACATTTTGTATTCAATGTGTATCCCAAAGTAATAGAGAGCGAGAAATGAAGTAATCACATTATTTTTTGGCAATTTCCCTAACTCCATGTCAAAGGAATGGCTCTGTCAGTTATTCAAATTCAAAGGGAAGCTAGTGTATATTTATTTAGCACACAAAATTCATAAGGATTGTGATAAGCTCTTTGGGTTCGTTTAGTTCTAGAATAGAAGAAAGGCAATGAGAGTTTTAGAAAGGATGGATAGATTAGTCATAAAGGAGTGCAAAATTAGTGTTCAAGTGGCAAAGAATGCATGTAATGGCTTAAAAAAAAATCTAGTGTATAAAGCAAACCAAAACAGAAATACAAACGACCTTAGTACGGTCTCATGTTTAAGAGATAGGCTTTCCTACAAGGATGTAGTGACGAATAAGCATAGTGAGAATGGTATATAGATGGTCAAAATTGGTCAAAAGCTTTGAATATGAGAAGGAGATCTTATCATCACCAAGTGGAGGGTGAGTCAAGTACGATAGTTATGAATGGAAAGGTTTGTTTATCAGTTTCTTTTCACCTTTTCTACTATGGATGATTTAGAAGCAGCTTATCATTAGGAGGTGATATTCTCTATTCAATCTTTGATGATATTAGAAAATGGTTTGCTAAGGAAACCTGTCAAACAAGAAAAGAGTGGTTAGAATATGTGGGTATTCCTTTACATGGATGGTCCTCTTCAAATTTGGAGAAGAATGGTGAGACTTGGGGTAAAATGATTTGTTTTGATCTTCCAACAAGCAATAAGGGTGATTTTAGCTCAGCAAAAATATTGACAGAGACTGCAATCTTTCTTTTTTATTAATGGATGGGTTTGTGTTACATTAGATGAATTAATTTATGATGTTTTTGTTAATGAAGTAAGTAGCAGGATGTTAATTTATAGAAGGCAAACTCCATGGGAAAGAAAAACCAGAAGGGGAATATTGAAAGGTCAAAAGTTCTTTCAGAGCAATCTCGAAATTTTTAAAAAGGCAAAAATAAAAAGTCTCAAAATCCTCAAGAAGGCATAAATGAAGGATCAAATGATTTAGCCACTTATCCTAGGAAGTTGAACAACTAACAACAATTGAAAGAGAAGGTCTAAATAATGGAATGGCTGATGCACACTAATTAACGATGGTAGAATTCCAAGATGAAAGTAATAATGTTGACAAAGAGGCGTGCTTTGGAGAAGTTAAAAGGTCAAGGATTGCTATGGTTGAGTTTAGTGATCAAAAGTGGTGAGCGTTAGCCAAAGGTGGTCACTAGCCAAAAGTTAGGCAGAAGAACACGATTTTGGGGCAAACTTCTTGCGATGTCCCAACTTTTGATAATTTCTTGGTGCCCTTTAGGTTCAACCATATAGCAAGTGAGGTGGTCTCTCAACCAAATGTTATGGGGTCCTAATCAAATTAAAGTAGTCCCTGAATCTCCCTATGAAGTGGAAGTAAAGGATGCTGAAAGAGAGCTCACTAAGATAGAATCTGAAAGGGGGAAAAATATGATGACATACATGAAAAAGTAGAGAAGACATGAAAGATTAGGAAATTGATAGATCTCTTCACTCATGACGAAGAGGAGGTTTTGAATGCGCTCTCTAAAATCAGGCATAAGTTAAAGCAAAAAGGGATGTAAAAGAAATTTTCTTAAAAGTGAAGAAAAAAGGGAAAAGAAATCTAGCTTGTGGTAAGTTAGGCATACACAAAGTAAGGGCACTAGAAAACAAGGTAAGAAGTTTGATGATGTGATTTGCATGGAGTGGGGGTTGTAAGTTGGTCTTGGAATTCCAAGGTTTTTTTGATATATGGAAAGCAATAAAAATGAGGTTGAAAATAATTATTTGATGAAGTGAAAGCAGATATTGTAGAGTAAATTAGTCATCATCCATCTAACTCAAGGTTTTATTGGTGAATTATATGGCATTGTATAAAGGTTTTAGTTGGGTTTAACTTATGGTGTTTAACTTGCCCGATTAGTACAATGGAGTAAAGTTTTTTTTTCTTTTGGGAATTTTGTTGTTGCTTTAAAAGCATTGATAATTCCCATCTAATTCTATAATCATGGTTAATGGATAAGTAGAATTTCATGTTGCATTCCCATTTGGGTGTCTTACTGCAAGCTTAATCTCAAGGATGTTGGATGATGAAGCATCGGTCCTTGTTTTGTTTGGGGAAAACACAAAATTATGTGTAAATCCTTTATTTATAGTCCCTTGGTATCATGGAATTTGTGGATTCTTCATTGGCTTTATTTCCTCTTAGTTGTGTTTAGTGGTTTTTAATGTTGTTGGCTTTATTTTATTTGTTAGACTTTTTGGAATGCTTTTGGTTTTGGTTTTGCCCATGATTCTCGATAGT
Organism: Pterocarpus macrocarpus; assembly: GCA_031439585.1. Taxonomy (NCBI): domain Eukaryota; kingdom Viridiplantae; phylum Streptophyta; class Magnoliopsida; order Fabales; family Fabaceae; genus Pterocarpus; species Pterocarpus macrocarpus. The sequence continues at coordinate 56,326,603 of CM062522.1, forward strand.
TTTTCTAGTATAAGTATGTTGTTAGGTTGGCATTGATAACCTTGGATGGTTTGAGAGGTGTATTATCTGTTGTAAGTTTTGTTGAGCTTGCTATCAGTTAGCCTCCTTTGCTTTATGGGTATTATGCAACTAGTTTATAAACTCTAGCTCCATTCTATTAGGGATATTTTTTTGGAGCCATTCCTATATCTATTAAGGTTCAAGAGTGAAAAGTTTGTCCTCATATGTTAGAGCAATTGGTGTTTTAGGTTGTTATTTTGGCTGTTGTTTTGAAGTCTAGTGTAGCCAAGGAGTTTTAGGTGCCATAAGGAATTTAGTGGATGATTTTGAAATATTGATTTGTAGTTTGGAAAAGAAAGATTAAGAACTAGTCGTATTGGAGAGTTGGATTGTATGGGTGGCAAGATGGGTTTTGTGGAGAGTTAAGTTAGGCCTTGATTATGGCCTTGTTTTGGTTATGTCTTTGTTATAACTTCAAGATTGATTTCAATACTCCATAAATTGGTGTTTAGTGGATCTCAGTGAGCAAATTTAAATTTTGGTCAACAATGTAGGGAAGAAAAAACATGGATAAGTCTTATTTTGACAGCCGGAATACTTGGTTTTCAAGACATGATTTGTGATATTTGTATTTGAATTTCATAGTTGTCCTATTATTAATCTTCTTTTGCTTTTATGCTAGTTGTTGTGCTGTTCCAGACTTTCCTCTTTGGGGTTTGCTGAGTTTGTGGATGAATTATTAAAAAAAGGTCTTTATAAGTCAGTTTTGGGAGCACATCTTCAGGAAACAAGGGACTATGCTTGCAATGGTTTCTCATACCATCCCCAAATTAATGATCAAACAAAAAAATTAAATAAATCCCTTCAGATGTACTTTAGGTGCTTTTGTTTTGATAAACCAAAAGCTTGGTTAAAGATGTTGCCAGCGACCTAATTTTAATATAATACATCCTCACATTCTAGCATTGGCATGGCACTTTTAAGATGCTTTTTGTTAGGGAGCCCCCCACTACCACCAAGTATGAAGTTGACCCTAAGGACCCTATTTTAGTTCAAGAATCATTGCAAGAAAGAGATTCAATCTTCAACCAACTTAATCATAACTTATAGAAGTCTTAAGAATATATGAAATACCAAGTAGACCAAAGGAGAAAAGAAATCACATTTTGCAGTAGGTGATTTTGTATTAGTCAAACTTTAACCTTACAAATAATCATCATTTGCTTTAAAGAAAAGTCAAAAGTTAGGGATGCTTTATTTTGGACCCTTTAGAGTGGTTAGCAAAATTGGGGAAATGACTTATAAATTGAAGTTTCAAGCTTATTCAAAAACCCACCCTATCTTACATATTTATTTGCTTAAGAAATTCAAGGGAGACTCCACCTTGTAGTACTTTTGCTTGCCATTAGGAACTTCTGATGTTGGTATAGTGTTGGAACTAGAAAAAGTTCTAGCCACTAAAACAATACTATAGGAGCTAGTGCCAATAAAGTAGATCTTGGTCTAGTGGAAAAATATTACCTACAATGAACTTACTTAGGAGAACCTTGGAGGCATCATTGCATCCTAGCCTCACCTTAACCATGGGTACAAGGTTGTTTTTAATGAATGAGAAATTGAAATAACAAGCAAAAGGAATGACTGGTCAGTTGCTGACATAGAAAGGACTAAACACGTGAACAAGGAGGAAGTGGAGAAGTTAGTTACTCCTACAAGACAAATAGAAACTGCTCTTGAAAATAAGGAGGGGAAAAAGAGCAACAAGTTCAAAAGTATTGACTCTAGGCTGCAGGACTACAATCTATCATCACAAGCATTATGTGGTATGCCTTCCTTCTAAATCTCTTTTCCTAAAACTCCCTCTTCTCATTTTGAATTTCCCTTGAGTGTTATGATTCCATTTCACCAAATTCTGATTATCAATATCTGCTACAAGTAGTAGTGAAATTGTCGAAACTAGTTCTATTTGGTGTATTTCATCTTATACACTTGTGAACTTTTCCCCCTATTCTTACAATTGCTATTGAATTTACTGCTTCATTGATCCTTGGTGTATTGCTAAATATTATGAGCTAGACATTAGTTCCCTTGATTCTTATACTATCATTATCTCAATAAAATTACAGTTTACAAAGAGACATATTTGCTAATGATATTTTATTGTTTGAATTATGTTAGATTTAATAAGAAGATATGGGGAAAAAAAAAAGGAAAAAACAACTTGCTAATTCATAGTAAACATTTATAATGTACTTCTTAAGTGCCTATGAATAAGGAAGTTACAAGAGGTCAAGAAGGTAAAAGTTTATGAGGCCATATCTTTGTACTTTTTATAATGAAGAAAAATAAATAAATATGGCAACTTTATGAGTATTATACTTAAGACTTATAAAAATGTCTAAATTTTTATTCCAATATGGATTTAATTTTGATGCACTATTAGTGTGAAAAATTTTATACATACATCCAATTATGTATTGTTATATTAGCAAAAGAGTTTGACTCCTATCATTATCATCTCAAAAGTCACATATATAGTAGCATATAATTGGATGATATTATAAAACTCTTTACACTTCTATATCTTTCAATTTATAATTTTAGTTATATTTATATATTTGATAAATATATAGTAGAAAGAGATAGTGAGATAAGTGTTTAAGTGAAAATGGAAAAGTAAATTTTCATTAACTTAGCATTCTATTGATATGCATATTATGAAAACTAGCATTCTAATTGCATTTGTAACAAACTTAGTGGTAACAAATTGATTCTTCTATATAATACTCCCCTTTTAAGATGGGGATTAGGCAAAGCTTTGGTGAACAAGTCAGCTACTTGATGATGAGAAGGAACATGAACAAGTCCAATAAACCGGATCACTCTTTCTTGCACAAAGTGACAATTTATCTCAATATGCTTTGTGCACTTAGGGAAAGAAGGATTAGAAACTATGTCAATCTTCGAGAATACAGCTACTCCTCGTAATTGATCCATAAGGTCATCTATTATAAGCAAAAGGTGCTTATTCATAACAATCATTTTATTCAATTGCCTATAGTCCACATATAACCTCATACTTCCATCCTTCTTCTTTATGAACAATACAAGGGCTCCACAAGGTGAGGCATTAGGTTTCACAAACTTCTTCTCTAACAACTCCTCTAATTGGCTCTTCAACTCTGCCAACTCTATCGAGGACAATCTATAAGGTACTATAAATGTTGGTCCTATTTCTGGCACCAAGTTAATAGAAAACTCAATTTCCCTTTCTGAGGAAAACTCAGGTATGTAATCAGGGAACACATCTGGGTATTCCTTAATTAATGGAATCTCATCTAACACCTATTCGAGTTCCACTCAGTTGCTAAAAGGAGAATATATCCCTAATGCTCAGTCTTACAACTCCCTAAGTCTACAGAATTCAAGAATAAATAAACATATTTAACAGGTTCAACAAGCACAAGAGGAAACTTAATAGATTTTTCAGAACAATTTATTATAACATAAGTAGTTGAAAGTCAATCCATGCCTAGAATCAATCTAAACCGGACAAAGGAAGGCAAATTAAATCAGCTACGAAAGACCTACCATCAATTTGGAAATGATATTCCAAACATCATTTACAAGCCCTAACTGGTTTCCCAACGATAGTAAAACCTACAAAAATATAAGGTAGCTAGACATAGGCAACTCCAATCTATGTATGCAGCCATGAGAAATAGAGAAATGCATAGTACTAGAATCATACAGTACAATTAAGGTCCTACCATTAACTTTGCACTTACCTTGGATTAAGTTGTTGGATTGAGTGGCTTTCTCAGCGTTGAGGGTGAAGACTCTCCCTTGATGTTAGGGCTTGCTGGCAAGGGGTGGTAACTTGACGGTATAGCCCTTGGTGATATGTCTAGGCTTTCCATATCGAAACACGTATTCTGTGTAACATTCGAAAAATTCTATCCTTAACTACCAAGTTATTCGATTTTTATCGAATAAGTGGGTTTAATCAGAATCTGATTAAACACTTACTTAAAGCCAATTAAGGGTGAGTTGAAAAGATTAGGCTTGATGGAATTAGGTTAGGAGTGTAGAAGACCTCACAGAAAAATTTCAAACCGATTTACCGATTTAAGAGAAATCGGTAAGATTTCAGAATTTTAAACTGTCGGAACCGGATCAATAGAAATTATATCATGAGTGCCCTAGAATCAACGGTTAAGATTTAGCCAAATAATCCATCCAAGTGGCGCTTAAGGCAGCCCTTGATGGTGGAAGCTAAATCAAATTCTATGAAGAAGTTACATCCACCAATCACATGCATTCAACATTCAATTATCTCACCTTTTTCTCTCTTTTTCCCATCCAAAATTTCGACCAGCCAGCCAGCCCTTTCTAGTGCTGAAGCCCTTCTCTTTCTCTTCTCTTCACTCTCATCTCCACTCCATTTCCATCTCTTCAAGTCTCATCCCAAGTTACTACCATCAAAGGCACAAAATTAACACAAATTGCATTAGACAAGGTAGGAAATCCTACTTCTCTTCTTAATTTCTCTGATTTGGGGCTGCATGGTGAGCATATTCAATCTGAAATATTGATGTAATATAGAGTGATAATGATGGTTTATGACTAGTTTTGCATGTATGTTGTGATTAAAATTGGAATTGAGAGCAAATAGCTTGAAGGAGGGAGACAAATCTAGAAGCTGTTAGGGTTTTTCCTCGGTGGTCCATACGGCAGAGTGTACGGCTCTGTCTACTGCTATTTAAATTTGATGAAACTATTTTTAAATGAAACTAGACATCCAGGGCTTTCCATACATATAAAATATAAGGCCATTGGATTAGTATAGAATTAGTTATGAATTTTTAAGGTTAGACCTAGTAATCTGGGTTCTTACCCGGGCAGCATGAGTTGAGAAGGGTGTAACTCACCCTATACAACTCCAAATTGAGTGCAACTAAAGTTTTTTGAAAGCTAATATACGAGAGAACATTTAATAAAAATTTCAGAATTTAATTCATTATAATTTGTTCCTAGCACATCAATGAAGTTGGTTTAGGTTTAAATTGGCCTAGAATAGGGCAATCCAATAGGGTAATATTTTGGGACTCATAACTCAAAATATACTTAGGAAAATGACATGAAAATTAACTCATTTTAAAGCTTGTTGTGTTAGCTTTAGTTTGATATAAAATTTTCATGATTTCACCTAGTTTTCGATTTTTAATGAATTTTCTTTTATAGGAACCAAATTCTAGTTAAGAACAGGGCATGCTGAGGTAAAATGTTCATATCTTGAGCTATACAACTCAAAATGAGATGGGACTAAAAGGGTTAGAAACTAGACACATAAGGCTACAACATATCCAAAAATTAGGTTTAAATGAGTTAAATTGAAATAAAGGTGGGATATACCATAACCGGGCAAGATAAGGCAGAATGAACTAAAAGCCCTATTGATGCTTTGTTGAAACTAATGAATGAATCTATGAATGTATATGCATAATTGCTGGTTTATATTGAATTGTAAGTTTGTACAATTGTACTGGTTGTCTGGCACTATTTATGGGGAAGCGGACTCAATCTGCTATGCTGCCAAAATTTCGATAAGAGATTCATATGTGGTGCAATTCAAAATAGCATGGGTATATGATATATGAAGACTCACGATAGATGTGCATTCAATTCATAATATTGTAAAGGATTCCATATCACTTGGGCCAGCACCGGAATAAATTAAGGGGAATAGATCAGTGGAAAGGTCGAGGAAAGTAAACCCGGCAATCCTGTATAGGAACGAGCTCGGTCCTGAAAAGCGGACTATTACCCAGGAGTATATGGCCAATGACTCCCAGGGAACCAAGGATGGAAATAAGTTCTAATAGGTGAAAGCCTTCAAGAAATAAGATGCATTCATAATTGCACATTCATATGCACAGTGTAATGCTTATTAATTGACTGTCCTAGACACCTGTTTATTTATCGTAATATGCTATTGCTCCTTTACAATTACTGTTTAATTGCCTCAGTGCTTCTGTTAATTAAAAATTGAGCTTGTTTCGGTGTATATTTTTCAATAAGTATTTAAGTTAAATATCATTTTGTGTTGTACCACTGGAAATTATTGAAAGACCGAAACAACTGGGAATGACAGCGATGACAGATGTGTAGAACTAGGAATTCCTACTGAGAAATTTTTATTCTCACCCTATTGTATATTCCGTGTCATTCTCAGACTATGGAGCACGCAGCGATCGGAGTATTATTCATCGAGTTCCCTGAGCTACATATACATCTTGATCCATTTTTGGATTCTGTATATATATCCGGCTGATGTCAGTTCCGTCTCTACTTCTTCTTCCAGAGGGACTTCACCGTCCCGCTTATGCACCCTCTTTTTGATCCTGCTGTCCCCTACATTGCTATGCCTCTTCACATGGCCCATCCATTTCCACTAGCACCACCAGCAGCTCCAGCTCCCATGGCTCCTCCTGCTTCACCACCATAGCCGATGCTCTCTGCCTCGATGTCAGAAGAGGACCCATCTGAGGTAGCGAGTTCCTCCTCGTCCTCTGCTCCTAGCGCTGGCCATCCCGCTGTAGATGCACCCATGGCGAATGAGTTTCTCTCTTCAGACTCCGGTTAGGTAGCGGATATGCCGTAGTGATAGTAGATGTACAGGACGGCCCTCTTTTGGCAGTCTGGGCCATGGATAGATAAATATAGATTAGGGGTAGTATATGAAATGTCCCATGGGGACCACCCAGGGTAGTGTTCTTAGGGACCGGCCGTTTTATTTTGTGCTAGCGGCCTCATATTTTCTTTTACCCTGTATCATTTTGTCAAACTTTGAAAGCAAATGTTTATGTATATATTTAACATATATGTTGCAGTAGTTCCGTCCTTATTGCACTTTTATTTATGTTATGTTGATTACAGTATACTAATTAACTAGTATTTATTCCGCTGTCCAGCCGAAAATATTATTACGCGATTAGTCACCTTTATATAACTGATTAATAATGATATAGAAAATAGAATTTAATTAGTTCACTACACGTAATCACTTATCAGATAATTTATTATGACTTAAGCATAGTACTTGTCTAGTAAGGTGTTACATTCTGTCCAGCCAAGCAGCGACTTCCATAGTTCTTGCAGCACTTAGGGCAGGGTTGACTTGCAGCATGATTTGGTAGATTCACAGCCGACTTATGGGGCTACTTGCTCTTAAAGTCTTTATCTTGAAACAGCTTTTATTAGGGTTGCTGCTTGAACTTTTGCCTTTGTAGCAACAGCTTATTCTTGTATGCTTCTGACTTTGCAATGGCTAGCTTTCGATTGCAATCTTCCACTAGACGGCACTTGTTGACTAACATTGCATAGTCATGAATCTCCATCGGTCCCATCGACTCCAAGATGTCTTTACTTAGTCTTCCTTCGAACTTGACACACTTCTGATTCTCAATAGGATTCCTTTAATAGATCGTTGAAAACTTAAACAGCTCCTCGAACTTGGCCATCTATTTAGCAATGTTCATAGTCCTTTTGTTGCAACTTTATAAACTCAAGCTCCTTCGCATTCGTCACTAACACAGGGAAGTATTTCCCATACAAATACTCCTTGAAGACCTCCCATATGATGTGAATTTGTGCACCTTCCAGTAACCTCTTGGTCCCTGTCCACTAGATCTCAACATCTGCTTCTAGCATATAGGAAGCAAAAGCACCTTCTGCTCCTCGGTGTAGACCAACACCGTAATGACTTTCTCAATGGCTTTGATCCACTTATCAATTCAATTAGGGTTGTACATTTCTCTAAAACTTAGCAGAGTTACCTTCCAAAACTTAGCAAATTTGAGGTATTTCAGGTCCACCTTAGCTACACCATGTAACTTTCTAAGTTCTCTTGAGACTTTCTCTCTATCGACTCCATCATGTGATAAACAATAGCAGCTTGTTCCTTCATGGTAGTAGTCATTTCTTGGAGCATCTCCATAATTTTCTCGGGACTTTTAGACTCGTCACAGGGCCTACCATATTTGCAGGTTGATATTAGGTCCTAAACACACCAAACAAAAGATAACGAGTTGATGAGGCGCAATACTACGCTAAGCATGGCAACAACTGTGTTCCTTGCTAGATGTTTATGCATGTCTAATTCCTATGTCCTATGATGTAGACAAGACTCAAGGCATGACTTAACTGATGCGTATGTTTAGAAGCATAGTCAGACCATTCTTAGGCTCTAAAAGGATGACCTACTCCAATACCAAAATGTAACACCTTAATAATCCCACAATACGCTTAAGTTGTTACTTTTGCTTGCGGAAACATAACACGTTTATTAAAATACTCTATAACGAAAATATGGTAAACTTTTTTTTGAATTTATTACTGAAATTATCTTTTGAAAACGTGGGCCATAAGCACGTAATAATCACCATGTAATTGAAGTGTCTTATACATAAATATTTGTGTTGTAGTAAATAAATATAAACATAAATAAACATTCGCATCTGCATCAACATATATAACCATTACCATAATCATCATTCGCATCTAGCAGTAGTAGTAAACAATATCCGGCAATCCAAGTAACCATAGTCAAGGAAGAGATATAGGTACAATGCTAAACAAAAAGAAAATACAACTATCCACCCACCATGATCCATAAAATAACATACATGCGAAAGAAGTGCAATCTAACACTAGATAACAAAAAGAAAGCTATATGAACAATCCAAAGCTCCATATGTACCATTGTATGCCCTCCTCACCAGCAGTTCGTAGGGAATGAAGTTGTTCCCTAATCTAGTAGTAACATCACCATGTCCACTTCCTCATGTGCATTTACAACCACGAGGCACTGCTCATGTACAGATGAAGCCACACCTATGTCTCAGGCTAGATACCTAGCTCACTGCAGAAGAAGTGACTCCGAAGTCAACCTAATTACGGACAAGTACGTGGGCTCCATGGGATTCAACTCTATGGTGTAGGTTGGTGTCAGGCGCATATCCAAATCCGTCTCTGTGTCCGACGAGTAGTAGGGGGATGACAAGTGGATGTATCGTAGCCAAGGTCATGTCTTCAAATAGATCATGAGGGTGAAAGAAAGGACTCATAACAGACGAACTAAACTGATCATTGTGGAAGATATAGACCCTTATTGCAACCCACGCCATCAACACAGTTGCATTGAGCAACGGGTCAAAATGCCAATGCCAAGTTGGGAACTCAACATAGATGACCATACTTCCCATTGACCTCTCTAAAGATGACACAAATATAGGAGTGGGAAATAGAATTTTTAGTGGGACTTCTAACTAAACAGTTAAGTGTCATTATTATTGTCCCAACCACCTTGAGTTTTCTTATAAAAAGGTGAGCATACATAAGTTTAATTTTAAATAAGTTTGAAATCATTCATTCCCAAAGCAGACTACTTTTATTTACTCTTTTATAAACATATCATATTATATAATGAAATTATAAAACATACATAAATATACATAAGACATTCATAACAATGGATATAGAAGAAACATAAATGCACAAACACTATGCAATTCCAATGTCTTTGACTTTTCTTTGACCGTAGCTTACTCTAACTTTGACTTTGACTTTACCTTCTTACTTTTCATACTTTCATACTTTTGCACTTTTATACTTTCATACTTAGCATGTGCATTAAACCTTTACTTGCCCTTACATAGATTGTTATAAGGAAATGAGCTCATTTTATAACTATCATCACATAGTACTAATCTAACATCAGACTTAGCTGACTAGGAGTTCTCGTGCCTTTAAATTGGAGGAATCGATCTCAGTCACGTGCCTCCAAAGTATAGGGGGTATCTTGGTAGGTCACCTTCCCTTACCGAAGTGACTAGAGTAACATCCTCTCCTGTATGGTACTATGCTTAAGTCATAGTACTATACTAAGGAGTGGTTACTATTACCTGGATGGACCTTGTTTGACAGCTACCTTTAGCTGTCTTCAATACTCCTTGAACTATCTGGATATAATACGAAAATAGGAGTGACAATTGAAAATTCTCAGTAGGATTCACTAAATTACATGCTGTGTCATCGTTATTATCTCTAGCTATTTCAGTTTATTAAGAAAAAGGTGAACATGTTATATAAACATTTTCAGTTTTATAGTTTGAAACCATATTGTCTGAAGCAGAGTTCATTTTAGTCATACACTTAATAACAGGGCAAGAATTAAAGCATAAGCATAACAGATTATAAGTGATTTCTTAATAATAGCAATAGCAGAATGTGCATGTGCAATGGCTCATCATGAATTCATGTGAATACACTTATATTTTCTTTTCTTCCTTTACTTGACATGCCTAGGCGTTACGTATCGTCATCTCTAGGGTGTCTGCATGCATATGTCTTTGTCTTTAATATTTACTGCCCTTGGGTAGAATGATATAGTAGTGAGCTCAACTCGTAACCGTCGTCACACAGTACTAGCTCGCAAGGGGACCCACATGCCTCTATATTGGAGGGACTCAGCTGGCCAACTACCTCTAATGTAGAGAGATCCAATAGTTTTAACTGCTTTCACCGAGAGAAACCCAAATAACTGCCTCTAGGCGAAGAGATCCACATCTTGTCTATTTAACTGCCTTCAAAAGGAGAAAGCCATTAACTACCTCCAAGTGAAGGGATCTAATCTTATCTTTCATGTGCTTTCATAGTTCATATAGTAACGTCCCTATTTCTGACCTCCTTACACACAGTTTCCGATTTCCGACTTCGTTACCCTTAACGACTTCCGACCTCATTTCACCGGAATGGTCACAGCTACGGCCTCCGACTTCATCTTCCAACTTCACATAAAATGATTGTATTCGACTTCCGAGATAGTCTTACCGATTTCCGACTTAACCTTCAAGTCCGAACAACACGAACGTGATTCGCCGGTATCCGACTTCATGTCTCAAAGACATTATACCCGGTTTCCGACCTCATCAAATGTAAGATACCAACTTTTGGGTTTGGAAACGTGATTCGAATCACCCGAGTTCCGACCTTACGCATCCTCATTCCGACCTCAGACCTCATGCTTCATCCGACCTCAAAAGTTATAGTTTAACACAATGGTACAAGTACCGAACTCCGAGTTTAATGTAACGAGTTCTGGCCTTAGTGTTGAACTCAATTGGGATGGACCCGAGTTCGGATCCTTGAGCTGATTTCCACGACATACATGAGTTCCGATATCCGATCTTATTCTCTGGAGCTTTCCATTTCTGCTGGCATTTCCGAGTTTGAATGGGGAGTTCCAAGGTTATATGATTGCCAGCTCCATGACTTCCGACCTCCGACCTTCGACCTTGATTCCAAGTCTCAACATAAATAAGATTTCCTCAAGTCACAAACAAGTGGACGAGTTCTGACTTCAAGCGTTAGAGGTGAGTTTCGAGTTAAGATAGAATAGAAGCGGGTCTCAGTTTGAGGGACGACGTGGAGAGCAAGTTGGCCACAAAAGAGGGAGACATGGCCGAATTTCAACCACAAAACTCCAACTAATCAACACCACCACTCTCATGTATTTAAATCAGACTTTCCTCCTCATTCTGATCTGATTTACGTCCCCCTCTCCGCTTGCTCCAACCTTCTTCTCCTTCCTTTCCTCTCTCAAATCCAACTCCATCAAATCTCCAAGCTTTGGCAAAGTTCCATCAATCCAAACTCAAATTCAGCAAAGTCATACTCCAAAGAGGTAGGATTCTACTTCTATTCTTGAATTATTTGCCCTAAGTCTGTATGAACTTGTATTTTTCTTCATGTATTTGATGAGTTAATAGATGTATTATGATGGATTATGATTGAATTAACATGAAATATTAAGTTGGGATTAAGGTTAGAAGAAGAAAACTAGGAGAAGTGAAAGTTGGAATGTTGTCTAGTTGAGGAATTCCACGACAGTCCATACGGTGGAGTGTACGACGCCGCCTATAATCGGTTGAATTTGATGAAACCATTTTTAGATGAAAGTAGACATCCACGGCTTTCCATAAATATATCATATAAGGTTATTGGATTAGTATTGAGAGAGATATGAATTTTTGAATTTTGACCTAGGATTCAGGACCTTCATCCGGGCAGGGTGACTTGAGGAGGGTATAACTCACCCTATACAACTCCAAATTGAGTGAAACTAATTTTTTTAGAAAGCTTACACATAGGGGAGCATCTCAATATGAAATTATGAGTTTGTTATGGTCCCAATTGTTCCCAGTGATTCAAGGAAGTTACCTTAAGTCTAAACCGAGCCAAAGCATATCAATTCAGAAAGGTGGAATTGTAGGACTTATAACTCGAGCTACACAAAAGCAAATGGAATGACTTGTGATAAATGAGAGGTTGTCCTGTTAGCTTCAATATGAGACCAATTTTGTATGATTTGAGCTTAGTTTCAATTTTTAGTGAATTTATACTTCCAGGAGTGTAATTTGGGTTAGTGACTGAACAGGCTGAAGCAAAAGTTAGATATCTTGAGTTATGTGGATCAAAATGGTATGGGACCAAAGAGGTTAGAAAGTAGACACATGGAGCTATTACATATCCAAATTTCAGATTTAAATGAGTTGAATAAGAATAAAGGTGGATTTTACAAAACCCAGGCAGAATTGAGTAAGATTGGTAGAATGGCCAAATTGATAATTTTACAAGTATTAGTGCACATATAAGGTTTGAATGAGGATTGCCAGTTTTACATTGATCTATATATATATATATATATATATATATATATATATATATATATATATATATATATATATATATATATGAATGGATTGATTTTATTGTTATGACTGAATTGCCTATCAGGACTGGCACTATTCACGGGGAGACGGAACTGATCCGTTATGCTGCCGAATTTATGGCAGGAGTTTAGGAGACTATGAGTGTCTAGATTACAAGGGATTTATGATATGAACAGTTACATAATTATGATTGTGTATGTGGAAATTCTAAATGCGAGAATGACGTAACTACGATATGAGATATATGAGAATAAATTATGAAGCATATATCCAAGAATGACATAAGTACGATATGAGATATATGAGAATGAAAGAATATAAATATATTGAATGTGGATCCCTTCACCTGGAGGCAGTTAATTGAATCCCTCCCAGTGAAGGCAGTTAAAAGATAAAGATATGAATCCCTTCACTTGGAGGCAGTTGCACCTTGAATCCCTCTTTGTGAAGGCAAATACCCTCTACCTTGGAGGCACGTGGTCAGATGAGATCCCTCTATGTTGAAGGCACGTGACCAGAAGAGATCCCTTCACTTAGAGGCACGTGACCAAAATGAGATCCCTCCAAGACTAGAGGCACGTGGATCCCCTTGCGGGTGAGTCGGTGTGACGACGGTCACGAGTGAAGCTGACAAGCTCACTCCAAGGCCAGGCTACCCAAGGGCAGTAATAGCACCCTAGGGACGGCAATACGTAACGCCTAGGTGTGCCAAGTAAAAGCTAAAATTTAAAGACTAAAGACTAAAGATTAAGGCATATGCAAGCACCCCACTCACATGAGGCATGGCATCGACCCAGCTAGTGTGAGTACAGGGGATAGAACTTACATGAGGCATGGTATGATCCAGCTAGTGTAAGTACCAAGTGCAGATCCCATATTCCTAAGGAACGTGACATGGCGATCACGTTCTGGTGGGGTATAACATGGCAATCATACTCTGGAATATGGCACGTAAAGATTTTATGATGAAAAGAGAGATGAAGAAAGAAAGGTAAATTTTATGTATATGCATGAATTCAAGTAGAGATAAAGTTATGTGCAAATGTTATGTGTAGTTTAATATGTTGCAATTGTTATCCATGATACCGTTCAGGAATTGATTTTTATGGGTTTTTCCCATAAATCTTATATTTTTGCATAAGTTCAAATATACGTAAAGGTAAGTGCAGAAGTTATGTATCCAATGTATTGAGGCTATTGTGTTTTACTATGTTTCAGTCATTATTCATACTATACTTCATGAATTGGTATTGGATGGGCTCTCCCAGATGACAAGTCTATGAGAAAAACTGAACCTTTGCTTCAGACATTGTATTTTCGAACTGTAAAATTTAACAGTCTACATAGCCTATTCACCTTTTTCATAATAAACCGAAGCAAACTGGAGATAACAACGATGACATTATTAATGATACTTAGAGAATCCTACTGAGAATTTATAATTCTCACTCCTATTTTCCGTATTGTCTCCAGATAGTTTCAGAAGTTCTCGAAGATGGCTGAAGTTGCTGTCCAACAAGGTCCGCTCAGGTAACAGTAACAACTCCAGGGTATGGTGCTATGACTTAAGCATAGTACTGTACTTGGGAGGGTGTTACACATATGCTCATATTTTCATGGATGAGAGGTTCATGTACATTTTTCCATATCTGGATTTCAAACATTTATGCTCGCATGATATGCATTCATAGATATAACATATAAACATGCTTATCATTCACATATTCCTGTCGAAATTTCGGCAGCATAACAGATTGAGTCTGCCTCGCTGTGAATTATGCCAGCTCACACAGACATACAGTCACAATAGTAGAGTTAACATCATACATTAGTCCCTTAGTTTTATTATAGGTTTACAACCATCAAGTTCTAATTAAATTTCATTCATGCAATAGAGTAGCCAAACACTCAAATAACAATTCTGCCTATAGCACCCAAATAAGCCCGAATTTGTAAATCATGCCATAAATTCTAACTAACTTCTTTGGACCTAAATTTTGGATATGTTGGAATGTTATGTGTCTAGTTTGTAACCTCTTTGGTCCTATTTGATTTTGATAAGTGTAGCTCCAATTATTAAGGATTTACCTCAACCTATCTTGTAGCTGGGCAGATTTGTACATTCAAAAGTAAAAATCAACAAAAAATCAAAATCTACTTGGACTCTTACCAAACATATGTCTTTTTAAAGATTTTTCATATCCAATAAGTCCTATGTCATTTGAGCAAATAGAGCTCAAGTTATAACCTTGTAAAATTGGCTAGTCTAAACTGCCCTGCTCTAGTCCAATTAGGACATGGGGCAACTTTATGAGTTTACTGGGAGCAACAGGTATTGAATTTGTTCTATAATTTTTTTGGGATATTACTCTATGTGTTAAATTTCTAACAAAATTGGTTTCACTCAATTTGAAGGAGTATAGGGCGAGTTATGCCCCTCGAAATCCAGTTTGCTCAGAATCAAGGTCAATATCATAAGGTAAATTTAAAAAATTCATATTTCACTCAATACTAATCCAATGACCTTATATTATATATAGCTGGAAAGCTCTAAATGTCTAGTTTCACATAAAAATAAGTTCATACAGTTTCAGTGGCCATAGGCGAATCCATACACTCCACGAGTACGGATGCTGTAAGATTTTCTAGGTTTCAAATTCTAGTTTGCTATCTATCTTATTTTTCATGCAAGATTCAATCTCAATCCCATCAAATACTTGATAAACCAGCCATAATTCATCACATAATCATCATATATCATCAAATATATGAATAGAGAAAAACTTTCTAACAGCCATCAACTCAATAAACTCAAGCAAAGAAGTTGAATCCTACATCTAGTTGATGCAAAATTAGCTAGACTTGAGCTCTTGGTGTAGGAAGTGGGTGGAACTTGGAGATTTGGGAAAGAGGAAGTGAGGAAGAAGAAGAATGAAGGGAGAGAAGTTAGCATGAAAGAGAAGCACAAAAATGAGGGGAGTTGGAGGGGATTTGGTGTTTTAAAACTTGAGAAATGGCTTGTGATTGGTGGAGAGGTATGTGGTGTATGGAAGACCAAATCTCTACTCTCCATGGGCAGCATATGGCACCACCTATATGGGGGAAGAGTGGCAAAGTTTCAACCACTCATGTTAGGGTTTTTGATGTGTAATTCTATTGATTCGATTTCGGCGATTTAAAATACCGAATCTTTACCGATTTCCTTCAAATCGACAAGATATTACTAAGTAACTTCATGAGATTTTCTATATCTCTATTCTAATCTTCTCAAGTCTAATCTCGTTAATTATCACTTAATAAACTTCTAATTAACTTTTAATTAACCTTACTTATGCATTAAAATCGAATAAATCAATTAATAATGCAAATCAATAAAATATTGCTAGTAAATGTCTAAAATTTTCTACATAACTATTTCAAATTCTTCATTCATTAATCTCTTTTTAATTCATTCCTAATTACCTTCACACATTTAATAAAATTGAATAAATCTATTTGCAACGAAATTTAAACGTTCAAAAAATTTCGGATGTTATAACTAGAGGATCATACCCGATTATTTTGTCTTTGTGGATCACCTTCCCTTACCGAGGTGACCGAAGGATCATATCCAAATATATTTCTTTATCATGAAACTTAGTATTAAGTCTTATGTTATGAGTGTCTTACATTAAAGAATTTAAGTTTTTCCTATCTTAACACAAATTACTTACATGCATGTAAGAAATATTTCTAAGTTCACAATTTTGGTGAAAATCCAACAGTATAACGGCTAGACCAGGAGATTCCCTAAAATTGTAAACCTGCAACTAATAAGCATACAAAGCATTCACATCATGTTTGATCATTCACAAACAATGCATCACATGCACAGATCATGATTCTTATGGATTTCTCCTTAAGAATCCCGATACTCAATCCCAATACAGTTAAAATACACAAATCAATATGCTCATCAACAAGCAAATTCATCATTTTTCCTATGATTAGGGAATAAGCACACCAATGCACTCAAGAGTCTTATGGACATAGTTCAGTGATTACGTGTAGTCTTTTAAATTACTATTTTGCCCTTAATTCATAAATTAATCTTGAAGAGAGATTTGACTTCTTTTCTTTGCTTATTAACCCTTAGAGTTTACATTTTTTTTTGTTTACTTAGTATAATCTTTTAACTCTTAGGCCTACCCTTCAAGTTTGATTCTTCAAAAAAGTCATAAACTTATCTAGTTGTTTGTTTTAGGGCTTAAAATTCCCATCTTTATTAGTTCAACATTTATCACTTTGTAGTTGAGTTATGGGCCTAAACCTTTTCTAGATATGGTTTTAGACTTCTCTTAAATCCTTTAATATTCTTCAAACTTAGTTAGTCTCTAAATTTTTATCAAGATCCATGCTTTAACTTAAACAAAACATTTCCGTTCCTTTCGTCTCCTTCATGGCTGAACCTATATCACCATCTTTACTCCAAGTCCTATTTTTGTTTTCTTTATTACAAAGTGTGTTAATATTACATGTAGATCAAGGATCAACCCTTAAGGTTTTAAACTCTTTTCCCCCTTTATTTTTCTCTCTCTTGGCCGAAGCCACCATTAAGCCAACCATCAATTTTTATTTTGTTTCACTTCTTGATTTCACTTGTTTAAGACTTATTAAGGCTTATGGAGCATAGATCTAAACTTAAAGAGTTTTGGTCTTATGAGTTAATTGATAAAGTTTGAAACTTTTGCATGTTCATGTCTTAGAACCACTTTCTCATGGTCATTTTTCCATAACTAACCAAACAAGCTCAAAAAAGCAACATTATTATAGATTTGGTCTTAAAGATGACATATGAGCCAAATAATCAAACAAATCTTCAAAAAGGTGGTGACTTTAAACTCTCTTAAAAGACAAAAACAAGGAATAGGCCAAGAATACCATAGTCATGGCTAGGGCTAAAGTGATCTTGCCTAAAGGTGAGTAAAGATCACAACTTTATGCACTTTCTTAAAAAATGAACACACTAAAACTCAAAAGAAGAAGAAAGAACATAAAAGAAAGCATTTTTCTCAACATTAAAAAAGTTAGAAACTTCGAGACAAAGCTTGAAACTCAACACTATGGTCAAGCTTGAGCATGCATGGCTTGTCATAAAAGAAAAAGAGTCTAGATAAAGGTTCCTGCCAACTTAAGATGATGAACAAAGCAAGAAAACTTGAAACTTGAAATGAAAATCCTCTTCCTTGCTCCCAAAGAAGCCCATGATTTTGGCTAGAGAGGAAGGTGAGGCCCTGTTGCTTCTTTGCTTGGATGAGAGTGTATGATTGTGTTTGTAAGAGGTAGAAGATGTAGTTCTCACAAAGTTTGGTGAGAGTGGTTATGACGATTCAAGAACTAGGAGAGAAAGGAAAAAGAAGATGAAGTAGAAAGAGAGAGAGTTGGATTCTCTTAGGGATGAGAGATTATGAGGGAAACTTGGAGAGGAAGGAGTTTGTTTAATGAAAATGTGAAGGAGTGTGTGAAGGTATGTTGTGGTTGTAGGGTTTATAGTATTAGGGAGGATATTTTCATTTTGTGTTGTAATTAAGGGGACAAATTGGATGGTTAAGGTGACTACTTTAGACAAATCCCTGTACTTTCGTTACATAGCATTTTTGTCTTTTACTTTTTTGCTTTTGATGATGTCATATATACTTATTATCTAGTTGACTTTCAATTTGAATTTGATGATGAGATTAAGTGTTCTTGCTACTTGTGCTACTTAATTAATTAAGGATTAGTGATTAACTCATATTTCCATGATTAGTGAAATTAAAATCTCAATTATGCTTACTTAAATTTGATTAGGTAATTATTGGTGATTAGTGCTTAATTAGCCTCCTAGATATTTGATTTACTTGATTAACAAGTTTCTAATCTTAATTAATTTCCCTTAATCTTTCTCTCCTTAATTATCCCTTTTTACTTTTAGATTAAGCTTTTATCTCTCAATTCTTTATTAAATGCCTAATTACTTCAGGTTACTGAGGTAATTTAGCACAAGGGAAATTGGGGATGTTACATCTTCCAAAATATAAACCATATAGGCTTTATATATGTAAATTATATAATATACTAAATCAACCATCAAATTTTTCTTTCTCCCTTTTTCTTATCTCTTTCCCTAGTGTCTCTCTATCTTCTCCAAGAAAACCCTAAGAATTTAAAAAAAAGGGACACCACCAGTGCTTTGTTGGCTTGCAATGTGCCTTTTATCTTTTTGTTTCGTCCTTCGCTTTTGTTTCTTCACGATATCCTCATGATGATGTTTGTAACATCCCTACTTTCGTAAACAGAATGTAATGGAAACTTTGAATTATTTCCCTTAGGCAATATGAGAATTCCTTAGGCAGCATTATGCTATAACGATCTTCACACTTAGGATTATAGGGTAGTGTAACATTGCTGTTGAAAATATGGCACTGCCATATGTTAAAAATTAGGAAATGATAAAAGTGCCCTTAAAAACTTTTGTTAATTGCAGTGATGCTTAGAATTTTTAGAAATTATATTTTTACCCCAAAGACTTATTCTCACAATAACTTAGAACTTTTTCATGAAATGACCTTCATGTCCCCACATCTGTAGAATTAGCAGAATGGGATTTTAAACGAAGTAGAATCATGTAGCGAAAACGTAGAAACCTAAACCTTGGCTGATTGAACCACGAAGGTATCCATATATGAAATGACATGGGATGCCCCTAAACTTGCTCAAAATTACGGAAGTGCCATTAGTTTCGAAAACCAGATAGAAAATACTAAAGGATTTTTGAAAAAATAAAAAACGCAACAATTCTAAAGGAACAGTACGACTAATTTGCACTATTAAATAATTTATTAGAAAAATAAGAGTAATTAGGAGTGAATTATAAATATTAGAGATAAAGGAAATTTAGGTTGTCATGTAAGAAATTATCAGAAATTATTTAGTATAATGCCTAGAATTACAATACATTTAATTTATGTCATTAATTGATTTTACCAGATAAGTAAGATTAGTTAGAAATTAATTAGAGATTAATTAGAATTTAATTAATTGTTAATTAGAAGGATTAAGTTTAGAGAAGATTAAGATAGATACATAGGAATTCTTACAAAACTATTCAAAAATGATTTGCCGGTTTGAAGGAAAACAGTTAAAAAAAATTCGGTATTTTAAACTGCGGGAACCAAATCAGTAGAATTACCCCCCAAAACATCCTAACAAGAGTGGCTAAGATTTAGCCACTCCGGCCCTTATGTAGGGTGCCAATTTGCTACCAATTAGTGGGGGAAAGTGACCAAACACTCATCACATAAACACCAACCAATCGAAACACACGCTTCCAACTACTGATGCTTCACAAAACCTCATTTATTCCCTCTAACTCCTTCATTTTCGTGCTCCCTCTTCAGCTGGCCATTTCTCACTCTTCCTTCTCCAATTTTCACTTCATCTTCCTCAAAACTCCAAGCCTCATCCACTTCCTCCACCAAGAACTCAATTCTAGCTAGTTTCTACATCAATTGGAGGTAGGAATCTCAACTTTCTCCTTCTTTTCTTTTAATTGGGGCTGCCTAGGGTCCCTTGTTCATCCATGATTCTAATGTTATGATTGGTGGGGATGATGAATTAAGGCTGGTTTAAGGTGTATATGTGAGTTTGAATTGAAAATTGGATGGATTGATTTAAGGAGAACATGAATTCAAGAAGAATTCAAGAAGTTGTTAAGGTTTTCACTCAATAGTTCATACGGCAGAGTGTACAGCTCTGCCTAAAATAGTTTAAATTTGATGAACCTATTTTTATATGAAACTAGACATCCAAAGCTTTCCATACATATAAAATATAAGGTCATTGGATTAGTATAGAATTAATTATGAATTTTTGAAGTTTGACCTAGAATCCTGGATTCCCATCTGGGCAGTGTGAGTTGAGAGGGGTATAACTCACCCTACACAACTCTAAATTGAGTGAAACCAATACTTTTTGAAAGCTAACATATAACGTAATATCCCATTAAAATTTCAAAGCCAGATTCATTGTAAATTATTCCCAGCACATCAATGAATTTACCTTAAGTTCAAATTAGGCTGGAACAGGGTAGTCTAGTAGGGTCAAGTTATGGGGCTTATATCTCAAAATATACTCATGAAAATTATATGCAACTTATTTCATTTGAAATCTTGTTCTATTAGCTTTAAATTGATATAAATTTCATATGATTTCACCCAAATTTCTATTTATAGTGAATTTTCACTTATAAGGGTGCAGTTCTGGCTAAATATAGGGCAGTCTAAGGCAAAATACTAATAACTTGAGTTATATAAATCAAAATGAGATGGGGTCAAAAGGGTTGGAAACTAGACATATAGAGCTATGACATATCCAAAATTCAGGTCTAAATGAGTTAAAAATTAATTTATGGCCTTAGTTACGAAAATTGGGTAGAATCAAAAGGAAATGGCAGAAAACTAATTCAAGATCAAGGTTATGAAACTTTGTTTGATTATTAGAGCATCTATACCTTGCATTGATTTTTCTATATGAATAACTATCTGGTGGACTGGTACTATTCATAGGAAAGCGGACTTGATCCGTTATGCTGCCGAAATCCCGACAGAAATATGTGAATTATATGAATGTGATAAACATTTATGTGTTATACTCATAAGATTCATATATACAAAAATAATTTAAGTATGATATAAAGTATATTAATGGAATTATATGATAGTTTGATTTAAGTATATAAAGTATGATATAAAGTATATTAATGATTTAATTATGATAGTTTTTGTTATGAATATTCATGATATGAACATAAAATTCTATATGCAAGGATATATGAAAGTAAATGATAAAGTATATGTATGAGTGCATTCAACATATCTATGCATGATTATGTATGAGAATGAAAGGACATGAAAATATTAAATATGGATCCCTTCACCTGGAGGCAGTTATGAGCTCCTTGTGAAGGCAGTCAAATAAGATAAGATTGGGTCCTTTCACTTGGAGGCAGTTAATTGGGTCCCTCTCTGTGAAGGCAGTTAAATGATATGATGAAGGTCCCATATTCCTAAAGAGTGTAACATAGTGATCACACCCCGATGGGGTATGACATAGCGATCATACTCTGGAATATGGCATGATAACCACATCCTAAGGAGTGTGACATGGCGATCATACTCTGGAATGTGCATGACAAGTAAAGGAAATTAAGAAAAACACCAGTGCATTCGCATGAAATCAAGTATGAGTATTTGCATAATTATATTCCCTGTTTTATTGATGCTGAGACTATTCTATCTACTTATGTTGTGATTATTATTCTAAATATGAAATATTACCAATGTGACTCAAGTGCATGAATAAAATGAACTCTGCTTCGTATAATATATTTTCCAACTATAAAACTGAACAGTCTGTTTAGCATGCTCATATTCTTCATAATGAATTGAAGTAGCTAGAGATAATAACGATGACACGGTATGTGATAGTTTAAGAATCCTACTGAGAATTTAAAATTCTCACTCCTATTTCCATATTATCTCCAGATTCTTCGAGCAGTTTTAAAGACGGCTGAAGTTGCTATCAGATAAAGTGCGTTCAGGTAACAGTAACAACTCTTGAGTGTGGTGCTATGACTTAAGCATAGTACTATACTTGGGAGGGTGTTGCAATGTTGGCTCTTCAAACTCCTTTCCAAGTATTCTAGAGTGGTTGTCATTGATACCGAAGTGGTTTTTATCATTGCTGCCTAGATTGTCAACAATTTACTCATAGCTCTATCCAATGATGAAGCATGGCTCCCAGTGGTGCACTACTAGAAAGTATCAGAGTAACAACCGATTTAAGAAATTATTGGCAAACTATCAGATCAAAACATCATTCGCAAAATCGGTCGCAAATCATGGAATTTGCGTCCAATTTTCTAAAGCAAGGGAAAAATGCTATAAAAAAAACTCAGTCACAAAATCGATCACAAATTTCAAATTTGTGATCGATTTTTCAGTTGCTAATTTGAATTCAATGAAATTGTATTTGAAAAAGTTTTGGTCAAAAATCGATCGCAAACTTGAAATTTGCAACCAATTTTGTGACCGATTATTAAATGTCGAGTAATTATATGTAATGGAAAAATCGATCGCAAATTTATGATCAATTTTGCAATTGATTTGCTCAATACTAAGGAAATAGTACACTTAAGGAAAATGGTCGAAAATATCAAGATTTGCAACCAATTTCTAAATGTAGAGAAATTACGTTTAATGGAAAATCAGTCGCAAATCTTTAAATTTGTGATCAATTTTTAGTTGTAAAGCAAATACACATTATGGCAAAATTAGTCACAAATTCAAACACTTAAACTCAATTTCGCAAAACAAAAGCCATTTTGTGACTGATTTTGCAATCAAAAGATCAGTCACAAATTCAAACACTTAAACTCAAAATTTTCTAAATCAGAACCCATTCTACAACTCTTCTTCTCCCCTACCCTAACCCTCCCCTTGCCATCGCCACTGCCATTGCTGTCTCACGATCCTGGTTCTCTCCTTCCCTTTGCTTGTTTCCTTTTTTTTTAATTTTCAAATATGGTTTTTTTAATAATGGGGGTATGGGTGTTGTTAGATTGTTAGTTTGTTAGTTTTGTTTAGTTCTTTATATTATATTATTTGGATGTTTGTGTTCTTAAATTGGTTGATTTATTTGGGATTGATTTGTGATATTATTGATTGTTTAAGAAAGTTTGTTGTTGTTAAGGGTAGTTGTTTTAATTGAAAATATATTTAATTATATTATTAATTGAGTACGAGAGTATGTTGCTGTTTCTTTTTTCTTTTTTTTGAAATTTTCAAATCTAGTTTTCTTTTAATAATGGGGGTTTTGGTGTTGTTAGATTGTTGGTTTGTTGGTTTTGTTTAGTTCCTTAAATTACATTATTTGGGTGTTTGTGTTCTTAAGTTAGTTGAGGTATTTGAGATCGATTTTTGATGGTATTGGTTATTTAAGAGAGTTTGTTGTTATTAAGGGTGGTTGTTTTAATTGAAATTAAGTTTAATTATATTGTTAGTTGAGTATGAAAGTATGTTGTTGTTTCTCTTTCTTTCTTTTTTTAATTTCCAGATCTTTTTTTTTTTTAATAATAGGGGTTTGTGTATTATTAGATTGTTGGTTTGTTTATTTTATTTAGTTCTTTAAATTATATTGTTTAGATGTTTGTGTTCTTAAATTGATTGAGGTATTTGGGATTGATTTTTATGTTATTGATTATTTAAGAGAGTTTGTTGTTATTAAGGGTGGTTTATTTAATTGAAATTGGGTTTAATTATATTGTTAGTTAAGTATAAGAGTATGTTGTTGTTTCTTTTTTTTTAATTTTTAGATCTAGTTTTTTTTTTTAATAATGGGGGTTTGAATGTTGTTAGATTGTTGATTTGTTAGTTTTGTTTAGTTCTTTAAATTACATTGTTTGGATGTTTGTGTTCTTAAATTGGTTGAGATATTTGAAATTTATATTTGATATTATTATGCTCTTGAGCTTGTGTAATGTTGATTTATATTAAATGAATGTAAAGTTGATGATTATTGAATATCTATTTTATTTGCTAAAGACTAAATGGATAGGTCTGAAGATAACATAGAAATCATGGAAGACTCAATTAAGTAAGTTGACGACTCAATAAAAATTGTTAAAGACTCAATGGAGAAGGTTGAAGATACAATAGAAGTTGATGAAGAATCAATGAAAGTTAAAAACTCAATGGAAAGAATTGAAGAACCATGAAAATGAGAACTAGTTAAAAGTATGTAGTTGATAGCGGTATTGATTATATTGTGTATGTTAGATAACTTGTTTTTGTTGAATATTATTTAGACAAAAAGATGTATTATGGATTATTGGATATTATTTTCTAGACTATTGTTGAATTCAGATGTATTAAATTTGGATGTTATAAGATTCTAGTATTTTTTTTTTTAACTTTGCGACCGAAAAATCGATCATAAATATCGAAATTTGTGACCAATTTTTCAGTTACAAATGTTGTAAATCTGCGACTGATTTTTTTATCACAAAATAGTCAACAAACTACTAAATCAGGCATGATACATGGTTGCCCTAAATCAGTCACAAATATATTTGCAGCTTGCTTATATGCGATAGACCAAATCGATCACAAACAGTTTTTACAACCGAATTGGCCCATTTTGCAACCAAAAAATCGGTCGCTGTCAGCCAATTTTCTAGTAGTGGTGCTCTCCGATATATGTTGCCCTGTCTTAGTCACATCAAGCAATGGTGTGGCAGCAATCCTACCGGGTGCTCTACATCAGCATCATACGCTTCTGCGGGTTATAGTTGCCATCCAACATGGTTTTTAGAGATAGTGGCTGAGTGCCACAAGTATGTTCTATTGGAGTAATGGTTCGTATTAGCAAAGGTAGAGGCTACGCAATATTCACAGTGTTGGCAATAGAGCAAATCAAAGTGGAGGTGATCGATGTCATCACGACGGCGACTTAGTGTGGAGTTAAGGGTGTAGTGGCCTAAAGGAGTGTGACTATTCATTACTGAATTTCCGTGACAATTTCATGTTAGTTTTGCATTCGAGTTCATTTTTGTTTTTTGATTGGTGCTATTGCTTTCTTTGCTTTGAGTGGTTTGAAGTCAATCATGATAAAGATTCATGGAAGGAAGGCATGAGATTGATGCTGTCGATGGTTTTTGAATCGGGGGTCTCTTGTCTCTTCTATCTATTCAAGCAATGAATTGATGCTTTTTTAGTGTGTTATTTTGGGGTATGCTTTTAGTGTGTTTTTTTCTAGAATCTGTTTTCATGGTGTTGATTAGTGGTTTTTCCAATTTTCTTTTAAGGCTATTTGATTTGGCTTTTGTGGTGTCTTGTAATTCTGTGTCAGATTTTCAAGATATCTTGTAATGCTAATCTCTTCTCAAAAAGTTTAAGGCCTCCTGTCAGATTATTGAAAAAAATATAATGTACTGAAATAATTAACTAACTCGTGACGTATGATTGTAAATTGTTTGTAATACATCTAACCGGGCAATTTGTTGGCTTGACAAAATTTAAATTTTCAAGCCAAGTATTGTTACCCTTTGGCTGTTTAGCTAATTGCACTAAAAGCATGAATGCTTTTAGATACATGTACACGTTAATACACTGAATGCAATGCACAATATTAGCAATTAGAATGCCAAAACTAATATGGCCCGCCAAAACAATAAAAGTATATGAAAAGTAGTCTTAATACTTTAGTCACGAAGTCACAAATTGTTGCTTAACGCATTTTGAAATGGAAAAAGTTGGATTGCATATTGTGTCAAATAATATAAGAATAATCTTACATAATTTGAAAAAATTGTTAAAAATTTGGCAAAGTTTGTGAAGCTCCTTGTTAATCAAGGAGATTCATGCACCATGAGGTATATCAATACACCAAGATGAATGTTAGATAGCTCTCTCCCTCACTCCCATAGTCTCTTTTTCTCTCTTTCTTTCCCCCCAACTTCGTCATCTTTCTCCCCCGTAGACCGAGCCCTCCGTCGACACCATCGACCACGTTGCCAAAACTGTATGTTGGCAGTGGAATCCTTCATCACTCTGGTGGCACCCCCTCCCCCAAGGCACCCTTGCGACTTCGTGGTGGTTGCGGGTTATGGAGCTATGGAGAACAGCAATTATGGTTGTGTGGTGGAGAGCTCTTTCATGGTCAGCTATGGTTGAGATTAGCAAGGGAGGTTGCTATATACGACTATGGTTGATAAAGGATGGTAATGTTGGGTGTTTCTGTGATATTGGCACGAAAGTATGATGGTGGTGTGAGGTGATGATATTGACAATGAGGGTGTTCTATGAGTTTCTAGGAATGATGGTGAGGGCATAAGGGCTCTCAACGAGGGAGTAGCAGTGTTTGTGGTGTGGAGGAAATGATAATGATTGTGGGCTTTGAATGTGATGGTGGTTTTGGGTGCTATCTGCCAGATCTCACATGAGGTTGTCACAGTTGATGAGGGGAGGTTGCAATTGGAGCTTTGGCTATGGTGTTGAACTGGTCGAGGGTGGTGTCGGAGGCTAGGGCAGTGATGCTGCTGACAAGGGAAGGAGAGAAAGAAGGAGGAAAGAAAATCGAAAAAGAGAAATCGATGGGGGAGAGAGGTTTTTTATGGTAGACTATAATTGTTAGTTGCATCAATGCACTATTAGATCTAAACCACTGGATCGTAAGGTGCATGAGTCTCCTTGATTAACAAGGAACTTCTCAGACTTCGCCTAAAAACTTTGACAAAAAATAAGGATATTGGATGAAGTATAGTATAACCCACTTAGTCTTCTAAAAATCACTAAATATATTATATCATTTTGATAAATAAATTTAAGTAAAAATTTTGATTCTCTAGCACTTTTTATAATATAATTAGTTATAAGATATTTTTCAATAGCTAGCTTAACAGTATTAAAAATTAAATATTTAAATCTAAATTTAATATACCAGTTTTACACGTTGTTTTAGAAAATTATATATTGGGATACATTGTAATCAATTATGTCTTGATATATTATTAAAAGAATTCAACTATGATAATAATTAATTAAAAGGTCAGATAAAAAATAATTAAAGGGTCAAGCTTTCTTAAAAGGTAAAAATACATGATTAAATAAAGAAATTTTACACCGTAAATAAATTAAAATTAAACTTTTTAAGTTTTTCGTCAAAATTTGTATGCTGTAAGGATTGCGATTTGGCGTTCTTTTTTTTTTCGTTGGTAGTGGTGGTTTCTTTTTTCTTTTTTTTTTGGTGTTTGGGGGGGTGCTGCGTAAGGAGCTCTCTCTTTCTCTTCTCGTCTGAACTTGTTGGGCTTAATCCACTATTAGCATCAGACAATCTTTAAGGAACTGAAGCGGAAATCAATTGAGTTTTTGGTCGTAAAATCAATTGAGGTTTGGGCTGGTTGGGCATGTTGACCAGAAACAGAAAAGGCCGGTTGGGTATGATCTTCTACCCACTCTACTTGGTTAAACTGTAGAAAATTCATGACCAAAAAGAAAAAGGGATACTGTAGAAGATTGTTTTCCGGAGGAAACGTCACAGACGTATTTTGTTGAGAATATCATCTTGAGTATCAATAACCACAGGGAAAACGTTAAAGAGTGCGAAAAGGTTTTAAAAAAGTATGCCAAATTACGTATTATTATTGAGGTTTTTACGGTAATTTTTTAAAGGTATCGATATATTGTAAGAGTTAATGATTAATATTAGGTCACATAATCTATTTTTTTTTAAAAATATATAAAAAATATATTTTAAGTTAATGAGTTCATTCATTAATAAAAAGTATTGATACCTTCACAACTATTAAGGGTGTCCAAAAAATTTCCTATATACTAGTAGTTTCTTTTATTTATTTTCTTCCTGCATGTTTATTTATTTCATAACTTTTAGCATCCGAGATTTTTGTACTATATAAAAGCGCTCTAACCACAAAAGAAAACATTTCAAGATATAAAATTCTCACCCACTTTCCGACAGCGCGATACGCCAACCAATATGCAATGTAAAATGCTAAAAGCTCAATATATTCCTCTTTTTTTTTTTTTTGACAAAAAAGGACTAAATTGGTGCCACTGTTTTTCTGTTTTTTTTTTCATGAGGGTGCCACTTTTTTGACATATGCATGTGGATCACTAGCTTTGGCAATTAAAAAAATTAATTATCTTAACTTATGTAGTGGCATATTGGTATTTTTTCTTTTTCTGTTTCTATCTTAAAAATTTATATTGAGAGGACAACTTGCTTCAATTCAGCATTAGGGTATATTTTTTTATAGACCACCTCCCGCAAAAGGGAATATAAGAATCAAATTTAAATTATGGTGATGTATGAATGTAAAATCAATCAAGTAAACCAATCCCAATTGATAAGATATGTTGATTTGATTATCATAAATTTAAAATCATCTAAAATGAAAATTCTTAAAGTGAAAAAGTGAATAAATATTCACCTTTGGATCAATAAATTATATTACATGAATATCACTAAATTATTTACCTTATTTTCTCATTTTAAAAATATTCTCACTTTAGAATACCTAAATTCATTATCTTAACTCACTGGCATTTGGGCTTATTCATGCAGCTTCATTATTAATTATGTAATATTGTCAACTTCTCAAATGTAATATTTCAATGACTTATGCCGTGAAGAAATCATATTATTTATTTCAAATTTTGACTAAATCCTAACACTACTCTTTTACTTTTGTTCTTTGCTGCTGCTTGGTTTAGACTTTTTATAAATAGATACATCATCAATTGAATTATTGTATACAATGAGAAAATTTGTCAGAGCTACATTAAAAGAATTTATGAGTGAGATTATATACATTATAATATATTTCTAACATAAAATAAATTCTTTCACAAATTAATTGAGAAGACTTGTTTTGAGCCAGTCGCCATCATCAATAGAAAAAATTCTAGCCTATTCCTTGAAATGCATTTTGATCCCCAAACTTTGAAAATTGTGCAACATGATTCTTAATATTAAGGGAATAAAGCTAGTACTTTACCCTTTCAAACTATAAACGCTACACACTTTATCCACAATATTTTGAAATGTGCAAATCTATCCCAGAATTTTTATGAATATACAAATCGACCTTTTTGTTAGCTTTTTTATTTATTATTAACAAAAATAGTACATGATTAAGATGGTTTAATGTATTGGATTGCATATTATTTTTCGATTTAGGGACTAAAATATACATGACTCACAATTCCAAGTTATAGTACATTTATTTTCTGTTAACAATGGACAAGAATTTAAGAAAAGGAGTAAAGTGTATATTTAAAAAAATTTAAGAGTCAATTTGCACCTAAATATTGGAATAAATTGTATATAATATATAATTCAAGGGGTAAAATATTACTTTTTTTGTCTAAAATTTATACTTTATGTATTTTTTGGTACATTAATGACAATGAAGTTTAAATATAGGACTCCATGCCAACTACCTGAGCCGCCTTATATAGTTCTACTTTATGCATTTAGTCATTTCTTTTAAATTTTTTGTCGACTTTAATGAAAATTGTCAGGTTTTATTAGTTTTAGGACTAAAATACACTTGCAAGCAAGTTTAAGGGAGTAAATTAAGCATTCCTCGCAAAGAAGTTTGGTACAAGAAAAGGTCAATGTCATTTAACCCTGATAATTTTATTTAATATTTGATAAAAGAAATAAAATGCACACTTTAGAAAGTTTTAGGAGCCATATTATAGATTTTACTTTTTAAAGCTTAAGGATCAGACTGCGAACAACTTTAAGTTTGTGGAAGTAAATTGAAAGTCTCCTCTTATCAATGTAAAGCGTCAAAAGAACTTTGGGTCTGGGGCTGTTATTTCGGAGACTCCAGAAAATATAGAATCTGTAAATGAAACACAGGGAATAAGACTAAGAAAAGCACCCAACTGGGTTAGAGACTGTCATATGTAATTTCAATTGTAACTAATAATCGTTAATTCTAGAATATTCCTTAATGACGTAAAGAAGAGTATAAAAAGGCACCAACATTTGGTTGGTTTAAATGGATTAATACTTATTCCCCTTAAATAATATTTTGGATTTGAGTCTTATAAATAAAAAAAGTTAAAATTTGGAGAATTTTACTGCTATAGTAGGTTGATCTGGCTCAAGTCAGATTAATAGGAATTCAATGAACTTTTGATATTGGTGGTTTAGACTAAATTAAAAAAAAAAGTACAAATATGTAACACCGTAAAGTTTTGTGTAATGTAAGTTTTTAAGTTATGGACCTTTAACCAATCTCTTAGATTCATATTCTTGAGTATTTGAAATTTATTAGAGTGAAAATATGTCTAAGAGTACGATTCAAGACTTAAAAGTACATGTGGTGCAGTGAAATCATGGTATTTTAAGTGTAGAAGGCAGTGCCTAGGCACTCATTTTCCACTGCCTAGGCGCTGGCAAAGCAAAATTGGGGTTGTTACCGGTAGGGAAAAAAGGATTTAAACCCTTGCAAAAGGATGTCATTCCATAGAGAGAAAAAAGAGAGGGCAATGGGGAGAGAAGAAAAAGGGGGAGAAAAAAGATGATGAATCCCATTCTTTTTTCTCTCTAGGTGTTGGGATCTTCATGAAATTGGGTGGTACAAATAACAAGTCTCTTTCAAGGGGTGTTTGTGATGCGGTTTAGTTCGGTTTTGAATAAAAAATTCATCCAATCCAAACAATATAATCTATGGTGGTTAGATTGGATCGGTTTAGTTTAGATTTTAAATTCGATTTGATCCAATCTAATTTTTTGTGGTTTGGATTGGATTGATTTAATTCATTTTTTAAAAAAATAAAATTTTAAATTTATAATATTATAAAATAAGAATAAAATAAGTTAATAAAATGAATAAATAAAAATAAAAATAAGTCATTAATTATTTATAAAAATGTTATTTAAGTGAAAATGATATATGAACAAAAAATTATGTAATAAATTTAAATTACTTCAAGTAAAAGTATAAATTTAATAATAAAAAAATTATATTATATAATATTATGTGATTTAGATTGGATTGAATCGGTTTTGAAAATTAAACCCCAAATCTGATCTAATCCATGCAGTTTGTAAAAAATAAGATCCAATCAAATCCAAACTCTTGCGATTTTGATGGGTTTTCGGTTTGAATTGGATTAGTTTAGCGATTTTGATTGGGTTGGATTGGATTTGAGCATCCTTAGTTTCCCGCACCTGGCCGCCTAGGTGCCCACTACACAATTAAAGATTGGGGTTTTGACCCCATGTTCATTTCTCTCCCAAATCTCTCTCCCTCTTGCCTCTCTCTCTAGGTTTTCTTCCCCTCTATCAAACCCATAAATTTATCAACTTTTTCCCTTAAAATCCACCACAAAACACCTCTCTTCGACCCCCTCATCATCATCTCCATCTTCAAATCTATGTTTACTCTCCTTCTAGTTAGAGAGAGTGACGGTGGGAGGAGAATCACCACCCTCCACTTGCTTTATTCTCTTCCTCAACATTCTAAGGTAAGTTTTTGAGTTTTTGACCTTCTCTTTGTGAGGAATTAGCTAATTTCTCCATAGGTTTGAAGTTGAAGCAAACTAGAGGGGAGGGATTGAGGTCTAAGGGTTCTAATTTTTTGGGGGGGTTTGCAATTAAGAGTTGATTTGAGTTAGATTTAGTTTTTAAAAGTTTATTAGTGTTAGATTGGTATCTTTTGTAGCTTTAGACTCCTCCATGGATCTTGTCACTGGTTTAGAGGCACCACCCAATTGAATCCCCACCTTGGGATCTTAATTATGAGTGAATGATGTGCTTATTAAGTGAACTTATGTATATTTATGTTTATATTGCTATTTTCCTTCCAAGAGTTGTTCAAATTGGTTTCCAAGATTTTAGTAAATTGCCTCAAGCATCTATCTTTTTAAAACTCACAATTACTAGCTCGAAATCTGTATCATAACGTTGTTAGGCTTTAGGGGCATGAAAAAAGGCATAATGGCTATATTTTCTTTTATTTGGTGAATTCATGGAATTTATTTTAAAATTTCATCTTATTCTTAATGCCATTGATGAAAATTTATATGATTTGACATAAAAAGATAATTACATATGACAAAGCTTAAGAAGGACGTATGATAGAAAATGGTTTTTATGAATAAACTAAAGGTTTTCAAGCGAGAAGGAAACTGTAATAGAAACTACTCGCTAACGACAGTAAGCATTAGCCTCAATGCACCTCAAAGAGCCCAGCTAATGGGGTGGTTGCTAGCCCGATATTTTTAGCCAACATTTTGGGAAGATTTAGGTGCTTAGGTCAAGTTATCAGGGTCGTCCAGTCAGGAAGTTGCTTCTAGAGTAGAATCATTCCTCGAGCTCTATTACGACATTAAAACCCATGATTTTATTCTTTTATATTGTAAAAAGATATTTATGCAAATTATAAGTATGGTTTGAGTTTGGAACTTGTCTACTAACTGCAAGCATATTATTCCTCACTAAGTCATATAATTTACTCCGTGGCTTCCTTCTCTATTTTAGATTCAGTTGTAGAGATGAGTCCTACTACTCTTGGCCATAGCACTCTTGTTGATCTTCTTTTGGCTGAGCCCACTTGAAGGGACCTTGTTTATTCCCTTTGAAATAATTTTGCATAGCCAATGATGGCTTATACTTTTGTATAGGGCTTCATGAAAATGCAAGCATGGTTGTTAGATTATGTATAGTGAATTGGACTTGTACAGTCTATTTGAACTTAGCTATTTGATGTATAACTTTACATGAAGGATTGGATGCATGCATAGTCATTAAACTTAATCCAAATTTACTTTGAACTGTGGTGTGGCAATTGCTTATGTATGACTAATTTGGGCGAGTTGAAGAGGATTATCCTTAAGGAAGCTCATAATTCCAAGTATTACCATGGATTTCATTCCAAGGTTGCCATGAACTTTTAAGGGATTTGATTCCATCTGGGTGACTGTTAATCGATTAACTAAATTTGTCCATTTTCTTCCAGTGAAAACCACTTATTGTGGCGCTCAATATGCACAAATGTACATTGATGAAATCATTAGATTGCATAGGGTACCCATATCCATTATATCATATTATGGGCCTCAATTCACATCCTATTTCTGGAAAGCTTTCAAGAGGCCTTAGGAACATGCTTGCATCTCAGCACTGCTTTTCACCCTCAGATAGATAGATAGTCCAAGAAAACTATCCAAATCCTAGAAGATATGCTGAGAGGTTGTGTTCTTGACTTTGGCGAGAGTTGGAGCCGCTTCTTAGCTCTAATTGAATTCTCCTATGATAACAGCTATTAGTTTAGTATTCATATGGCACCTTTTGAGGCTTTGTATGGAAGATGTTGTCGATCTCTGATTAGCTGGTTTGAAATTGGTGAAGCCAAACTTTTGGGGCCAAATTTAGTGCAAGACTCTTTGGAGAAGGTTCGCATGATAAGAGAGGCTTTTAGCTACTCAAAGCAGGCAGAAAGAATATGTTGACAACCAAAGATGAGAATTAGAAATTTCGATTAGAGATTATGTGTTCCTTCGAGTCTCTCCCATGAAGGGTGTTATGAGATTTGGTAAGAAAGGAAAACTCAATCCATGCTGTATTGGTCCTTTTGAAATTCTAAACTGTGTCAGTGTAGTGGCTTGTCGATTAGCCTTGCTGCCTGACTTGTCCATGTTCACCCAGTTTTCCATGTATGTATGCTATGAAAATACACACACGATCCCTCTTATGTTCTTTAATCATAGATGATTCGATTAGATGAAAATTTGTGTTATGAGGAAAAACCAATAGCTATTGTGGATCAACAAGTCAAAAAGCTATGCTTGAAAGAAGTAGCCTTAATGAAAATGATTTGGCAGAACCATGCCGTTGAGGAGGCCACTTGGGAATCTGAAGATGTCATGCGCTCCAAATATCCACATTTGTTTGATACTCAAGGTAAATATGTAGGAATTTTGAAGGACCAAATTTCCTAAAAGGGGGAGAATGTAACGCCTTAAAGTTTTGTGTATATAAGTTCTTTAATTTCTTTGAGTTATGGACCTTTAACCAATCTCTTAGATTCAAATTCCTGAGTATTTGAAAGTCATTAGAGTGAAAATATGTCTAAGAGTATAATTTAAGACTTAAAAGTGCATGTGGTGGAGTGAAAACATGGTATTTCAAGTATAGAAGCTAGTGCCTATGCGCTCACTTTCCACTGCCTAGGCACTGGCCAAGCTGAATTGGGGTTGTTTCTGGTTCCTAGGCACCTAGGCACCCAGATTTCATCGCCTAAGTGCCCACTGCGCGATTAAAGATTGGGATTTCAACCCCATCTTTATTTCTCTCCGAAATCTCTCTTCTTCTTGCCTTTCTCTCTATTAAACCCATAAACTAATCAACTTTTTCCCTCAAAATCCACTACAAAACACCTCTCTTCCACCCCCTTATCATCATCTCCATCTTCATATCTATGTTTCTCTCTCCTTTTAGTGAGAGAAAGTGAAGGTGGAAGGAGAATCACCACTCTCCACTTGCTCTATTCTCTTCCTCAACATTCTAAAGCAAATTTTTTCGTTTTTGACCTTCTCGTTCTGAAGGATTAGCTAATTTCTCCATAGGTTTGAAGTTGAAGCAAACTAGAAGGGAAGGATTGAGGTCCAAGGGTTCTAATTTGGGGGGTTTTGCAATTAAGAGTTGGTTTGAGTTAGATTTAGTTTCTAAAAACTTATTAATGTTAGATTGGTGTCTTTTGTAGCTTTGGACACTTTCATGGGTCTTCCTATTTGTTCGAAGGCACCACCCAATTGAATCCCCACCTTTGGGTCTTAGTTGTGAGTGAATAATGTGCTTATGGTTAATTGTTAAGTGAACTTATGTATATGTATGTTTATATTGCTACGTGCCTTTGAAGAATTGTTTAAATCGGTTTCCAGGATTTTAGTAAATTGCCTCAAGCATCTTTGTTTTTAAAACTCATGATTACTAGCTTGAAATCTGTATGATAATGTTGTTAGGCATTAAGGGCATGAGACAAGGCTTAATGACTATATTTTCTCTTATTTGGTGAATTTGTGAAATTTATTTTAAAATTTCATTTTATTCTTGATGCTATTGATAAGAATTTATATGATTTGAGATAAAAAGATATTTTACATATGACAAAGCTCAAGATGGAAGTATGATGGAAAGTGGTTTCTATGAATAAACTAAAGGTTTTCAAGCGAGGAGGAAGCTGTGACAGAAATTGCTCGCTAACGACAGTAAGTGTTAGCCTTGGTGCACCTTGGAGAGCCCACCTAGCAGGTTAGTTGCTAACTCCGCATGTTTGGCCCATATATCTAGAAGATTTAGGCATGCTAAGGCCAGGTTATCGGGGCCACTCAGTCATGGGATTGATATGATACTGTTAGGGTCAGGTTGTCGGGGTTGCCTAGTCAGGAAGTTGCTTTTGGAGTAGAATGCTCCCTCAAGCTCTATTACAACATTAAAACCCATGATTTTATTCTTTTAAATGGTAAAATGATATTATGTACATTTATGCAAATTATAAGTATGGTTGAGTTTGGAACTTGTCTCGTGCTAACTGTAACCATATTATTCTTCATTGAGTCATATAACTCACTCTGTGACCTTCTTCTCTATTTTAGATTGTGCTATAGAGATGAGTTTTGCTCTTCTTGCCCTGTAAGACTCTTGTTGATCTTCTTTTGGGCAAAGCCACTTGAAGCGACCTTGTTTATTCCTTTTGAAATAATTTTGCATAGCCAAGGATGGCTTATATTTTTGTATAGGGCTCCATGAAAACACAGGCAAGGTCCAAATGTGTATTATGGGTTGTGTTTTGTTCATCATCTTTCCTATTAGATTTTGTATAGTGGACTGGGCTTGTATAGTCTTTTTGAACTTAGTTATTTGATGTGTAACTTTATATGAACGATTGGATGCATGCATAGCCACTAAACTTAATCAAAATATACTCTGAACTATGGTGAAATGTCTGGTTAGGAATTAGCTAGTTTTGATTAGTTAGGGAATGTCCTAGTTTTAGAGAAAACTCCATCTCTTTTTCTATAAGATTTGCATGTTAGGCTTGTTAGGGAATGAAGATTCCTTTTGCAAACCGGTCACGGCAGGGTGAAGGTCATGACAAAATTGGTGAAGGAGCAAATGAAACATCAAATATAAGTGAAATTGTGTTGAGAGGTCTAATAAGAGATAGGAGTCGTAAGCGTATATGCTTCTTGAGAAATA
This sequence comes from Pterocarpus macrocarpus, assembly GCA_031439585.1. Lineage (NCBI taxonomy): Eukaryota > Viridiplantae > Streptophyta > Magnoliopsida > Fabales > Fabaceae > Pterocarpus > Pterocarpus macrocarpus. Next base: position 56,363,214 of record CM062522.1, read on the forward strand.
GAGTTTAAGTTGCTCTTGAGAATTCAACCCTAAGTCTAATCAATTGTTATTAAGGCTTCTTAGTCAGGATAAGGTTTAAGGGGTTAGTTTCATAACAATTTCTATGAAAATACTCTAATCAAAGACAAAAAAGAAAAAAGACATATATGCATAAAATTTAAGATAACTAGATACTTTATTTTTTTAAAAAAAAAATTGACTAAAAGCTACCATAAAAACTAGTTTGGGCTATTTTTCAAGCTAAAGAGTAACTTCTAAAAGAAAGTCCAAAAAAATTTATATCATGAAAGTGCTTTTTTAAGCTTTATAGACATATGCACTCTAAACTATTAAATGAAGGCTGATTAACAAGGTTATATCTAATATATGTCCTTTTAATCAAAAATTCATTGGGTTTAAAGTGTAAATAATGAATAAATTCATCTTATCTTATACTAAAATTTAACTTCTCGTAATTTAGTCACAAATGTTCTAATATTAAGAATTAAATATTACAAAAAGTTTAAACTATTAAGTGGAGATTTGTGAATAATTTTACATTTAAAATAAAATACCTTAATTATAGGAAGATGTAGTAAAAAGACCAGAATTATTTTTTATCTTACTATTAAGGAAAAATAAGTTTGAGTAAATAACTAATTTACTTAAGATGTCAATCTATCAGACATGCGAATAATTGTAAAATACTTAATGATAGTTAACTTAATAAGTAATGATTTTAGCACCAGTAAAATTTATGAAATTATTTAAGGTGATCTGTAAGTATCTTTGTAAGCGATTGATGAGTCCGAACGCATATTCTGCCCCTGAATTGAGGCGAACCTTCCTCTCAATCTAAACTTTTCATCTACCCAAAAAAAAAAAATCTAAAAGCCTAATATGCACAAGTCAAAATTAAAAGGTATAATTATCCTGGAATAAATTGGATCAACTGCAATTACACCATCCTCATGAATATCATGCACGTAAAATCTCTTCAAAGTAGAACCTCTCTTAAGTGGAATCTGATTCCTTTTGGGACTTGTATAGTTCTAGTGTACCTCTCTCTCTCTCTCTTTAGATGAGGGGTTGCAAAGAGCCTGATAAAAAATATCTTGGTGACAATGAAAGTTTCTGTCAAATTACTATGTACTATACTTTTGAAATTGAAAACATTTGGAATTTGAATGAAATGCTCATGTTAAGGTGGCTATTAAGGTGGACCCCCTAATTTTATCGACACTAGTTAGTTTGAAGATTTTTTTTTTTTTTTGGTACATGAAGGTGATGTTTTGAAAATTCCATTTTAACCTGTAAACTATGTAAAATTGACTTCGACCCCAATATCTTACTAGTGCCAATGTCCTGAATGGAGAGTTCGTGCACGGCGGACTCAGTAAATAAAACTAGTCTTATTTGAGAAAGATATTTATATTAGATTTTGAAGTAAAAGAGATAATAGGGTGAAGCTAGATGGATTGTTTAATATTCCTCTTCTATTTTCTGAAACTTGTTGAAGCCTTATTTTGTCTAGCCACTTTTTGCTGAGGAATCATACAGCATTGTTGATCATGCAACAAGGACACTTGCTTCTTTGTCTTCTTGTCCTTCGCAAATAAGCTGAGTAGGTGATGGACCACCTCCTCTTCTTCCTCATTGGATATGGAGCCTCTTGCCTATGTATGTCAAACTGCCAATGCAATGATCTCCATCTACTAAAATAGAACTAGTTTTGTTCTAGGAATCCACCTTAGTTGTTAATTTACAACTTTCACAAGTCCAAGAGATATATCTTCATTTAAATCTCCTGAAAGCTGTTCTAAAATGTAACTGGAAAGCCAAACAATAAAAGCAGCCAATGCTATTGCTAGCTTATATTAAGCCAGTCGTATGATGCCCAATAGAATGTAAATTGAAATAGAATTGCAGATAGCAATTTATAGCTCGTTTGAAAGAAAGAGAACAAAGAATGAAAATAAGAAAGAATAAACAAATTTACCAACCACTGTATCAATTAACATTTTCAATTGCCTTTCCTAATGTCACACAATAGGTTAATATATAATATTCCAAATTGCATTACATTGCATTCTTATATTTAATTTATCATTAACATTCCAATTTCCAAATTATTCTAGTGTGCAAAATAATTACACAGGATCATCATCCAAGTCAGAAATATCAAATCTTTCTTCTTTTTTATACAGAGAAATATCAAATCTTTGAAACCCCCAGCGTGTCCCAACACCAAAATCTTTATACTTTGAAGCATTTTTCTGATAAAAGATAGCAAAAAAGAAACAAACTTCCACTCCATGACAAGCATCCCTATATTGCATGGTTCTCAGATTGTAGCTTCCTTTCTCCAACTACATGATCTTTCACCTCAAATCTACGTGAGGATTGTGAAATATGGATGCCGGTGTTGTTGTGATCAATCTTTGTGATGGGCTTCAGGTTTTGCAAATCATACACCACAACCGAATTCGAGTTGAGCTGAGAAAACTCGAAGCTAGCGAGAAGGTATTTCAGCTAAGATCCAATCGCTTGATAGTTCAAGCAGAAGTTGTCACATTCTCCAAATCCAAGGTCTCTCAGACGTGGCCCTTTTCCAAGTTAAGGATTAGGAGGCGGGAAAAGTCAGTGGCACTGGTGAGGCTTGCCACCGACAAGCATGGAGGTTCTGTGGTGGAATGACGTGTCTATATCAATACAGTAGTCTATTTTGGATATGGATTCTCTAAAATGAGAATATTTGTAAACTAGAAAAGTGAGCAATTATCACCTTTAATCATTTGGTGAGACTTATAACAATAGAAGTTATTGAATCACTAATCTCTCACTTTTTTATTTTACAAAAATACTCGCTAGGGATAAGAATGGGTTGGGGATCCGTAGGTGGAGATATCTGCAAATAGAGATCCAAATGTAGGGATTTTTTCTTGTGGAGATGGGGATAGGGATTATGCCCCAAGTCCTATGGCAATATACGTCCCAAGGGCGTATTGATAATTTTATATATAAAATTGATATTTATTATATTTTTAATATAAAATAAAGAAAATACTACTTTAGCTTACTTATCCTTTTACAGTCTCACACATTCATTATTGTTTATAGTGTTATTATGGTGTTCTTGTGATATACTGAGAGTTGTGACTTGATTTGAAATTTGAGAATTCGGTAGTAATGATATAAGACTACGAGTTTAAGGCTTGGATCTATTTTATATTATTATTTTTAAGTTTTTTTTTTAATAAAAAATTTCAAGCTAATTAAATTGCTTATATATATTTCCTTAATTTTTTGAAACATTTTTTGGGATATTCGTAGATCCTCGTGGAGGATTAGGAATCCAAGGGGAATGGGGATACGAACAAATTTCCCCCTACCGCAGAGAATGGAGATGGAGATAGGGAAACTTTGGAAGCGTAGGGCAAAGGGTGGTAGAGATAGCAAAATAGGCTTAACCTATCAAGTTGGCCCGTAAAATATGGCGGGTTGGGTTAACATATTTAGTTCACCAAAAAATTTCGGCCCGCGAGTTAGGAGTGTTTTTTTTTTTTTTTGGATACAGGGTTTTTAAAAAAAAATTGAATTTTTGGTTTAGACTATGTTACTATTATATTTTGTTAATTTGCGGACTTTATGTTATGGAAATAGTTAATTATTATTTGTGAACTTTTTATTCATATATTCTAATTAGTTTATTATGATTGTATTTGAGTTAAATTTGGATATAAATTATGTAGTTTAATTATTTTGTTCTATTTTATTTAAGTGAATTTTTCATTCAATATATTTTTTTTATTTTTTAAAAATTTTTAAAATAATTTAACACATTAAAAATATTAAAAAAAGTTTATTTATATTTTTTTTTTTTTTTGCAGATCTCTTAATCATAGCAAATTAGAATGTTGAACATGTTTTTCTAATTCAGCTTGTCTCACTCTACCCTACTTTTGGCAGACTTTTGGATGGTCAAAGTGGGCCGAGACAGGCCGATCTGCTTTGCCACCTCTAAAGGGTGGGGGAGTACTCTTTATCCCTGCACGACACCATTGCCATCCCTAATACTCACTAGAGAATTCTAATGAGTCCCATTTCATAATTACTTGTTTAACTTTGAGCAAGTCATCCAGTTAAATCCTCACCATCCAACAAAAAAAATAAATATCCAACAGCTACTGATGGGGGTTCATGGTGGTCCCATCTTTATGGAGTCTACGTTAAATGCCATCGTCATTTCAGTACTCGTGTGCTCGTTTTGATCATATGGCCACGAAGCACGGGACTAAACGGCATCTGCTCACGCATGCCCTTACGTCTTTGTGCACACTTATTCTCCTTTCATTTTTTTCCCCTCCCTTTCTTTTGGAATCATCTTTTCCTTTTTTCCTTGCGGAAAAAAATTCTAAACGTGAGATTTATAATTAATGCTTTAGCTTTATGCTTTATAAAATGTGAAATGCATGGACTAAATTTTAAGAGCTACATGCTAAACAACTTGAAAAGTGAAACTCAAATGCTTTCCTCACGCAGCACAGGACAATAGTAGTATCAGCAATATGAATTAGTTATGTGTCACTCTTTCTTTCTCTCCTTTACATATTTTAGTATTTTCTTTTCGGTTTATGGTTGCCACCTCTCACTTTTATCACTAGTCCTTAATTCTTTCTTTTTTAAAAAAAAATTGCACTAATTTCTTTAATAAATTTATTTAAATGTTTTAGATAAGTAAACTTTTGTATTAACCGGATTCATTTGAAAAGTTTGATGTTGAGTCTCTTACATATGGCAATGCTGAGCTTTCTTTAGTTTTTTTTCTTATAAATTATATAATATGTTTGATGTTACGCGGTATGTAGTTTATCTCTAATCTATTGAGGTACGATCACTTTTCAGTTTTCATGTTTATGTGTCAGCACTGACAAAAAAAAGTTGCTTATTACCCATATTAAAATTGTCGATTAACCACATTTTCTTAATGAGTCTAAATGATCTATCAACATTAACATTTGATGTGACTGTTAGAGGAGAGGTATCAATTAGCAACACTGCTAATTTTTATTTAACAACATTTTGAAATGCAGTTAATATCTTGTTATTTAGACACACACATTCTCTTGATTTAACTGCACTTTTCAAATGCAGGTAACTTTATTTTTAGAGTTAATTAATCTCCATATTCCTATAATTTTATTTAATTTTTAATTAAGTCCCTAAATTTTAAAAATTTATAATCAAATTCCTATATTATAAAAAAAATTTCAATTAAATCTCTATCTATATCTATCATTATAAAAAATAAATTTAAACAAAATATTCTCACATAATATTTCTTCACCCTCCACTCGTCCCTCCCCCACCGCCTATAACCCAACCACCCCATCTGCACATGCCTTATTCATACATACTAAAAATTACAATATATGACTGATGATTGGAGCAAGAGTGCTTCAGATTCCTTGCAGTGATCTTCTACCATGTGTATGAAGGCAACACATAAGATGGAAAAGCATCATATTTTGTTGCAAGTGCTTAGAGAGAAGATGAATTTGCAACTTCCCCAAAAGCATGAAGTCCAAGTTCAATTGCGTGAATACCACCAGTGATAAAATTTGATTTGATTCTAGCAACATTAGCACCTGTTGTATCATGATGGAGAGAGCCTATACCACAACAATATAGTCAAAAACATATGTACCAGCCATGGCGATGGCTACTTTGTAGATTATCTCCTTAGGTTTGCCCATCCTTTTCACTTCATCAAAATCCTACCTCACACACCTCGTTCCACATTCATCATCATCTTCACGGGGAGGGGCGGTGGGCAGAGGCAGGGTGATGGTGAGGCGGTGGGCAAGGGGAGGTGGCAGTATGCTAGAAGTAGGAATCATGATGGGACATGATTGAAGAGAGTGATGGTGCATCTAAAGTGCATTAAATTAAGTGGATGTATTGGTACTCCATATTAGTTTTAACCGTTGATTTTTATTTTATATAAATTGAATGGTTTATATTAGCAAGATGTGTGATACACTTGACTTCATCTTGTGTACCATAGTATTGACCAAATGTTTTTATAACAGTGAAGTGAATATAGATAGGGACCTAATTGAAATTTTTTTTTACAATGTAGGGATCTAATTATAAATTTTTAAATTATAGGGATCTAATTGAAAATTGAGTTGAATTATATAAATCTATAGATTAATTAAACTTTATTTTTATTTATTTATTTTTAAAATGGGTCCAATCGAGACACTAGAATGGCAAATATAACAATAAACAAACATCCAAACTCCAATAATCTCTTTCTCACTAATCCGATGTCAACTCCAATAGTTTACTAGATCTGTTTCATAATCCAACCAACAACATATAATTAGACAAAATGGCGACTTGAGTATAGAATAACAAAGCACTATTTGACAAATACTAGAAATAAAATTATAAAAAAAAAAAAGTAGTTCCCTATCTAAAACTGAAAATTAAACACCCCATTTGAAAAACTCAGCTAAAGCAAAAAACTTTACCCATGTCACTCCGATCTGAGCAGTAAGTTCTAGCTAGCTCACATTCACTCTAAGCAACCAAAAAAAGAAAAGAGTGGTTAAGGTGACAATAAACATGAGATAATGGATCTGCCTACAATACGTCAACTTAAGGTTGGTGTTTGATACATTGGGGTAATCCAATGGTAAAATAGAGTAATGTATTCATATATCAAATCACATCGATGTACTACAATATTTTTCCAATTTTGCCAGACTTAAAAAAAGTGATTAAATACATTTTAGAAGTGGCTAGATTTTTTTCTACGTAAACCTAAAATTAAATAAAAAATTTTGGATATTACACAGATAAAATTTAGTCACTTTTGTAATACAAAAGATATCACACAGATAAAATCTAATAACTAAAATCTAATCAATTAAGAAGTTAGTAGATTTTATCTGTCTGATCTTGAAAATAAATAGAATTTTTTGTAGTATTATATAGAAAAAATTTGCTCACTTCTGAAATGCATTTAACAACTTTTTTAAAGTCTGGCAAAATTAGAAAAATATTATAATGCACAAGATGTGATCTGATGTACAACACCCTATCTTATTTAGGATTTAGATACTTAATTTGTTAGGATTTTGATTCGATTTATTCTATCTTATCCTTAATTATAGGTTTGTCTTTATCTTTTTGTTATTTATTGATTTATCTCTTATTTTGTTCTTATCGTTGTAACCACTTTATCTATATGATAAACTTTCTAATATGACTCAAACTTGAGTTCAACCTGCCTTTTATTCAAAACATCTTCATGGTATAAAGCCTTTTATGGCTAACACTAAACCAAATACCAAAATATTTTATGTTTTTTTAATAGAGAAACTCTAACGCCCATTAGCCTTGGGGGCCTTCTCAAGGAAACTCTAGCGCCCCTCCCAATGATCCATCTCCTCATACATGCATGTAATTAGGCAAGAAGTTTGATTATTACATCTCTGGCTTTTGCTACTGGATCATCTCTTTTCATCTTGTTCGAATATGACTCACAAGTAGTCTTATTGAAAACCCTCTCCAAACTGGCCATGAACGTGAGATTTTTTTCAAAAGGTTTGGTCGATACTCCGATATATTTTTTCATGCCTACATTTGGTATTTCAAAATCACATGTGATGATCTTGTGGTAGTTAGCAAGATGTCTTCTAATCAAAATTGACTTACCTTCACCATGATTTGGACTCACCACTCGTTTTTGCTGCCGTTATGATCCAAAAATGGCCTTTGCATAGTGACATCCAGTTTGAAGGGGATGATAAAGCAAAGATTACACCTTATCTTAGTTAAGATTTAAATACTTAATTTGTTAGGATTTTGATTCAATTTATTCTATCTTATCCTTAATTGTAAGTTTATCTTTATCTTTTTGTTATTTGTTGATTTATCTCTTATTTTATTATAATCTTCTATCTATATAATAAACTTTCTCGTCTAACTCATTCTTAAGTTTACCAACCTTTCATTCAAAAATTAATTCACTTGTCAAATGAAACAAATCTATGTAATGCTATTGACACTATAACACATCTATGCATGGTAAACAAATGTGCTTGGACAGCAAATATTAAAATTTATTAGCTACCTAGTACCTTGTGTATTTTAAACAACAAATCATAATCAAGCTTACAAAAATTAGAAGCCAAGTCAACTTAAGCAATTGCAACACTAATTAACTTGAAAGACTATGGTAATAGATAGAAATATAAACTAAGTGGCTTTCATAAAGAGGAATAGGGAAAGGAGGAAAGGAAGAAAAAACAAAGAATGTAGCATACCTCATGTACTGATATGGTTACATACCTCATATGCTGCCGTAGAATATTACATACAAGACAATAAAACATGTGCCTGTTTTGTCCTGGAGTAAGTCAGGAACCATTATTATATTTTTCTTTCACTACAAGAAATTCACGCAAAACTAACAAAAATTACCGACAGGTCAATATCCATCGATAATATTTACAGATTTTCTAAAGGATAGTTGATAAATTGAAAAATTGCAAATCGACAAGTGGAAAAATATGTTGATAATTCCATCCAATCATTTTTAATTTTATTTTAAGATAAATTACCAACGAAATCAATGAATATCCCGTCATTATATATATATATTGAAAATAATTTACCAATGATAAGTCTACCAGCAATATTTAATTATTTTTATTTTTAAAATAACAAATTGCTGGCGAATTTGTTAATATTTGAATTTCCAAACATTAATAAAAGGCACCACTTCAAATTTACTAATTTTTTGAATACTAACAAATATCCTGTCAATAATCACGATTAATGAAATAAATTGTTAAATTAGTTCAATTATAAATGGAAAATCCGTTGGTAATGTTAATAGGGTGCATAAGAGATGATGCTCCCTTTCTTCTCCCCTAGTTTCCTTCTTTCTTATTCTTTATTCCATCTCTCTAGCTGCTTCTCCTCCTCCCCGACCAACCCCTTCCCTACTGCCATTGGAGCCCTGTAATCTCCCCCGAAGATGGCATTGCATTCTAGGTATAGTGGTAGCTATTTTAATTGGTTCAATTTTTTCTTTTTGCCCATTTGTTTCCATTCCATCTCTTTACCTAAGATTTTTCCTCTTTTGCTCATTAGAGAGCACGCTTGGAGCATTATTTGGAGCTTAGAGCTTACCATTTGGAGTCTAAGTAAGTACACTATATAGTTTTTAGATTTATCTTTTCCACAAAATCAAAGACTTATGATTTCTATGATAGAGTTGTAGGATAGAAGAAAGAGAATGACATTGCATAATTAGGGGAAGCTTAGCATTCCTTCTCAATTGTTTGAATGGTTTTTTGTGGTGTTGTTTGCGTGCATGTTATGAAGTAAGGGATGTGCTCTAGAATAGACAAAAGATTATTTGAATTGATTAATCTAGTATATATTTGTTGTTTTCAATCAATAATTAGTTTAATCTAATAAGTGGAGGCTTTTAATCAAAGGTGAGACTCTACCCAAATTTTATTTTTCTCGATTAATGTTTTGAATAAAAAGTATCATAATCTAGTAAGGAGACTCCTAATCTAAGGAGATGCTTTGTCCAAATTTTTCTGCTTAATTAAATTGTTGTTTTGAATTAAAAATATCATAATTTAGCAAGAAGAGATTCCTAATTTAAGGGGAGACACCGCCCACATTTTGGTGCCTGATTAAATTATTGTTTTGAATTAAAAAGTGCCATAATCTAGTACAAGAAGACTCCGAATTTAGAGGGAGACTCTACCCAAACTTTGGTAGAAATTGAGAGTGATTATGTTGTGTAATTTGTGATTGATGTTTGTTCATATAATTTTTAGGGTTAAAAATTATTCAAGAGCAATTTTTCTTGGAAACTAATTATGGATGTATGATAAGTTGCACCCAGGAAAGCAGAACTAAACTGAATTTTATAAGGAGGTTGAGCAATTTATAAGTGCTTCAAGTCAGACACAACAGCTCACAAGTGAAGAGAAGGTTAGGTGTCCCCATGGCAAGTGCAGATGTAGGAAACATTTAATTAGATATTATGATCATTAGGTATCATCTGTACAAATATGTGTTCAAATATGATTTTTAGGTCTGGACTAAGCATAGGAAAGTCCTTGCACTGGAGAATCAATTTCATATGGGTTATGTTGGAGACAGTTCTAGTAGGGTCCATATAGATGGTTAAGATATGGGTAATTTGACTTGGAAGGATAACTTTAATCGTTATCAAGAAATAATTTTAGATGTTGTTAGCCTGCAGTTTGGAATGTATTCCAATCTTCTATCGAGAGGTTCATAACACCATTAGAATTTGTCTAAAATGCAACTGATTTTATGATTAATTTGAGTAAAATGGGACTAAATTAATGCTTCAAAAATTGGTCCCAAAATCAATCGCAACACTAAATTTTGAGACCGATATGAAAAAGGAAAGAAAAAAAATAATGAGAATGTATTTCAATCACAAAATCGATTACAAATTCAAGATTTGTGACTGATTTTGTGACCAATTTATAAAAGTCAACAAAACAATGTGTTAAGGAAATTGTGGCTGAAAAATCGGTTGCAAATCTTGAAATTTGCGACTAAAAAATCGGTCGCAAATTTAGTCGCAAATTTAAAACAATGACGTCAAAAAAATCTTGAAATTTGTGACCGAAAAATCAGTCACAAACTTTTGCGATTGAAAATCGGTCGCAAATCTGGAAATTTGCAACTAAAAAATCGGTCGCAAATTTAAAAGTTTTACACTTAAAAAAAATCTTGAAATTTGCAACCAAAAAATCGGTTGTAAACGTGAATAAAAAAATTTGAAATTTGCAACTGAAAAATTGGTCGAAAATTTAAAACTTTGACGTTGAAATATTTTTTTGAAATTTGCGACCAAGAGAATTAAAAAATCTTGAAATTTGAGACTAAAAAATCTGTCACAAATTTAAAAACTTTACGTTTAAAAAAATTCTTGAAATTTGTTCAAACACTTAACCAAAAAAAATGATCCAACTTCAAAAATTTTTAGAAACTTTAACAGAAAAAAAGGAGGCAGAACCCATTCCTCCCCCATTCTAATTCTTCTTTTTCCCCATTTTTTCTCCACCCCCAACCTTTCCCCCACCCAACCCCAAGTCGCCGTCGCCACACACGCTGGAGAGGATGCCGCTGTAGGAGGGAGATGATGCCGCCAATCTCGCGAAATCCGTTGCACACCACAAAATGCTACCTATGCAAGCTACAATGCCGCTTCTGCTATCTAGCCTCCGCTGTTGTGCCAAATCCGCCCTTCCTCTTCCTTATTGTGGTGCTCTCATTTGCCTTTTTTGTTTTTCCTTTTTTTTTTTCAAAAAATTCTATTCTATTTTTTTATTTTCAAATAATGAGGAGGTGTTTAGATGTTGTCAGTTAGTTTATTTTATTTAGTTTTTTTAAGTAGCATTACTTGATTGTTTGTGCTGTTAAATTGGATGAGATTTTTATGATTGATTTTTGATTTTATTGGTTGCTTGATAGAGTTTATTGTTGTTAATGGGTAGTTATTTTAATTGAAATTGGATTTAATTATATTGTCAGTTGACAGTGAGAGCATGTGGTTGTTCTAATTTGTTTAATTTTTAGTTGGATGTGTTGGTTTGTTTCCATTCTTAAAGTTGTTGATGTTGTTGTGATTGATTTTTGATATTATTGACGGATTGAGAGAGTTTGTTACTGTAAAGATTCTTAAATAGGGTTTAATTTATTGGATGATGTCAGTTAGGCTATTTTTTGAATTATTGGTTGATCAAGACAAGATGTTGTTGTTAAGTTAGTTAATGGTTTAGAAAAATATTCTAAATTTGTTAAATTGTTATATTCAGTTGGTATGTTTTTATTGATTTGTTTGAATTGTTTTTACTATTTTAAGTTGTCTATCCCTTCATGCAGCGAATGAATTTCCAACTAATTGACTTGCAACCCACCATTGCACACCAAACTAAGGATGAGGAATCAAGTGATGAAGGAGAAGAGTCTGAGTGAATTCTTTAAATCTATGCTACTTGTTTATTGTAGTTTGAATCATATGTTACTTAGTTATATCTTTGTTTGTATGTTATAAACTTTATGTATTGCATTTTTATGTTTTTGGATGTTGTAGTATTAGGTACTAATACCCAATTATATGGAATATTGATTTTTTAGCTTATGGATTGCTGGCTGTTGTTAAATCTAGGTGTATGAAATATGGAATTTATTATATTCTATTTTTTCTCTTTTTTTTTTTACTATGTAAAATTTGCGACCGATTTTGCAACTGATTATTTTCGTAAATGGCTAATCAAATTCATAATTTGAGAACGAAAAATCAGTTGCAAAATTGAATTTTGCTACTAAATTTTTGATCTCAAATTTGCAACTGAAAAATCAGTCGCAAAAAAGTCAACATGCGACCAACACACTCACTGCATAAGGTCCCCAAAATTAGTCGCAAATTTATTTTTAAATTACCTAAATGCGACTGACAAAATCGGTCGAAAACAGACTTTGCGACCGATTTTCCCCATTTTGTGACCGAAAAATCGATCGCAATCAACCAATTTTCTAGTAGTGTAATCCAGATGTTGAGAGATTATATAGTTTGTTAGAGGCAATACATGTGCCTTTATCAGAAGGGTTGGGCCTGTTTCTAGTAGTTAGGATATTGAGTATTAAGTCAAAAGGGATCCAGACCCAAATTTCTTTGATTAGTGGGAATCATTGATCAATGAACTCCACCCTATATGGCTATTATCAAGCTAAAGGATTAGTTTCTAAACTTAGGTTAAAAATAGAAAACACTAAGTATTGTAAGAAAGGGTGTATACTTTATCACAAAGATAAACTGTCCTAACTCATGCAAATTTTGTGGAAACCCTAGGTTTAAGCCCAATAAAAGGGGGAGAGTGGAAATTATAAGAATGTTTCTTAGAAAAGAATGCAGTATTTCCCCTAATCATTAAACTAAAAAGATTGTATGCTCTAATGAATTCAGCATCTCACATGAGGTGGCATAGTAAAAATAAGAAGAGCAATGGTGTAATGATTCATCATATTCAATTGGTTCAAAAGGTTTTTCTCAAGTATAATTTGGCTCAAACAATGCAAAATATGCAAAAAGAATGGCTCCTAAGATAAATCCCAAAGGTTTAAACTCATACCAAAATTACGGGTTACGCTTGTAATGCACTATGGATAAAGTTAACATGGAAACTCCTTTACCAGTGGAGGGCCAGAAGGTAGGGAGAAGGGAGAGGGTGGGGTGGAGAAGGGGGAAGAGTAAAAAGAGGTTTTAATGAAGGCAAATTGATGGTAGGGATTAAAACCAAAATTTTTGAAAATATTTGGATCAAAATAAAATAAAAAAAAAGAAAAGAAATTTAGGGATTAAAACCAAAATCATAAGAACTAATATTATATTTAAGTTATTATGTGGGAATAGTGATGTGGTTCTCCATCATTCACGTCATCACTTAATGAATGTAAACTAATAGTAAGACTAAAATAAAAATTTTAAAAATATTTGGATTAAAATAAAAATTTTTTTACAAAGACCAAAATTAAAAGTTGCTAATTTTATAAGAACTAAAAACATATTTAAGTTATATATTATTTTTCAGTATAATTGAAGCAAATTCAAACATCTCCAATAAGTCTTTGAAAAAAATTGTCGAACAAGTGGTTGCTGATGCTGGAAGCTTGGCATTTGTGGGGTCTGACACGTCTTGGCATATTCGCGAGCATCCTCTAACTCCACGTATGGTCATACATCAGTAGCATGAATACTTGATGCTGAAAAAATACTTGAAAATTATTTTGAAACTTACTTAGCATCCCTTAACTTGCGTATCAGATAAGCAGGGGAACAGAGGGGCTATAAGCCCGTTAGCCGCATTCCTTCTCCTCTTGTTGTTATAAAAAACATGTGCATATGACATTAACTATGTTTGTACATATTCATAAATTCATCATAAATATGTATAAATTATTAAATGATACTTTAATTAAATTATAAAATTTTAAAGAATTTAATGTTGATATATTGTCTGTCAAAACAAATTTTTATACAATCATTTAATTATATATTTTTAAAATAATTTTATATTTTTAGAATATAAAATCATTCTTTTTAAGTAATTTTATATCTTTTTAAAATTAAATTGATATTTCATGGCTCTTTTGAGGATCAACATAAAATTTTAATTTTTGAAAGACCAAATTAATATGACAAGTATTTTGAGGATAAAATTATTATCTCACAATTCTTTTAAGAGTAAAATTAATATCATAAATTTTTTAAAAATCAAATTGATATAAAAGATATTTATCCAAACATAAAAAAAATATAAAAATTACTTTTAAAAAAATACATCTTTTTATCCAAAAAAATCCAACCGAACAACATATTTGAAAAATTATAAATTATAATTTGAGTATAAGTTGACTTCCTGAATTGAAACATTTCACGAAATGTCATTTGGTTTAGTCTAAACTAGTTCAGTCTCTATTCCGGTACCTGTGCCGCTTAGAAAAAATCCTTAAAAATAGTACACCAAAATTGCCCTTAATAATTGAAAGACAATTATGTTCATGTATGTACTGTGTCGACTGCTGCGACGACAATATTTACCTTTTGTTTCTGCGGTCTTGACTAGATCAGCCTCTATCCAGGGAACATCTCATCCGAGTACTCCTATTTTTTTTTTTAATAGTTCCTTGTAAAATGAACCTACGTATGCTTATGCTAACTTTCTTCCCTTGCCTCCGCATGCTCCGTGAAATCACGTGTATGTTGAACAATTATTATCATACGGTTGGATATTCGTTGATTGAATGCTAAATCGGTTCGCTAACATCGTTCAATATCTTAATTTCCATTTTATTTTAAACTTTTAGGGCTATAATATATATGATTATCTTAAAGTAGTTTATAATGTAGACGAGTTTTGTTATTATTAATTCGAGACACAAATTAATTATGCTAATTAAGACCAAAATATTCCTTTGCCTCTAATCTAGTCCAGTTTATTGTTCTGATGCTTTCATCGTCCCTGCAATATCGGCCGATCGATTTGCTTATGGTTGAATTTGTTTAATCAATAATGTTATTATAAATTCGGCATTTATTCCTTTAAACAAAATCTTGAGTTCGAGTTATGCGAATGGAAAAAATTAGCATTGAGAGAGCTTTATTTACATAGAGGGCCAACTCGGCTTAAACCAAATTCATCGAAATTTAGTAAATTTTCGAATATTCGTAGTCTATATAAAAAAAAAAAGAAAAACAGAAGTAATATTATTTGGTTGCTCCTTGATTTTTTATATAGAACCGATGAATCATGAATCAACATATTAAATTAGTGAAAGTTGAAGTGTAAATAGAAATAATATCATTGATATTTAGAAAAAAGAAATTACAATGCTTAATTTAATTATAAATACTCAGTTTCATATTTTTTTTAATTAATCTTTGATCAGAGTATTTTTATAGGCATTGTTATAAGACTACCGTTTTGATAATTATTGCGATTAACAAACTCTTTCAACAGTATGAATTTGATTATTTATAATTATCTTAAATAAGAATTAGTCTTAATTAATACAAAAAATAATCTAAAAATACCTTTATTGTATAAAAAAAGTAAACAACATTAAAAATTTATACTGAATTTTTTTTTATCATTTGTAAGTATATTTAGTCTTAATCGATACAGAAATTTAATATAAAAATACCCCTACTGTATAAAAATATAAACAACATTAAAAATATATACTAAATTTTTGTTCAATTTGAATCTAATGTTAATTATACTTTATATACACTAGACATCTCTAATTAAATGTACCACAAAAATATAATTTGTTTGAAAATTAAAGAAAAACAATAAACCGTTAAATCTTTTTTGAGAAGAATAAACCTTAAAATTTTGATATGCTAACCCACATACAAACATGATAATGAATGTCTTGTCAAATATAATGATGGTGTTTGAGAGGTTAGAAATTAAAAGAAAATACTACAAATTATTTAAAAGTGGGTCATTAAAAGTAGTAAGCAACTTCGATTATTTAAGAAAAAAGAAGCGAGTTCAAATTTTTAAAAGGGTAACTTTTTGTAATGGCTGCTCGAATTCTATGCTCTTATAATTAGACAAAGAATAATCTCATAAGTAATAAATAATTCAAATAAATCGAATCTGCCTAGCAAACACCATTGACCGACCTATACCTAATTTTTTGTTTCTACTTCTAAATAATTCACAATCATATTCACCATGCTAGTTCCCTAAATAATTCGGAGTCTTATACTCCAAAACATAAATGTCAACAGAGATGTGCTCTTAACATCATCTTTATAGATTCGCAAAAAAAAAAAAAAAAAAAAAAAAAAAAAACTCTAGAGAGATTTAGTCTCATTTGACACATATTAATGTAAATATTTCCTTTGAATATAGAAAAGTATAAATAACATATATGCTAAAACTTTGTTTGATTTAGACAAAAAAAAAATCCAGTAAATAAAATAATTAAATATTAACAATATTTTATTGTAACATCCCCATATAACGTTATAAACGATATTAAATTAGCAGAATAATGTTTTAAACGAAACAGAACCACGTAGCAGAAACGTAAAAACTAAATTCTTAGCCAATTGAGCCACGGAGGTCTCCACATGTGAAATGATATGGGATGCCCCAAACTTATTTAAAATTATGGAAGCACCATTAGTTATAGAAAACAAAAAACTAAAGGGCTCCGAATTGGCGGAAATGTCTAATTTACATCGTTAATCTATTTATTCGGTTTCAATAGTAAGTAAGGGCAATTATCAGTTAATTAAATATTAATTAGGAGTTAATTAGATATTAATTAGAGAGATTAAGATTAAGAAGAATTAAAATGAAAACATATAAAACCTCACAAAATTCTTCAAAACCGATTCACCAATTTAAAGGAAATCGATAAAATTTCGGTATTTTAAACTGTCGAAACCGAATCAATAGAATTATATACCCAAAATCCTATGACTTAAAGGCAGAATACTCAGCCATTTATTCAGCTATTGGTGGCACAAGGAAAGCCACAAAATAGGGAGATATGGCTGAAATTTAACCACAAAATTTCGGCCAATCAAAACCTAAGCCAACTACCTTTTTAAGACTTTTATAACATATTCCTTCCCTTTTTCCTTCGGCTGACTTGCGCCCCCTCCTCTCTCCTTTCCAACCTTCTTCTTTCCTTCTCCTCTCAACCTACTCCATCAAACATTCAAGCTTTGATAAGGTTCCATCAATCCAAACTCAAACTTAGCAAGATCACACCTAAAGGAGGTAAAGATTCAACTTTGTTCTTGTCTTCTTGGGTATGGGTGGCTGATTGGGGTTTTTGTTTTCTCATTGCTTGATATGATGTTGGATGTATATGATGATTCTTGGCTAGTTTGATGGCTGTTTTGTGTTTAGAATCGATTAAGAAGTAGAAAAGGATGAGAATAGAAAGAAGTAAGGGACTGGAAGACCAAAATCTCTCGGCAGTCTATACGGAGGAGTCTATGGCTTTGTCTATAGCCATTTAAATTTGATGAAACTATTTTTATGTGAAACTAGACATTCAAGGCTTTCCATACATATATAATATAAGGTCATTGGATTAGTATTGAGAGAGATATGAATTTTGGAAGTTTGACCTAGGTTTTTGAGTTTGAATCTGGGCAGACTAGGTTTTTCAGGGCAAAACTTGCTCTATACAACTTGGAATTGAATGAAACTAACTTTGTTAGAAAGCTCACACATAGGAGAATATTCCATAAAAATTTTAGAGTTAGATACGGTCCCGTTTGCTCCCAATGGTTCAAGGAAGTTGCCCTATGTTCAAACTAGGCCAAAACAGGGCAGTTCAGAAAGGTCAAATTTCGGGGCTTATAACTCAAGCTCTACTAATGCAAATGAAATGGAACTTCTTGTAAATGAAAGTTTGTCCTATTAGCTTTAATATGATATCAATTTCATATAGTTTGAACTGATTTTCGATTTTTAGTGGATTTTTAATTTTAAGTGTATATTTCTGGCTAGCTATAGGGTAGACCGAGATAAAACTTAAATAACTCAAGCTACATTTATCAAAATTAGATGGGGTTAAAGAGGTTAGAAAATAGATACATAACACTCTAACATATCCAAAATTTAGTTCTAAATGAGTTAAAATGAATTTATGGCCTAAGTTACAAAAGCCAAGTTGAATGAAAGTGCTGAGGCAGTAACTATGTTCTAAATGCAACAATTGTTCCCATGAAATTGATGTTGAATTGTGAATGAAGTGTTGGGAATTTTCTGTAAAAATTGGTTGTCTGAGTACTGGCACAATTCATGGGGAAGTGAATATGTTCCGTTATACTGCCGAATTTTCGGTAAAATTGTAAGGAGGTTATGAGTATTTATGTGTTAAGAATATGTATGTGGAAATCATGTATGCAAGGATATATGAAAGTAAATGATGAAGCATATGTATAAGTGCATTCAACATGTCTATACATAATTATGTATGAGAATGAAAGGATATGAACATATTATATGTAGATCCCTTCACCTAGAGACAGTTATGAGATCCCTCTTTGTGAAGGCAGTTAAATAAGATAAGATTGGGTCTCTTCACTTGGAGGCAGTTAATTGGGTCCCTCCCTGTGAAGGCAATTAAAAGATATGATGAATGTCCAATATTCCTAAGGAGTGTAACATGGCGATCACACCCCGATGGGGTATGACATGGAAATCATTCTCTGGAATATGGCATGATAAACACATCCTAAGGAGTGTGACATGTGCGATCACACCATGAAAATCATACTCTGGAATATGGCATGATAAGCACATCCTAAGGAGTGTGACATGGAGATCACACCCCGATGGGGTATGACATGGCGATCACACCCCGATGGAGTATGACATAGCGATCATACTCTGGAATGTGCATAACAAGTAAAGGAAATTAAGAAAAACACCAATGCATTTGCATGAATTCAAGTATAAGTATTTGCGTAATTATATCCTATATTTTATTGATGTTGAGATTGTTCTATCTACTTATGCTGTAATTATTATTCTAAATATGAAATATTGCCAATATGACTCAAGTGCGTGAATAAAATGAACTCTGCTTCGGACAATATATTTTCAAACAATAAAATTGAATAATTTATTTGGCATGATCACCTTCTTCATAATAAACCTAAACAGCTGGAGATAATAACGATGACATAGCATATGATGGTTTAATGAATTCTACTGAAAATTTATAATTTTCACTCCTATGTTTATTTCTATATTATCTCCAAATAGCTCAGAAGTTCCGAAGAAGGTCTTCCGAGGTGGAGTTGACTAGTAAGATTGAAGGTGGCCGAAGGTTACTGCCGATTAAGTGACAATAACAACTCCTAGGTAAGGTATTATGACTTAAATATAGTACTATATTTTGAAGGATGTTACATTTTATAGGTATAAAAAAAGTAATAATATTTTATTCACATGGGATGTTATTAATTAATTGAATTCAAATTATGATGATCCAACATCAACTAGCCATTAGTAGTATAATAAAATATATTCAATTTTATCAATTAATCTAAAATAATATTTATTTTTGAATTTATTCATCACTTGAAATTTATATATGTATACCTTCTTTGATATATATTGACTAATAACATTATTTTGACCTAATTGGCTGAGCTAAGCATGCAGTGTCAGTTTTTTAAGGTTATAAGTAACTTTTCAAAGTTAACATTATTAAATTAAAATGAATTAAGACATAATAAAGAGAAAGGTGAATAGCCGAGGTATAAAACAAATCAGCCACAAATTAGTGATTTTCTCATAGTAATAATTTGGCAAAATTTATAACTAAATAATTCAATTGAAAAATGTATTCTTTAAAATTAAAATAATATTTATAATTTAATTAATAATAATTAAAAATAAAAAGTAAATATCAAATAAAAGAATATTTATAAAAATAATAGATAAAAATCCATATTCAATTTGAAATATCATCACTTGATGATTTTTGTTTTGTAAAATTATTTTTCAACATTCATGGTTGGCGTGACCAGTATATAAGGCTTCAGTTTCACACCCTTCAAATGTAAGAATATTTTGTACTAGATGAAATTAGTTAATGTAATATAAATATAATTTTCTCAATTATTCAAGATTAGAACAAAAGAAAATTTATAGTGTAGAAAGGAATTTTAATTTTTATCAAACAACAAATGAAAGAAAAAAGAGGTGATGTTAGGCCCACAACACACATCATGTAATATAGCGGGATTTTACTTTCATCCAATCATAAAATTGAAAAGAAATAGTTTTTTAAATAGATATTGGATGTTATTGATATTAATAAGCATATCTTGTGTCATTACATTATAATTTAGTTAAATTTTTCATAAAAGATTTAATATACAAGCATTTGAAATTATATTAGTTTAATATTATTAGTTGAATTTGGATCCTCCTTTTGTTTTTTCTCCAAAGAATACATGTATATTTTTAAAAAATAAAATACAATTGACATTTACTGAAAAAAAAAAGTAATTGCGTTCTAATGCATTTATAATTTATTAGTTATAAGTTTATATTTTTTCTGAAAATGTAACATGTACCTTAAAAAAATATTGACATGCATATCGTTTAATAATTAACGAATGATAGTCAAGTACCTATTGGCTGTTCTTCTAATTTTAATTTAATAATATGAAAATTAAATAAAATTAAATATTATTTAAAATAAATTATGACTATATAATAAAAAAGTGAATAAACATTTAAAAATAATTATAATTGAAGAATAAAAAGTATTTAAATAATTATAGTTATTTTTAAATTTTTAAGTGTTTCATAAGCAGTTATTATTTCATCATAATCATCTTTAAACTTTTAAATAATTAATAAGATATACTAATTATTTTCTTTTTTTTTTTTATAAACATTGGGGTCGAAGCCCAAAGAATTACAAATGAACCATCTAATGCCCAATCATTCCCGTGGAATTAGCAAGAAATTCCTGGGAGATAGCTGGTGGTAGCTTGACAAAAACCACCACACCTAATTGAGCAGTGTGTCCATACTCAGCTAACTTGTCAACACAAACATTAGCTTCCCAGTACACTAGGCTAACCTCTACACACCAATCCTCAATGGTGATTAATTTCCTAAGAGCATCTACCAAGGAAGCATAAAACATGGGTGTTTAGAACACCATGAGAGACAAAATGAAACACACAACTTGAATCTAGTTCTAACCATATATTTCAAAAGCCCCTATTTCTAACAATAATAAGGCCCAAATAAACCCTCTAGAGCTCCACCAATGTGATTGAGCAGTTTCCCAAGTCTGCACTCCATGCAACCGCCAAATTGCTCTTATGGTTCATGATGATTCCCCCACAGGCAGCTACTACTCTCTCTAATAGGAATGAACCATTTGTACTAATTTTGGGAAGGAGGCTTCCAAGACACTTGCTTGGTCACAACTATAGGAACTCTAGCTTTTACCTCAACCTTCATATTCAAGTTGTACTCATAGTCTTTTGCAATTTTTAACACCCTATAAGCCAAAAAAGCATGAGCATTAGAATTTCCTTCAAAGATAAATAGGTTGCGGCAATGCCATAAAGAATTACATGCTGTCACAAAAATGTAAGGACCAATTAGTCCCTAAATTGCTACAAGTTTCATTTGACAAATTCGTCTCCAACCATTCTAAGAAAGGTTGTTGGAAAAAGGAAATGGTAATGAAACTATTTCCAATGCTCTTCCATAGCTCATTCGCATAAGTGCAATCATGAAGGGCATGCAGCGTTGTCTCATGAGCGTTACCACAAAGGATAAAAGTGTCTTGAGAAAAAAGTCCCCTCCTCAACTGGACATGGTTAGTGAGAAGAGTGTCATACGCCACCACTGATAACTAGTGAAAATATATTATTTTTCCCTGTATTTACGTATTAAATTTTTCCAAATTTATTCTCATAATGATAATTTTCTTGGATTAATTTAATAAATCTTAATTGTTGATGCTTTTAGTGAGAAATTAATTATTTTGAGTTTAATTAGCAAATATTCTCAAATAAATTTATTTGATTACATAATTGATTTTTAGCATCAATGATTTGAAGATTAAAGGGGAACAATTGGACAAGAATTTGAAGATTTGGAAGAGCAAAAAGATGATTTTTGGAAGATTTAATTTGAGTCAAAGAAGGGAAAAGATAGAAGACATTATCTAAAAATTTGAATCAGATTTTTTTTAAAGATATCAAGATAGGATAATGGGGATAAAGATTTGAAAAAGGAGAAAATCAAGGGAATCAATTTCTTTATGTTTTGATTTAAATTCTTTTATCTGTGAGAGGGGGAGGCATTTTTAGAGACAGGGGAACATAGACTAAGGGCTAGAGACTCTAGCGAGCTATTAAAGGCCTCTTCCGGTTGGCATGGCTCTAAGTATTGTTTTCTTTTCTTTTCCATGGCTTGCTAAATTTCTTCTAGGTGTTAGGAAGATGTAGTATAAGGGAACTGATTTATTATTCTATTTTGTTATTTTAATTATCTTTTCAATACATTAATTAATTTCTAGTGTTCTTAATGCTGTTTTTAGCCTAATCACCCATTAACTGATATATGGTTTTGTGACATCGAAAGCCATTTCACTTCATAAAATAAGCAAAACTAGAAATTAACATAGGTTAGAGTAGCCAGGAGTGGAAGTACTCATTTGTGCAGCTAATTGAATTTTTGTTTTTCATCCTTAGAATAGGTTTAGAATAGTCTAAAAATTTAAACTATTCAACTTGTCCTAAAAGGGTCCTAGTCTCAAGCTATTGAGCTTTGACTATAATTAAAAATAATTCAACCGGTAATGATATTGTCAAAGAATTAATTTAATAATTGGGTAATACAAAAATCAGGGAACTTTGATAAAATCAACCCCTAACACATGCTTTCCATCCATTACTTAATCCTACTTTCTATAGCTTGTTTATTTACAATTTCTCTGTTTATTTAAATTCTAATTTTCTCTCAATTGTGTTTGCCTGTGCCCAAGGGAACTGGTAATTGGTTTTAATCCTCGTGGAAACGACAATTCCGTACTCATTTTTTTTTATTACTTATGACTCAATATACTTGTGGAAGCTAATTTGCTAAAATTGGCTAACAACCACCCACAAGAAAGTCTTCAACTTTTGGGGGGCATTGATGTTCCATAGCTTTTTGAATACCTGAGCATCATAAAAAAAAATCCCTGTCAAACCAAATGTTATATGCTAATTTTAAATTAAATTCACTAGATACCACAGGCAACCAAGCAATTCCACTAAGACCTACCCCATAATTTGGGCCTTTGATAGGCATTAAAATGTGTAAGTAGTGTAACGTCCCGATTTCCGAGATCCGACTTCGCCCTCAGGACTGATCAATTTCAATTCCCGACTTCATCTTTGAATTCTACACAAAGTGGATACATTCCGATTTCCGACTTCACTTCCAAGCCCATGATTTCCGACTTCATTTGGGATATTAGTTAGAATAATTATTCACGATTTTCGAGTTTGCATGGCTGAATCTTCATGTATTGGTACGACTTCCGATTTCGTTTAAGTTTGACTATTCCCGATTTGTGTGTTCGTGTTCAACTTTCAGCATTAATTCCGACTTCATGACCTCAGATTTCCGACTTCATCTAGTCTCAAACTCCACGATTTCGACTTTATCTTATGATATTCTCCGATTTCCAATGTCTCGACTTGAGCTTCATGTCTTAAAGACATTATACCCTGTTTCCGATCTCATCAAATATAAGATACCGATTTCCGAGTTTAAGTACTTGGGTTTGAAAATGTGATTGAATCACCCGAGTTCCGATCTTAAGCATCCTCATTCCGACCTCAGACCTCATGCTTCATCCGATCTCAGAAGTTATAGATTAACACAATGGTACGAGAACCGAACTCCGAGTTTAATGTAATGAGTTCCGGCCTTAGTGTTGAACTCCATTGGGATGGACACGAGTTCGGATCCTTGAGCTGATTTCCACAACACACGAGTTCCGATATCCGATCTTATTAGAAAGAGTCCCGACTTTGAACTTGGAGTTCCGAGATCAGTTGATTGTCAGCTGTATGTCTTCCGACCTCCGACCTTGATTCCAAGTCTCAACATAAACAAGATTTCCTCAAGTCACAAACAAGATGATTATTCCGAGTTCCGACTTAACCATACACGAATTCCGATGTCATGTTCAGATACGCTGGAAGCGAGTTTCACTTCTCTGGCGACGTGGAGAGCAATTTTGACATAAAAGAAGGAGACATGGCTGAACATTGCCCACAAAATTTCATCCAATCAAAGCCACTCATTCTAACTACCACTTCGAAGCTTTGTCTATATATATATATCCTCCTCCTGCCTCTTCAGCTCATTTCTCACGTTGCTTTCCCTTCCTCACTTCAGCTCTCTTTCCTCTTCTCAACTCTCCCACTCTATCCAAATTCTTCAAGTTTCAAAGACTTAGCTCAAGTCATACTCCAAAGAGGTAGGATTCTACTTCTATTCTTGAATTCCTTGCACTATGATTGCATGAGATTGTACTCTTCTTCATGTATTTGATGAATTATTGGATGTATTATGATGGATTATGATGAATTATGATTGAATTAATAGAAGATTTTGAGTTAGAATTATGATTAGAAGGAGAAAATTAGAAGGAGAGAAAAATCAGTTTGCTGTCTGGATGAAGAATTCCACGGCAGTCCGTATGGCGGAGTGTACGACGCCATCTACAGCCGGTTAAATCCGATGAAACCATTTTTAGATGAAAGTAGACATTCAGGGCTTTCCATGGATATATCATATAAGGTTATTAGATTAGTATTGAGGGAGATATGAATTTTTGAAGTTTGACCTAGGGTTCAAGACTTTCATCCAGGCAGAGTGACTTGAGAAGGGTATAACTCACCCTATACAATTCCAAATTGAGTGAAACCAATTTTGTTAGAAAGCTTAGACATAGGGGAACATCCCAATATAAGATTCCGAGTTTGTTATGGTCCCAATTGTTCCCAGTAATCCAAGGAAGTTACTCTATGTCCAAACCGAGCCAAAACAGGGTAGCTCAGGAAGGTCGACTTTCAGGACTTATAACTCGAGGTATACTTAAGCAAATGGAGTGAAACTTGTGGCAAATGAAAGGTGGTCCTGTTAGCTTCAATATGAGATCAATTTCATGTGATTTGAGCTTAGTTTCGATTTTTAGTGAATTTATACTTCTAAGAGTGTAATTCGGGCTAGTGGCTGATAGGCTGAGGTAAAAGTTGAATATCTTGAGTTTTATAAATCAAAATGATATGGGACCAAAGAGGTTAGAAAGTAGACACATAGAGCTATGATATATCCAAATTTCAGATTTAAATGAGTTGAATAGTAATAAAGGTGGATCATATGAAATTCGGGCAAAACTAAATAGATGGGCAAAAGTGACCCAATTGATGATTCCACAGATATTAGTAAAACATATAAGGTATGAGTTGAGAATTGCCAGTTTGACCTTGATATATATGCGTTAAGTTGATTATGTTTCTATGATTGAATTGTTTGTGAAGACTGGCACTATTCATGAGGAAACGGATATGATCCGTTATGCTGCCGATTTTACGGCAGAAGTTTATGAATCTAGGGATATGTATATGCAAGAATGATATAAGGGTGATATGAGATATATGAGAATAAATTAAGAAGCAGTATGATATGAGGTATATGAAAGATAATGATGAAGCATATGTATAAGTACATTTAGCGTGACTATGCTTGACAACGCATGAGAATGAAAGGATATAAGTATATTAAATGTGAATATAAAGATGTGAATCCCTTTGTGGGTGAGTCGGTGTGACAATGGTCACGACTTGGTGATGCCTCACTCCAAGCTGCCAAAGCTACCCAAGCGATAAAGGTTAAAGAGTAAAGACTTAAAGACCAAAGATTTAAGTATATGCCCCACTCACATCAGGCATGGCATCGACCCAGCTAGTGTGAGTATATGGGGGGTAGGACTTACATGAGGCATGGCATGACCCAGCTAGTGTAAGTACCGAATGAAGGTCCTATATTCCTAAGGAACGTGACATGGCGATCACGCTCTGACGGGGTATGACATGGCGATCATACTCTGGAATATAGCATGAAGACCCCATATTCCTAAGGAACATGATATGGCGATCACGCTCTGACTGGGTATGACATGGCGATCATACTCTGGAATGTGGCATGCAAAGATATGATGATGAGTCTATATTCCTAAGGAACGTGACATGGCAATCACGCTCTGACAGGGTATGACATGGCGATCATACTCTGGGATATAGCATGAGGATACCGTATTCCTAAGGAACGTGACATGGCGATCACGCTCTGATGGAGTATGACATGGCGATCATACTCTGGGATGTGGTATGATGCTACACTTGAGGACGGCGATACGTAACGCTCAAGTGTAGACAGATGCAAGCACCCTAGGGACAGCGATACATAACGCCTAGGTGTGTCGAATGAAAGAAAAGTAAAATTTTATGTATGTGTATGAATTCAAGTGCAAGTTAAGTTATGTACAGAGGTTATGTTCGATGAGATTAATGCTATGTGCGTTTTATATGTTGAAGTTATTATCCATGGTATTATTCATGAATTAATCTTGTGTAGACTTCCCCAAATGACCAGTATATGAGTAAAAATGAACTTTGCTTCGGATAAGACATCTTTTTGAAATGTAAAATTAAATAATTTGTGCAGCATGTTCACCTTTTCCATAACAAACCGAAGCAAACTGGAGATGACAACGATGACATTACATGTGTATCATAGAGAATCCTACTGAGAATTTATGATTCTCACTCCTATTTTTCCGTGTTGTCTCCAGAAAGTTCAAGAGGTATCAGAGTAGTGCAGCGAAGTTCTTTGTCAGATAAGGTCCGTTCAGGTAACCGTAACAACTCCAGGGTGTGGTACTATGACTTAAGCATAGTACTGTACTTGGGAGGGTGTTACAAGTAGTCTTTAGGTAAAACCTATCCCAATTTGTCCTAATTCAATCGCCACTAACAGTAGCATAATCTACTAGTTTCTGGTTAGATAATACATCATCTAGCATTGAAACAGAAAAAATCCCCGAGTGTGAACCCTCAGAACCCAATGATCAAACCCAAATCTCACAGTTTGCCCATCACCTAATCTTCATGCCAACTTTTGTTTAAATTGAGACCATACTTCCACTGTGTCTCTACAAGCATTGGAGGCTTTAGTTCTTTTTCTGACATTTGGGATCAAATGATCTACACATCCATACTTGTTCCTCATAATTTTAACCAATAAACAGTCCAATTTACTAACTAAACCCCAAGCTAATTTCATCACACATGCAAGATTAAGCTCCTTAGCCTTACAAAAGCCAAGGCCTCCATCTTCCTTAGGACTACAAATTTTATTCCAATTTATAGGATGAACTTTCCCTTTAATATCAGATGACCCCCAAATAAATTGTCTGCAAATATGATCAATCTTATTACAAACAGTATTTGGGATTTTCATCATTTGCATTATATAACTCGAGATGGTAGCTAGGGCTGAATTTGCTAGAGTCACTCTTCTCTCAAGGGAGATGGTGCAACTCTTCCAACCATTCAGTTTTTTATTCATTAGATCTAATGCAAATTGAAAGATAAATTCTTAACTTAATATGTAATAATAGTAATTTCAAAAATTAAAAATTAAGTACAAACGTGGAAAATTCCTGTAATAAGAAATGATTGAATTAATAGTCATAACATCTCTGTCAATTCATTTTTCATTTTTCTCTAAGATAATAAATAAATAAAAGTAAGATATTAAAAAAAATTATTCTTATATGTGAAAAAGGAAATAAGTGTTTGAATATAATTATAACAAAAATATTAAGAAATATATAAATAACTATATTTATAATTATAATTAAATTTTAATTAATTTAGTAAAAATATTTTATATTTAACTATTCAAATAATTAATAAGATGAGTTTATTATTTTTTTATTATATATTTAATATTTAAATCAATAAATAATAATAATAATTTTATAAACGTAAAAGTTAGACAACAAAATAAGAATATCGTTTATAATAGGAACGACAAAAATAATACATATTTTGCTACATTTCAACTTTTGAAATAACAAATTATATCATGTATTTTAAATCTACATATGGTTTTAAGTAATAAAATTGGTATAAAGAATTAAGTACAAAAGTAAACAAGTTGTATTGTTGAGAAGAGGATTGAGGTTTAATTTTTAAAGAATATAATTGTCGAGAGAGATTTAATATATATATATATATATATATATATATATATATATATATATATATATATATATATATATATATATATATATATATAAAATTGAAAAATTAATAAAATTAATGAATAATGGCACAAATTATTATGCATAAATAAATAAGAAAGTGATGCTAGCCTTAGTTAAAAGTATATGATTTAACTATATAAAATATTTAACACTCTTAAATTAAGACCATAAAAAGAATTAAAATTATCAAAATATTTATTAACAAGATTTTTTTTAGTATACAAGATAAAAAGAGAAGAAAAAGGAAAAATTAGAATTCATTTTTAATGAGTGTCTTAATAATACTTCAGGTCTTGATTTAAGAGTGTTTAATGATATCTTACATATAGTTAAATTATATAGCTTTAACTAACACTTGGTTGGTTCTATTGGTTTAACACTTATTGACCCAACATTTGCTAGATTGGTTGTGGTTTAGTGGACTACAAATAATGGTAGTGAGAGTGGTGCATTTATATAAGAGGTGAGAGGAGCAAATCTTGATCATATAACTATATATAAATATTCAATATTAAAAGTTATTTAAAGGTCATATGAACATTTAAAAAAGTAGGATTTCTAGCAATAGCCTTGACCCGTGGTCATATGAGCAAATCTCAGGGACATTCAACAGATAGGAAGAAAGAATACTTGGACCCGTGGGAATTCTAGCAGTAGACTTGACAGGATGCTTGCTGAAACAGAGTGGGATGTGAAATTTTCCAATATGAAATTGAAAGCTTTATCTAGTAGGATTTCTGACCACACCCCAATCACATTAGAGTTGGAAGTTAATAGGTCTAGTGCAAAACCATTTCGTTGTTTGGATGCTTGGTTCTCCTACCTAGATTTCAAGAAAATGGTGAAATAAGAATGGCAAACGATGGGGAGGATTTAAATAATTGAGAAGTTCAAAAACATGAAGTTACCTCTACAAAGGTGGAATAGAGATGTTTTTTAGAATATTGATACAAACATTGCAAAGTTTGAAAAAGAGCTTGGTGTAGTCGAATTAAAGATGGAAAATGACGGTGCTTCGGAACTAACAGTAGTTCGAGCACAAGCAATCAAAGGCTAACTAAAAATATGGTATAGCAGGAAGGAATTGTATTGAAAGCAGCTCTCTCGAGATTGCCATATCAAGCTAGGGAATAGAAATTCAAAGTACTTTCATGTAGTGGCTATTGGTAGGAAACATCACAAACAAATCCTTCATTTGCAGAAGGGGAATAGGACGATAAGGAATTCAAGGCAGATCAAGAGAGAAGTAATGGGTTTTTATAGAAGATTGTATAGCCAAGAGGAACTTCCACATGTTTCACTACCTACTGGCTTCCTTTCTAGGATTTCTTTGGAAAAAGTTGTTGAGCTTGAAAGGATGCCGTCAAAGGAAGAAATTAAAGCAACCCTGAAATCTTGTGATTCGTCTAAGGCTCCAGGTTATGATGGATTCAACTTTAACTTCCTTAAGAAATTATGGGAACAGTTTGAAGAGGAGATTTGCAATTTTATTTTTGGCCTCTTGGCTTCTGGAAGACTACCACTAAATATCAACCAAACTTGCGTGGCTTTAATCCTGAATATAGATAATGTGGTGGAAGTAAAGGATTTTTGACCAATAAGTATGGTAGGTTGTTTGTACAAACTTATTGCTAAAATTTTAGTTGGTAGGCTGAAGTTAGTGATGGGAAATATTGTTGGGGAATCCCAATACGCTTTCATCAATGATCGTCAAATCCTTGACAAAGCACTAATTGCTAATGAACCATGATGGCTAAAGAAGTTTAGAACCAGTGCTGTAATGTTAAAATTGGACTTCCAAAAGGCATACAACACAATTAATTGGAGGTTTTTTGATCATGTAATGGAGTGTATGGGCTTTGGGAGCAGATGGAGAGGTTGGATCATTCAATGCGAGCCCACAGCTTCAATGTCATTACTCATAAATGGCTCACCCTCAACATCATTCAAAATGCATCAAGGGTTGAGGCAAGGGGATCTGTTGTCGCCATTTTAGTTTCTTTTAGTAGATGAGGTGTTCAATAAAATGGTGGTCAAGGCAAAAGAACTAAATTTAGTAGAAAGTATCAAAATTGGATTCTGTGGTGTAGAACTCTCTCATCTGCAATTTGCGGATGACACATTGTTGCTTTGATGCTTGCTGAATTTTAAATGATTAGTAAACTATTTTTCGGTAATGTCTGGGCTTTACATTAATTATGGCAAATCAGTCTTGACTCCTTTCAGATGTGAGGAGACTTGGGTTGAAGACATTAAGGTGCAACTAAGGTGCTTGGTGGCTCATTTACCTGTCCATCACCTTGGTATTTCTTTGGGTGCAAACCCCAAAAGGATATCAACTTGGCAACAAGCTCTAGACCAAATTCAGAAGAGACTTGCCACATGGAAAGTAAAATTCCTTTCTAGAGTGGGGAGGTTAGTGCTTATAAAGTCTGTGCTCAATAGTTTGTCACTATACTACTTGAGTTTGTTTAAAATTCCAAAATCTGTGGCTAGAAAAATTATTAGTATATAGAGAAGTTTTCTTTTTTGGTACTCTAGTAATAATTAAAAGGGGATTCCATTGGTTGCGTGGGAAGCTATACAGAAACCAAAGGAGTTTGGAGGCCTTGGAGTCGGAGATTTAATTGTTAAAAATGCTGCATTATTGTTCAAGTGGTGGTGGCGTTTTAATAACCATGGCGACTCCTTTTGGAAAAGGATTATCCATTCTAATCACTATAGTGGCCGAGCCTTGACTGCTTCTAATTTGAAGGCTAGTAGTTTGTGGAATCAACTAATAGACCTGTCGAACCTAGGGGAGTTCATTTAGGGAACTGCTCAAGTTGGTATTCGTAGAAAGGTGGGTTGCGGGAGTTCTACAAAATTCTAGTGTGACAATTGGCTTAAATTTGGGACTTTGAAGGATTTATATCCGAGGTTATTTTCTATTTCTTTGCAACAAAATAGCTTTATCTGATATATGGGTTATTAGCATCAAAATGTTTGGCATTGGAATTTCATTTGGAGGAGGAATCTCTTTGCTTGGGAAGATTATCTTAGGCAAAACCTATTACAAAGCATTGAGCAACAGAATTCTGTGGAGGGTCTTGATGATGAGATTCTTTGGAGATTTGATGCCTTTGGTAGTTTCTCTATTAAATCATTTTCTTTGCAAGTTTTTAGGAGTGCAGCCCCTTTACTTCCAATTTTTGATCATGTGAAAATGGTGTGAAGAGGATTGGCGCCGTCGAGAGTTGAACTATTAGTTTGGTTCATCCTCTTGGAAAAACTAAATACAAAAGATCACCTTCGCAGGTTCAACTGTATAGCAGAGAAGGATTCTCGATGCACACTTTGTTTGGAGGACAATGAATCTATCTCTCACTTGTTCTTTTCATGTCCGGTAGCGTGAGATTCTGATTCAACTATATGCAATGGTGGAATATTAGCTTTTGTTATCCAAGTAGACCCACGAATTTCTTTGCGGCTTGGGTTGGTGCTCCCTTTAAAGGTTTCGACAAAAATCTATGGATATCTATGATGTATGTGGTCTTGTGGTCAATTTGGAAGATTAGAAACATAATTATTTTTCATAGTTTTTCTCCAAGTTGGGAAATTGAGATTCAATAGCTTAAAATCTGTTTGGGATATTGGGCCAAGGCCGTAGTGAGTTCCCTTTTTTCCCTAATTTTGTTGTTTATAATCTTCAAGCTGTTAGAAGTTGGCATTGTCCACCTAGAACCAAAAATGACCGCTCTTGATTACAAATAGAGATGATTTCCTACTGGAGTTTTTTGATTGATGTCTATTGTTCCTTTCAGTTATCTGTCCTTGTATTTTTTATTGTTTACTCTCTTTGACCTTATTGTCTTTATCTATGTTAAACTCTATCCTGCTTTCACCTTTTGGTGATTGAGTAATTATTCCCATAAAAAAAAATGAACATTTAAAAAAGTCACATGACTATATTTTGGTGTTGACCATTTATATAAGATCCAACAGTCAAGATTAACTCCTCTTACTCTTATAATTAACTACTCTTCTTACTTGATTCTTCTCTCTTTCTTTCTCTCTCTGTATATATATATATATATATATATATATATATATATAACATTCCCAAAACTAATAAGGTATTGGGTTGGTTAAGTTTGACTTGAACTACCTTGATTACTTGGCCTAATCTAAAAATTTCCTATTAGCTTGGATCAGACTCGTTAGGTAGTCAAGTATACTCATACCCATGAAACACTCTTTGGGTAAACTATATAAATATATACTTTTTAGTTATTTTAAAGGGTTAATTACTAGTTTTTTAAATTTTTTATTACTTATAATATTTTAATGTTTTAGTTAGTTTCTTAAAGGAATTTGTTAACAAATGATAATAAACAATATAACAATGATCTTTATATGTTGTCACTCTTCAAACCTCTTCCTTGCCCTCCCTTTCTTTCTAAAATCAAAACTCACAAGCGTACCCTTAGCGGCAACATACAACAATTGGATCTAGATAAAAAGGGAGTAAAACCAAGTTAGTCCTTGACAAAAATAAATTAGTTCTGAGGTCCCTAACAATTGTAAAAATTAGATACTTTAATTTCTAGCTTAATTGCAACTAGTAAAGAGTGTCATGTATATGTTATATATTGACTAAGATATCTTAACTCTATCCCATGTGGAACCAACACCCCTGGACATGCAACAAAAAATAAAAATTACCATTTTACTAAGTGAAAACCTAACATTTCAAAATTCCCAAACTCTATTTCCTCTCTAATATTGTGACTGAAATAGTGATGAGAAAGGAGATTACTGAATGGTGTGATGCTTGATAAATTAACATTCGATGGAATAGTGGTGCTACTGCTAAGCATACATGCTCCTTATTCTTTCTATGTTTTATACTATGATTGAGACTAATTAAGCATTTATACTGAAATTGACATTATATATAGAATAAGTGTTTTAGTCAAGAGCAAACATAAATGTTACAACCACAATAGAGGAGAAGGCATAAGACTTTTGACTTTAGACAAGGTTTATTTTTTGTTGATAGCTAATGATGAGTTATTGCAATTGTAGAGGAGATGTAATTTAGTGCAATGTCATATTGCTAGGGGTTGATGTGCTAAGGTTTATTTGTTTTTTGTTTTTTTTGGATGTCTAAGGGAAGTTCAAAGGGATGCCACATGGGATAAGGTTAGGATGCCCTACTTAGTATACAACTTACATATCACACTATTTACCCGTTACAAGTAAGCTAGTGTCACAACCCAAACCCGGGCCATGACTGGTGCATAGGGACAAGTCCATACGCAAGCCTTCCACCACAAAATTTTTATAAAAATTGCGACAAAATCCCCTTTGTAATTAGGATGTTTCCCAATTACAAAAGATCACCTGCAACATTAACAAACACACTCTTCCATTGGGGATCCAGGCATTCTCAGAATGCACCTCTTAGCACACAACAAAATTATTTACAAACACATCGATCTCATCATATATATATAAACCAATACAGAAGGTTACAGAACATTTTCATATGCAATTCAGAATCAAACATATAATAATCAATTTAATCTAACATACATCATTAATACACTAGCAAGGGTCGGACCCTACCTGTAGTACTATGGAGCTACAAAATCTAAGAATTCTCAAACATAAACATTTACCAAATACCCTTGAATAGAAAAGAGCTCATCCACAAAACTCGGAATTTAATCACAAGGCCTAAAGGATTAGATTCTACTGGAATACTTGCATCTGAAAAAGAGAAAGAAACAACAAGGTGAGTTTATGAAACTCAGTGAGAGATAGAATGTCCCTAACACACATGAGACAATGTATAAACTTAGATATTAATGTAATACAACACTATGTATAATAAAACCAAAATAGAAATCTTAACCAAACGTTATCCAATTTTCCTTTTTCCAAAAACATATAGTTCATCTATTCCAGGATAAATAGGCATGAATCACACTTAGGTGGCCCTTCCTTCGTGTGAATCCCATAATCAGGCACGCACCACTTCCTTGAGTGGCTGTGAAATACATCATCCTAGGTGCACCCAAGGCTAATGCCTACTGCCATTAGTTTACATATCCTGGCTTAGACTTTCCCAAGTCTTTCTTTTTACCATCTCACATAACATTTATCATACGGTTCTCATGACATATACTCAATCATCAAAGGTTTCACAAAATCCAATCGTTCCTTTTCTTATAAAAACAATATTCAGAGTCTCATAAGACCAACCATCATTTTATATATAAAACTTAAATCATATTGTTCAAGACAGTCAAGAGCTTTGAAAATTTATATAACTCCATAGGTCTCTAATATATATATACATGTTCAAAAATTCACACAAAATCCTTTCATTGTCTCATGTGTAATTTGAATAAAATATGCATAAGAGAAATAAATAATTATCCACATAAAGATTACTAATTCATTTGCATATATATAAATTAAATAGATATATTAGAAAACAAGTTAGGGACAACTATCCACTCACAAACTTAAATCCAATGGCTGAGTCCTAATTCCACGACATGCTGGAACCAACAACCGAGCCTCCAGTGAAATCTATCATTACAATATGACAATCTAATTCAATATTGGTTATTGAGCCTAAGAATTAGCCTAAATTACATTTAGAAATCAAAATCCCCAATTCTTCTAACTTAGGGTTCTCTATGAACTCACTATAGAGTAAATAATCCATAATCTTAAGACAAGAAAGAGGGAAAGCATTAGAGAGTACCTTTGAAGATAGAAAAAATGAAGAGAAGAGATTTAGGGGTCTTGATACACCTACTCCAAGCTCCAAGACCCACCAAGGGTATGGTTGGGGATTTGAAGAAGAATGAAGATTAAAAGTGAAATTGTTATTATGAGAGTGAAAGAAATATAATTTGATGAAGTTTGGAAGGAAAAGTTGAAGGATTTGAGTAAGAATTGAAGAGGGATGTGTTTTAAGGAGAAGGAAGAGAGTTTTGAGAGTAGAGAGAGAATGAGAATCACAGAAATGAGGGGGAGAAATGCTTCTCGGCCTTATATAGATCCATTGTAATCGATTACACTGCCATGTAATCGATTACCACAGACCCAGTCATTGTAATCGATTACAACAGGCAAAAACTCAACATGAAGGTGTAAAGAGAGCACTGTAATCGATTACTAGCCCCTTGGTAATCGATTTCAACATGCAAAAACTTGATTCCTTCCTTCTACAGTCCATTTCCAGGTCCAGGATATTGCACAGACTTATTTAAGTTAATGTCCTCTTTAACTTTACTCTCTATTAACTTTAAAACATAAATATAAATAAAAGAATACCCCTCATTTGGATTCAATAAAAATATCTAAAAAATTCAAAATCCGTAGGAATTAGAATCCAACTTTTAGGTTTTAGTATAATTCTCCGAAAACTTGCATTTTTATAAACTTGAGGGTTGAAAACGAAGAAGTTATCCATTCCCTAAAATTCGTTAAAAGTCCTTCTTCAACTCATTAATGCCCAGGGAACTATTACCGGGACTTTTGATCTTAAGAAAATGCCTCAAACCTATAGCCCTTCAAGGAGGCATAGGGTTCAGATTCAGAATTTTTTAGGTTCCGATTTTGATAGGTAATTATAACTCAGGTTGGGGTGTTATAGCTAGGGATTAAAATGTCTAATTTTTATAATTGTCAAGGACCTTAGTACCAATTTACTTTTGTTAAGGACAAATCTATTTACCAAGGATATTATTAGGGACTATATATCTTTATATATTTATTTATTTATTTTGATAAGTAAACAGGAACAACTCCAAAAGCATGACAGAGTTGTCCAAAAAGGAACAAAACAATAGAACCAGAAATAACAAACGTAAAAGCATAAGTTTGCCTATTGCAAACAATCTAACACTCAAGCTAGCTAGAACAATAGCAGAACCAGTAGACCACATACCCAAAGCAGATCTCATACAACTAATTCCACGAAAGCTGGTTATATCACATAAACATCCCCAAAAATGTAAAGCCATGAATGTAGAGACACCATCACAATAAAGCAAATGCACCTAAGACAATCACAATATGCATACCAAAAAGACTCAAGTTCTTCTTATCGATTTGCTCTGCACCAATTATTTATTGCACTTATAGCTTTTGCATTTACCTGGTATCATTTGCAACTACTTCTACACCAACTTCTATCATCCAAAAATACTCCAAACACCTCCTCCCTACATGTACTTCTGAACCAAGCTTTTGTCCAAAATCATATAGTTAATTTGATATGATTTGACTCAAACACCCAAGCTAGAAAAATTCAACCATACATATAAATGGCACATTGAAAAATTGCACTATTCCAAACAAGAACACCAAAGACTCCATGCTTTATGATAGGATTTCAATCAATTCCAGAAAGCTTAAAAACCTACCACCAATTAATCATCTAATCACACCATCTTTATCACCCCCTCCCCTAAAAAAAACCTCTAGTATTCCACCACAAAACCTTCATAGGTTATTATTAATACAGCACATGATTTGAAGATGGAGACCAATTATTGAGCCTTTTTTCTCATTCCTTCTTCGCCTTTTCTCCTTTGTTCTCTGGAGTTTCCTCTTCTTTATTCTGACTAGTGCCTTTGTTATTTCCCTATCCTCATCAACCATGAAGCCCATTGCTTTGCCCACCTCCCAAACCTTAACTACTTCCTTCTCAAGGTCACTTTCCTCTTCATCATCAACCATTCTCGATGTTACTAGCCGTTTGATTATCTGATTGAATTTGGTTCTCACTACTTCATGAATAGCATAAGGAAGATCTACTATAAATTTATCTTTTAATCAAGAATATATATCATGAATGGTTAAATACTTTTTTTTCAATAGATAAGAGAACACAACACTCAAAATTGGAAAGTGGAGCATTATTATCCGAAGCAAAACAAGCAAAAAAAAAAAAAAAAAAAAAGACATCCAAAAGAAACATAAGAGAAACATTTAGCTAGGTTCAACTTATAACAAACTAGCAAGCACGCAGTTGAATTCACCCTGTGATAAAACTCAAATTTTGTGTGAAGCTATAACCACCTTAAAGATAAGTTTTACTTCCCCAATATTATTGATGTTGAAGTACACCACCACTCATTACCAAGCATACCTCTTTTGTATCAAAATGTATATTGTCAAATAGCAACCCAACAAAACACCTTGGATCCTTCACCGCTGTTGAATCCTAGACTATATCCTTGCTCAATATCCACCAGCTTGATCCTCTTTAATATTTGCAAATAACATAGCAACCATCTAGCCTTTTATCACTTGAAACATATTTAAAACTACTTGGACACCTGCTATTGTTAACCAAATCCAGCGATAGAATGCAACCTTCATACCAATCCAGGATTACTCCCTAGTATGCAGAATGAGATAATGAATCCTAAACCATACCTGTAAAATATTTGACTCCTTGCCTCTAGCATACAACCCATAAAAGAGTAAATGAATTTTCCAAACATTAAAGATGAATACAAATTCCTTTGCTTATTCTTACCAATGTCTTTTCACCTCACATTCCTTGATCCTCTTTTTTTCTTTCTCTCTCTCTCTCTCTTTCTCTCTTTCTCTTTTTCCCCGTTTTCCTTTTTTCCCTATTTTTTTCTTCTTTTTTCTTTTCGTTTTTTCTCTTTTTTTTTTCTTTTCCTCTTTTTTTTTAATCTTTTGTATGAAAACAAAAACTACAAATATAGAGTATGCAAGATAAAGCTAAACCTCCATGTATACACTTTTTGAAAGTTAGCCTACTTATCTAAAAACCAACCAAACCACCAAAATCCAACCAGATACAAATGATAGTTCTCCAGCCTGTACATGTCAAAAAGCTCCTTTTTTTATTACAACAAATGAAGACAAAACTCAACTTGACAAGACTGATATATCTCAAAACCTCTAAATAATGACTTCTCTCTCTTTTCCTCTTTTTTTTCTCTTATTTTCTTTTGACTTTTCTTCTTATTTTTTCTATATTCACCCCCTCTTACTCTTTTTCTTTTCCATTCCTTTTTTTTTTTTACTGCTACTCACTCCCTTTTTCTTTTCTTTCTCTCTTTGTTTCATCATTTTTCCACTTTTGCCTCTTTTTCTTTTCTTTTTTCCATTCCTATATCTTAACTATAGTAATAACAAATTACTAACTCATGTAGGACCTATCAGGTTATTTGCTATAACCTAATAATATGCATGCTTACAATGTTCCTCTAGTCTATTACTTAAGCCAAAAATCTGCAGATTGAGATGCCCTTTCCTTGCTTGTTTCTTTCTCTTCAAACATTGCATTGTTCCTACATTTCCAAATTGTCCATATAGCCATGAAAAAGGCTGTCATCTATTGTTTTTTCTTGCTTCCATATATCTTAACCTCTATCCATGACTGAAAAAACTCCTTTTGATAATTCGAAGATGCCCAACTAACATTCCATTGTTGTAACCAATGGTACCATATGTGACTTGAGAATTCTCATATAAGAAATAGTTGGACATATTCATCGTCTCTATTGTACAACCCACAGGCTAGCTGATACTTTTGAATAAGATTCAACTTGCATAATCTTTCTTTGGTATTTATTTACCAATTAACAAAAACCAAGTCAGTAGTTCTACCCTTGGTGGAACCAAATCTTTCCATACTCTGCAAGTAAAGCTATAATAGTTAGATACATGAGAAATAACTCTTTTCCTTCTACCTCCTTAATAAAGGAATTTACTGAAAAACTTCCTTTCCTATCATATCTCCAAACTAACTTATCTAGCTTTTCATTATTGATCTTGCAATTCATAATCAATTGTAGAAGATCTTGTAGCATTTCACCCTCCTATTGAAATAATTCCCTTCTCCGTTGTAAACTCTAATTCCATTCTATATCATCCCAAAAGCCACAATTAGCCACACAGAATTCTTGTTGAACAAATATTCTGAACAATCTAAGATATTTATCTTTTATCTTCACCTTTGTTGCCCATATGTAATCCGAAAACAAAATTTTACTTCCATCACATATTTCCATGGCTATTCCTAATGTCATGATTTCTCTTATTGCCTTATCTTTAACCGGCTTCTTACAGATTTCAGCCCATAATCCTCCTATTTGATTCACATTCTACACATTTATAAGCTTGTTCAGATTCAGCTTGTAGCTAGAACACACAATTCTTTTCCACAAAGGGCATTCTTTTCTAGAAAATCTCCACCACCATTTAAACATGAGTGCCATATTTTTAATAACCAAGTCATTGCCACCTAATCCTCCATATTCTTTTGGTTTTTGAATCTTACTCCATTTCACCATTACCATTCTTCCCCCACCATCTTCTTTTCCCCAAAAGAATTTGCACTAAACAGTTATGATTTTCTTCACCACAGCCTTAAGCATCTTAAACAAATCAAGGTAGTACAGTGGGAGACTATTAAGCATAGATTTAATCAACAGTGATTGCTCAAATCTGCACCATGCTTATTTGATGTGGAGCAAGTAGATAGCTACATGTGGATGGCATTGTTAGTGGGCCATGATATTTGGGATGGGATTAGTGGAGTGTAATTAGGGGGTTAAGTAGTTAATCTACCTAAATTTTTATTCAAAAGGGGAATAGAAAAAAAACAACAAAGCATAAAAAAATTAAAAAACAAAAATGAGCGGGAAAATTGATTGTGGTCTTTAATGAGCTTGTCAGCGAGAGAACACCTACCATTTATTGTCTGTGTTGGGAGGTGGGAGTGAAAAAGGGACTCTCGGAGTGTTGTTGTGGAGATTGTTTGTTGATATATCTTCCCCATCAAGAATAGCTTATGCTACTGAACATCCTTTTTTTTTTTTTGAAAAAAAAAATCTTCAGAACAAATTGATATATCATCCTCCTATCATTCTTTCCTGCTAATCATTTTCTTTATTTGTCGTGCTTGATCACACACAAGCTCACATAAGGATTTGATTTGTCTGAACCAACAACAGATTCAATGAATTAAAAGAAGCAAGAGATCAGAAAAAGGCCAACTATGACTACTAGAAATTTTTCTCTTTCCATTATGTTTCAAGATGTGAACGTTCTTGCAAATCTAGCCCCAAAATCTCATTTGTAGATTTAATTTTTTTTTTTTTAATTCCTTATAATATATCATAGGAGTTGGTATGGATGAGCACCACTTGATGGATGCCCCACAATATATACAACTGCTTGATATTCCATTGCTCACCCATATTTTCAGTGACACCATCCACTGCAATCACAACACAGCTCCGCAGACGTCTGATCCACCTGTTATTTTCGCCACATCTTTTTCCCATCAGCCACCCCGCTGACCAATAGGGGTTGTGTTGTGATCGCCGACACCCTCACCTGCCCTCGCACGCACACCGCCTATGTTCCTTTTAGCTGACTCCAGTCACCCACCCACACCCATGCAACATTATTTTTTTTCTTCACCATACTATTTCTTTTTTTTTTTTTTACTTTCCTCTTTTTTAATCTACTCCATTGTTATTTTTTTTTTCTTCTTTAACCCTTTTTTTCTGCAATTATAAACTTCATGTCTTGACCTCTGCAATTAACTCTATCATTTGCTTTAACACATTTTTTAAAACTTTGCACATGTGGGCTCCACCAATGCCCACGTGCTTTCTACTCACTCCATACACCCACGATTAGCATGGTGCAGACCTTTTTCAATCAACACCAGAGAACTACCCTTAATCAACCCCAATTTACCTGTCTTAGATAAGACTCTGGATTTCCATGAAGTCAGTTTCTTCTCCTCTTTCCTGATAATTGGCTTCCATGTATGTTTCAATTCTTTTGGGGTTAACATCTAAAGGAATACCTACATACGTAATGGGTAGCTTTGAAATGCTACACCTCATAATATCTTGCATACTGCTTATCAAAACCTCCTCATAATTCAATGGAATTTAATGCTGCTTTGTCATAGTTAATACATAACCTAGACATAATCTCAAAGCATTATAGCAACCACTTGTAATTCCTAATACTCTCAACATTTGGCGGACAAAACAATAACGTATTATCCGCAAACTGAATAATTATATTAATATAAACCTGTACTAAAAAATATTTTCCAACTTAAAAAGATATGATAATAATAAAAAGTTAAAAGAGAGAGAGAAAAGAGAATTTCATAAAAAGCGAAAAAGAGAGAGAGAGAGAATTTCAACTAAACATCCTTGCGCGTCTATAAAATTCAAGGTTGTCACGTCTTCAAATCATGTCCTTCTCGCTCTCTCTCTCTCTCTCTCTCTCTCTGTGGCGCTAGTTGAAGTCCTTTTCTCTTTTCTCTGTATTTTTTTTCCGTGCGGAGATCATAAGGAGAGGTCATCTTCGTCTGCTTCCTGTCTTTCTTTTTCGGTTTTTACGAAGTTTTCCTTTCTTAGCTTAGTTCTGCTTTTCATCAACCGAGTACACTCCATTCCACTCCAATACACACGCTACCGTTTTCAGTGCAATATTATATTTGCCACTGTTATCTACTTTTCTGGGTCATCTTGGTTGAACTGACTCGTTCACACAGGAAAAAAAAAAAAAAAAGAAAGCTATTAGTGAGTACTCAGTAATATAGAGAGAGGATGGCTGCTAAGAAAGTTGAGAAGATGGCTTCAATCGATGCTCAGTTGAGATTGCTGGCACCAAGCAAGGTGTCTGATGATGACAAGCTGGTTGAATATGATGCTTTGTTGCTCGACCGGTTCCTTGACATTCTTCAGGATTTGCATGGTGATGATATCAGAGAAACGGTAAACCACTCTTTTTTTTTTTTTTGGGGGGGGGGGGGGTAATCCACCAATGTCTGTAGTTTTAGTGGGTCTTTAGTAATCTGTCTCGAGTTGGGTCGACTCATCCTCTTTGATTTTGGTGTTTCTTGTGAATTTTGGTTTTGTGGGTCATTAAAAGATTCTAGTTTTAGCTCATTATTGACTGATTTAAGAAACCCATTTCAATTGTGATTGATGTAAAGGTGCTTGGTTTAGCTCAAGATTGTGACATATTTCTGAAACCCCACTTCTGTTTTTTTTTTTTTTTTTGGGTCTTGGAATATTGTCATTTGGCAACAAGGTTAAAAAATTGTCTCTGGTGGCTTCATGGGCCCTTAATTGCGTGTTCCGTGTCTCTTATCATTTTGATCCTTTGTGCTTTGAGATTAAAAGTTTTGTTTTTGGTGAAATACTGATTCATCATTCATGCTTTAGTAAATCAGATCAATTCCACTTGCATATTGCTACTGGCTTTCTAGCACAAAGTCTGGTTTTGTTTTTTTGTTCTTCACTGCTTACATGGACTTTGTCGCTTATTAGTTTCAGTAATTTTGATGTTGACTAGGTTCAAGACTGTTATGAGCTGTCCGCCGAGTACGAAGGGGAGAATGATCCTCACAAGTTGGAGGAACTTGGGAACATGCTAACTGGTCTTGATGCTGGGGATTCTATTGTCATTGCCAAATCATTTTCTCACATGCTTAATTTGGCCAACTTGGCAGAAGAGGTTCAAATTGCCTACCGAAGAAGGATCAAGCTATTGAAGAAGGGTGATTTTATGGATGAGAACTCTGCCATCACTGAGTCAGATTTTGAAGAGACCTTCAAGAGGCTTGTGAATCAGCTGAATAAGACTCCCCAGGAAGTCTTTGATGCTTTGAAGAACCAAACTGTAGATTTGGTCCTAACTGCTCATCCTACTCAGTCTGTTCGTAGATCTTTGCTGCAAAAGCATGGCAGGTTTGTCCATTACTTACATCGATGTTGATTGTTGTGATGCAACTTAGAGAAAGAGTTATGGTAGTCAATTTATTTTGGATTTTATCATTAGCTGCACTAAAATTCAATGGCGTGCTTTCCTGTATTTCTGGCATTTTGAGATCTCTGTACTAAGGTGTAGTCTTTCTGTCGATAATAATTGCCTTTTTCTTTTATCAGGATAAGGAATTGTTTGACACAGTTGTATGCTAAAGACATAACACCGGATGATAAACAGGAACTTGATGAGGCTTTACAAAGAGAGGTGCTTAATTGCTGATTATTCTTGATTTGATATTGTTGTGTGATGCCATTAATGGACAGCCACTGATTCTCCATTGTTTTGCTACTTTGTCTATATAGTTGTATATAAGCATCATGATAGTGGTTGATGTTTTCCTGTAATACATTTACAGTATATTCATGCTGTTTAGACATGAGACTAATAGTTTATTAAGTGATAACATATTTTCTTTGGTGGAGTAATCTGAGTTTATCTGTGCTGTATGCTTATTCATATGGGTAGCATTACAGAAATGCTATGATGCTATGCTCTTGTTACATGAAGATATGGTGGGTGGGTGCAATTTATGTGTTTAGTATGCATAAAATGTCTTCACTTTTCCATTAGCATTTAGCATATCATGTTTTGGTTCAGAGTTAGCAGAGAATTTCCTTAAGAAGTCAAATAATTATGTTTGATCTGCCTTCATGTTGGATATATTTTTTATCTTTTGTATTTCCATGGTACCCTTAATTCTTTTAGTGTGCAATGTCAGAGTATAAAGGTCTTAGTTTTATTATGATTTATGTCAGGACAAAATTACTTATTTTAAGTTTTTATTATATTTTAGCCTTTGATTCTGTTTATTTTGTTTTTCAGCTTTGAAACTCTCGTTTTATGGATTTGGCTGTTGCTTTTGAATTTCCTCGCCTATTTAATTTGAATTAGATTTGAATTATGTGGACATTCTTATTTAAGATGCAAATGGGTTTTGTCAAGGCTATATATTGGTATCTAGAATTGTATATGGCAATCTTTGTGTTAAGGTTTAGCCCTAGTGACGTATCTCTCATGCAGATTCAAGCTGCATTTCGTACAGATGAAATTCGAAGGACCCCTCCTACACCACAAGATG
This sequence comes from Pterocarpus macrocarpus, assembly GCA_031439585.1. Classification (NCBI taxonomy): domain Eukaryota; kingdom Viridiplantae; phylum Streptophyta; class Magnoliopsida; order Fabales; family Fabaceae; genus Pterocarpus; species Pterocarpus macrocarpus. The sequence goes on from CM062522.1 coordinate 56,407,627, forward strand.
AAATGAGGGCAGGAATGAGCTACTTTCATGAGACAATCTGGAAAGGCGTACCAAAGTTTTTGCGCCGGGTTGACACAGCTCTGAAGAACATTGGAATAAATGAACGTGTCCCATATAATGCCCCACTTATTCAATTCTCTTCTTGGATGGGAGGAGATCGTGATGGTATCTTTCTTTTACCTAAGCAATTAATAAACGGACATGTTCCTCATAAAGCAGTTTTATCTTTGTTAAATTTCCTGTTCCTGACTTTTTTGGACATGAAGGTATTCATGTCATGTGGTATGGATTCAAAATATCTATGACCCAAATCCTTGATTCCTCATATTATTTTCTTTATCCATTTCACTATCTACATTGGCCTCTGTTATCTTCAGTTTTGGGCACTTCCTTGGAGGTGTGGCTTGTAATATAATGAATGACTTTCTGTCTTACAATATATCTAATGTGCATTGCAGGTAACCCCAGGGTAACTCCTGAAGTTACAAGGGATGTGTGTTTGCTGGCTAGAATGATGGCTGCTAATTTGTACTTCTCTCAGATCGAGGATCTCATGTTTGAGGTATTAAATATGCTGGCTTCTATTTATGATTTATTTTATTTTATCATTTAGGGCACTGTTCTTACGTTCTTGCTTCTTGTCCGCTCCTGGCAGTTGTCTATGTGGCGCTGCAGTGATGAGCTTCGTGTGTGTGCTGATGAACTCCTTAGATCCTCAAAGAGGGATGCAAAACATTATATTGGTATGTAATTGTTAGGATCCAGTTGCAAGGTTTGGGACTTGAGTCCCACATTGGAAGAATGGGATTCTGGTGGGGGGTTTGTAGACCTTGGGCTCTCCAATCACAATTGCTAGCTTTTGTGATGTGGTTCTCCCAAGGTTCTTATCAATTGGATACTTCTAATGTGGGACCAAAGTTCCATACCTTGCAACTGGATCCTAGCAGTAATAATGATATTATTTTGTTCTGATTTACACTCTAAACTTTTAAGTTCTTTGAACACAAGTCATTTCAGTACTGATTACTGAACACTCTAAACTTCTGAACTGAAGCTGAGCTGGTGTCTCAAACTTGTTGATTCATGTAGAGTTATACCCTCTGATCGATAAGTTGTATTAAATGTTATTGTAATAAATTCTTCATTACTGCAGAGTTTTGGAAACAGGTTCCTCCAAATGAGCCCTATCGTGTTATTCTCGGTGATGTGAGGGACAAACTATATAATACACGTGAACGTGCTCGGCAGTTATTACCCAATGGGAGCTCCGACATCCCTGAAGAGACAACCTTCACAAATGTTGAACAGGTATCATCCTCCCAGCGGCCTGATAAACTGTCATAGGATGGTGACAATTGAACCTTTTCATCTACAAGGAAAGTGCCTTGAAATGACTCATTGGATTGCTTCCCTCTTTGTCTAAGTTATGTTATATTTTTGAACAATTTTATTTACCTAGGCGTCTAGACCATATTCTTGAGCCATGCCAACATGGTTCTAGGGGCAATAGAACTTGCAGTATGTACTTTGTACCTTGATGTTAATATTTCTTGGTGCTGGATTTACCATCCTTAAAGATTGTTTCACTTCTTGATTATGGGAACACTGACATATAATATTAGGTTTGGTTGGTTTGGTTTTTCTAGAGCTTATTAACTGATCATTTCAAAAATATGAAGGATAATTTTCAGGCTGCTTGGAGAATTGTGTATTGCTAATCATTGTAGTAAATATTTGTTCAAATTAGCTACAATCTGTCAACTCTATAATTAATCTTTTACCAATTTTAATCAGACAGCATTAAAACCACGGCTCTGAAAAGACAATATGCACTGCATGGCATGAGGTTATATTTGTCCAGAGGATAATCTTGATATACTGCTATTTATACATATATATATATATATATATATATATATATATATATTAACACTCTATGTCGTCCAATATTTTCTTGTAGTTCCTGGAGCCTCTTGAGCTATGTTATAGGTCACTGTGTGCATGTGGTGACCAACCAATAGCAGATGGAAGCCTTCTTGATTTCTTGCGGCAAGTTTCCACATTTGGACTTTCACTTGTAAGACTTGATATCCGTCAAGAATCAGATAGGCACACTGATGTTATGGATGCTATTACGAACCACTTGGAGATTGGATCTTATAGAGAATGGTCGGAGGAACGCAGGCAGGAATGGCTATTGTCCGAGCTCAGTGGCAAGCGTCCTCTCTTTGGCTCTGATCTTCATAAAACAGAAGAAATTGCTGATGTTTTGGAAACCTTCCATGTCATTGCAGAACTTCCTTCTGACAACTTTGGTGCCTATATCATTTCAATGGCAACGGCCCCATCTGATGTGCTTGCTGTAGAACTTTTACAGCGTGAATGTCATGTGAAGCAGCCACTAAGGGTTGTCCCATTGTTTGAAAAACTTGCTGATCTTGAGGCTGCTCCTGCTGCAGTAGCCCGCCTATTCTCTATAGATTGGTACAGAAACCGTATCAATGGGAAACAAGAAGTTATGATCGGATACTCTGACTCAGGAAAAGATGCTGGCCGGCTTTCTGCAGCTTGGGCACTGTACAAGGCTCAAGAAGAGCTGATAAAGGTTGCAAAGAGGTTTGGTGTTAAGCTTACAATGTTCCATGGCAGAGGAGGGACTGTGGGAAGAGGAGGAGGTCCCACTCATCTTGCTATATTATCTCAGCCACCGGATACCATCCATGGTTCGCTTAGGGTAACAGTTCAAGGTGAAGTTATTGAACAGTCATTTGGAGAAGAGCACTTGTGCTTCGGAACACTTCAGCGTTTCACTGCTGCTACACTTGAGCATGGAATGCATCCTCCTGTGTCACCAAAACCAGAATGGCGGGCCCTCATGGATGAGATGGCTGTCATTGCGACAGAGGAGTATCGCTCTGTAGTTTTCCAGGAACCCCGATTTGTTGAATACTTCCGTTGTGTAAGTATTTTTTGAAGAAGCCAATCTTATTTGTCATTATTAAACTCAGTATAGTAAGTTGCACTTGAAAATCTAGCAATTGAAGTGGTATGCTTTTATGAAAATGGTAATTTAGTTAACATGACACACTATGACAAATACTTCTTTAACATTCTTGACATTCAAATTTTCATTAATAATGTTTATGAATGCTTATTGCCATCTTTCTTTTCTTCCTGAATTCTCTGAATATTTTATTTCTATAAAAGTTTCTGATTTAACTGGAATATAAATTTCCGAAGATTTAAGTAGAAGTTTATTTTTCCTTTTATAGTCACAAAACTGATGGCCTTGCAAATTCTTTACCTGGTTTATTTTTGAATATTGTGAACTGCAGTCAACTCCTGAGTTGGAGTATGGAAGAATGAACATTGGCAGTCGTCCATCAAAACGAAAGCCAAGTGGAGGAATTGAATCACTCCGTGCTATACCTTGGATCTTTGCTTGGACTCAGACAAGGTTTCACTTACCAGTATGGCTTGGCTTTGGTGAAGCATTTAAGCATGTAATTGAGAAGGATCCAAAGAATCTCCCAATGCTTCGAGACATGTATAATCAATGGCCTTTCTTCAGGGTCACCCTTGACTTGGTTGAGATGGTGTTTGTCAAGGGGGACCCTGGGATTGCAACCCTATATGACAAACTCCTAGTGTCAGAAGAACTGTGGCCATTTGGAGAGCGTTTAAGGGCTAAATATGAAGAAACCAAGAGCCTTCTCCTCCAGGTAATCTATTATTTCTGCTCAACAAGACGCCTGTTAGGATTCTTTTATCACTTTTCTTTTGCTTTTCTCTTCTATGGATGACACTTTCTATATTAATTCAGAATTTGGTCAGTGTAGTTGACTATGGATGTGTTTGTTTTAACTTTCAAAATAAGTGATTATCGAATTAAAATTTTTTAAATAGTTCGAAAAAGCTGAAAATAGATTTTTCTAAAAGGTTACTTTTCTTTAGTTTTTACTAAAAAGCTTAAAATAGGTTTTTTTGAGATTCTAATTATTTTTAAAAATTTATTAAATATGTCAGAAGTGATTTTTCTTTTTTTGTAGTGAAAAAAGTGAATTTGTGCCGAAAAAATCTTAAACAAACTCACCCTATATGTTGAAAGCTCAATATGGAGCAATTATAAATTTTCAACAAATCTGACTCTAAAACATTCTGTCTTTCTTTCTTTTTTTTCTTTTTTTTTTTTTTCAGTAGCTTCAATTTTAAGAGTAGAAAATTTTCAACTTGTTTCCGCTAACATGATTGATTAAGTATGGGCTCCCCCACCCCCAACATGCACTCTCTCCAGTTTTCTTCTTGTACCATATGTTTCATGTTATTCCCTGCCACATTCCTGGCAAATTAATGAAAGTGAAAATGAGTATTCTTTTATCTTGGTAGGTTATTGACAGCCCTTTCCTTTTTTTTTTTCTTTTTTTTTGTGTGTGTGTGTTTAAATCTTGTTTTGTAGATTGCCGGGCATAAAGATCTCCTTGAGGGAGACCCCTACTTAAAGCAAAGGCTTCGTCTTCGCGATTCATACATCACAACTCTCAATGTCTTGCAAGCGTACACTCTAAAACGAATCCGTGAGCCTGACTACCATGTGAAGTTGAGGCCACATTTGTCCAAGGATTGCATGGAATCTAGCAATCCAGCAGCAGAGCTGGTAAAACTTAACCCGAAAAGCGAGTATGCTCCTGGTCTGGAGGATACCCTTATTTTGACAATGAAGGGTATAGCTGCTGGCATGCAAAACACTGGTTAAGCTGCCATGGCTGTGTTGTTTTCGTATTAGTGTCTGTAGTGTCTGTGATATCGGATATCTTTAACCCTTGTCGTCTACTAGAGATGTGAACATGCATCAAATAACACTCTATGTATTATCATGCAATAAAACAAGGTTTTAGCTTGTGCCTGCAAGGTTTATGCCTGGAATCCCTTTTTCCGTTTGATGTTGCAGGTTCTGATATTATTCTCGTTGTGATGAGTGTTTTTTAAAAGTTTAAAATTGTTTTGCAGATAATGTATCCCTTCTTTCTCTCAAATTGTTTTTTTTTTTTTTTTTTTTTTTTGTATCACAAGTTATATGAGAGATGGAGGGAGAGTTGGTTCAAAGCTGACAAATATATATATAGTAAAATTTACTTGAAGGCTGCATTCATTGCAACGTGCAATTAAAAATTCAAACTACATGGTAATAAGTGTAATAAGTTAAAGATAACTATTAGTCATATGTACTTAACTATTTATATTGATTAAAAATTGTATTAAGTTTTTGACTACTTGAGTTCTCAAATAATAATAATAATAATATTTAAATATAAAATTTAAATAAGTTATTTGATAACTTATATTAAAATAAATTTTGTAAATACAATAAACATTACACTGAATAAAATTGTTTGATATGAATAAGTCATATTGGTTTTAATAAATATAATACAAATGATAAAAAAATTATTGTGTTATTAAATTTAATTCTATTTTATATTTAATTAAATAATAAATTTTATTTATATAGTTTTATTAATACAATACTTTTATTATTCTATTTTTTATTAAAATATTATTTACAAATATTTTTATTTAGATTTTATTTTATATATTCTTCTTTATTAATGACCATTTTATGAAAAAAAATTGCATTACATACAAATATCAGCAATTACTCAATACACTAGAGTAAAAGAAGACATTCAAATGTGGATTAAAATGTATAGGCAATATCTACTTAAGCCAACAGGTGATACAATGCAATATCACATCCAAATTTACAACGACGCAGACAGTATGAAGAATATCTTTAAAAAATACTTACTCTTTAAATGACACTGTTAAAAAAATCAGTTAGTACACATTTCACATGATTGAAAATCTAGCAAAACAGTGCATAAGCTCATTAAGATTGGTAGAGTAACTTATACACAGTTAAATAAGAGCTTACTTAACAAGTAGAATTTTTATAATTTTAGACTAAATGCCCAAACCATATTTGCTTGCAACAAGAAAAACAAACGTTGTGCATAAAAAAAAAAAATGTCAATTATGCTCCATAGGAACTAAATTTGGCATTGGAAATTTATGCACCTAGGAGAGTAAATAATAGAAGCAAAAATAATTATATGAAGCAATGTCAGTACAAAAATTCTTATCCTATGAATAGTTTTACCAAGTATAGACTTGAAGTGACCTTTTGTTTAAGAAAATAATTCCTAATAAATATGTGCTATGCAATGATAATAAACAAAGTTCAAGGTTAATTATTGAACTATATGAGGTTATATTTGGTAAAATGAATATTTATCATCAATAGTTATATTTTACATTGTCAAAAGTGACCTCAACAAAAAGATTAAGAGTTCTTAGAGTTGATGAGAATGAAAAGTACAATAATTACACCAAAAAATATTGTCTACAATAAATTATCCAATATGAACTCTAATAATTATTTTTTATCTATTTTATTGTTTAGAATAATTAAAAAAATTCCATACTTTCTTATCATGTTTAGCTTTCAATCGCTATCGTAAGTTTGTTTAATGTATATCATTGCTTTTGATCTATTCTTATTAAAAAAACTTATAAAATAATATAAATAAACTAGTGCAACACACGGGAATTACCTCTAGTTTTAAGTATGATTTTCTATTTGAAAGCATTTATTCTAACAATGTTAGCTAGTCTGATGGAAACAATGAACCTGTTTCTGCTAAATTAACACTAAGGTGGTGTTTGACACGTTATCTAACAAAATTACTGGTAATCCAGATTGCCATTAAAAAAGATTGACACTTCTTAAGTTACTAATAATGCTATAATGCATTGTTTAGTATTCATAAATAATAGTCTAATTGGCAATTCATATTACTTTATTGGGTATATAAAAAAATTACTAGGTAATATATATCTTTTACTAATATTATAATAATAATAATAATAATAATAATAATAATAATGGTGGGAGAATTATCACATAGATAGTAATCCCTCATGAGAGCAACCACATTGCCAATTTAAAGATAATATGAATTGCTTTGAAAATTTGGATTGCTAGTAATGTGATTCAATCAAACAAGATAATATTATGGGTCTAGATAATTTAATACAACATTGCCATTAACAAATGGATTACCCCATGTCAAACGCCGACTAGTGCTTTGTTTGTACGATTAAATTTCAACTTAACTCTCGTTTCTTTAATTTCTCTCAACTAGTGAGATATGTTACATTGCAATAGTTTTGAATGAATATCCTTTTCATTCCTAACATTTTAAAATTAATATCAATTTGATTCTGAAAAAAAATTTTGACATCAATAAAACCATAACATTTTAACATCACTTTCGTCCTTCCATTAAATGATAAGTAACTTTCATTATGATTTATCCTGCTTAGTTGAGCACTATTGATTATGTATCTTCCTTGATTGATTACGGAAGACAATTTCTAAATCATCAACTCAAAAATAAAAAAATAGTAAATAAATAAAATATAAATTAAAATCTTATTAGCAAAATCTCTAAGTATACTAATTTGATCCTTCATTCAAGTTAATGAGGTTAAAATTGTCTCTCCTCATCAATCAAGAAAGACATATAAGCAACAACTCAGTTAACTAAGATGAATCATAATAGAAGTTATTGAAATTTTGACGAATGGATGGAATTGATGTCAAATTTTAAAGTGTTAAGAATAAATCATTGTAACTTTTTTTTAGGATTAAATTGATGTCAATTTCAAAATATTATAGCTAAATATGATATTTAATCAATTTTAAAGGTATCTTATGTGCATTGGTCTATAAAACCAAACTGAAACCAACATCTCTCTAAGATTAGGTATCATTAAGCCTGTTGAATCGCTCATTGATAGATTTTTGGAAACTTAAACAAATTAAATTGGAATGCAGAAGCATATATATTAGATAACTTGGTATTGTCTTGAGAATTAATTTTAACAAGAATCTTTCTTACTTTTTAGAAGCTTTGTTTGTAATGTGATGAGAAGAGGCTAGAAGGTTATATAAATAGAATGTAAAGAAACAAGGATTAGAAAGATCACACAAGAAGTTTTATACTAGTTCGGTTAAATCAATGCCTATATCTAGTTTCAAACACTAAGTTGAAATTTTTTATAAATCAAACAATTCTGTACTAGTCTCTCTGTAAATAACCAAGCAATATTATATTAGCTTATCCAAGCTAACTTTTGACTATTACCGGATTGGAATACAAGATAAGTTTGAATGTTTGTGTATAAGAAAACCTCACTCAATCACACTAAGCGTGGATATACAATACTAATTAGGTGAGGAGGGTTTCTATAATTAGGTGAGGAGTGTTCAAGATGCCATGGATGCATTGCATGAGGTAATCCAAAAGATTCTAGCAAGTATAAGATATATTAACAGTTCCTAAGCACTGCAAGGGAAACTTAATGAAATTGCTCAACTTGCTGGAATTAACTCTCAGACGGCCTTGATCCTTGGTTTTCCATTTTCATGCTTGAAACTGCACTAGAATACATGGGTGCTTTTGTTCCCTTCCAGATGCATGATCCCCCTATTATTCAGCTCTAATGATATCGAGTGGGAATGGGCAAGTTGTCACTAGATATTTGAACCTTTTAGTTGAAATTATGAATATCTTTTTAGGAACTGGATTTTCAGTTGCAAGTATATACTTCCGTGAGATTTGTGACATCCATCCCCAATTGATATGAGTGTGTTTGGATTAACTAAATTTTAGAATTAAATTGAATTGATTTGATTTATAAATTAAAATTTATGTTTGGAATGATTGTGTAAAAATAGGATTTGAATTGATTTAAAAATCAATTCTTATGTTTATAATATATTAGATTGTGTTTGGAATGATTAAGAATAGAATTAATTTGATTTGATTTGTACTTAAATTTTAAAATCAAATCAATTTCCATCAAATACTTTCAATTTTGATAGGATTTCAAATAGAAAGTAGTTAAATCATATGATAATTAGAAATCACTTCATTTCTTATTTTTAAAACACCCAAATACAAGATTTGATTTCTAAATCAAATCATTTTCCTTTGGACCAAATCAAGGAAGTTTTTGGACTTGTTCTCTGCTGAGGAAGAAGCTCTTGATCTTAAAACTGACATCCACTATGGCTTAGGTCCTGCTATAATATCCAACGAATTATTTCTAAAACAAGCTATGATTTCACCGAGTTTCTACAACAGATTGGAGTTATGGTACTTGCCAGAACTGGCGGTGATAGCAAGAAGTTTGGAAATAAATAGGTGAAGGCGGTCTGTTTGATTTAATTTTTAGTGGAATTATTTTTGAAAGAATTAAAGTTGAAAGAATTATTTTTAATAGAATTGAAGTTAAAAAATTGATTTGTGTTTGAAAATAATATTTTAAAAGCAAGTTTAAAAAAATTGTTTTTGTTTACTTATGATAAAATAAAATCACTTTTAGAGATAGAATTACTAAAATGGATATAAAGGAGGGTGAGAAGAGAGTAAAAGAAGGGTATAAAGGTAAAAATGTATCTTACTTTTCTCAATTGAGAATGAAAAGCAAGGTCAAATATACTTTCACTAAATTTAGGATGTGTTTGTTTGGAATTTTTTTGATAAAAAATCACTTTTTTAATTAAAAAATTAATTTTTATATATTTGGATAAATTTTTAAAAAATAATCAGATTCTCAAATAAATCTGTTTTCAATTTTTTTAAAGAAATTGAAAAAAATAACTTATAAAAAAAATTAATTTTCAATTTTTTTAATTATATATAAAATTTAAATTTAAAATTTTTTTTTTTTTTAAAGTTAAAACCAACGTACCCTTAATTTTGTGGCACTAGAGGTTTGAGCAACAATAAATGAAAGCCAAACAACAAACCAATGTGATGCCCAGCCTTGATTTTTGAGGTGTTCAACTACAAGCCAAACAAGCACGCAAGTTTTTTTTCACAACACTGTTTTCTTTTTTTGGTCAGAGTCACAACACTTCTATACGACCTTTAATTTGTCCTATCTGACGCACTACACTATTTCATTTTGGACCATGAGGACAAGGTCCATTTTAATAGAGGATGTAATGTAACGAGTCTAATGGGCCTAAGCCCAATTGCTAAGGAAAGGACGGTTAAAAGCAAGGAGTGAACTACTGTAAGAAGCATCGGACCAAAAAAAAAAAAACTACTGTAAGAAGCATGTTGAATGCAGTATGCAGATTCTCTCTTCTTCCCTCTCTGATTTCTCTCTAACCGTCACCCAAATTCCTTTTATTCTGCTCTGCACCTTCTTTCCCTGGTTACCTCAGACCAGTAACTAAAATTTACTGATGCAGGATTGTCCACGATGAAGGACTGAACGACTTTTCTTTTTGCAGACACGATTTTGTTTATTTTCTCTCCTTTCTTTTTTTTTTGTTAAATTAAGTTACCTACAAAACCTGATGCAAATTATTGCTATTATTTCATTGCCACCTTCGGTATTTTGAGTTGTTGAATTCCATTGCTAAGGTTTAGTCATTACATTCTATTAATAAAAAGCATCAAAATATAATGTGTGTGTATATATATATATTTGGGGGTGGGGGGATTAAAGGGAAAATAGGTATTGATAAAAAGAAATTTATCTATATGGAAATACATATATAGATATGTACTAAATTTGAGAAAAAAGATCTAAACTAACAAAATAAGACTAATATCTAACATGAATATTTTGAATTGGAAAATACTTAATGGCATGAATCTAAATTCGTGCAATGACGCACGAACGTGAGAAAAACAGTTTGTTAGGTTGTGGTTTGGTGTAAAACTAATCTTCTTTTTCCTTAGTTTGAATTCCAACTCCACCGTGATTGGTTCAAACAACTTTCGTGACAGTGGTACGAAACTAAATTTGTACTCAATAGCATTATTGTTTTGACTTTGAAATTTCAATTATGCAATTAATATGTACCAACTGTAAGGAAATATAAGCTATCTGTGTCTATATCTATTGTTACATAATTCAAGTAATAACAGCAATTTGTAATTAAAATTCATTTTAATTTGCAATAAATATAAATGTGATATGATATTAGTATAAAAGTCTTTTACACATACAACTAATCATATATTATTATGTCATTGAAAAAGTTTAATTCTTATAATAATTATTTTAAAAAATCATACATATAATACTATATAATTAATTGATAGTGAAAAAAATTATATACTAATAATATATCAAAATTAATCCTTTTATAATGTTTACATAACAATATTATTTAATATTGTTGCAAATAACAATATTAATTAAATTAATAAAGAAATAATTATGTTAATTTGTTAAGTCATGAAAACATAATTTTTGTGATTTTAATTTTAATAATTAATTTGCTTAATTAAAAAAAAGTAAAAATAAATTTATATTAAAAGCAGGAAAATAAAATATTTTTATTTTTAAATTATTTAATAGCCAATTCTAAATGAATAAGCAATCTTAATGTCCCAAAAAAAAAGTTTCATTTGACACTTTATTTATTTGTACATAATAATATTAATCTTTTATCTTAAAATTTTATAAGGCAATTTTTAAATAATTACATTAATCTGATAGCAAATGATAATATAGATTTTATGATTTAAATTTTGAAGTTAATGTCCTTAAATTTTTTTTAAAAAATTTAAAATTAAATCTATTTTTAAAGTAGACAAAAAAATTTACTTGGAAATTATTTAATAAATTAAGATTATGATGCATTTTATTAGGAAATAATGTGTAACATCAAGGTGGCTACAAGTTATAATATAAAACAAATTAATATTATATGATTGGCTAATAGTGCAAAAAATTGTAAATTAATAATGTGTCAAAAATAATCTCCTTGCAATAATTACCTGACAATATTATTTAATATTGTTGCACATAATAATATTAATTTTTTATCTTTGAATCTAATTAGATTAAAATTGAAATATTTATTTTAATTTGTTAGCTCATGACAATAAAATTTTTTTGATTTTAATTTTGAGAATTAATCTGCTTCAAATTTTCAAAACATGTGAAATTAAATTTATTTTTAAAGTAAAAAAATAAGATTTTTTATTTTTAAATTATTTAATAGTCAAGTATAAATAAAGAAACGATCTTAATATCCTCAAGAAAATTAGTTTCACATGACATGTTATTTAGTTACACATAATACAATTAATCTTTTATCTCTAAATTTTGTAAGGTTAAAATTTAAATAATTATATTAATAAGTTAGCTCATGATAATATAACTTTTGTGATTTAATTTTTGATAATTAATTTGCTTAATATTTTTAATAATTATAAACTAATATTTTTTTAATCAGATGAATAAAAAAATTTTACCTTTAAATTATTTAATGAGTTAAAATTATTATGTATTTTATTGTGAAATAATGTATAACATTAAGGTAGTTATAAGTTACATTTGTGTGTCAATCCTCCTCCTTTGAGTGATATAAACTCCTGGTAACTTTAAAGAACTACTTGAACAAGTATGCAATTATTTGTTTTTTCAATAAACATACTCTATTATTTATAAATTTTATTTCAATTTATATTTGTCTTAACTTTTTACGAGAAAAACGTTGATGATGATAATTAATATAAATTTTTTAGTGTTTTGTTCTCAAGCAAAGATTAATAAAAAATGCGATTTTTCACAACTGTGGGACACTGTAAATGCATGTAAAAAATAATAATAATAATTAGCATAGATTTGTTCCTCGTTGATTAAAAGGTCTAAATTAATATAATATTCGTATTATCTTATTGTAGACTAATTTGTAGTTTTATTTAAGCCTAGCGTGTTTTAACTTTTAGAGAAATTGCATACATGCTTCAATAGGAAAAGTATCACTTATAGATTTAAGAATATATTGAAAGAAGAAAAATACATTCCATTAAAAATTTTGTGTTAACAAAGAATAAAGAGAGATTAACAACTCTTTTATGCTACAATTATCGTGAAGAAAATCTATGATGATGCTAACGTAATTCCTCGCCACATTTTTGAATTTCTGAAATTTGAAAATTTGCAAAAGCAATGTGCAAAGATGTCTTAACAAGTTACTTTACCATTGGCATGTATAAAATGTAACAACCTCTATCAGATAAGCCATGCTCGAGTCATGGAGTTGTATTAAAAGGTTGTCACTGTGCCAAGAAAGCTTTAAAATGTGAAAAATATAATACATGGCCCTTTAACTGCACACTTTATTATTGAATAATAGTTCATAAATTTCGTCATCTCTGATATATAGAGAATAAAATAATTATAATTTAAAAGAAATTGTGACTAATAGAATACACAGAACTTGCTTTCGACTAGTTGCTAGCTAGCTTCAATAGTTTCTTGGTCTGGTTTGTGCCTGAGTCTTGCTCAGTGAATGTCCTAGTACTGCGCCTCACACTTGATTTCGAACTTAGGTGCTAGAATGTTTACGGAAAAGAAAAACATACAAACAGATAGTGAGAACCTAAGGTTCTCAGTAGGTAATCTCGAACCATCACTCTTATAGTGTCATCATAAACATTCCAACCGCTTCGATTTCTTATGAAGATATGAGCACATATACGCAAACAATGGTTCAATTTTAAGTTGAAATATATTTCTCGAAGCGAGTTATATTTTAACAACTACTTGACATATTATATGATAGACATAGAAACACGAATAGTATAGTATACTTCAATAAGAATCATAATAACATTATGACATAATGAGTTAATTAGAGATGCTTTATACTTGACTGTATGCAAGTGCACTTGACTTAATTCATCTCTTTCGTTAACTTGCAACTTGATCTTGCTCTTCTGTACTTGGTCCCCAGAGGTGAATGGTCTCTTTCATCTCTGGGTAATAGCCTGCTTTCAGATCTGAGCTCGTACTTATATATGAGTGATGAGTTTACTTTCCCCGATCCTCACACCGGTCTATTCCCATTAAATTTGGTTGAGGGTTGGCTCAAGTCTTAGACAATACTGCTCTAGCCCACGCTAGCTAGGTCTATGTCATGCCTCACATGATAGCTTAGTATGTCCCTCTTGCAAGTTCTTATTATTTTTTCCTTTCCATATCTTATCATGCATGTGGATGCTTTGTGCATTCATGGATATGTCTCATGTCTTACTTCTCATATCATATTCTAATTATGCTTGCTGTAACGTTCTCCTCAGTATAGTACTGTGCTTAAGTCATAGTACCCCACTCTGGAGTTGTTACTGTTACCTGACGGACCTTACTTGACAGCAATTTCGGCCGTCTTAGATTCTTCTTGAAATATCTGGAGATAACATGGAAACAAGAGTACGAATTTTCAAACTCTCAGTAGGGTTCGCTAGGAAAAATGTGAACATGTTAACTAGATTGTTCAGTTTTATAGTTCAAAAAATACCTTGTCCGAAGCAGAATTCGTTTTATTGATGCACTTGTCATTTTGGAAGAGCCAATACACGAAAAAGTCATGAAGCATATTACAAATAATAACTATAACATATTAAAAATATAATAACACTGACATACTGGAAATTTGAAATTAGCATCTGCCTTCACTTGTACTTGAATTTCTGCAGATATATATAATTTTCTTTTCTTTCTTGGTCTTGCTTTACTTGTCATGCATATTCCAGAGTATGATCGCCATGTCATACTCCATCGGAGTGTGATCGCCATGTCACATTCCTTAAGATGTAGTCATCATGCCATGTTCCAGAGTATGATCGCCATGTCATACCCCATCGGGGTGTGATCTCCATGTCACATTCCTTAGGAATATATTCTTCTTGCCACGTCCCAGAGTATGATCACCATATCATACTCCATCAGAATGTGATCGCCATGTCACATTCCTTAGGGTGTGGGACCTTCATTCGATACTTACACTAGTTGGGTCATGCCATGCCTCATGTAAGTTCTGTCCCCGATACTCACACTAGTTGGGTCGATGCCATGCCTCATGTGAGTAGGATGCTTGTATATGCTTTAATCTTTATTCTTTATTGTCATCGGGTAGTCTGATTCGTCACATCGTACTGACTCACAAGGGGATTCACGTGCCTCCAGTTTTGGAGGGATCTCATTTTATATATTTATATCCTTTCATTCGCATACATAATCATGCATAGACATATTGAATGCACTCATGCATATGCTTCATCGCTTACGTTCATATATCCTTACATACATGTCTTCTACATACCCATTCATAACATACAAGTGTTTATAACCTTCTTACAATTCTACCGAAAATTCGGCAGCATAACGGAACGAGTCCGCTTCCCCATGAATAGTGCCAGTACATCAGAACATCAATTTATCATAAAGGTCACAACATTACCCACATATTTCAATATGGAACCCATAATAGTATTAAACTCATTAATGCAAAGTTTTTGTCTCAACATAGTCAACCAACCTGATTTTTATAATTCAAGCTATTATTTTCTTTTAACTCATTTGGACCTCAAATTTGGATATGTTAAAGTGTTGTGTCTAGTTTCTAACCTCTTTGGTCCTATCTAATTTCGATATCTATAGCTCAAGATATTTAGAGTTTATCCCGGCCTGTCCAGTGGCTGGCCAGAATCAGACACCTAAAAGTAAAAATCCACTAAAAATCGAAAACTGACTCAAATGATACAAAATTGGACTCATATTAAAGCTAATAGGGTAAAGTTTCATTTCCAAAAAGTTGCATTCCAATTGACTTAGTAGGGCTCGAGTTATAAGCCCCGAATTCTGAATTTTCTAAACTACCCTGTTCTGACCCGGTTGGGACATAGGGTAAATTTCTTGGATCATTGGGAGCAACTGGGACCTTATCTAATTCTGAAATTTTTATGAGACATTCTCCTATGTGTAAGCTTTCTAACAAAGTAGTTTCACTCATTTTCAAGTAGTATAGGGCGAGTTCTACCCTGAGCAACCCAGTCTGCCCAGAATCAGAGTCGAAACCCTAGGTCGAAATTCAAAAAATCATATCTTTCTCAATACTAATCCAAAAGCCTTGTATGATATATGTATGGAAAGACCTGGATGTCTAGTTTCATCTAAAATTGGTTTCATCAAATTTAATCAGTCGTAGGTGGAGTCGTACACTCCGCCGTATGGACTGCCGAGGGGTTTTGATTCTCCAGCCCCTCAGCTCTTCTTATTTCCATTCTTTCTTGCTTCCAATTCGGTTTTAACCAAACAAACAGCCCAAAACCAATTACATATCATCATAATCATTCATTTAATACATCAAAGATTGAAAGAATAATTCAACCTCAGCCAGCCAAAGCCACAGAATTAGTGCAAGAATTAAACCTCTACCTTTGTTATAAGTGACTTTGCTTGATTCTTGAGGGTTTGGATGAGCAAGGCTTGATTTGGCTTGATGGTTGGCTAAAGTTATGTGTGTGAAGGAGAGAAGAAGAGAGTTGAATGAGAGGAGAAAATTGGCGCATACAAAGTGGTCTGAATGGGTGAAGAAGGAGCAGAAAATCTGATTGAAGGAATATATATATATAGGTGGCTTCTTGGCTTGTGATTGGTGGCTTCTTGTATGGCTAAAATTCAGCCAAGCCTCCCCCATCATTTGTGGCCAAAGTGGCGCCACAATTGGTGTTAAGTGGCTGAGTTATCAGCCACTCAAGGTAGGGTAAAAGAATTGGAATCTTATTGGTTCGGTTCCGACAGTTTCAAATACCATAAACTTACCGATTTCCTTTAAATCGGTAAATCGGTTTCGTGAAAATTCTTATGAAATCTTCTATATTTCTAACCTAATTAACTTGTACCTAATCTCAATTAATTGCTAATCAATTGATCCTAAATAATTATTTAACCGAATGTTAATTAATCTCAATTATTCGATAAAAATCGAATAATTGAATGAAAAACGATAAAAGAATTTTGTGAGGTTTTTATAAGTTTCTATCTTAATCCTAATTTCTTTAATTTAATCAACTCCTAGTTAACCTCTAATTAACTTTTTTTAATTAACCCTACAAACTCAATAAAATTGAGTAAATCGATTAACAGTGTACATTAAACGTTTGGCACATTTTAGGGCCTTCTGTTTCTATTTTTCAAGGCTAATGGCATTTTCGTAATTATGGGTAAGTCTAGGGGCATCCCATATCATTTCACATATGGGTACCTCCGTGGCTCAATCGACCGGGGTTTAGGTTTGCGTGTTTTCGCTACGTGATTCTGCTTCGTTTAAAACCTTATTCTGCTAATTCTATTGACATAGGGACCTAAATGTCATTTTCTAAAAAGTTTAGGGTCTAAAAAGTTTAGGGGCAAGGTGGTCAACAAGAAAAGTTTGTTGTTATTATTTCCTATTACGTTATATGGAGATGTTACATTACCACCCCCCTTAAAATGAATTTTGTCCTCAAAATTCGATTATAAAACTAACTAGCTATAATTATAACAGTTTAAATAAAGTTCATACATAAGCACACAACAGATGTAAAACCACTTAGCCTAATAGGATCAACTAAAACTAAATTAGCCAATTCTTTATTCTGATTTATCTCTAATTCTCGCTCTGGCTCCCTTGGGGTGTAGTCCCCTCCACGTTTATAGTGAAAACTCTTCTCGAACGTTGCAGTTTAGGAGTCAGTGGTTGGTTCTTGGGGCATTCTCTAATCATATGTCCTGGCTTGCTGCATCTGAAACATACATACTGTTTAACTAGGTAGGGCTTATTTCCATGATTTTTTCCACACTTCGGACATCGTTGCCTAACCATCGACTCCTGCAGCTACTTGCCCTCATACTTGCTAAGGTGAAATTGCTTCTTTGGTGGAGAGACGTCTTCGAGTTCTTGGTTTTCAGGTGCCGGCCTTTTTCCATAAGCATTAGACTGGGCAATCTCCAACTTCTCATTATAATCTTCCACAAGTCTGCACTTATTTATCAATGTAGGAAAATCCCTAATCTCCATAGGGCCTATTGCTGCGAGGATATCTTCCCTCAATCCGCCTTCAAATTTGATACACTTCCACGCCTCATCTGGATTCCGTTCATGGATTGTGGAAAACTTGCATAACTCCTCAAACTTGGTGATGTACTCTGACATGCTACTACTTCCCTGGCAGAGTTGTATAAATTCCAACTCCTTGGTGTTCCGAATTGATGGAGGAAAGTATTTTTGGTAAAAAACGTCCTTAAACACAATCCAAGTGATCTCCGTCTGGGACTCTTCTAATAGTCGTTTCACACCATTCCACCAAAACTCTGCGTCTGCTTCGAGCATATAAGTGGCGAAGGCCACTTTTTGGTGGTCAGTGCAGTCCAGAACAGAAAAGACTTTCTCCATTATCTTAATCCACTCGTCAGCCTTATCAGGATGAAAACCTCCTCTAAAACTAGGCGGGTTCGCCTTTCGAAATTCTGCGAACTTGAGGTATTCCAGGTCCAATCCTAGGCCATTGGAGTTTCTACCGTGACCGACTCCAGGTTGTCTTCCCAGCTGGTCTATCATTTGATGTGCTGCAGCAGCTTGTTTGCACATGGCATATGCCATTTCTCGTAGAGTGTCCATGAAGTTAGCAGGGTCTTCTGAAGTGGGTGCAGTTTGTGGCT
The DNA here is from genome assembly GCA_031439585.1 of Pterocarpus macrocarpus. Lineage (NCBI taxonomy): Eukaryota > Viridiplantae > Streptophyta > Magnoliopsida > Fabales > Fabaceae > Pterocarpus > Pterocarpus macrocarpus. Next base: position 56,426,212 of record CM062522.1, read on the forward strand.
TACCACGCCCCCTGGAAGCCATTAGTTCCTAATCACACATAACAAAAGATTGAGTTGATCAGGCTCAATAATAAGTTAAGTGTGACAACAACTAATAACAATCACAGTTAGGCGGTCATGCATATCTAATTTCCTATATCTTATCTCAGCAGATAAGATTTATCGCATGACATTTTCTAAGGATTCTAGAGTGCACTGGAAGCATAATCAATTCAGCCCTCAAGTCCGGATAGTACCGAACTGCTCTGATACCATTTTGTAACGTCCTCCTCGGTATAGTACTGTACTTAAGCCATAGTACCCCACTCTGGAGTTGTTACTGTTACCTGACGGACCTTACTTAATAGCAACTTCGGCCGTCTTAGATTCTTCTTGAAATATCTGGAGATAACATGGAAACAAGAATGAGAATTTTCAAATTCTCAGTAGGGTTCGCTAGGAAATTTTGTACGGTATCATCATTATTATCTCCAGCTGTTTCGATTTATTATGAAAAATGTGAACATGTTAACTAGACTGTTCAGTTTTATAGTTTGAAAAATACCTTGTCCGAAGCAGAATTCGTTTTATTCATGCACTTGTCATTTTGGGAAAGCCAATACACGAAAAAGTCATGAAGCATATTACAAATAATAACTATAACATATTAAAAATATAATAACACTAACATACTGGAAATTTGAAATTAGCATCTGCCTTCACTTGTACTTGAATTTCTGCATATATACATAATTTTCTTTTCTTTCTTGGTCTTGCTTTACTTGTCATGCACATTCCAGAGTATGATTGCCATGTCATACTCCATCGGAGTGTGATCGCCATGTCACATTCCCTAGGATGTAGTCATCATGCCATGTTCTAGAGTATGATCGCCATGTCATACCCCATCGGGGTGTGATCGCCATGTCACATTCCTTAGGAATATATTCTTCCTGCCACATCCTAGAGTATGATCACCATGTCATACTCCATCAGAATGTGATCGCCATGTCACATTCCTTAGGGTGTGGGACCTACATTCGGTACTTACACTAGCTGGGTCATGCCATGCCTTATGTAAGTTCTGTCCCCGATACTCACATTAGCTGGGTCGATGCCATGCGTCATGTGAGTGGGATGCTTGCATATGCTTTAATCTTTATTTTTTACTGTCCTTGGGTAGTCTGATTCGTCACACCGTACTGACCCACAAGGGGATTCACGTGCCTCCAGTTTTGGAGGGATCTCATTTTATATATTTATATCCTTTCATTCATATACAAAATCATGCATAGACATACTGAATGCACTCATGCATATGCTTCATCGCTTACGTTCATATATCCTTACATACATGTCTTCTACATACCTATTCATAATATACAAGTGTTTATAACCTTCTTACAATTCTACTGAAAATTCGGCAGCATAACGGAACGAGTCCGCTTCCCCATAAATAGTGCCAGTACATCAGAACATCAATTTATCATAAAGGTCACAACATTACCCACATATTTCAATATGGAACCCATAATAGTATTAAACTCATCAAGGCAAAGTTTCTGCCTCAGCATAGTCAACCAACCTAGTTTTTATAATTCAAGCCATTATTTCTATTTAACTCATTTGGATCTCAAATTTGGATATGTTAAAGTGTTATGTGTCTAGTTTCTAACTTCTTTAGTCCCATCTAATTTCGATATCTATAGCTCAAGATATTTAGAGTTTATCCCGGCCTATCCAGTGGCTAGCCAGAATCAGACACCTAAAAGTAAAAATCCACTAAAAATTGAAAAATAACTCAAATGATATGAAATTGGACTCATAGTAAAGCTAATAGGGTAATTCCAAAAAGTTGCATTCCAATTGACTTAGTAGGGCTCGAGTTATAAGCCCCGAATTCTGACCTTTCTAAACTGCCCTGTTCTAACCCAGTTGGGACATAGGGTAACTTTCTTGGATCACTGGGAGCAACTGGGACCTTATCTAATTCTGAAATTTTTATGAGACATTCTTCTATGTGTAAGCTTTCTAACAAAGTAGTTTCACTCATTTTCAAGTAGTATAGGGCGAGTTCTACCCTGAACAACCCAGTCTGCCCAGAATCAGAGTCGAAACCCTAGGTCGAAATTCAAAAAATCATATTTTTCTCAATACTAATCCAAAAGCCTTATATGATATATATATGGAAAGATCTGGATGTCTAGTTTCATCTAAAATTGGTTTCATCAAATTTAATCAGTTGTAGGCGGAGCCGTACACTCCGCCGTACGGACTGCCGAGGGGTTTTGGTTCTCTAGCCCCTCAGCTCTTCTTATTTCCATTCTTTCTTGCTTCCAAGTCGGTTTTAACCAAACAAACAGCCCAAAACCAATCACATATCATCATAATCATTCATTTAATACATCAAAGATTGAAAGAATAATCCAACCTCAGCCAGCCAAAGCCACAGAATTAGTGCAAGAATTAAACTTCTACCTTTGTTATAAGTGATTTTGCTTGATTCTTGAGGGCTTGGATGAGCAAGGCTTGATTTGGCTTGATGGTTGGCTAAAGTTATGTGTGTGAAGGAGAGAAGAAGAGAGCTGAATGAGAGGAGAAAAGTGGCGCATACAAAGTGGTCTGAATGGGTGAAGAAGGAGCAGAAAATCTGATTGACGGAATATATATATATAGGTGGCTTCTTGGCTTGTGATTGGTGGCTTCTTGTATGGCTAAAATTCAGCCAAGCCTCCCCCATCATTTGTGGCCAAAGTGGCGCCACAATTGGTGTTAAGTGGCTGAGTTATCAGCCACTCAAGGTAGGGTAAAAGAATTGGAATCTTATTGGTTCGGTTCCGACAGTTTCAAATACCATAAACTTACCGATTTCCTTTAAATCGGTAAATCGGTTTCGTGAAAATTCTTATGAAATCTTCTATATTTCTAACCTAATTAACTTGTACCTAATCTCAATTAATTGCTAATCAATTGATCCTAAATAATTATTTAATTGAATGTTAATTAATCTCAATTATTCGATAAAAACTGAACAATTGAACGAAAAACGATAAAAGAATTTTGTGAGGTTTTTATAAGTTTCTATCTTAATCCTAATTTCTTTAATTTAACTTCTAATCAACTCCTAGTTAACCTCTAATTAACTTTTTAATTAACCCTACAAACTCATTAAAATCGAGTAAATCGATTAATAGTATACATTAAACGTTTTGCACATCTTGGGGCCTTCTATTTCTATTTTTCAAGGCTAATGGCATTTTCGTAATTATGGGTAAGTCTAGGGGCATCCCATGTCATTTCACATATGGATACCTCCGTGGCTCAATCGGCCGGGGTTTAGGTTTGTATGTTTTCGCTACGTGATTCTGCTTCGTTTAAAACCTTATTCTGCTAATTCTATTGACATAGGGACCTAAATGTCATTTTCTAAAAAGTTTAGGGGCAAGGTGGTCAACAATAAAAGTTTGTTGTTATTATTTTCTATTACGTTATATGGGGATGTTACACTTGCATGCATGACATATATAAACATGACATATAAATGTAAATATATTCAAAGCATAATCACCCATAGTATAAATTCCTATAACTTTATAAACTTTTGCCGAAAATTCGGTAGCATAACGGATCGAGTCCACTTCCCCGTGAATAGTGCCAATCAACTCAATTAACAGAGATCTCATAGGCATATATCCTCACTTCAATAGTTTAATAAAGGCTTTGATCAAGGAAACTGCTAAGCCTATGAATTAGAGTTCAAGAATGTTGCCAATTCTTAAGGTTTCTTATTATATTTTATGCCCTCTATTCTACGCAATTTTTTGTAAATTTTGCCATAATTTTTACTTAATGTATTAAATTCTGAATTTTGATATGTTGAAGTATTATGTGTCTAATTTTTAACCTCTTTGGTCCCATTTGGTTTGATAAGTACAACTCAACTTATTGGAGATTTATCTCGACTTGCCCTATAGCTGGCCAGATTTGTACACTCAAAAGTAAAAATTCACTAAAAATAGAAACATGGTTGGAATCATAAAAACTTATATCATGTTAAAGTTACAGAACAAATTTTCATTTCCAATAAGTTTCATCTCATTTTCATAAGCAGAGCTTGAGTTATAAGCTCTTGAAGTTGACTAATATGGACTGCCCTGTTCTCGCCCAGGTTGGACTTAGGGCGACTTTATTGAACTACTAGGAGCAATTGGGACCGAATATAGTTCTAAAATTTTAATGGAATATTACTCTATGTCTTAAATTTCTAAAAAAATTGGTTGCACTCAATTTGAAGGAGTATGGGGCAAGATATACCCCTCGAAATCTAGTCTGCTCAGAATCAAGGTTAGAATCCTAAGGTAAACTTAAAAAATTCATATCTCGCTCAATACTAGTCCAATGACCTTATAATTTATATGGTTGGAAAGCTCTAGATGTCTACTTTCAATAAAATTAGTTTCATCCACTTTCTATAGCTGTAGGTTGAGCCATATACTCTGCCAATATAGATGCCGTAGAGTTTTCTCACAAAAATAGATTCTGCTTAGCTCCTTTTTGAGTTTTTGATAAATTCCTCAACTTAAACCAAATTTCTTCATTTCAATTCACAAGAAAAACATCATAACACAAGCATACAAGCATGGAATAGCATAGCATAAGGAGCACACAATAGCCATATAGTCACACAACACAACAAAAAACAAAGGATTTGAGCTACATACCTTGAAATCCTTGAAACTATGGAAGCAAGGAGGCCAAGAACCAACTCCTAGACTTCTTCCTCCACCATGGCAGCAGCTCACATGAGTGTGGGGAGCCTCCACTTGATGTTTAATCATGAAATTGTTAGAGGGGTTTTGTAGAGAAGGAGATAAGGATCAGTTTTTATAAAAGGAGTTAGTAGATTTAAGGCCAAGAAGACCTCCAATCTTGAGCTTGAAGCTCTTGGTTATGGAGGTGAAAGAAAGAAAAGGAAGAAGGAGATGATGGGGCTCCAGAAATGAGAGAGAGAAGGGTGATATTTCTAAAGAGAAAAAAGGGAGAAATGATAGGTTAGTAATTAAGTTGATGTGGCTTGATTGGCAAGCTTTGGTGGTGGAGAATTGGCCAAGCTACCCCTCATCTTGGGCTGCAATATGGCACCATTTATAATAGTGGAGGTGGTTGAATTTTTAGGCACCCATCTTAAGGTTTTCAGTATAAAATTCTACTGATTCGGTCCTTGCGGTGTAAAATACCGAATTTTTACCGATTTCCTTCGAATCGGCAAAACATTTCTAAATAACTTTGTGAAATTTTCTAAATCTCCATTCTAATTGTTTTTAAGTCTAATCTCTTTAATTAACACCTAATTAAGTTCTAATCAACCTTTAATTAATTTCTAATTAACCTTGCTTAGTCAGCAAAATTGAATAAATTGATTAACAGCGTTAAGTAAATGTTCTGCAAATTCAGAGTCTTTCTGTTTTCTGTTTTTCATAGCTAATGGTATTTTCAAAATTTTGAGTAAGTCTAGGGATATACCACGTTATTTCACACCAGACTGCCTCCATGGCCCAATTAGCAAAGATCTAAACTTCTACGATTTCACCACGTGATTTTGCTCTGTTTAAAATCCTATTCTGGTAATTCTACAGATGTAGGGATATAAAGGTCATTTCATGAAAAGTTATAGGGTTATTGTGGGAATAAGTCTTTGGGATCAAAATATAATTTCTAAAAATTCTGGGCATCACTGTAATTAACAAAAGTTTATAGGGGTACTTTTGTCAGTTCTTAATTTTTAACATATGGCAGTGCCATATTTTCAATGGTAGTGTTACACTACCCTATAATTCTAAGTGTGAAGATCGTTATAGCATAATGCTGCCTGAGAAATTCTCACACTGCCTAAGGGAAATAATTCAAAGTTTCCATTACGTTCTGTTTATGAAAGTGGAGAAATTACATAAAATATATATCTTATCGCTGTAGGTTTTTATTTTGAATTTAAAATTAAGTAATTTAATTTGTTCGCAATAAATATAAACAAATAGCAAATGAATTTAACATATGGCTCCAATAAGTTGGTAAAGGAACATATCAACAATTGTTAGAGAAGGAGAAGAGATTTCAGCATATACAAGAATGTCAAGGCAATATCCACTCAAGCCAATTGGTGATCGGTCAAGTAAATTGTTAACAAAACGTGTCCAAATTTACAACAAAGTATTTGAGACAAAGAATATCTCAGAGAAAGAGAAATAATCGCTTCTTCAAATGACACTGATGAAATAATTAATTATTACATATTTTTATTGCACTCCAATCCTATTAGTTAGTTAGTTAGACTTGTATTAGTTAGTTAGGGATATGAGTTAGTGACTTGGGGTATAAATAAGAGTTAATACTCATTATAAAGGATATTGTGAATAATTAGATTAGTGAATTCATTAGAATTCTTGGAGCTTAGAAATTAGGCTCGAACATAGTTCTATTCTTGGTGCTCTCATTGAGAGGTCTTCCATAGCTGAAGAAGCTTTCAAGGAATTGAACTAACAAGGATCTGTAGCTGATTACCAACAACAATTTGAGGCAATTTCTTGCGAGATCCATGGTCTTCTTCCACAATGGAAAGCTCATTTTTTCATTGCTGGATTGAAGGACTACCTCAAATGTCAATTGAGGTTGGCTAGGCCATTTTTTGTACCTAGAGGCTGTTTCACTAGCTAGATTGCATGAACCAAAACTATTGGCTCTAAAGAAGTCGAGGAGGATTCATGGAAGATTCAGAGAAAGTTCAAAATCAACAGCAACAAATCAAGAAAAGGTTGCTGGTCATGGCATTAGGGCTCAAGAATCAGAAATCATAAATCAATGACAGCAACAACAATAGACCAAGACCATCCCTATCGATGGAAATAAAAGACTTGACGAACCCTTTCACAATGAAGGTAGCAGCTTGCGATGGCGAAGACACTGGTGGCAGAGAAGAAGCAGAGGCATAGGTGAAGGTCGTGACGGTGACACCAGACTCGCATGCAGCATCTGGTGACTAGATCCATCATCACCATCAAGATCGACAAACTGCACAGCCATTCTTCCAAGATCAACGGCGTCTTTCAAAGCTTTTCGTCCATGCATCGAAACCAGATCCACATGCTGCAACCGGTGGCAAAGTAGATCTGAGAGTGGCGGATGATGGAGGTGGCAGCAGAGAGCAAGAATGAACCATTGGCGAGAGTCGTCCCATGGCAGCAGATGCGATAACTCCAAAGTTGGCCAATGCGGAGATCACCGCAGCAGTAGGCGCCATAGCTACGAAGCTTCTTGACATGGCGGTCTCAGTAGCGGCGTTCGGTGAGGTGTAACACCTTATCAGACAAAATACTATGCTTAAGTCATAATATATTACCTGATAAGTTATTACGTATGGTGAACTAAGAGTTAACTATTTACTTTAATTGATTTCAGTTTGGCAGCGAGATATGCACTAAACAGTCGTTGTATCGGAAATAAAGCAACACAAACAAAATTTCGAAATAAACAAACCGCATCATATATATATGTACATGATTATACCTTTGTTTTCAAAGTTATCAAAAGAAATATAATATAGTACAGGGTAAAAAAAAAAATGAGGCTACTAGTACAAAATAAAACAATCTGACTATCTGAACATCCCCCCTACTAGTCCCCACAGGATATTTCATGTGTAACTACTAACTCAAACCTGTATGCCTATGACCCAAACTGCCAAAAGAGAGTCATCCTGTACATCTATTGCTGCGACGGTGGGTACTTTAGATGGAATCCGAAGAAAGGAATCCATTCGTCATACTGCCATCAGCAGGAGTGTAGTCCACACTCAGAGTAAAGGATGAGGAAGATGAACTCTCTACCTCAGATGGATCCTCCTTAAACATTGTGACCGCGGGTGTCTGCTATGGTGGTTAAGCTGGCGGAGCCATGGGAGCTGCCTCTGCTGCTGCCGCTGCATATGGAGGTGGGAAGGGATGGGCCATATACAGCAGGATAGCAATATAAGGTGCAACAGGGTCGAAGAGTGGATGAGTAAGGGGAACAGCAAAATCTCTACGAAAGAAGAAATAAAAGCGAAACTGACATCTACCAAATATATATATATATATATATATATACAGTCTAAAAACGGGTCCATATGGATGTGGAGCTCGGGAAACTCAATAAATAGGACGCCGGTGGCTGCGTTCTCCATGATCTGAGAATGACACGGAAACATATAGTAGGGTGAGAAATAAAGGTTTCTCAGTAGGGATCCTAAGTTTATACATATATCTGCCATCGCTGTCATCCTCAGCTGTTTCGGATTTTGGTTAATTACAAGAAAATGTTGCCTCAACAGGATATTCTACTAGATTAGTTATAGAAATCATAGCCCGAAACACAGCTTAGTTTTACTTAATGAAATAAAGGAAATAAACTGAGAAATAATTGACCAGATCTATGTTATTGATATAGTTAAGTAACAGCCATAAAGTGAACAATAATAAATATATGCACATATATATAACATCCAATGGTGCATTTAACTCAATACATGATAACAGAAACTATGGATATGCATAAGAAATAATGCACTTAATCTTAATTCATATTTTTTCATACTTCCTCCCCTGGGAGTATATTGGTCATAAAACTCCTGGGTAATAGTCTGCTTTTCAGGATCGAGCTCGTTCTACTTGCTCCAACTTCCCCACTAATCTATTCCTCTTAACTTGTTCAGGGGCTGGCCCAAGTCTTATGGAAATCCTTCCTTATTTATATAAGGGTAGCTTCACTTGTTTAATACTTTGACCAATGCATGTATAATTTGTAAATTCATATTAATTGCAATTCCTGCTGAAATCTTGGCAGTATAACGGATTATGTCCGCTTCCCCATGAATAGTGCTAGACAACGAGGAAATTTTAATCAAATAGCAATTTCAATGTAGAATATCATATTCATACCAAGAATATAACAATATCAATAGGTACAAGTTTTAAAATCTTAAGTCTTAATCTATCTTGCAAGAATTTCTATTGATGTTCCCAAGTTCGACTACCAAGAGTAACTGGGGTCCGAGTTCCGATTTAATACAATTTCCGGCCTCTGGGTTATGTTCGATGTTTCGAGATTATATATAATTTCTGACTTCTGGGGTTATATTCGATATTCTGAGATTATATAAAATTTCCGACTTCCGGGGTTGTGTTCGATCTCTGACCTTATTCTACCATCGTTCTTCTAAGACTTATGAGTTTCCTAAATTCCATATTTCTATCCTTATCTATACCCAATCTAGTTTCCTATACACTAAGTTCCGAGTTCAACATAAGTATATCCGATTTTAGCTTTCTGTCTACTAAGTTTTCGAGTTCAACTTCAAGTACACCCGACCTAGCTCTTTGTCTGCTAAGTTCTGAGGTCAACCTAAAGTATAACTGACCTAGCTCTCTATCTGCTAGATTTTCGAGTTCAACCTCAAGTATACCTGACCTAGCTCTTTGTCTACTAAGTTCTGAAGTCAACCTAAAGTATAACTGACCTAGCTCTCTATCTGCTAGATTTTCGAGTTCAACCTCAAGTTGTTTGTATTTCATCCCAGACTGCCCTACTTTTAGCCAGAATTGTACTCTTATAAGAGAAAATTCACCAAAAATAGAAATCTGGGTGTAATCATGCGAAATTTATATCAATGTAACGCTAACAGAACAAGCTTTCAAATGAAGTAAGTTTCATATCATTTGAATGAGTATAATTCGAGATATAAGCTCTGAAACTTGACCCTACTGGACTACCCTGTTCTAGCTTGGATTGGACATAGGGCAATTTCTCGACTCACTGGGAACAAACGGGACCTTATCTAATTCGGAAATTTTTATGAGATATTCTCCTATGTGTTAGCTTTCGAACAATGTTATAATCATTTAATTTGGAGTTGTGTAGGGTGAGTTACACCCTTCTCAACTCACACTGCCTAGATAAAGGTCCTGATTTCTATGTTAAATTTCAAAAATTCATAACTACCTCTACACTGATCTAATGGCCTTATATTATATATATATGGAAAGCCCTGAATGTCTAGTTTCATATAAAAATAGATTCTTGGACGTTAAATGGCTGTAGGTGGAGCCGTACACTCTGCCGTATGGACCGCTGAGAAAAACCCTAACAGCTCCCTAAATTGTTCTCCATTCTTCAAGCTATTTGCTATCAAATTCAATTTTAATCACAACATACATGCAAAATTAACTATAAGCTATCACCATCACTCTACATAACATCAATATCATAGATTATACATGACCCCCATGCAGCCCCAAACCAAAGGAAGTAGGAAGAGAAATAGGATTTTCTACCTTGTCTAGTTGAATTTGAGTTGATTTAATGTCTTTGATGGAAGGAACTTTTGATGAGACTTGAAGAAGGGATGAAGATGAAGTGAAAATGAGAGTGAGGAGAAGAGAAAAGAGAGGAGCTTCAGCAGTAGGGTGGCCGAAAATGACAAGAAGAGAAAGGAAGAAAAGGTGAAGATTTTTGGAAGCAAGGCTTATGTGATTGGTGGACTTCACTTCCTTTTCCAATTTAGCTTGGCTTCCCATAATCAATGGCTGATCAAGGCGCCACTTGAGGGGGTTGTTTGGCTAAATCTTAGCCATTCATTCTAGGGCACCCATAGAAAAATTTCTATTAGTCCGATTCCGACAATTTAAAATACCGAAATCTTATCGATTTCTCTTAAATCAGTAAACCAGTTTGAAAATTACTATGAGATTTCCTATGTTCCTAATCTAATTCCATCAAGTCTAATCTTTTTAAATTACACTTAATTGGCTTTAAGTAAATATTTAATCGAATTTCGATTAAACCTACTTATTCGATAAAAATCAAATAACTCGGTTAATAACGATAAAATTCTTTGGACGTTACATGAGGCATCGACGGTAGAGGTTGTGCCAGCACAGGCGAGCAACGGTGGTCCTTGTGCGGTGGCCGGCGAGAAGGTTCTCCAAGCAGAGGTGGTAGCGACTTTTCTGGTTTTCCAGGAAAAGATTAGCAACAAGATGGAGGCTAGGCCAACAACAACACACCAATGGCTGGGGATCCTGTCGGGCCAAACCCAACTTGGCCTAATGCTTGAATCTGAGTTGAAGAATGGATTATTGGGCCACTTTCAGGACCGTGGAAGGCTAGCTGCTTTAGTAAAAGTCATGGGCCAAGTCAAAGAAAATTGTTTGCAGATGCTAAGAGCTCCTATCCAAATTCTTGTCACTCCAATCAAGCAATGGGACCCAAGTGGATAATTAATTATACAGGTTAAAAAAAAAAGATTTTACTTGTTCATATTAGATTGTTGTAATTAGGAATGAATTGTAATTTCTCAACCTTGAGGACAAGGTTGATTTGAAGGGGAGGGTAATGTTGCACCCTAATCCTATTAGTTAGTTAGTTAGACCTGGATAGGGATATGAGTTAGTGAGTTGGGGTATAAATAAGCGTTAATATTCATTGTAAAGGATATTGTGAATAATCAGATTAGTAAATTCATTGGAATTCTTGGAGCTTGGGAACTAGGCTCAAACATAGTTCTATCATATTTGAAAAGATTGAAAGTCTAACAAAATAGTCTAGAAGCTCATATAAGATAAACAAAGCATTTGAAAACATACAGCTGAACAAGGAACTTACGTGTCCAGTAGAACTTTTAAATACTTTAAAACTTACTTGATTCCTAAATCAATATTCGCAACTAAAAGAAATAATGTCAAATATACTACTAAGGAACATAAGGAATGTGCAATGAAATTATATTATTTATTACGTACCTAATTAAGAGACTAAATAATAGATGTAAAATAATTACAACAATGGCAATACAAAAGTACTTAACCCCTGAATAGGTTTGATAGCAAATGACTAAAAGTGATCTTTTATTTTGAAAAAATGATTCTCTATAAATATGTGTTATGCAAATGATAATAAACAAAAATCAAGGCCAATTATCGAACTACATGAGGTTATACTTGCCAAAACCTATATTTTTGTCGTGAACAATTATATGTTATATTGTCTAAAGTAACCTCACTAAAAAAGTTGAGAGTACTTATAGTTAAGAAAAATGATAAATACATAGACTATCTTTAAAATACTTTATGTGTAGAACAATTAAAAAAATTCAATATATATAGTCCGTTTGGTTAAGATTCTAAGAAAAGTACTTTTTAGAAGTAGTAGTAGAAGCAGAAGCAAAAACAAAAATAGAAAATTATTTTGTATTTGAATATAATTATATAAGTAATTTTTATCAAAATTAGAAGTTGTTAAATTATTTGAATATGATAAATATAAAAATATTTTTTCTTATAAAATTACAATTAAAAATTTGGACAGAGAGTGAAAATAAGAGTGGAAAAGGAGTGGTATTTTTTTAAAAATTTTAAGGATAAAATTATAATTGAGTGGAAAGAAAGTGGTTATTAAATTCAAAAAATAACATTATTTTTCTTCTACTACTTTTATTTTTAGGAAAAGCAGCTACCTATCTATTTAAAAATAAAAAATAAAAAAATTAATTATTTTCTACTTCTTCTTTTCTTGAAAAACATAAACAAGTAGCATTAAAGATTTTATAGGTACTTTTTTCTTATATAGAAACACAAATAAACACACCAATATTCTTACGATAACTAATTTTTAATCACTATTATGTATTTCTTTTAAAGTATTCTTATCAAAAATAATTTTATAAAAAATATTAATAAACTAATGCAACGCACGAAATCTATCTCTAATATAAAGAAAGAATCAACTGAAAGTTTAAAGAAATGATGACAATTACGTCCGTTAATTTAATTTTAATTATTAGTATTGAAATACCCAAATGCAATCAATATATGTTAAATATGGGGCAAATACTTATATGAAAAATATGATAGATATTTAGAAAGTAAGGAAAGGGTGAATGTATTCAAGTATGATATAATTAAGATTCTTAATATGAAAAAACATAAATACAATCATTATGCACTTAATGTGGGAGAAAAGGCTCGAGACTGAAAACCATTGAAAAAATAAGTAAAATATTTGAAAACCAATAATCCTAATATGGAAAATATAAATAATGTCAATATATATGTTCAATACAAACAAGGCGTATATATATATATATATATATATATATATATATATTAAACTAATTAGGTCCTTTTTTACTGCTATGGTAAGTGCATATTCTATGAAAAATATTATTTGGACATATATTTTTGTATATTAATTAATTATTGATGATTTATATATAAATAAATAGAAAATTCATATATATAATTAAAGAATTAAGTAACAATATTATCATTTACATGCACTAATCCTAATTCTTCAATTATATTAATGAATTCTTCATTTATTTATACATAAATTATTGGTTGTCGGTTGCAAAAAAAAAAAAATGTATGTGAAATAACATTATTGCTTATAATTTGAACAAAGGTTGCAGTCTTTTATATGGTAAATCCCACTAGGATAAGTTCCGAATCTAAATGCATAGATCCAAAACAAAAGTCAGGTGGACTCCCTTATGCAATTTGATGTTACATATTTTTTATATTATTCTCATAGGGATTAGCGTCTTTTAAAAATTTAAGCTGTTTGGCCAATGTCCAATGCGGTTGCCCTTACTTCCTTCAAATTGTTTTTCGTGGCACTCGTGTGTTTCACTATAGCATGCAACAGTTTCACACTGAGGATGAGAGAAGGAGGGGGAATGAGTCAAAAAGTGACAAATTTTTGAGTGACATTTTCCATTTGAACGCATTTCTTCTCTACAATACTAGCTAGCCAGTTTGAAAACAGTTTGAATCTGTTTTTGCTAAATTAACAACAACAATTTATCCTTTGGTTCCCACTCAACTATCAAATTTCAGTTTAGCTCTCGTTTCTTTAATTTCTCTCAACTAGTGGCATCTGTTACACTGCTACAATTTCAAGGGCATCCTATGTGCATTGGACTATGAAACCAAATTGGACCCTGCATCTCTCTTGGAATAAGATTAGGTAGCATCAAGCGTTTGTTTCCTGCCATGGCTTTTAAACTCTTCTTGCAGTCAAGCATTTTTCTTTTGCTACTTTTACCACTTATTTTTAACATGGCCATAGCAAATGTTGCTTCGTTTGGAACTCAAGACTTGAAGATCATCCATCGCAAGGGTTTCAATAGTCATGAAAAAGACAAAACTGCAACCCCTATTGGAAGATGGTTGATTCTAACATGGTGCTCAACCAATCATGGAGTTCGGGTGATTTAATAGTAGATGAAAGGGGTGTATTGATGTATCACTTTTTATGTGATATATTATAGTATTTTTTAAGATCATATAAATAAAAATTAATCAAGTCAAAAAGTGATTAAATTTTTATTTATATAATATTTAAAAATATTAAATTTTATCTATGTGATACTTAAAAACTTTCAGTTAATTTCAAGATATTGTAGAAAATGACCAAATTTTCATTTTTGTAATATTAAAAAATATCAAATTTTATCTGTGTGATATCTAAAAATTTATAATTAATTTCAGGATCTCACATAAAAAATTTGATAATTTTCAAAATATATTTAACCTTTTTTTTTTAATTTGACTAAACTAAAAAAATTATAATACACCATGTATAAAAAAGATATATAAATACACCCTTTTTGATCAGCCATTAGATTTTCATGACCATCTTGATCTTTGTTAAAAACTCCCCGGTTACAACCTAAAAAACACCTAACATCCATATACCATCATTTCCATACTAATTTGAATGTTAGAATTCCTTTCAGGTCCCCACCGACAGTCAAACCAAGCTCAAAGAGGGAGATTTACCCCAACCTGAAGACATTAGATAAGAATATTTGGCGCCCACTGTGAGGCTCGGTAAAACCAACCAACCCTACCATAGCTGTAACCTGCTGTCAAAATGCCAATAATGCTCCACCAAACCACATTGGAAACAATAATGACCCTATTCCACCAACAGTAGATCACCTTCCTTGTATGGTGCAATAGCTGCAAGATCAGAATAAGAGGTTAACGCAACTTGAAATGCTAGCTCATGCTCAAGAAGCCTCGAAGCAAGAGCACAAGGGAGGAGAAAATGATAATGCGCTGCCTCCCACACTATGCAACCGCATAAGCATGAGACATGCAAAACTAGCACTAAATTTGCATTATTTCTTCAAGTTCATTATGTTAGTACCTTTACCTGATGCTTTAAACTCTTTTAACTTTAGAGCCATATGATGGAATAGGTGACACTCAGGAAATTGTCATTATGTTTACCTCCATGGTGTTGATTAATGGTGCTACTGACTTATTTTGTGTCGAGTTTTCCCTATTTTCTTTTAAAACAAAGGCCCTTTTGTGGGTTTTTGCCCTTTCTACAGCGTCTATACATGATTTCGTTGAGATTTTTGAGGCCTTCTTGAACCCTCTCTCATCCATTCGAATATACCAAAAAGACCTTGACCGCTTTGAAGCACATCAAACAAGGGCCTAATGAACCATTGAAGGACTACCTCACGCGGTCCAACGCATGCAGAGGCCATACAAATCAAGGAGCTCCGCCTTGAAGTAAAATTCTATTCATGGGCTAAATCCTGGACCTTTTGCAAACACCTTAGCAATCGAACTCCCATAGAATACAGTAACAGGGAGGATGTGAGAGAGGCTAAGAGAGCGAAGGCCCGGCAAGGAACCACAAAGCCAGACGAGTTTTGATGATGAACAAAGCTCAGTTCGAGGGAGAAGGCTCAAGAAAGTTTTGATCTATAGGACCTATTTACAAGTAAAAGAGCAAGCAATGATATCTCACGAGGGCAAAGTTTTTGAAAGCTCGCAAATGGTTTTTAAAATCAAAGTTGGAGCTTAAAAGTTTTGAGAAATACGTTTCATAATAAAAATGTTTTCAAACTTTAACAAACTATACCTTTTTTAGAAAACTATATTTTGAGTTATTTAATCAAATACAATAAGTTTGTAATCGATTGAAGAGACTTGGGTTTTACGAAAGTTCATGTAGAAGCTTACCCATACTCAAGTAATTGATTATAGGCTCCAACCAATCAATTATAAGTTCTCTGTTTAGCTAAAAATTGTTTTTGGAACTGGTTAATTGATTACATTGCTCTTCAATTTTCCAGAATGTTCAAAGAAAAATGTAATTGAATACACAACCCACGTAATCGATTACTGGCTTTCTGTCAAGCCAAAAATGTTTTTAAATTGGGTAGCCGATTACAATACCCCACTATTATATTCTTCAGCTTTCCCAAAATGTTTTCCAGAACAAAGTTATCGACTACAGGCTCAAAGTAATTGATTATTCTTTGCATAAATGCCGTAACAATTTTTTTATTTTTTTATTTGCATTTATTTCAAGGCTTTAATATACACCCAATGGTCAAAGTCTTCCTAAACACTATAAATAAATATGGGTTCTTGGGCACGAATTCTACCACGCAACCAAGTGTCTTAACATTCTTATTTCACATCAATTATTGGTTTTTCATTTTGCTCTATACTTCAGTGAGATATCCTTGTGAGCTTACAAGCTTCGATTTGTAACAACTGCTCGTTGAGAGAGTCATTCCTACTTCCTATCATCTTGTATTTGTAAGAGGATATGGTATCCTTCATTTATGAAAAAAGGTGAGGTATCACTTTGTTTGTGAGAGGGTGAGCTATCCCTCAAAGTGTGAGAAATGTAAGGCATCCTTCAAAGTGTTGAAAAGAATGAGGTATCTCTTGAAAATTGTATAGGACAAGGTAATCCTAGTGACTGTGAGACTCAAATACTAGAGGTGAGGTATTCTAAAAGTGTGAAGAGTGCTCTTTATTGTAAACATTTTTTAAGCACTTGCTTAAGCTTGATAATAGTAAAAAAATTCCTTATGTGGACTTAGGCACTAGATATAGGTCGTAAGTGATTAGTGGCTGAACGAGAATAAATACCTTGTATCTTTTTCTCTTCTTTAGCTCTTCATTTTTTGCAACTTAATTTGGTTTTCCGCAATTTATTTAGTGCTTTCATTATATTCTCTTATCTATTCTCTTTTAAGTGATTCAAAAATTTATCAATAAAGTATTTTGTGAAAATTTTTTTAAAAGCTTTATAAAACTTAATTCACCCTCTCTTGAGTTCTGAAACAACTTAGTAATAGTTGTAAAATGTTTGGAAATGTTACGAACTGTTAGAATTGTTATGAAATGGTTTGAAAATGTTATAGATTGTTTTGATTTATAAAACATATTTGAAAATGCTTCAAAGCTGTTTTGAAATATTACAACTGTTTGTTATTGTTACAAAATGTTGGAAACATTACAAACGATTTGGCATTGTTACGAAGTTGTTTAAGATTATTAAAAAGTTGTTTCAAATTATTACCAGATTATTTGGTATTGACACAAAGTTGTTAGGAAAACTGAGCGTCATGTTTTGGAAATGTTGGATATTTGAATTGAAAATTTTTCTTAGGAGGAAACTCTGATGCTATAGCTAATGACGATAGATTTAGGACCCGTTTAAATACCACCATTTGTGACTTTTTTTAACTTTTTGGAATTTAAAAGTCAAATTTTTAATTTTTAGTCCTGCTTGACTATACAATTTATTACTTTTTAAAAATTTATTTTTAGTGCTTTTTAAAAAATTAAAATATCTAACTTCTCAAAAAACACTTATTAAAAACACTCTAAACAAATACTTCTATTACAAAATATTTAAATACAAAATAACTTATTTATATGTTATTTTTCAAAAGTTGCTTTCATATAAGTACTTAATTAAGCGATTTGCCTAAACGGGCCCTTAATTTTAATTCACCTTGGACACCCTTTGTTAGCAAGGGTTATGTGAGCTAATACCCTTTCTTAGCCAGGGTTATGTGAGCTAGTTCAATGTGTTTGGCCCGCACATCATAAGGAAGGGTATGCACGACTACATGTCGGCTATCTATGATGTGATTGGTATGCGCAGCCACATCCCGACTACTTATGCGATTGTTGGTATGCGTAGTTTCCTAATTGCTGCCTAGTATATGACTAATGATACCAATTGCATCATGGTTCTGGAATTCGATGAACTATTTTATTCTGGAATTGTGATGTCTTAGCATGTAATTATATTGATGTTTTAAGGATTTCAATTTCAAGTATAAAATTGTTACGATGAATTAGCAATTTTGGATTTCCAGATTTACAGTACAAAATGGCTTTGATAATTAAAGGATTTTCAATTTTCAGATTTTCCATTATGGGATGGTTTTGAAAATAAAAGGATTTTTGGTTTCATACTTGATGATTTATGGATTTCAGATTTTGTAAACTAATTTGGTATATGTTTATGATGAAATAATGGATTTCATGATTATCTGATTTCAAATCCTATGTTTTCAAAAGAATAGCGCGTTGTATATTGAAAAACTAGTGTTTATGGTTGTCCTGCTTTTATTATGGCTCATGTTATCGCCCACCAAGTCTTGTCTCATTCCGCTCACTCTCTATGTTTTCATATCCTTGTGTAGAAAATGGTCCAAGTTCCTTTACTTGATAGGAGTTGCTGTCTTTCTGGTGAGCCTAGTACTTAGCGTGGGTAGTTGTATATATTGTCTATCATTTATGCATTTTGAGATACATTTGTATGAAAAGTCCTTTGAAGGACACATGCAGGATCCAACTTCTGTTATGTAGTGTACGTTGGGAATGTCAATATCATATCATGACGTACGTGCATCATGGAGATGCTTGATGAATTGAACGTTGCAAATAAATTATGGTTTACAAATTTTTTAATGTTATGGAAAGGTCATATTTTGGGATGAAACTGTGTTAGATTTCCCGTAAGATTTATAAGTCATGGTTATGAATATGGTGGGTTAGGTAGGCTTTGGTAGGATAGATTCCATCCTATATGCCGGTCTAGTCTAGAGTTTGGATTATGAACTGATACCATAAGACTTCATAAAATTAATATTATGATGTATGTGATATTGTATAAGGTACTGTTTTATATAAGATAACAATATTATCCTTTCATTATTATAGATAATTTTAATCACAAGTAAAAAATTGATAAAAAATAAAATTATTGTAAAATAAAATTTTTTATCAAGTATTTAATTTTAAAATAATATTATTAATTAAATACTTTTTATTTTTTAATTATAATTATTTAAATATTCCTTAATTTTTCATTTTATATAGTTATAATTTATATTAAATATTATTTACTATTTACTTATATATATTTTTATTTTAATAAAGCATAAAAGCTTACTAATGTATAATACTTCATCTTTCTTATACATTTTTATTATTTTTGCTTGTGCTTTCTATTATCAAATATAATAAAAAGATATATTAAAATAATAATTGTTATTAATTTTTTAATTATAAATTGAACAATAAAAATGATTACTTAAATATTTATTATTTATTATTATAATTATTTTAATTATTTTAAATTTTTAGTATATACAATTATAATTTATAGAAAATGCTATTTATTATTTATTATGTATTTTTAATAATTATCCTTTTATTTGAATGAAATATAAAAAAAAAAAATCAAAAGGAATAAAGAGAGAGACCTTATATTTTAGGCCTAATTATCATAACTTAATTAAGTTATCCATTATTTTAATATATAAAGGGGTTAATGGATAAATTTATATTATAGTTTTTTTTTTTGAAAATTTTATATAATATAGTTATTCAACCAAATATTTGATAAAATCATAATATATTCTAGATTAACTTAACTTATCTAGTCTAGGGATAGCAAAAAAACCCATCAAAGTGGGTATCTGCGAGATTTACATATAACGGGGACTAGTTGGCTTCCCATGGGGATGAGGACAAAGTCCCTCTTTATTAAATGATATGGGGGCGAGGGATGAGATCCCCACCCCATGGAGACCAGCTAAATCTCCACTTATATATTTTATACATATATAGACTAACTTACATATATATTTTGATAATAATATATAATAAAATCAAGTTGATTCAAAATATAGTTAACATATGGTAGACTAAATTTTTAACCAAAATCAAATCTACAATAATTGACTAACTTTGATCAAAATAAAATTTATAATAATTTGGATTTAGATCATGTATTTTTATTTGTCATTTGGATTGTACTGTGTTATTAATATTATAATGGATTATTTATATTTATGAATACTTTATTCAAGTTTAAGATTTTTTTATATATAATTTTTCTCTTTTTAAAATTAAATTTTCTTTCTTTGCATGAACCCGCGGATATTTATGGGAAATTGAATCTCCATGGAGAACGGGAAATGGGGACTTGTGATGACAATGGAGGTAAATTTCTAAATGGGGACAGGGGCAAGGGCATGTCCTAGCCCCATGGGTACCCATTGTCATCCTTAAATTAGTCTAATGTAACATACCATATAGGCCGATAAAGTGAAAGCATAATCAAGTTATTAATATGGAAATACAAAATCCAATCAATGTATGTTAAATATGGGGCAAATACTTAAATACAAAAAAGGATAGACATTTGGAAATCAATAGTGCGGATATGGAAGGGTGAATATAATCATATCCCTTGATGTAAATAAGATTCTTAATTTGACAAAGACAAATGCAATCAAGATGCACTTAATAAGGGAGAAAAGGCTTGAGACAGAAAACTAATGGAAACATTACAATCTTGTATGCGGAAAAACCCACTGGGCTTGGTTTCATATCTTAGTGCATACATCCAATATGGAATTAGTGTCTACTAAAATTTTAAAATTGTTTGGCCAATGAGGTGCCTCTTATTGCCCTCAAATTGTTTTATGTGACACAAGTTATGTGAGTTTAACTGTCACTACCCAACCTGGCTATGACTGGCACATAGAGAGCCTTGGATCCCTAGCAAGCCTCAACTGAAACTTTATAGAAAAATCGAAGTGGTTTCTTTGAAAAAACTAGACCCTTTTCCCTACTCAATCCCTGTATGTAATATGTCCATAGACATCTAGAATATTTAAACAGGTATACAAATGTACATATATGTACATATAAGTTGTTTCAACACAAAAAAGGGCCATAACTTCCACAGTTTGGGACCCTGCCTGCAATTCAATAGAGTACTTGACCATATACCAGAATCCTTATGATAATAGGGGAAGACCAACTTAAGTGTTGGGTTTATTGAAAGGTCATTGGCACCTAACTACTGGCACATGAAACATAGAGAGGCAATTGGGTGAGTTCAACAACTCAGTAAGAGATAATTTATTGATAGCTAGCATGGGATGGAGCCAGACTACATTTATTCAACTTAGTAAATATAAAACAAATATCTTTCTAACAAAAGAGTTATTGAAAATAGGTCTTGCATATAAAATGCCTGGGGAAAATAGTCCCCTCTTTAATCTTGAAAACCACTAGAGCAACAATCCTTATAACATTTTTTGAGCAACTAAAAATATGCTTGTCTTACAAGGCATCAGGTAGCAATTCCATCATGTAAAACATTTAAAGTAACCTCATTTTAAACTCTACAAAATCATTGAAGGTATAAGCTTCCTATACATTTGGTATATGTGGAAATCATTTGAGTCGACTAGAAGAATTAGAAATCGTATTTTCTTTTGGAAATCTTGTTGGAACATAGTTTCATAAAGCATAGGAATTTAAAATATGCACTTATAAGTAGTGGGAGGTTGCAACTATAGAATTCCTACCGTGCTATCTTGAGCGACATCATTGACTAGCCCTTAGGCACTAAGCGGCATCATTAGCTAGCCCTCAATGAAACCATATTCCAGTCGTGTCAGCCTAACATGCTGGGCTAGCACGTCCCCTGCTAGTTGAGGTTCATACAAGGTGTACCAAGTCTAACGTGTACTATTGTTAGCTACGGTTCTATAAGTGCCTATCTCACAAAACTTGTTTTCTTTACTAAATATAGTTTTCAGCTCCTTTCATTAGAACATATCCAATTTCAAAGCTAGTTTGAAATTTAACATAAATAAGCTCTTTTCTTGAATGAACATAGCTCAGACTTTTCTAACATGGTGTAGCTAGAAAATTATCCCTTTTCTTATATAAATATCTAATAACCTTACAAATTGTAATAAATTGAATCAAATTAGAAACTATACTCAGACAAGCAGGTCCCATGCACTTTACATGAAAATCTATGGCATACAGTCGTTCTTATTCAATAGCTTTTCAATTGTAGGAAAAATTGAGTTCTTAAACCTTTGCTTTACTGTCCAATTTTCTTGGTAAATTCATATAATATACAAGAGACATATTCATAGCATATATAAATCTTATAGTTATATCCATTTCAAAACCTACTATAGATAAACTATTTACTCACAGTACTCTAGCCAAAAAGGTGGGAGCTCTTTGGTGAAGCCACCAAGCCAACCAGTCACTCTAGGAACAGAACTAACACAAAAATAGGACAATATAACTAAACCTCAATCATAGAGGTAAGAGATTAACTTAAACTACCTTTAAACACAAAAGACCCCGAGATTTAGGACTCTAGATCCTAGCCCAAGAGAAAATCCTTCAGGAAATAGTTTTCTAAACCTCGACATAAAAGAGATTTTAAGCTTAAAAATTACCTTTAAGTACTAGAGAATGGAAAGGAACATGGTGGAGAGCTTGGGTCTCCTCCTAGCACATACTATAGCTTCCTTTACTTACTCAAAGGAGAAAATCAATTGGTAGATAAGCTAGGAATATAACTGTTGTGGAGTACATAGGGACAAATGGTGGTATAAGATGGTAAAAATACTATATATGAGTGATTTTAGAGAGAGAAGGGAGAGAAAAGAGAGGAATCGACAGAGGAAAAAGAGTGTGAGAGATTTGGGGCTGGAAGCCCCCTTTTATTTTATTTCAACTTGGGCACACTAGAGAGCAGAAGGCTACGCTTGAGCATGGCCCAGTTCTAGATCCTTCCTTGCCCTATCCTAAGAACATGCTAGAGCGTAGGGGGCTGCGCTCAAGCATGGCTTTGCGCTATAGTGCAGGAAGCTAAGCTCAAGCATGGCTCCTGTAACATCCCCAATTTTTGTCTAAGCTAATTAGCTCGGTGTCTCCGGCTAATTAGAGGGGTTGGCAATTAATTAAGAACTAATTGACCGTTCTCGAGAGCAAGGGCTTAGTAAATTAAAGGCAAGTCAACAATTGAAGCATAATGCATTAAAAGTTACAATTAAAAACCTAATTGCCCAATCCTTATTAATTCATGATTTAGACACAAAACTCAAGGTGATCTAACCTAATTAACTAAGAGTATATAAGTATCACATCTTAATTACATGAAGATTAACCCTCACCTCTTCTTTACATAATTAATGAGGAAAATCCTTTTTATTGAAAATATGCTAATGTGTAATTAAATCAATTGAATTAATTAGCATTTGGATAATTGTAACAATGGTAAAATTTTAGAAACTTCCCTTTAATTATTGTTTGAAAGTTTGGTCAAAGTAAGAGCCATATCCAACCATCCATTTGCCTTCTCATCATACACCACTAGATCAAGAGTTCATGTTAGTAGATTCCTTGAGTCAAGACAAAAGATCTACTCTCCTCCATCAAGATTGTGACACTTGGAGTGATCACAATTATCCAATGCCAATCCTAAGATAGATCATGCTTTTAACCACTTGAAAAGAAACACTACAAGGTCTTTACCTAAGTGTCAAGACTCAAAGGAAACACAACTCCCTCTTTTGCCCCAAGGTTTTTCCCATTCTCTTGCTTGTTGTAAGAAGCAAAATCACATCATTCTCTCCCCCTCATTTTGCGCCACTTCAGCCCCCTCTCTCCCCCTCATTTCATTTTTCACTTCCTCTCTCAAGACACACACAAAGCTCTTTCCTCTCTCCAAGTCTCATACCCACTCTCTTCTTCTTTCAACCTTCCTTGTTCTTCTTCCAACCTTCTTACTACTTCCTATCTCATCTGCATCACCACCCTCACCATCCCTTCAAGGACCACTCTTTTTGGTCTTTGGAGAAACAAGATCACTCATACACAAGCCCCATTTCCAAGTATTCAAGGAGGAAGGCTCTCTCCAACCTTCTCCACCTTCAAAATCCTTCAAGAAAGCTCTCTTTGGTAGTGACTCTAACCTTTCTTTTTCATGTATTTTTCAAGCTCTAGAACTCCTAAGCTCTTTATAGCTAGGTGGTTTTAGGACTTGCTTCAAGGTTTCATGACCATTTCTTGCTCTATGAGTTTTCTTGTCTTGTTGAAAAATGTTGTCTTGAAGTGAGAATATGTGGCATGATGGTTTTATGTATCTTGCTCTATTTTGTTTTAAAATACTGATTTGGTGACTAAAACCTTGAATATAATGATGAGATAAAACATAAAAATGGTGATTTGAAGTGGTATAACAACAACTCTATAAGTTTGATATGTAAAACTCAAAAACTAGTTAAGCTGGAATTCTGGCAGTCTGTAATGTGTGCAGTATAAATCATTTTACAAAATTCAAAATGTAATGAAACTAATTTTCTGTGAAAGTAGACTCAAAGAGCTTTCCACGCATATAAAATTCGTGAAATTTGGATTTAAAATGATGGAGATATGATTTTTCAAAGTTGGCTGTTCTCGGATGGATTTCTGTTTGGGCAGTCTTCACTAAAAACCTTATAACTCGAACTAAAAAAATTATTTTTGAGTGGGACCAAGTTTGATAGAAAGCTAAGACATAGAGGAACACCCCCATAAAACAGTTTTGTCAGATTCCATGTGAGGAACTCCCAATGGAGTTGACAAGCCACTGACCCGAGATAAACTTTCAAGTCTGAACAGTCAGAATAAAATGTGCATAACTCAAGGTACAAAATGAATTTTTGAGTGGGTCTTCTTTTGTTTAAAAATAGACTCAGAGAAGTATAACATATCAAAATTCAAAACAAAAGAGTAAAAGATGAAATTATGGTGAATTTTTGAAGTTACTACCCCACTGTAAAAGTAAAACTGGTTATGGTAAGTTTTAAAGGTTAACCAGAAATAAACTTTAAGACATTAAGACCCTTATATTAAGTATTGGAAAACCTTCATAATTCAACTTAAAAGTTTCAAAAAGGATAATGGATGAAATGGACCCTATGCCTAATAAAAGAATTTATACAAGAGGTAACCTCAATTAAAACCTTGCACTAAATTTACTAAGCTAAGCTCATAAGACTTTGTGTGATAGGTATGCCTCTATGTGTCCATATGATGATATGATATGATATGATGATGATGATCATGGCATGAAATGATGACGATATGATAATGAATGATGATGATATGATATGATGATGATGATTATGGCATGAAATGATGACGATATGATAATGAATCATGATGATATGAATATGATATGTTGATGATATAATGCTTAATGATATACATGAAAGGATTAATAAATATGAACACCTTGGGGACGGTGATATGTAACGCCCAGAGGTGATTCATAAAGGAACCACATTTGGGGACGGCAATACGTAACGCCTAAATGTGGAAAAGAATCAAAATAATTTTGCATCATAAGCCTTAATAAGAAGAAGATGAACTAAGGGTGTGATCCTTCAAAAGGGAAGGTGACCTAATTTAAGCTTCCCTTACCCACGACTCACATGAGACATGGCATGACCCAGCTAGTGTGAGTATAGGGGATAGGGCTTACATGAGGCATGGCATGACCCAGCTAGTGTAAGTACCGAAAAGTGATGGTGGCGACGGCCATGGTATGGGCTCATTACCACTTATGTTTAGTAGGTGAAAAGATAAAGTCAAGTTAAGAAAACAAAAGGGACTTCGGTCCAAACCCTAGAAAGGGAAAGAAGTTAAGAGAATCTTATAGCATGGACATGCATGTTTTATGTAATTATATTTGTGCTTATTTATGTTATGATATAAATGATTAGAGATTGTGTTAAAATTGAATCCGCTTCGGATATTCATGTTTTCGAAAACCTAAGAACGGAACCTTATGAATGCTCACTATTTTCATTAATAAAACCGAAGTGGCTGGGATGATGATGATGACATTTTGTGTCGGGTTCGAGTCCTACTGAGAAATTCCATTTCTCACCCTAGTTATTCTTCCGTATCGTCACCAGATTTCGATGGCGCATCCGGTGGAGCGGAGCATGGGTCCCCCACATTGTGAGCGGATGTATGATGTGGGATGTCAGACAATGCTGATGTGGACTTGTAGTCGCCGTAGCTCTGCATCTTCATTCATTTCTTGTGTGACGGACGATGTCGATTTCAGTTTGTATCTAGTATTTGGATCATGGTACGACCATGAGCCTCCTTCGCTGTAATGCTGATATGTATGTATATATGTATTATGAACTCATATCGATGTAATGATTTGCTATATAATGCAATGTATTTGTGAATTTGTTTACCTTTCTCATGTTTTACGAATTTAGGGTATGTATTTTATGCGACACGCTCTTTCTCTATCTAGCTTCTCGCTCAAGGCTTTACTTTTCAAAATGCTGCAAAGCGACGACGTATTTCAAAAAAAAAAAAAAGAAATCTTACTGTATTTTCCACGTAACTTAATTTCAAGTGAAGTTTAGTTTTCCACGAGCATAAGTAACAACTAATAAAACAGCGTAATACGACTTAAGCGTAGTATGGGTTTATTAGGGTGTTACAGCTCCTAAGTTCTAGAATTTAGTTTTTCTTCTTCTTTTGATCTCCAATGCTCCTTAGGCTATGGTCTTACATATTTAATTTTGAATTAATATTCCCCTTAATTTTACTCTCCATTAATTTTAAAACATAAATGTAAATAAGGGAATACTCCCTATTTGAATCCAATAAAAATATCAGAAAAATCAAAATTCAACTTTTTGAATTTAGTATAAATTTATGAAAACTCGCATTTTCTTAAACTTTTGGGCCAAAAATGAAAGGGTTAATGACTTATTAAAATTCATTAAAAATCACTATTTGACTCTTGGATATCTAAGGAGCAATTACCGAGAGTTTTGATCCCATGAAAATGTCCCAATCATATAGACCTCCAAGGAGGCAAAGGTTTCAGACTTAAATTTCCACAGGGTTTGACAATACAAAGTACCACAATTCCCATGAATCCTTGACTAGGTATTACATTAACCAACATGCAATAGCTCTACACCCAGGGCAAAGGGGGAAAAAGAGAAAGAGTGAGTCCAAAGTGACAAACTTTATGAGTGCAATTTTGCATTTGATTGCGTTTCTTCTCAATAATGCTAGCTGGGAAGCTCAAAAATAGTGAACCTATTTTGCTAAATTACCACCAATAATTTGTCTTTTTGTTCTAACTTAATGATCAAATTTCAATCTAGCTCTCCTTTCCTTAATTTCTCTCCTATTGACATTTGTTACATAACAAGAATTTTTCGGATATCCAATGTGCATTGGTTTATAAAAGTGAAATAGAACCAACATCTATCTAAGAATAAGATTAGCTAGCATTAAACTTGTGTTTCCTATCATGGCTTCTAAACTCTTCTTGTAATCAAGCTGTTTCATTTTGCTGCTCCTATTATTTATTTCCAACATGGGCATAGCACATCCAACATCTTCTAGAACTCAAGATTTTAAATCATCCACCAAAAGTCTCAATAGCCTTAAAGAAGCCAAAATTGCAACTCCTATTAGATGATTTGTTGTTCCAATCTTTTCACCTTCTTTCTAAGAGGAATCCTACTATTCAATCTTAAGAAAGAGAACTTGTATTGAAGAAAAATCCTACTCTTGCTTAACGAATAAAAAATAGGATGAAATATAAGAATAAAGTGAATGGATCCAAAAAGAACCCCACCCTCTTTCTACTATTTTCTTTCGATGATCCTTTCTTCCGTTTCCCCTTTCTACCTATTTATGTGAATATTACAAAGAGTAAATTTCTAATTTTGTTAATATTTTATCATACCCATCATGGAGCTTGAAGTTTTGTGCCCTTAATTTTGCCTTCAATATCTGTACTTGCTTATTCCCTTGGGTTATTTGTATTGGGCTACTCACTTGAGAGATTTAATAGCCTAATATCTCCACTTTCTTCCCTCGGCTATCCTTCTATTATTACTAGGCTGGTTGAGATTTTTTGGGCTTAGGTTGTGTAATAATAACCTCTACTCAAAAAATGACATGGGTCTCAAGGTCATGCGTAGGGTATTGTTGGCATAACTCCTCCCATATGTCCTATGTTGCGTCCACTTATGGAAGCGTATTCCACTCAACTAGAACTTGAAACACAAGGCAATCATGGACAGCAGCCTCTTGGTGGCAGATCCTCTAAATTATTTTCAATAGCCCATGGTATCATTTGGCTAACTTAAATTTGAGACGGTAACCTAGAGTGCTTTTCTTATTGTGGTGAGTTGTCACTAACATCCACTCACCCACTTCAAATGTTTTATCTCGTCAATGTTTATCTTTTTTGAATGTTTTTTCTAAACCCTATTAAGGAATCTACCTCGGCCACTATAGATGACCTTGGATTATATCTAGATAGTGGGTTAAGAGACGTTTCATGTAAAGCCTAATGTGAAGACATGTCGATAGTAAAATGGTAGGTTTGATTTAAATAAAATTTTACCCATGGCAAGTAAGAGCCCAATAACTTATGGCAAGCAAGAGCCCCATAACTTATGTTGTTGAAAAGTAAACACCTCCAAACATTGTTCAAAATGACAATTGACCACCTCAACTTGCCTATCATTATGAGGATGGTTTGTAGTATTGTAATATAAAGAAGTCCTGCGAAACTTGAAGAGATGGTGCAAAAAATGGATGAGAAAAATGGGCTCATAGGGAACCCATTTAGCTTGACCATTATGTTCAAGAAAGTACTAACAACTTCTTTGGCATTAAATCCTGACTTTAAGGCTACAAAATGTCCCACTTTTGTTAATTTGTCTATGACCTCTAAGATCCATGTATCCCTTCGATTTCAATAGCTGAATAATGAAGTCCATGCTAAACTCACCCATGGTTTCTATGGAATAGCAAAAGGTAGTAGTTATCCTTGAGGTTTAGAGGGCACATATTTAGTGAGTTAACGCCTTGGGCATTTTTCTACAAATTTCTGAGTGTTTCCTTTTTTTTTTTATTGGGCTAGTAGAATTGAAGGATAGGGATTTATAGGTCTTCAAAAATCTACCAGGACCAACCTAAGGAGTAAAGTTAAAGGTATGCAAATTTTTGCCCTTAGTACAGAGTTACTAGGTGTAACACCCTTCCAAGTACAGTACTATGCTTAAGTCATAGCACCACTCCCTGGAGTTGTTACTATTACCTGAGCGGACCTTGTCTGACAGCAACTTCAGCCGTCCTCGGGACTTCTTAATCCTTTTGGAGACAACACGAAAACAAGAGAGTGAGAATTATAAATTCTCAGTAGGATTCTTTAATTATTATGCATAGTGTCATCATTGTCATCTCCAGTTTGCTTCAGTTTATTATGAAAAAGGTGAACATATAATGTGGACTGTTTAATTTTACTGTTCGAAAATATATTATACGAAGTAAAGTTCATTTTTACTCATACACTTGTCTTTTGGGAAAGCCTACACAAAATTAATTCTTGAATACTACCATGGATAATAATTGCAACAGATTAAAGTACACATAGCATCAGTATACTGGGAATATGACATCTACACATAACTTTACTTGTACTTGAATTTATACATATACATAAATTTACTTTTCTTTCATCCAACACACCTAGGCGTTACGTATCGCCGTCCCTAGGGTGCTTGTATCTGCCTACACTTGAGCGTTATGTATCGCCGTCCTCAAGTGCAGCATCATACCACATTCCAGAGTATGATCGCCATGTCATACCCCATCAGAGCGAGATCGCCATGTCACGTTCCTTAGGAATATGGGATCTTCATGCTATATTCCAGAGTATGACCGCCATGTCATACCCCATCAGAGCATGATCGCCATGTCACGTTCCTTAGGAATATGGGATCTTCATGCTATATTCCAGAGTATAACCGCCATGTCATACCCCATCAGAGCATGATCGCCATGTCACGTCCCTTAGGAATATAGACTTATCATCATATCTTTACATGCCACATTCCAGAGTATGATCGCCATGTCATACCCCATCGGAGCGTGATTGCCATGTCACATTCCTTAGGAATATGGGATCTTCATTCGGTACTTACACTAGCTGGGTCATGCCATGCCTCATGTAAGTCCTATCCCTTATACTCACACTAGTTGGGTCGATGCCATACCTCATGTGAGCGGGGTGCTTGCATATGCTTTAATCTTGGTCTTTAGGTTTTAGTCTTTAGCCTTTACTGCCCTTAGTTAGCCTGGCCTTGGAGTGAGCTTGTCAGCTCCACCCGTGACCGTTATCACATCGACTCACCCACAACGGGATTCATGTGCCTCTTGTCTCAGAGGGATTCACATTTAATATACTTATGTTTTTTCATTTATTTTCATATATCATTGCACTCTTGATCTTCACGTGCATATTCATAACCTATAAAGGCTCGTAGCCTCTTTACCATTCTACCGGCACTCATATATACGCTACATCATTTACCTTCATATACCTCATATCATACTTATATCATTCTTGCATATAAACATTCATAAACTTCTACCGTAAATTCGGTAGCATAACGAATCAGATCCGTTTTTCCATGAATAGTGCCAGATCTCACAGACAACTCAGTCATAACAGTATAATCAATCTAATATATCTATCCATGTAAAACTTGCAACCATAAACTTAAACCTTATATGTTCACTAATACTTGTGAAATCATCAATTGGGTCACTTCTGCCAATCTATTCAGTTCTGCCTGAATTTTGTATAATCCACCTTTATTTTTATTCAACTCATTTAAACCTGAATTTTGAATATGTCATATTTTTATATGTATATTTTCTAACCTCTTTGGTCCCATATCATTTTGATTTATATAACTCAAAATATTCAAATTTTGCCCAGCCTATTCAGCCACTGGCCTGAATTACACTTCTAGAAGTATAAATTCACTAAAAATCGAAACTAAGCTTTAATCATACAAAATTGGTGCCGTATCAAAGCTAACAGGACAACTTTTCATTTGCAATAAGTTTCACTTCATTTGCTTTAGTATAGCTCGAGTTATAAGTCCTGAAATTCCACCTTTCTGAACTACTCTAGTTTGGCTCAGTTTGGACATAGGGTAACTTCCTTGAAGCACTGGGATCACTTGGGGTCATAACAAACTCGAAATTTCATATTGGGATGTTCCGCTATGTGTAAACTTTCTAATAAAGTTAGTTTCACTTAATTTGCAGTTGTATAGGGTGAGTTACACCCTCCTCAAGTCACCCTACCCAGCTGAAAGTCCTGATAGCTAGGTCAAACTTCAAAAATTCATATCTCCCTCAATACTAATCCAATAACGTTATATGATATATGTATGGAAATCTCTAAATGTCTACTTTGATCTAAAAATGGTCTCATCCATTTTAACTAACTGTAGGCGGAGCCGTACATTCCGCCGTACAGACTGCCGTGGAACTTCTCCTTAGACAGCATCCTAATCCTTCACTTCTCCTAGTTTTCTTCTTCTAACCTTAATTTCAACTCAAGATTTCATATTAATCCCATATTAATCCAACCATAATTCATCATATACATCCAATATATCATCAAATATATATAGAAGAGTAATCTTTCATGCATCCACAAGAGAAATTAAGATTAGAGATTGAATCCTACCTCTTTGGAGTATGTTTTGAGCAAAGTGCTAAAACTTGAAGTGTTAGAACCTTGCCAAGCTTGAAGGAGTGATGGAGTTGATTGAGAGAAGGGAAAACGGAGGCTGGAGCAAGGGGAAAGGGGGACGTAAATCAGACCAAAATGGAGAGGAGAGTCTGATGTAAATACATGAGGGTTGTGGTATTGATTGGTCGGAATTTTGTGGTTGAAATTCGGCCATGTCTCTCACTTTTGTGGCCAAATTGCTCTCTACGTCATCCCAAAAGTGCGATACATTTCTGTTCTACCTGAAATCGGAACTTGTCCCTATTATGCTTAAAGTCAGAACTCATGCCATTTTACTTGAGCTTGGAGCTGAAGCCGGATGTCGGAACTCATCCCATCTTGTTTGTAACTTGAGGAAATCCCGTTTAGTTTATTCGAAACTTGGACGCAAGGTCGGATGTCGGAAGTCATAGGCTTACAACAACATAATCTCGAAACTCCCATTCAAACTCGGGAATGCAAGCAAGAAGAGAAGACTCCTGGGAACAAGCTCGGATATCGGAACTCGTGTGTGACTTGGAAATCAGCTCAAGGATTTAAACTCATGTCCATTGAGTCCAACTCTAAGGCGGGAACTCATTAGATTAAAATCAGACGTTGGCACTTGTACCATTGTTTTAAAGCATCAACTTGGGTCAAGTCCAAAGTCAGAATAAGGATGCTTAAGGTCGGAACTCGGGAATTCGAATCATAATATCAAACCTAAGTACTTAAACCCGGAAGTCGGTATTTTATATACAGTGTGTTTGATAAGATTGGAAACTAGGTATATTTTCCTTGAAACATGAAGTCGGATTTCGGGAATCATGTGGATCGAATGTTAAGTCGGAAGTCGGGAAATCGTTGCCAGATGAAGTCGGAATTTATGCTGAAATTCGAGGACGAACTCGGAAGTCGGAAATAATCCATTTTATGTAAATTAAGAAGAAGTCGGAAATCATGGGGACTTGAAGGGGAAGTCGAAACTCGGAACTAGGGATGTTACACTAGGTACATAGATCCTTCTCTAGAAAAGGTCCATCCTTGAATACATAGCAAGAAGTTGGGTTTTCAAGGGTCTCATTAGTTAATTGTTACTGAATTGCTACTAATTCCGAATTACTAGGAATAATCTCTCAAATTTCTGCAAGTAGGGAGCAATTTGCTAATGAGTAAGCACATAACATAGCTTTTGATATCTATTTTGTTAAATCCCTATCACGACCCAACCCAGGTCGTGATCGGTGCATAGGGGACGGGTCCCTTAGCAAGCCTTGATCACACAATTTCCTTAAAATTTGGGCAGAGTCTCCTTTATATCTAGGATTATTTCCAAATATCGATCCTCTCCTTGCATAGAATACACAAACATATAATCCATTGGGGATCCAAACATTCTCAGAATGCACCTTACAGCACACGTTATAACGATAAAATACATAACTACATCAATTCCTTCAAGATACATACTTTTAGCTTCTTAGAAAACCAATTCTTTAAAAAAGAATTTTGATCCAAACACATAGCTTCAATCTTTTAGAAAATATAGCAATATTAATATCTATAATTATTACACATCAATAACAACATAATCTAGACAAAGTTGGACCCTACCTGTAGTAAGATAGAGCAACAACAGTCTGAGAGTTTACCAAACTTGTACAATTGACAAAATGCCCTCGAATAGATAATGGCTCACCCATGGAATTCAGAATTCACCTCAGAAGAACAAGATGGCCAAATGCCAACTAAACACTTGAAACTGAAAAAGCTAAGAAACAATGGAGTGAGTTTATGAAACTTAGTGAGAGATAGAGTGTCCCTAACTCACATGAGATAATGTGCAAACTTATAGATATTAAGGTAATACAAATATATTTATATATAAAACCAAATAGAAATCTTTGTCATGCATCATCCAATTTTCTTTTTTTCCAAAAGTCATAGAGACTATCTATTCCAAGATGATCCATCAAGAATCACACTTAGATGACCTTTTCTTTGTGTGACCCTATAATCCATCACGCACCACTTTTCCCTGTGGCCGTGTAATATCTGTCACGCACCACACTAGGTGTATGACTATGTAATATCCATCACGCACCACTCCCTTGAGTGGCTGTACAATACCTTATCCTAAGTGCACCCAAGGCTAACGCCTACTGCCGTTAGTCTACAGATCCCGGCCTAAACTCTCCCAAGTCCTTCTTTTCCATTATACATAATATTTAATAAGGATTCTCATAAAACATACCAAAGTATCTTACATAAAACCTAAAATCATATCATTAAAGAAAAATGAAACCTTTAACATCTTAATACTTTGAAAATTAATAAAAGTCCATAGCTTTCTCCAGAAAATATTTTAATCTAGTCTCATATAAAATCCTGAAGAAATTACTTTCTTTCCTTTCAAACAAGAACAATTTCCAAAACTTAATAGAAAACTAATATAATAAACATTCACCATACTTTTTCGGAAATCAGGTCATTGTCTCATGTGATCAAGTTGGAATAAATAGGCTACCAAATTGTAAATCATATATCTAAGATATACCAAATTATTTCCATATATATGTATATATATATATGTAATGCTTAGGTGTGTCAAGTAAAAAAAGTATGAGTGCATTTGCATGATTTTGTAATGAGCCATTTCATGAGCATATGCTATATTCTTGTTATTATCATTATGAAAGTGCACTCGTGTAACACTCTACTAATTTAATGTTATGCTTAAATTATAGCATGAAATTAGGTAGTCTGCATTACCGTGTTAATATTCTGCTTAAATTTCGTGATTAGTATCACAAAATAGTCAAAACGGCGCGCTGTTATATAATAGACGCGAATAGCATTATAAAATGTAATAAAGTTTAATAGAAAAGATACGAATAAGTGTTATACTATCAACTGTATACGTACACATGTAGTTCAGAAGCCAGTGCTTCAGTTTATACTTATACATATATATATTAACAGCAGATGAACTAAAGGAATAACAAAAATTCCTATTGCTAAAAAAAAAGCAGAGGCAGAACTAGCAGGAGCGGGCTGTGTGCAACGAGTCCAACTCGGAGTCATGGTGAAGTTGTAGGTCTGGGATCTCAGTGAAAAGAGTGGCCGTTGAGCCCTTCACCAGCATCTGAGAATGATGCGGAAATACAACACGAGACGAGAATTTAAGAAAATTCTCAGTAGGGTTGTGTTTAGTGGTTATCTGACGTCACATACATTCTCAGTTGCCTCAGGTTTTATTTAATTATAAAAACATGTGTTCAAACTGAATTATCCATTTAACGAATTCAAGAAAATGTCTGGTCCGAGGCAAGATTCAGTTTTACTTTAGACGGCACAAGAAACAGAGTAGATCACTAATAATGATACATAGAATAATAAACAAAATAAATAAACAGATGGCAGTAAATAAATATAATAGACGACTGTAAACATCTTGGCATAAATATTCCATGTAATCATGCATTCATATAATCATGCAGACTCATTCTTGAACCTTCCTTCATAAACTTTTCCATTACTTTTCATCATTTTCCATCTCTTGGTCCCCTGGGAGTTCTTGGCCATTTAGACTCCTAGGTAATAGTCTGCTTTTCAGGATCGAGCTCGTTCCTATACAGGACTACCAAGTTTACTTTCCCCGACCTTCCCACCGATCTATTCCCCTTAACTTCTTATCCGGGGCTGGCCCAAGTAGCATGGAACTTTCATAATAACATAATTCTTATCATAACTTTCCTAGCTCACTTGAAAATGCACATGCACTAATATGCAATTCATAACTTATACCTGGATTCCAACGAAATTTCGGTAGCATAACGGAACATGACCGCTTCCTCATGAATAGTGCCAGCATACCAGAATATCAATTTATCACAAGGACCACAACATTACATACATATTCAAATATTGAACTCATAACAACATTAAATTCATTAAGGCAGAGTTTCTGCCTCAGCATAGTCAACCAACCTGGTTTTTATAATTCAAGCCATAATTTCTATTTAACTCATTTGGACCTCATATTTGGGTATGTTAAAGTGTTATGTGTTTATTTTCTAACCTCTTTAGTCCCATCTAATTTTGATATCTATAGCTTAAGATATTTAGATTTTACCTCGGCCTACCTAGTGGCTAGCCAGAATCAGACACCTAAAAGTAAAAATCCACTAAAAATCGAAAAATGACTCAAATGATACGAACTTGGAGTCATATTAAATCTAACAGGGTAAAGTTTCATTTGCAAAAATTTCCATTCCATTTGACTTAGTAGGGCTCGAGTTATAAGCCCCGAATTCTGACCTTCCTAAACTGCCTTGTTCTGACCCGGTTGGGACATAGGGTAACTTTCTTGGATCACTGGGAGTAATTGGGACCTTATCTAATTCTGAAATTTTTATGAGACATTATAATATGTGTAATCTTTCTAAAAAAGTTAGTTTCACTTATTTTCAAGTAGTATAGGGCGAGTTCTACCCTGAACAATCTAGTCTGCCTAGAATCAGAGTCAAAACCCTTGGTCGAAATTCAAAAATCATATCTCTCTCAATACTAATCCAAAATCCTTATATGATATATGTGTGGAAAGCTGTAGATGTCTAGTTTTAGTTAAAATTGGTTTCATCAAATTTAATCAGCTGTAGGCAGAGCCGTATACTCCACCGTACGGACTGCTGGGGGTTTTTGGTTCTCCCACCCATCGGCTCTTCCTATTTTCAGTCTTTCTTGATTCCAATCTGGTTTTAACCAAACCAACAGCCCAAAACCAATCACATATCATCATAATCATTCATTTAACACCTCAAAGATCATGAATATAATCCACGCTCAACTAGCCAAGACCACAGAATTGATGCAAGAATAGAACTCCTACCTTTGTTCTAGGTGATTTTGCTGGATTTTTGAGGGCTTGGATGAGTAGAGCTTGATGTTGGCTGGAGTTATGTGTGTGAAGAAAAGAGAAAGAGATCTGAAAGAAGAGGAGAAAAGTGGTGCAAGAAGAGGTCTGAATGGGTGTTAAAGGGTGGAAAAATTCTGATTACTTTGAGTGGTTTTTCTTGAAATTTGATTGGCTCAGAATACTTGGCTGAATGGAGTGTGGCCAAAGTGGCGCCACATTTGGTGCTAAGTGGCTGAGTTATCAGCCACTCAACGTAGGGTAAAAGAATTGAAATCCTATTGGTTCGGTTCCGACAGTTTAAAATACCGAAATTTTACCGATTTCCTTTAAATCGGTAAATCGGTTTTCAATAAAATTTTATGAGATCTCCAATATTTCTAACTTAATCCTCTCATATCTAAACTCAAGTAATTGATAATCAATTGAGTCTAAATAATTGTTTAACTGAATTTTAATTATTCTCAAGTATTCGATAAAACCGAATAATTAGGCGAAAAAATGGTGGATGTTACAATGCGCATCACGAATTAATTGCATTCAGTCATGCATGATATTCAATTGTTCCTTATTTTATTATAAATCTATGCAGCTTATTCAATCATCCTTCATGTCACTATGTTGGTGTTTAGATTCTCTCTATGTTTAACAAGTATATAAATAAAATGAACTCTTCTTCGGACAAAATGATTTCGAATTGTAAAGTTGAACAATTTATATAACATGCCTACCTTTTTCCTAACAAACCAAAGCAGTTGGAGATAATAATGACGACACTATGTGTGATAATTTAGAGAACCCTACTGAAAATTTTAAATTCTCACTCCTATGTTTATTCTCGTATTATTACCAGATAGTTTAAGAAATATTGAAGACGGCTAGAAGTTGCTGTCAGACAAGATCTGTTCAGGTAACAGTAACAACTCCTTAGCATGGTGCTATAGCTTAAGTATGGTACTGTGCTTGAGAATGTGTTACATCTTGGCTACTCAATTGCTCTTCTGCAAGTAACACCCAATAAGCATCTGTTGCCTATACCAATGAATAAGATTTAAGCATGAAAACCAATTAGATTATGGATACTTTATCTTTTTTACTAAATAGGAAAAATCAATAAAACCCAAATTCCACGTATTTACCATAGTTTGTGGAACTGTGGAAGAGACTACTATAATCAAACAATATTGTTAAGAGATATGATCCTAGGTTAAATTTTGCTACCTTTTTCTTACCATAGTGTCAAACATGGTCACTGTTAGCTTATTCATGAAGAAATTGTTTTGAAAAACTACTAATACAAACTAAAAGTTTTGGACTTGATTAATCAAATAGTCATACAAGCAAAAGAATCATGATTATCTTTGAAAGAAATTAAATTATGTCACATCAGTCTGTTGTGAATTCATGCTACTTCCCAACATATGAATATATGCCAAATAACCAAGCAAGCCAGAACCAAAGTTGAACACATGAAGAACAAATGACAAGTTTATGTAATGAAAAATAAGAATGATCCATAAAGCTTTCTTTTGAAGGATACCAGATGTTTTGATATATTTGCAATGAATTAATACCACTTTACGTTAGTAATTTTGCCTTTTATGAATAATGATTGATAACTAGCACAACAATAATATATTGATTTAACTAATATGTCTCCTAATGGTAAATTGACAATAATTACTCCTTTTAAAGTTTTGGGTTCAACCATCTCAAAGTGAATTAGTGCCTATTATCAAGGAGAAATAGAGATAGAACCAAAAAAGAAAAAAGAAAAAAAGGCAAAGAGTAACAAGCGCTACCAAATGCTATCAAATTAAACTGGGTTCACTAGTTATTTGTAGTATAAGGATCAACTCATTTTGTTTTCTTGGATGATTTCAATTGAATTAGTTGGTGAAATAAAAAGGGGAGTTTTGACAATTATCAAGTCAATTAAAAACAATAATTAAAGGAACTAATAGAAATCAAAATCACCAATCTAGAACCTATCTAATCAGTGGATAAGTCCTATCATAGATCAACAAAATAAGCATAGTTCAATAGTTAGGAGTATTGAAATGGAATCTCAATTTCAACCTCTCACTCTCTACTCGATCATAATCCAATATATGATCTATCACGACCTAAACCTGGGTCATGATCGGTGCATAGGGACAAGTCCCTACACAAGCCTTCCACCACAGAATTTTATAAAAATTTTGACAGAGTCCCCTTTGTAATTAGGATATTTCCCAATTATAAAAGATTACTTGAAAGTTAAACACACAATCTTCCATCGGGGATCCAGGTATTCTCAAAATACACCCCTCAACACATAGTATAACAATGAAATATATATATTTACAAGTATTCATCTAAAATACATAACTTAAATTACTTAGAAAAACCAAATCCTTTTAAGAAATCCAACAACATTGTATAAACAAATAAAATACAACAGAATCAATATAATCAGGTCAAGGCCGAACCCTGCCTGTGGTACCATGGAGCTACCACTATCTAAGAGTTTCTCAAAACACAAACATTTACAGTATACCCATGAATAGAAAAGGGTTCACCCACAAAACTCGAAATCCCACTATGGGGGACGAAGGATTAAATCCTCTGGAGCACCTATATTTGAAAAAAAGGAAGAAACAACAGGGTGAATTTATGAAACTCAGTAAGAGATAGAGTGTCCCTAACCCACATGAGACAATGTACAAACTTATAGTTATTAAGGTAATACAATAATATGTATAATAAAACCAAAATAGAAATCTTAATCAAACATTATCCAGATTTTCTTTTCCAAAAATATAGAGTCCATCTATTCCAGGATAAACAGGTAGGAATCACACTTAGGTGGCCCTTCCTTCATGTGAATCCTATAATTAGGCACGCACCACTCTTTCGATGGCCGTGAATATCAGGCATGCACCACTCCCTTGAGTAGCTATGAAATACCTCATCCTAGGCGCACCCAGAGCTAATGCCTACTGCCGTTAGCCTACAGATCCTGGCCTAGACTTTCCCAAGTCTTTCTTTTCCATTGTATAGAACATTTAATAAAGATTCTTATAAAACATACCAATATACCTTATATAAAACAATAAAATCGTAACTTTGAGAAAAATAAAGCTTTAACACTTCAATAAATCAAAAGTAAACAAAAGTCCAAAGCTTTTATCCAAAATCCTTTCACTTCACTTTTTACATAATCATTCGTAAATCAGATGTGGAGCAATCCATACCAAACTATAACCCATTGAGTGTATCAAATCCTTTCAAAACCATGATAAATTTCCAAAGTTTAATAGAAAAACCAATGTAATAAACATTTATCACATTTTCCTTCCGAAAATCAAGTCGTTGTCTCATGTGATCAAGTAGAAATAGATAAGCTACCAAAATTTAAATTATATTTCTAAGATATACCAAATCATTTGCATATGTATGTATATAAACAAAATACATTAGAACTAAAATAGGGATAAACTATCTACTCACAGACTTAATGCCAATCGTGGAATCCTAATCCCATGAACTTAGAGAGTCAAAGCTAGTCCTCCAGTGGTATTTACTACCAATAATATGGCAATTAAATTCAAAGTCAGTCACTTAGACTAAGGATCAATCTAATTTACTCTCAGATATGAAAATCCCTAATTCTTCTAACCTAGGGATCTCCAAGAACTCACTATCAGAGAGATAATCCATAATCATAGGAAAGAAAGAGGAAAGGAGTTTGAAGATTACCTTTTAGAAGGGGAAAAGGAAGAAGAAATCTTTAGGAGCCTTCATGTCACCTCCTCCAACCTCCAAGACCAAATGTGTTGATTCTTGGATGAAGATATGATTTGGGATTAGAGAAAGAAATTGAGATTAAGTGAGTGGAAATGGTGTAATTTGATGGAAGGATTAGAAAGATTGTGTTTAGTGTAACGTCCGAAGAATTTTATCATTAGTAACCGAGTTGTTCAGTTTTTATGGAATAAGTAGGTTTAATCAAAATTCGATTAAGCATTTACTTAAAGCCAATTAAGTGTGATTTAGAAGTGATTAGGCCTGATAAAGTTGGTTTAGGAACATAGGAAACCTCACAGAATTTTTTCTAAAACCGGTTTACCGATTTAAGAGAAATCAGTAAGGTTTCCGTATTTTAAATTGTCGGAACTGGACCAATAGAAATTTTTCTACGAGTGCCCTAGGATTAATGCTAAGATTTAGCCAAACTACCCCCTCATGTGGCGCCTTGATCAGCCATTGAGGGAGGGAAGCTAAGCAAAATTGGATGATGAAGTGAAATCCACCAATCATCATGCATCTTGCTTCTAAAAATCTCCACCTTTTTCTTTCCTTCTCTTTTGTAAAAATTCGGCCACCCCACTTGCTGAAACTGCTCTTATTTCTTTTCTCCTCGCTCTCATCTTCACTCCATTTCCATCCTTTCTTCAAGTCTTAACACAAGTTGTTTCCATCAAAGCCACTAAATCAACTCAAATTCAACTAGACAAGGTAGGAAATCCTACTTCTTTTCTCATTTTCTCTGATTTGGGGTTGCATGGTGGTCATGTATAACCTGAGATATTGATATTATGTAGAGTGATGATGATGGTTTATGACTAATTTTACATGTATATTGTGATTAAAATTGGAATTGATAATAAATAGCTTGAAGAATAGAGAACAAGTTAAGAAGCTATTAGGGTTTTCCTAGGCAGTCCATACGACGGAGTATACGGCTCTGCCTACAGTCAATTAAAGTTGATGAATCTATTTTTATATGAAACTAGATATTCAGGGCTTTCCATACATATATAATATAAGGCCATTGGATTAGTAAAGAGAAAGTTATGAATTTTGAAGTTTAACCTAGAAATCAGGACTTTCATCCGAATAGTATGAGTTAAGAAGGGTGTAACTCACCCCATACAACTCCAAATTGAGTGAAACTAACTTTGTTATAAAGCTTACACATAGGAGAATATCCCATAAAAATTTTTGAATTTGATACGGTCTCGTTTGTTCCCAGTGAGTAGAAAAATTTGCCGTATGTCTAATCCGGGTTAGAACAGGGTAGTCTAGTAGTGTCAAGTTTCAGAGCTTATATCTCAAATTATACTCATTCAAATGATATGAAACTTCCTTCATCTGAAAGCTTGTTCTGTTAGCTTTACATGAATATAAATTTCGCATGATTTCACCTAGATTTCTATTTTTAGTGAATTTTCCCTCATAAGAGTGCAATTCTAGCTAGAAGTAGGATAAGTCTGAGATAAGACACAAACAACTTGAGTTAATGTCGGAAGTCGGGATTTAGTAAACAGAGAGCTAGGTCGGTATACTTAAAATCGAACTCTAAACTTAGTAAATAAGGGACTAGGTCGGGAATACTTGAAGTTGAAGTCAGGACTCAGTAAACTAGAAAGCTAGGTCAGGAATATTTAAGGTTGAACTCGGGAGGATACATTTAAGGATGAACCCGGAAGGGTATACTTAAGGTTGAACTTGGAAGGGGTTTACTTAATGACTGAACTTAGAGTTAGTGAATAGGAATCCATATCGGGTATATTTAAGGCTGAACTTGGAACTTGGTAGAGAGACCTAGACTATGCATATTTGATGTTGAACCCGGGACTTAGTAAATAGGAAGCTCGAAATTTAGGAAACACACTTATCAAAGTCTCAGGAGACCAATGGTGTGGTAAGGTCATAAATTAAACACAACCCCGGAAGTCGGGAATTATATAATCTCTGGAGACCGAATACAATGTAGGGAAGTCGGAACTTGTATAAGATTAGAACTCGGAACCCATTAAATCTTGAAAGTCGAACTTGGGAACCTTAATAGAAATAAAAAGCTTACAAGATAGATTAATACTTGAGATTCTAAATCTTGCACTTATCAATATTGTTATATTCTTGGTATGAATATGATGTTTTGTATTAAGTTTACTATTTGACTAAAATGTTCTGGTTGTCTGGCACTATTCATGGGGAAGCAGACATGATTCGTTATGCTGTTGAGATTTCGGCAAAAAATGCAATTAATGTGAATTTACAAGTTATGCATGCATTAGTCAAAGTGTTAGACAAGCAATGTTACCCTATAAGCATGAGAAAGGATTTCTATGTGACTTAGGCTAGCCCCTGAACAAAGTTAAGGGGAATACATTAGTGGGGAAGTCGGGGAAAGCAAACCCGGCGACCCTGTATAGGAATAAGCTCGATCCTGAAAAGCGAACTATTACCCAGGAGTCTTATGGCCAATATACTTCCATAGGACCAAGTATGGAAAAATATGAGTTAAGATCAAGTGCATCATCTTTTATGCATATCCATAATTTCAGTTTTTATGCATTGAGTTAAATTGCACCATTGGATGTTATATACATATTATTGCTCACTTTATAGCTGTCACTTATCTATATCAATATATAGATCTGGTTGTTTATTCTCTATTTAATTTCCTTTTTTTCCTTAAGTAAAACAAAGCTGTGTTTCGGGCTATGATTTACATAACTAATTGAGTAGAGAGTAGGACATCCTAGTGATGTAACATTTTCTCCTAATTAACCAAAAATTCGAAACACCTGAGAATGATAGTGATGATAGATGTGCATAGATTTAGGAATTCCTACTA
This sequence comes from Pterocarpus macrocarpus, assembly GCA_031439585.1. NCBI lineage: Eukaryota > Viridiplantae > Streptophyta > Magnoliopsida > Fabales > Fabaceae > Pterocarpus > Pterocarpus macrocarpus. Next base: position 56,469,546 of record CM062522.1, read on the forward strand.
AGAAATCTTTATTTTTTCACCCTATTATATACTCCCACATCATTCTCAGATCATGGAGAATGCAGCAACCGGTGTCCTGTTCATTGAGTTTCCAGAGCTCTACATCCATCTCGATCCGTTCATAGATTCTGTGTACATATCTGGTAGATGCTAGTTTCGCCTTTACTTCTTTTTTTGGAGAGATTTTGCTGTACCCCTTATGCACATGCTTTTTGACCTTGCTGTCCCTTACATCGTCATTCCTTTCCACGTGGCTCATCCCTTTCCACTTCCACCCGCAGTAGCAGCACCAGCTATGGCTCAGTCAGTCGCACCACCGCAGCCGATCCCTTCTGCCTCTATGTCTGAGGAGGATCCGTCGGTGGCAGCAAGCTCATCGTCCTCATCTTCTGCCCTGAGTATAGACTATATCCTTGCTGACGCCGGTATGGCGAATGGATTCCTTTCTTCGGAGTCCACTAGAGTACCCGCTGTAGTAGCAGTAGATGTACAGGATGACCCTTTTTTGGCAGTTGGGTCATTGGCATATAGGTAGGAGTTAGTAGTTGTACATAAAATGTCCCATGGGGACCAGTATGGGGAATGTTCATATTATCAGGTTGATTTATTTTGTATTAGCGGCCTCATTTCTTTTACCCTGTATTGTATTGTATTTCTTTTGATAACCTTGAAAACAAAGGTATAAGCATGTACATATATATATGATGCAGTTTGTTTATTTCGCAATTTTGTTTGTGTTACTTTATTTCCGATACAATGACTGTTTAGTGTATATCTCGCTGCCAAATTGAAATTGATTAAAATGAATAGTTAACTCTTAGTGCACCCCACGTAATAACTTATCAGGCAATATATTATGACTTAAGTATAGTATTTTATCTGGTAAGGTGTTACATTTAGGAATGAAGGGAGATGTGTTTTAGAGAAAAGGCAGAGAGTTTGAGAGGTAGAGAGAGAAAGAAAATCGTGAAATGAGGGGGAGGGATGCGTCTCGGCTTATATATTGACTTGTGGTAATCGATTACCACGAAGAGCTGGTAATCGATTACCACGAAGAGCTGGTAATCGATTACCACAAACCCAAAACTGGTAATCGATTACCATATTTGACAATCGATTACCATGTGAAAAATTTTAACCTATGGGCATACAGAGGGGATTGTAATCAATTATAGGTCCTCTGTAATTGATTACCAACTCCAAAATCTTGGTTCCCTCCTTCTACAGTCCTATCCCAAGTCCAAGATATTGTACAGACTTATTTACATTAATATAAATAAGAGAATACCCTCCATTTGGATTCAATAAAAATATCTAAAAATTCAAAATCCTCAGGAATTAGAATGCAACTTTTGGGTTTAAGTATAATTCTCCAAAAACTTGCGTTTTTATGAACTTGAGGGTTGAAAATGAACTGGTTATCCATTTCCTAAAATTCGTTAAAAATCCCTCTTCAACTCATTGATGCCCAAGGAACCATTACCGAGACTTTTGATCTTAAGAAAATGCCTCAAACCTATAGCCCTCTAAGGAGGCATAGGGTTCAGACTCAGAGATTTTTAGGTTCCGATTTCAACGAGTAACTGTAACTTAGGCTGGGGTGTTAAATTCTTCCCCCCTCAAAAGAATTCATCCCCGAATTCTTAAACAACTCAAAATTATTCCAACCTCCATTGCCTTCCTTTTCTTTCCTGTGCCACTAATCAATGGGGAAGTCATCATCTAATACCCCAGAACATTCCTATCCTGCTACCAATCTATTACTTCTCCTCCATCTAAGGTATCTCTCAAAACTATTGAGGGATTTCAAACCTTTGGCATACCATCAAGGATTGAGCTTCAACTTCCATCCTAGCTTCTCATCATGCCCTTGGGAACTCCCTGGTGTCCATGACCTCTCTGATTCAAGATTGGATAATCTTTCCTAACCCTATTGCCATCGAAACAAGCCAATTCCCTATCTCTTTTCCATTTTCTTCATATATTTGAGTCCCTGACAATCCTATGCTCATCGTAGCATCCTAAGAACATAATCCTTCATGAACGTACATCTTATCTTCTTCACCTGAACATTCAGGCTCACATATCATCCTAAAAGAATCTCTTCTTCATTAGCTTTAAATTTTCTTATTCCTTATTGGAGTTCATCATCTTCTGGTTCCTTCCATCCTACATATTACTATCCTCCTTCTTCGAAACGTGCAAGCACTCCCAAGGGAAATGCTCAAGCTTACCCAACTCATTTTCAGTTAGAGTATTCATTACTACTATCACATCTTTGGACTTATCTCACCCTCCTCGTATTTCCTATCAAGCTCAAGTGGGCCTGACATTCTTCTTGGGGGAAGCAAGAATTCCTTATTCAAACTTCAAACATTCGACTTTTATCAGCGTTACTCACCTGTTTCTTTATCCTTGTGTGGTCTATGCCATGCTGAGTTTGACAACCCCACTTTGAAACCCATTACTACTAGCAATTTCCAAGGTCAGACTACAAGAATTGCTTTTTTTATTTGATATGGTTCTCCTTTCTCCTTACAAATCCTTACATTTATAAATTAGTCCTCTTAGGATTCTTCCCTCCTATTGCATTACCAATCCATCTATTCTGAAAGGAACCATAATCAGGTCCCTAGGAACATTCTAACTTAGCTACCAATTGTAATACTACTCGTAATGTAATGCAATGTATAAGACTCAACCTTGCAACCGTCAGATCTTGGATTAATCAATAATCCTATGCCTTAATATCTCTTTAACTTGTGCCTTGCCGTCACTGTACATCCTAGCTGCTACCTTCGGCCTATTAGCCTTCTCCATCTCATCAATATACTTATTTGAGGAACCTCATCATAAGTATAGTTGTCACCATTCAAAACTCTCCAATGCACTTCCCAAGAGTAGCTTACACTAGGTAATGCTCCATCAAGTGCTTTTGGATATACCTTAAGCTGCCACTGAAAACTGGATAGCCTTCCTTTCTAGCTTCATGTGGTATGGAAACAATACCCATGGTGCTAACATGATTTGCTTGAGAATATTTAACATAAGTTATTGTCGGCCATGGTTGGGAGGAAATTCATTAAGTTTATTAGCTGCAATGGCTACAACAATCTCTAAGAGTCTGGAATCGTACCAGAATCAGAGTATCGAATACAAGGAGTAGCTTTTGTGTAGGCCACATTGTTCAATCAGCCCCAAATGATTGGAGTGTATCCATTTGACAAGTCAAATAATGACTTCAAACTTTATTCGATATAGTACTCATTGGCCTGAGCCCGTTAATTGCATTATTGTAGTAACCCGGGTGATCTTCTTTCTTGAAGCCAGCACGTTCAATCAATACTTGAAAACTTTGCATAGTAAGCTCCTCTATGGCCCTTTTTGCAACAGAGGACAGGATGAACTTCACTGTAGGTTCTAAGCATGTGACTTGCATTCTTGAAGAAATTAAGCACAAGGTCCTTACGTATCCTGATCATTGTTAAGTTGTCTTCTCTCTAAGATTTCTAGCATACTTCCCACTAGCCATGGAAACAACCTTTGAGACGAGGGTTCTCCTTGCCCTCATACTTTATCTAATCCCACTGGACCAAACCTGCTTATCACTTAATGACTTAGCAAGCTCTCTTGATCTTTTCTACTTTAATAACATCCTCATGCCGAGTTATGGATACCCGACCCATGTCCTCTGCCCGAATGGCCTTCTAACTTACCTAATCCACTATGCCCTAATGTCCAACCCTACTTCCTCTTAGACTCTCTTGCCACAAGAGAGGATATCATATTCAGATCGCATAATGGAAGCCCTGCATCTTACTGCTTCCACATGTACTAGGAGGAATATGTTCACTTAGCGAAATGAACATTTAGACCGAGGGGGAAGACAAGAAGTGTGACCAGAATAGGAATAAACAACATTTAATAGAGTATATATAAAGATGACATTCCTAAAGGCCTCTTATAGTGCCACAATCTGTGAAAATGGGTGCGCTTCCATTTGCATAGTTGTCATCCTACCAAAGGACACTTGCTGCATAATACATAGGGAAATCTAAAGCTCTGATACCATCTTTGTCACGACCCAAACTCGAGCTGTGACCGACGCATAGGGACATGTCCCTATGCAAGCTTTCCACCACAGAATTTTATAAAAATTTTGACAGAGTCCCCTTTGTAATTAGGATATTTCCCAATTACAAAAGGTTACCTTGCAAGATAAACACACACAATCTTCCATCGGGGATCTATGTATTCTCAGAATACACTCTTCAGCATACAGTATAACAATCAAATATATATATTTACAAGTATTCATCTAAAATACATAACTTAAATTATTTAGAAAAACCAAATCCTTTTAAGAAATCCAACAACATTGTATAAACAAATAAAATACAACAGAATCAATATAATCAAGTTAAGGCCGGACCCTGCCTGTAGTACCATAGAGCTACCATTATCTAAGAGTTTCTCAAAAACACAAACATTCACAGTATACCATTGAATAGAAAAGGGTTCATCCACAAAACTGGAAATCCCACTATGGAAGATAAAGGATTAGATCCTCTTGAGCACTTGTATCTGAAAAAGAGGAAGAAACAACATGGTGAGTTTATGAAACTTAGTGAGAGATAAAGTGTTCCTAACCTACATGAGATAATGTACAAACTTATAGATATTAAGGTAATATAATAATATGTATAATAAAACCAAAATAGAAATCTTAATCAAACATTATCTAGATTTTCTTTCCCAAAATATAGAGTCCATCTATTCCAGGATAAACAGGTAGGAATCACACTTAGGTGGCCCTTCCTTCATGTGAATCCTCCCGTAATCAGGCACGCACCACTCTTTCAATGGCCGTGAATATTAGGCATGCACCACACTATATGTATGGCTGTGAATATCATGCATGCACCACTCCCTTGAGTAGTTGTGAAATACCTCATCCTAGGTGCACCCAGAGCTAATGCCTACTGCCGTTAGCCTACAAATCCTGGCCTAGACTATCCCAAGTCTTTCTTTTCCATTATACAAAACATTTAATAAAGATTCTTATAAAACATACCAATATACCTTATATAAAACAATAAAATCGTAACTTCGAGAAAAATAAAACTTTAACACTTCAATAAATCAAAAGTAAACAAAAGTCCAAAGCTTTTATCAAAAAACCTTTCACTTCACTTTTAACATAATCATTCATAAATCAGATGCGGAGCAATCCATACCAAGCCATAACCCATTAAGTGTATCAAATCCTTTCAAAACCATGATAAATTTCCAAAGTTTAATAGGAAAACCAATGTAATAAACATTTATCACATTTTCCTTCCGAAAATCAAGTCATTGTCTCATGTGATTAAGTAGAAATAGATAAGCTACCAAAATTTAAATTATATTTCTAAGATATACCAAATCATTTGCATAAGTATGTATATAAACAAAATACATTAGAACTAAGATAGGGATAAACTATCTACTCACAGACTTAATGCCAATCGCAGAATCCTAATCCCATGAACTTAGAGAGTCAAAGCCAGTCCTCCAGTGGTATTTACTACCAATAATATGGCAATTAAATTCAAAGTCAGTCACTTAGACTAAGGATCAATCTAATTTACTCTCAGATATGAAAATCCCTAATTCTTCTAACCTAGGGATCTCCAAGAACTCACTATCAGAGAGATAATCCATAATCATAGGAAAGGAAGAGGAAAGGAGTTTGAAGATTACCTTTTAGAAGGGAAAAAGGAAGAAGAAATCTTTAGGAGCCTTGGTGTCACCTCCTCCAACCTCCAAGATCAAATGTGTTGATTTTTGGATGAAGATATGATTTGGAATTGGAGAAAGAAATTGAGATTAAGTGAGTGGAAATGGTGTAATTTGATGGAAGGATTAGAAAGATTGTGTTTAGGAATGAAGGGAGATGTGTTTCAGAGAGAAGGCAGAGAGTTTGAGAGGTAGAGAAAGAAAGAAAATCGCGAAATGAGGGGGAGGGACGCATCTCGGCTTATATATTGACCAGTGGTAATCGATTACCATATTTGGTAATTAATTACCAAGCGAAAAATTTTAACGCTTGGACATACAAAGAGGATTGTAATCGATTATAGGTCCTCTGTAATCGATTACCAACTCCAAAAACTTGGTTCTCTCCTTCTGCAGTCCTATCCTAGGTCCAGGATATTACACAGACTTATTGACATTTCTTAATTTTAAGTTAATGTTCTCTTTAACGTTACTCTCCATTAATTTTAAAACATAAATGTAAATAAGGGAATACCCCCCATTTGAATTTAATAAAAATATCTAAAAATTCAAAATCCTCATAAATTAGAGTCCAACTTTTGGGTTTAAGTACAATTCTCTGAAACAATGCCTCAAACCGATAGCCCTCTAAGGAGGCATAAGGTTCAGACTTCGAAGTTTTTAGGAGTTACGATTTTGACTGCAATCAGAACTCAGGCTAGGGTGTTACATGATCAAAACTTGGCATGCACAAACATATACTCCAATGAAGTGCATTGAATTAGTGTTGAGCTTAGTCCTTGAGTCACTCAACCCAAATTTTCAATCATAAATTAGTTCTTCTCACCAAAAGAAAATGCAATTAAAAATAATTCATCATAACTACATTCACTTCACAATTTCGAAATTAACTAATTAAGCACAATCAATTAATTGAAAAATTAGAAGAAGAGGATAAGATATTGAAATATGCATGCATAAAGAACCAGGACTTCAAGATCTTGACCCAAGGGGATCTTTAAGGCCTGAATTAGTTTAAGAGTTTTATACAAACATTTTGAAATAAAGTGTAGAAAAATAAAGAAAGATATGAAGAACAAGTTAAACAAAAGAGAGAAAATAAAAAGAGAGAGTTTGATCATATTCTACCAGCACTCAAGGCTACTTTCATGTCTCTCTTTTCAACCATTAAAAACTAATCCTACCTTTCTTATTCTTGCTCTTATTTGGCTCAATGCAGTAGTAGTATGTGGTAACTTCCAAATGGCTTTGGCCTCATGCTATTCGAATCCAAATTGAGTGACTTATGGCTCAAATATTGCCCAAAGGTTAACAACACCCTAGTTTGAATTCAACAGCCCCAAGACCTTCAAAATGGTGGAATTAGCTATAGGTGTCTCTATAGCATTCATAGCCCATTGAGTTAGCTTTCCTATAAAATAAGTTTGGAATTAATTAGACACCTAGAACTCCAAACATAGTCAAATTACTAAAATAGTATTAAGGACCAAAAATACTCAAGAAAAACAATTAAAATCAATTAGAAGCCCAATTCATTTATTTGGCCCAAAATTCCTAACTAAATCATTTTGAGGCTCAAAATGCTAATTAAAATATTAAAATGCCAATTATCAAAGAGTAGGAATGTGTCTAAAAAAAGAACCAAGATATATGTTTGAATGTGAACCTTTTGTATTGAAGGGCAATAGAGATGACATATTTGTTCAATTCCCTCCTTGAGAACAAACTCATTTATTTCAGAATCGGGGTAAAGTAAAGAAGAGAGTAATTGTTTCTAAAGAGCTAATTTATTTCTTTCCTTTCTTGTCTCTTACAATCTAAATAAAACATTAGAAAGATATGCTTTTACCCTTTAGAAGCCTTAGTTTTTGTACTCAACCTAAATCGCAAATGCATTATAAGGACTTCTGTAAAAGTTTTGATTTTTTTTCATGAAAAGAGAAATTCTCAATTATAAATATAAAGTTAATATTGCTTTAGATGAACTAATCTAGAACAATATCATATTATAGGTGTCATTGAGACTTCAAATCATATGCCCATTTCTTAGTACGCTTGTTGGATCGTGGTTGTATATTAAGATGATTTTTAGCTGTCAATCATACCATTTGATATGATATGTTAAACATATGAAAAATTAGGAAGATCACAAATTCAAAATAACTAAGTCAGTTGCTACATGAAGAAATCTAAGTTCATAGTTGCAATCTCTTGAGAATAGCAATCATAAGTTGAAACTAGACCATTGACACTTGCACCCAGCGTAAGAACTTGCAACTTCCTCTTTAATTGAAAACCCAAAATAAGTTAAAGAATAGAAGTTTTAAAAAGTTGACATTTGATCAATGCCACAAAGGAAGATAGTAAGGATAACATGACTTTTCACAAAGAAAAAACAACAAAACAATGTTATTGAATACCTTATCAAATCGCTCCTTTAGTAAAATAGCCAATGCTTGCCAAGACATCATAACTTATACGTTATTTATTTTAGACCTTTGAATAATAGAAAGAAAAGACTCGATATTACTAACAATATAGATAAGTTGTCAAGTTTGTTTCACATTCAAAAGTAAAACATTTAATGAGATCTCAATTACATAAGCCAGAAAATATTCCACATTAATGGATAGTTGAGTACAAAATTAGATCATTACCAATAGGGAGTTTGTGTGATAGTAACAGATGACTTACATTGCTTCCAATGATAGCCATGGTAGCTCCCTTTTTGTTCATGGTGTGCAGGGGTTGATTTGCACTTTGTTCTCTTGCCTTTACTCACTTAATCACCAATTCACTTGAAAATAGGGAAATTAAATTACATTGAAAAACTATACAAGGTTTTATATACTTTGTTTTAATTTAAATAGAATCAATAGAAAAAGAAAATTACAATTATATAATGAATATATATCATCACTCATTAAATTGATGAGATAAAGTAATCTAGGAAATAATAAGAGAAGAGGTAAATTTTTTACATTAGTTTTTGCCTTGACAGCTCATACTCTAAATAACTTCAAATAAAGAAAGAAAAAAATGACAAGAATAATGCAAACTCATTCGAAGACTTGAATTTAGCGTATTGTACAACTACACATATAAAGGTTCATGGATCTATTTATGCTAAGAATTTTATTTATGTCAAAAACAATTCACATAATCTAACAATCAAACAAAATTAATTAATCTAAACTCGTTCACCAAAATTTCTTGTGTCACCAAGCAACGAAAAAGTGAGTATCTGAGAAACTTGATATTTGTTGTGTTATTCTGATTCCTAAGTGATGTTTTTGTGAAGTAAATGCAAAAAAGAAAACAATTCTAAATAAAGTAATTGTTCTTTATACTCTTCTACCACAACCCAAAATTATATTTAATATAAGTTATAAAGAGTTTGATGGGTGTCTCCTTTGTGAGGAAATTTACACGGAACTTACTATTGTTAAACGCCAAACTATGATGATCATTTAAATTGAATATAGTTTTATTAATTTGATAACTTCATTTTCTTTGTGCACAATATCAAATTGTGCAATGTATCCATACCCTAAACAATACATTACCCAAAGGTACTTGTATATTTTGTCTCAACATATGTAAACATTGTCACTAATAAGAAACAAGAATTGGAAATAAGAAAAGTGCTATGATTGGCATCCTTAAAAGAGGTCAAGAAAATAATAATTGTTCCAATTTTAAATAAGAAAAGGAATTTCATATTCCAGTAGATATAAGTTATGACTATTACTAAAAAAACCAATAATCTTGGCTGCCCAATCACTCCCGGTAAGTGACATCAAATAAGCATATGATATTTATAATGACAAATATGGATTAAAAAAGAATTGAATTTAATAAAACTAGTTGATTAAAAACAAGTACACTAAGCTTGGATTGGATAAGCTATATATTTTGTTTGACTGGATGCAAAATGGGTTCATGAACCATTTTATTTCCCCTAAAAGAAAGTTAAAAAATTGTTCAAAGTTAAAACTCCTTTTGGTAAACAAATCAAGTACATTGTTGTGTCCTATATGTCAATGAGTTTTCAATTCATATAACCATTTTGGATTATGTTTAGTAGATAGTGGTTGTATAGTGAGCTGAATTTTAGCTCTCGATAGTACCATATTTGATAAAAATAGGTAAAATATTAAGAAGATCATATCAATTAAGTCAATTAGTGCATGAAGAAATCGAATTACCTAATTGCAATATTAGGAGAGTTATATAGATAAATTGAAACCCAACCGACACTACCTATATCCAATATGCAACTTCCTCTTTAACTGAAAACCCAACAAATGTATATGAATATAATTAAGAAAATTTCCTTTTTGATTACTAATGCAATGGAAAAAGGTAAGATTTACATGAGTTCCAACCAAAAAAGGAAATTTTATAGAATTTCTTACCACACTACTCCATGGATTATAGCCAATACTTCTAAGTACTAACGAGGCCATATTAATGCATGAAACATCAAATCTTATAGATAATGTAAATCAAATAGATATTTGAGTAGTATAATTTAACCTCTATATGTTATTGAAGATGCATTTGTAGTTAGGTTTCTATTTTGGGTTTAAAAGTAAATAATTTATGGAGCTCAATGTATTAAAGTAGCAAATGGTATGTTCTTTTTTACATAAGCATAAAATTAAGCAAATGGTAGGAAGTGACATTACTTTTTCTATCTTCAATTGAAACCTTAGTAGGTCTATCCAATTTCTCTTCATTGCAATGTTTGTCACAAACCAACCCAAGCTATGACCGGCGCATAGAGGACACATAGTACACATTCCTAACTATGCAATCTCCCCCTATAACAGAATAGCACAACACAAAAATCATTAAGGATCCAAGCATGCACATAGTACACATTAAGAACACACATAATACTCATTCCTTTAGAAATCCATATAACATCGTTCAGTTAACTTAGGAAACATTATATAAGTAACAAGTCTTCATATTCAAATACATGATTCATCCTCATAATATCATGTTTCTAATATAAACCTAAGCTAAACAAGGGTTAGACCTTGCCTATGACACTATGGAGCTACAAGACCAATCTAAGAAGTCCACATAAGAGTTCTTAGATCAAAATGTGCCCTGAATGAGAAAGGCTCACCCAAAAAGCAAATATGTTAGTATTAGGAGGCAGGAGTATTGGATCCTTAGTCAACACTTATATTTTGAAAAGAAAAGAAAGCAATAGGATGAGTTTATGTAACTTAGTGACAGATAGAACATCCATAACCTACATAGGACAATGTACACAAGTATGATTATACACATGTAAGTTATAAATCTTTCATATCCTCAAAATAGTTATTTCAAAATAAACATGTAAATAACAAATATTTAGTATAAAAGCAAGTGGGAAACATTTAGTCTAGGATAAACGGGCAGGAATCATACTCAAGTGGCCTTTCCTTTGTGTGGCCTTGAAAATATAGGAACTATCTTGTCAAGTAGCCCTAAAAACAGGCATGAGCTACCCTATGAGTGGCTATGAAATCATCAAGACAAGGTGCACCAAGCTAATGCCTATTGCCATTAGCATACAAATTCTGTCATAGACTTTCCGAAGAGCACCTTCTAATTCCAGTAATAAATGTGCTCAAAATCCACTTTATGAAATATCAAACTTAAATATAATTCTAGGAGTCCAGAATGACTCTAGAAATAAACTCATACTATGCATTCATAAAAACATTTTCCATGTATCCATCATATAAAACATCATTGTTTCACAAAAACCAATTCATTGTCCCATGTGTTGGTTTTTGCATAAAGCATAAATAAAGAAAAGAATTCACTTCTCAATTCAAGTTGTCCAAAGCTAATGCATAATTTCAATAACATAATTCATCACTTTCAAATATGTATGTTTGGTAATCATATCAAGAGCTCAAGGTACAGATATACTGTTTACTCACAAACTTAATCCTAACAATGGAATCTCAATCTTGCGGAGCCTTGGAGTCAAGAATTGGTTCTACACAGGAATCTAGCATCATGAACACAACCACAACAACATTTGTAATACCCGAGTCAAGAGTCACATGAATTGTGACACTTTGTTCTGTCAGACCCTGTGAAAGCTCTAAGTTTGGATCCTATGCCCCCTTGGAGGGCTATAGAATTGGGAAATTTTCATAGGATCAAAAGTCCCAGTAATTGTTCCTTAGATATCAAAGAATTGAAGAGCGATTTTTAACGAATTTTTGGAAGTTATTAACTCTTTCATTTTCAAGCTTGAAGTTTAAGAAAATGTAAGTTTTCGGATATTTGTACTAAAATCCAAAAGTTGGATTTTGATTCTTAAGGAGTTTGATTTTTTCAATATTTTTATTGGATTTAAAAGGGAGATATTCTCTTATTTACATTTATGTAAATAAGTATATGATGATAGTTGAGAAGTGTAGATGAAAAAAAAAAAAAAAAACAAAGACTGGGTGCCTATGCACCCAAGGCTAGCGCCTAGGCGCTGGCTGTGCCGCAGAAGTGATGCAGCTTCAGGTGGGTGGATGCCCAGGCGCCCGCTGGACGAAATTTAAAAGAAGGATTCCGTTCCTTCTTCTTCATTCTTCCTCAACTCCTCTCTCTTCTTTCTATCTCTTCTCTCTTTCTCTCTCTCCTCATGGATGCCATGAATCCTTCACCATTTTTCTACTCAAATCCTCCACAAATCCCTCTTCTTCGTCATCATCATCATCAATCTTCTTCCTTAAAGCTCTCTCTCTCATCTCTTTTAGAGAGAGAAATGAAGGTGGAGGAGACCCAAGTCCTCCATCAAGTTTCTTCCTTCTTTTGCAATCCAAGGTAACTCTCTAAGCTCAAATATTCTTCTATTTCATGGGTAGGGAAGGATTTTCCTAGAGGATTAAGTTTAAGGTTTAGGTTTAGGAACCTAGGGTTCCAAATTGGGGGTTTTTATGCTTTGGAAATATTTCAAGTTAATCTTTGGTTCTATAGGCTAATTAGTGTTTGGATAGTGATAATTTTGATGCTAGATAACTTATGTGGTGACTGTAGCTCTGTGGTTCAATATGCTAAGGCTGTTCCTTCCCTTGGGTTAGCACAGTGAGTGATAGTATACCTATAACTTATTCTTATCTTTAATTTCCTAAGTACATGCCTAAAATGTATTCTAGTGAAGTTTTATGAAATAGTTGATTCAATGTGTTTTACTCTATATTTATAGAATTCTTGAAGTGATGATGTTAGTTATGTGCATATGTGTGTGTATATATATATATATAAGTGGGACAAGCTCTTATAGAAATTGGTTTCTAACATTGAGTAATTTGATAGAAAAAGACAGATTTCATGTGTATAGAAATTGCAATGTTTTGAGAAAGAACTTTAGATATGTTAAGCTTGAAAGATTTGAATTATGCCTTTAACCTATGGTTAATAGCACAGTTAAATTTCACATAAATTGATATAAAGAAGAATATTAATGACAAGAACTTAGAAAAGATAAGGTTTCATATTTTTAGAAATTGTGATGTTTTAAAACTAGTTTAAAGCTAGAAATGTTTGAAAGGAAGAAAATGTGTTTCAAAGGAGTTTTAACCAAGGGCTCACATGAGGTATGGCGAAGACCCAGCAAATATGAGTGCCTTTTTGAGGGGAGGAAACTGTAATAGAACTGTTTGCCAATGGCAGCAGCATTAGCCTTGGTGCACCTCGAACAACCTAGCTAGCAGGGTGATTGCTAGCCCGGCATGTCGGCCAACATGTCCGGAATATATAGACACGCACAGGTGTGAAGTTATCTTTTACTGCTGGAGTTAGGCCATAGGGCCACCCAGTCAGGCAGCTATTTCTGAAATAAGATCCTCCCTTAAGCTTTATGATGATTTTGAAACAAGTATTTACTTGTCATATTATGAGAAAGTATTTCTATCTCTAAGCCCAGATCTTATATCTTTATTATGCATATGATTTATTACATCTAGTTGTAAAAGCGTTATGTATATATATATATATATGGATGTTTTAAGGATAGATTATACTTCAGGTATATTTTGCCAGAGAGATTATAGTATGTTAACATATAGACAAAGCCTTTCCTTAAGAAATGATGTATAATTTTTTGAAACAACTTACGAGTTATACTTTTGCTAAAAGTTAATGTTAAAGCTTGTTCCACTGTTGTTATAGATATATTATCCCTCACTGAGTCTGTATGACTCACTCCTTTCTCTCTCTCTATATTTTTTTAGACAGGTGCGGGACCGTGCTCAAGCTTCCGCAGTTAACTAGAAGATTCAGCATTTAGGCTTAATTATATAATCTCTAGAAGTGCTCCGTTAGTCCACAGGCAGGGTCCTCCCTGTATCTGCTTTAATTTGTAATAAAAATGCAGGTTGTTTTTAGTTAAGTCAAGTTGCTTTTTAATGATTATGGGTTAATGTTCATGATGGATATGTATGTATATATTTTCATAAGTATGATTATGTTTTAAATTCCTATATTGTGTGTTGTGGGGTGCATTCGGAGAATGCCTGGATCCCCAATGATTTTGTGTGTTTGGATTGTTGTGCAGGTGGAGGATCTATATTTGGGAATAGTCCTAAATACAAGGGAGACTCTGCCCAATTTTTTTTGAAAAGGTCTAGTGTAGGCTTGCTAGGGGACGCGTCCCCTATGCGCAGGTCACGTCCTGAGTGGGGTCGTGACAACATTCATGACTTATAACTCAATATACAACAACTCAGCACCCTAAAAATCCTCATAACCCAAGTTAAGAACCCAAGGAAAGAAAGAAGAAAATGAGTTAAGAAGTTTACCTTTGGAAGGAAAAGGAAGGAGGAAGAAGTGGGTTCCTTGCCACCACCTCTTACAAGCTCCAAAGTCAATAATGAAGGTGTTGGTGAGAGTGTAGGTGAAGATTAAAGAAGTGTTGAGGTTGTGGGTGTAAGAAGAAATGTGACTTAATGTAGGATTTAAGGAAATAATTGAGGTGGAGGAAGAAGATGATGAGAGGAGAGATTTTTATAGAGAAAGGAGAGAATTTTGAACCTAGAGAGAGAAAGAGAAATTAGAGTCGAAAATAAGGTCTCAGACCCGCCTCACATATTTGAGTACTCTAGGCTGCACTATAGCACAGGCTCCAGAACTTGAAAGCACTGATCAAAGGCTGCTGTGCTATAGTGTGACCTGTTGTGCTAAGGAATGACATTTTAATATTCCTCTGAGATCATGATATCACAATGTTGATGCTTATTTCCTTCTTACTTTCCTACTTTCTGGTAACAAAATAAAATGATTATGTGAGCTAAATCAAAGCTTAGTTCTATTAGTCTCATTTCTTTTCTCAGATTCAATATATTACTTATAACATCTCTACCTTCGTAAACAGAACATAATAGAAACTTTGAATTATTTTCCTTAGGCAGTATGAGAATTCCTCAGGCAGGATTATGCCATAACGATCTTCACACTCAGAATTATAGGGTACTGTAACACTGCCGTTGAAAATATGGCACTGTCATATGTTAAAAATTAGAAAATGACAAAGTGCTCCTGTAAAATTTTGTTAATTGTAGTGATGCCCACAAATTTTAGAAATTATATTTTGAACCCAAAGACTTATTCCCACAATAATCCTAGAACTTTTTATGAAATGACCTTTATGTCTCCACATTTGTAGAATTAGCAGAACGAGATTTTAAACAGCAAAATCACATGGTGAAACCGTAGAAGTTTAAATCTCTGCCGATTAGGCCATGAAGGTAGTCTGGTGTGAAATGATGTGGGGTGTCCCTGGACTTGTTTAAAATTACGAAAATGCCATTAGTTACAGAAAACAGAAAACAAAAAGGCTCCGAATTGGCGAAAATGTCTAATTTACGTCATTAATCTATTTATTTGGTTTCAATAGTAAGTAAGGGCAATTAGAAGTTAATTAAATGTTAATTAGGAGTTAATTAGATGTTAATTAGAGATATTAGGATTAAGAAGAATTAAAATAGGAATATATAAAACCTCACAAAATTCTTCAAAACCGTTTTACCGATTTGAAGGAAATCGATAGAATTTCGGTATTTTAAACTGTTAGAACCGAATCAATAGAATTACACATTGAAAACCCTAAATTTAGTCGCTAGAACTTAGCCACAAGCACCCTAAAAGTGGCACCATTTTAGACATAAGAATGGAAGCCACTCAAGCTTTAGCAACACCATGAGTTCCACCTACCACTACCTATGTCACTTTCACTCTTTAAATTCAAAACTAACCTAACTCACCTTCTCTCCCATAGCAATTTTGTGCTCCCCATTTAGCAGAGGCTTCCCCTTTCATTTCTTCATCCATTCCATCTTCTTCTTCTTCCATCCTCAACCTTTATCAACCCCTTGCACTCAAAACTCAAATCTAGCTAGTCTTTACATCAATTTGAGGTAGGATTCAACTTTTGTTCTTGATTTCTATTGATTTTGGTTGTTTGAAATTCTAATTTGCTTCATTCATTTGGTGATATATTAGATGTATTTGATGGTTTATGGTTGGATGATCATGAAATCTTGAGTTGGAATTGAAGTTAGAAGGAGAAAACTAGAAGAAGTGGGAAATCAGGATGCTATCTAGGTGAGAAACCCTACGGCAGTCCATACAGTGGAGTGTATGGCTCCACCTACAACCATTTAAATATAATGAAATTATTTTTATATGAAACTAGACATCTAGAGCTTTCCAATCATATAAATTATAAGGTCATTGTATTAGTATTGAGTGAAATATGAATTTTTGAAATTTACCCTAGAATTCTGACCCTGATTTTGAGCAGACTAGAATTTGAGGGGCATAACTTGCCCTATACTCCTTAAAATTGAGTGAAACCAATTTTATTAGAAATATAAGCCATATATAAAAGTTTCATAAAAATTTTAGAGTTAGATTCGATCCTAATTGCTCCCAGTGGTTCGAGGAAGTTGCCCTAAGTCCAAGCCGGGCTAAAACAAGCAGTTCAGAAGGGTCAAATGTTGGAGCTTATAACTTAAGCTACACTAAAGAAAATGAAATGGGACTTATTGCAAATGAAAGCTTGTCCTGTTAGATTTAATAGGATACAAATTTCGTATGATTTGAACTAGTTTTCGATTTTTAGTGGATTTTTACTTTTAAGTGTGTAATTCTGGCCAGTTACAGGGCAAGTTGAGATAGAACTTAAATATCTTGAGCTACATTTATCAAAATTAGATGGGATAAAGGGGTTAGAAAATAGACACACCACTCCAACATATCCAAAATTTAGGTCTAAATGAGTTAAATAGAAATTATGGCTTATTTTACAAAAATCGGGTTGAGTGAAAGTGCTAAGATAGCAACTATACTTTAAATGCAACTAATGTTCCTATGAAATTGATGTTGAATTGTGAATGAAGTGTTGGGAATTTTCTGTAAAAATTGGTTGTCTGAGTATTGGCACTATTCATGGGGAAGCGGACACATTCCATTATGCTGTCGAATTTTCGGTAGAATTGTAAGGAGGTTATGACTATTTATGTGTTAAGAATATGTATGTGAAAATCATGTATGCAAGGATATATGAAAGTAAATGATGCAGCATATGTATGAGTGCATTCAACATGTCTATGTATGATTATGTATGGGAATGAAAGGACATGAATATATTAAATGTGGATCCCTTCACCTGTAGGCAGTTATGAGATCCCTCCTTGTGAAGGCAGTTAAATAAGATAAGATTGGGTCCTTTCACTTAGAGGCAGTTAATTGGATCCCTCCCTGTGAAGACAGTTAAAAGATATGATGAAGGTCCCATATTCCTAGGGAGTGTGACATGGCGATCACACCCCGATGGGGTATGACATGGCGATCCTACTCTGGAATATGGCATGATGAGCACATTCTAAAGAGTGTGACATGGCGATCACGCTTTGATGGGGCATGACATGGTGATCATACTCTGATATGTGACAAAACTATGAGATCCCTCTACCTTGGAGGCACGAGGTCAGATGAGATCCCTCTACATTGAAGGCAAGTGGTCAGCTGAGATCCCTCTATTCTTGAGGCACGTGACCAGGAAAAATCCCTTCAATTTAGAGGCACGTGACCAAAATAAGATCCCTCCAAGACTAGAGGCACATGGGTCCCCTTGCGGGTCAGTACTGTATGACGACGGTCACAAGTTGAGCTCAATCCTAGATTAGACTACCTAAGGGTAGTAAAGACTAAAGATTAAAACATATGCAAGCACCCTAGGGACGACGATATATAACGCCTAGGTGTACCAAGAAAAGAAAGCAAAGAAAGTTAGAGAAAAACACCAGTGCATTTGCATGAATTCAAGTATGAGTATTTGCATAATTATATCCCATATTTTATTGATGCGGAGACTGTTCTATCTACTTACGCTGTGATTATTATTCTAAATATGAAATAATGCCAATGTGACTCAAGTGCATGAAAAAAATAAACTTTGCTTCAGACAATATATTTTCAAACTATAAAACTGAACAATTTCTTTGGCATGATCACCTTCTTCATAATAAACCGAAGCAGCTAGAGATAATAACGATGACACAGTATATAGTAGTTTAATGAATCCTATTGAGAATTTATAATTCTCACTCCTATGTTTATTTCCCTGTTATCTCCAGATAGTTCAGAAGTTCCGAAGAAGGTCCTTCGAGACGAAGTTGACTAGTAAGATTGAAGGTGTCCAAAAGTTGCTGCCAGACAAAGTCCAATTAAATGACAGTAACAACTCCTAGGTGAGGTATTATGACTTAAGCATAGTACCATACTTAGGAGGGTGTTACATTACTTAGACAAGTTGAAAACCTAAGCTAGGTAGGGCTCCAAGGATGCATTTGACCCTATTGATATTTATATCGATAAACTCTATATTGATAATTTTCTAACTATTGCACACTAAATAAATTGGGAAAATACAGTTTTTGGTTATAAGTAGGAGAAAAACATTGGAGAATACACATATTTAAATGGATCTAATCTGCTATGGAAATGGTAAGGCATATTAGGGTAAGTAATAGGGTCTATTACAATGTTGAGTAAGACTAGACTAGCAAAAGTTAAGAGATCTTTATAGAAAATCAATTTAGTACCTTGAAATTGAGATAGGTGTTATTATTTGCACTTGTTGATTAGTTCAAACACAATAATCAAGTGTAGACCCATGAACACAATATATATTTTCCATAATCAAAATTTTCCAACCAATAAAAATTTTTAATGAAAAGAAACACTAATTCATTTGTATGAGCTAACAAAGACACCCAAAGTCTGAGTGTAAAGCATGTCAATACTTAGACTTTTGTATGTGGGGTAAGTTGATGTTCCTTAATGAAGATTTTGAAGTGATCCAACAAGTTCTTCGTTGAGGTTAAAGTCATTGTACCCTTCAAGATCTCTGACTACACTATGAGTGACTCGACCTGCCATTGTCAACATGCACTAATTGCTATATGAACTAGATACCATCTTTGGTGACTTGGCCTAAAGATATGAATGATTTTCCCCGATGAATCAATTTCATAAGATAGCCAAGTAATCTAAGGCTTAAACTCATGAAGCTTTTAGAGCATGTTGTGTAAGAAATAGATGAATTAAAAGGACATAAGTTGGCATTGGCTCTTTGATAGGTTCCAATGATAAAGCTCAATTGCTGCTTCTCTAGAAAAGAATACCAACAAAGATTTATTTTTTTTTTAATCTTTTAAAAAATAGATATGGGTTTAGAAGGTAAGAGTAAACCCTTAAAATTATCATTAAAAAAGCTTCAAATATGTTAGTCTTGAGAAATAAATATCCCTCATATAGCTCCTCAGAATCACAACTATCAGTCACATTAGTCCGATTTAGGGAGACATTAGTTCTTGATAGATAAAACCTGAAATGTAATTGTTAAGAATTACAAATTTTAGTCATATTAGTTTTTTGTAAGGACTAATCGATATGATGAATAATGACTAATATGACCAATAATTGCAATTCTCAAGAACCATGATTAGGGTTTTCATTCTCATGGACTGGCCTATCCAATATTGTTTTTTTTTTTTGGGATGAACTTAGGAATTTACTCAAAATTAAATAAGATAATAAGTTTTTTAATAAATATTATTTAATAATTACTTGAAAAGCTTGCTATCACATGTAATTTTAAGGGTCCACGGGCACATGTGAACTTCAAGGTTATGTTGCAAAAATCATCTAATCAATTTATTTGTAGGTCTTATTATTTAATAAAATTAAAATATCAAGTTATAGTGAAATTAATAATATCTTTTGTGACATTTTAGGAGCACATAATAATGAGTAAGGTAGATGGTTGTTAGGCTTTGAATGTAAGAGCCGCTCACAATTAGTGCTCTTTGTGGTATTGTATGCTTTGATTGTGGGTTTGAGGTTAGCTTGGGATTATGGATATTGTTGTATGCTTGTTAAGTCAGATTGTCTTAATGCTCTTACTTGTGTTTTGACCAAGTTGAGTGATGTTTTTCCTGAGTTTCATGCATTTGTTACTGAGTTCCAAGAATTACTCAAAAGGAGATGGCATAACCAATTAAACCATGTCCAGAGATCAGCTAACATGGTAGCTGACTTTCTTGCAAAAAGTAAAGCACGTAAGCAGTGAGACTTGAGGGTTTTTACTTCCCATCTTTAGAAGCTGTAGCACTTGCTAAGTCTTGATTCATCTTCTGTTGTGTAGTCTTTTGTCTACTTCCTTTGTTTACAAAAAAAAAAAAAAGGAGCACATACTAATTGTAACACCCTGCCAACTTATGTTATGCTTCAGTCATAACATGAAATTGGATAGGGCGCGTTACTATATTAGTTCTCTATCTAAAGCTGTATTTATTATATTATATTCTCTTTTTCTCTTATATATATGTATATGTTTGACGCATATACCTACGAAATAGGGCGCTTTATACAATAGACGTGATTAGCATTACAGAAAAGAGTAAAGACAGGAAATATATCATCAATTGTATATATACATATATAAGTTGGAAACCAAAGCTTCAGTTTATAAATATATGTTTCAAAAGCAGAGTGAAATAAAGAAACAACAAAATTCCTATTGCTAAAAAGTAGAGACGAAAATAGCGGAAGCCAGTTATGTACAACAAGTCCAACTCGAGGCCCTGGTGAAGCTGCCGGTCAGGGAGCTCAATAAATAGAGTCATCGTTGAGTCCATCGTCTACGTCTGAGAATGATGTGGAAATGCAGAACGAGGTGAGAATTTGAAGAAATTCTCAGTAAGGCTCGTGTACAGTGTTTAGCTGACATTACATTCATTATCAGTTGCCTCATTTTTTGTTTAATTATAAAAACATGGGATCAAACTGAACTATCCATCTTCAATAAGTTTAGGAAAATGTCTGGTCCGAGGTAAGGTTTAGTTTTACTTAAAACAACATAAGAAACAGAATAAACTCCTAACATTAATACATAGAATAATGAGCAGAATAAATGAACATACGGCAGTAAGGGAATATAACAAACAAACTGTAAATAACTTGTAATGACCATTCAATGTAATTATGCATTTAATGCAATCATGCAAAACTTGTTCTGGAACCTTTCTTCATAAACTTTTCCATTACTTAGTCCCCTGGGAGTTCTTGGCCATTTTAGACTCCTGGGTAATAGTCTGCTTTTCAGGATCGAGCTCGTTCCTATACAGGAATGCCGGGTTTGCTTTCCCCGACCTCCCCACTGATCTATTCCCCTTAACTTTATTCTGGGGCTGGGCCAAGTATCATGGAACTTTTATCATAACATAATCTTTAGGTTCATCATAACATGACTTTCATAACTTTCGTGAAAATGCACATGTATGTACATGTATATCATAACTCATGCATATATTTTACCAAAATTTCGGCAGCATAACAGAACGTATTTGCTTCCCCATGAATAGTGCCAGTACTCAGAGCCAATTTCTCATACGAATCAACATAGTTCATTCATATTTCAAACATCAATTCATGGCACAATTATTGAAATTAAAACATGGTTGCTGTCTCAACACTTGCATTCAACCCAATTTTTGTAAATCAGGCCATAATCTCTACTTAACTCATCTGGACCTCAATTTTGGATATGTTAAAGTGTTATGTGTCTATTTTCTAATCTCTTTGGTCCCACCTAATTTTGATAACCATAACTCAAGTTATTTAGGTTTTATCCTGGCCTGCCCTGTGGCTGGCCAGAATTGCACACTTAAAAGTAAAAATCCACTAAAAATAGAAAATTAATTCAAATCGTACAAAATTAGTCTCATATTAAAGTTAACAGGACAACCTTTCATTTGCAAAAAATTTCATTCCATTGCCTTAGTAGGACTCAAGTTATGAGCCTCGAATTTGACCTTCCTGAACTGCCCTGTTTTGGCTTGATTTGGACATAGGGTAACTTCTTCTAATCACTGGGAACAAATGGGATAGTAACAAACTCAGAATTTCTTTATAAGATGTTTTCCTATGTATAAGCTTTCTAACAAAGTTCGTTTCACTCAATTTGGAGTTGTATAGGGTGAGTTACACCCTTTTCAAGTCACACTGCCCAGATGAAAGTCTTGATTCCTAGGCCAAACTTCAAAAATTTATATCTCTCTCAATATTAATCCAATGGCCTTACATGATATATATATGGAAAGCCCTGAATGTCTAGTTTTATAGAAAAATAGTCTTATTGGATTTAACCAGCTGTAGGTGGAGCTGTACACTCTACCATACGGACTGTCGAAGGAAATTGGTCTTCCTCTCCTCACCCCTTCCTATTCCTTAATCAATCTTAAACACAAAAACAGCCAAAGATTATCATTTTCATTCACTAATTACCTTAAGAAGTAAGAAAATAAAATCAAAAGCAATCATCCATAATCTGAATAACAAGAACTAAATTGAACCTCTACCTCTTGTTATGTGATTAGGCTTGATTTTAGAGTTTGAATCAATAGAACTTGATTGAGCTTGAAGGTTAGATGGAGTTGGGTGAGTGGAGAAGAGAAGAGAGCTGAAAGAGAGGAGAAAGTAGCGCTGAAATGGGGCTGAAGGAGAGAAAGAAATGAGTCATATAAACTTGAGGTGGTAGTTGGCTTTGTGAGTTTTGATTGGCTGAAATTTTGTGGGCAAAGTTTAGCCATATCTCTCTCTTTTATGACAATATTGCTCTCCACGTCACCTAAAAAGTGGAACTCGCTTCCATTGTATTCTGAAAATGACATCAGAACTCGTACTCTCCTTAAAGTCGAAACTCGCGCACATCTATTCAAAATTTGGAGATGAAATCGGAACTCAGAAATATTGTCTAGTTTATTCGAAACTTGAAAGCAAAGTCGGATGTCAAAAATCATACAGCACCCAATCGCCTTAAGATCGAAAGTCAAGGACAAGAATGTGAAACCAAAATACTTAAACCCGGAAGTCGGGGATGTTACGTAAACTTGGATCGGTTCTAAACATAGCACCGGAGATCGGGAATAAAAACATTAATCTTATGTACCAGGAAATCGGAACATACAGATCTCGGAACTCCAAATTTAATCTCGGAGGCCTGTTATAGGCAAACTCGGGAACATCAATAGAAATGAAGAGCTCTTGGGAATAAATTCGGATATCAGAACTCGTGTAAATTTTGGTCGAACTTGGAGACCAACTCAAAGATCTGATCTCGCATCCATTTCTAATTGAGATAAACTTGGATGTCGGATTTTGTGTCCATTCTAAATCAAGACTAAGGTCGGAAATCGGAAAATCATAGCCAGTCCATTTGAGACTTCGAGATGAAGTCGAAGGTCAGGAATTTTAACATTCTACTGATGAGGTCGGAAATCGGGGACGTTACACTAATTACACCTTACAATGTGCTTATTTTATAAGATAAATCATCTTTGTATGAGTACAAAATGTCAAAACTGAGAAAAAAAAAAAAAAGAGGTGCACAAAATGATAAAACGATTTAAGATAACAAGTTCTTTTCTTTGATTTTCTGAGAAATAGCACCCTAGTCCCTAGTATTGGTCACACTCCTAGTAATTGGACAATAAGTATAGTAAGGTAGCAAAAAAGAAAAAAAAATTGAAAAAGACAATGTTATTGAATAGTTGAGCATCTTAACATTCAACTATTTTATTACATATATAATTTTTTCAAGTTCTATGAGTTTTTTAGGCAAGAAATTGTAAAAAGAAAAGAACAAGGTACTCAAGCGTTTGGATGCTTGAGCCTTCCATAGCAAATCCCTAAAAAAATAGACGTTGATAACAAAGAAAAAAAAATGAACCATGAAATAGGCAAAGAAAGATGTAAGAGTCAATTGCATTTGAATTGAAAACATTGTTTTCTATTAGAAATGCATTTTACAATTTCACTTTCCACAAACTTAATTTGTTACAACACCCAATCCAGATTCTACCCCATACATTTTCTTCAAAATACATCAAAAACAAAATGAACAAAATAGGATAAATGAAAACCCACAAGATTGATCATTACATCTTCATAGATCTTCAAGGGAAAACAAATAAGGCATCATCTTTAGTTATATTGTGGTCATTGGAATAAAATCCATAATCCATTAACCCATTCATGATGATCACTAATCTGAGAGGCAGGGTATGCAATCTCCTCATTTGTGGAATTAATATACACATAGTAGATAGAGCCCCTTCTAGCTCTAATCTCTCGTACCTAACAACCATCATTTTGAAAAGCATCAACGATTTGGTAAGGCAAGAACACAGAAGTGTGAATTTGAGGGCGCAAAGGGCGAAGCTCACGAGCGTACACATGCTCAATGAGAGGCATGGATTCATCTTCATTCATTAGGTTCCTGCATTGCACTTTGTAGTAGCCATTGTTCAAATATGAGACAATGGTGGCCTCATAGTAGGAACCAAGAAACCCTTCTTCTTTGCTACACACCTCCACTTGCTCTCCATTGTAAAATCGACATCTCCTACATGGTGGATCCATGGCTGTAGAACAATCTAGAAAGTTTCTTTGAGCTTCAAAGACATGGAAAAGAGAAATGGGGTTATGTGTTGTTTTATGTGACTATGTGGACATTGGAAACACTATTATATACTTTTAGTACTGTTTTATTCGTTTTTTTGCTTGGGTGAATGATTTTTATTTTGGTTAGTCAATTAGAAGAATCTAGAGATTTGAAAACTTGCAATCTAAGGAAAACAAAATAGGTAAATGTAACTATTTCTTTGAATGGTTTTGTTTTTATCTTTTTATAATTGTTTTCCTTTTATGGGTTAAGAAATTATATGCTGCATTTTGTGTGGATTATGTCCCAAATTCATGTACCTGAATATGTGATAACATTTTCTTTTTTAAAAGGTCAATATGTATTTATTGTGTTATTAAATTATGGTAACTTTGTTATTAAATTAATGGTGATTTGCTATATATTGAGTAATTTTTTTTATTAATTGATAATTTTTTTATTATTGCATTTCATGATATTATTCACAAGAACATTTATCAACAAGAGTTAAGTGAAATGATAGACAAGTTGCAATCTCAGAAATTGACTAAAGTTTAAATTCTTATTTGTGATATTATTTGCAAAAATTTAGATGATAATATTTTTTAGTAACGATATGTACTATTTCTATGTTATACAAAATAAAGAAATATGACATTTATTTTATTATTTCTCAAAAAATCATTTTTCAATTGATAATTTAAAAATACTTAAATTTTTCTTCTGAAAAGGATGTAGTATATTCTTTGCCTTGAGTTTCTTTTTAGTATTTTTTTAATCATTTTTTCTTCATTAATATTTTGAAATGTATTTCAATTGCCACTATGTCGAACATCAAGGTAAGCAAGTCAAACCCTGGACATGCATCAAGACCACTACACAAGGAGAAGTTATTATGTGCTCTAGGAACATTAGGTTGAATTATGTTTTGATCAGTTGTGGAGTGTCATTTTAGTTTTAAATGGTTTAGGATTCACCATTAACTTTTATATTTATCTAAAATGTCACGTTATAAATGGTCAGAGTATAATTCAACCTAATTCTCCATGAATACCTAATAATTTCTACTACGTAGGACTTGACCATTACAATATTAATACCATTAATACCATAGTGCAGAAGTCCCTCCTACAATAACTCCAATGCATTTAAAGAGCAAAGATAATTGACATAGTTGGAGGAAGAGCATTCAAACCCCATTAATATCCTTCCAATAGTTATTTCAAACCCCACACTATTACATATGGGGGGTAGCTTGTGTTAGTAATCTCTAGAACCAATACCTTACTCTAGCGCACATTTTGACTTAAAACGTGGAATGCCATTCAACTAGTTTAACCTTTGAAGGCTCCATCCACTCAACCTCAAGTATCAAGAATAATACATGTTCTTTATTTAAATAATTAAGGAGAAACAACTTTATTATTTTGTGACACCTCCAATATCTTATCTACTCTCCAAAAAATTAAATGAATATCATTTTGATTTAATGTCTATGTGCAATAGTAATGCGTTGATTTAATATCATTTTGATTTTACAATTACAATCAATAATGCATTGTGACATCATTTTTGGTTTTGATACCTCATGCAATTGTTCACTCATTAAATAAGGTGTCTACACAAAAATAGATGGAAAAATAGGGGAAAAAGTTTTATGTTGACATTTGTCAAAATAAACTCAAAACAAATTATTTACTTGGGTCATTGATGGATCAAATTTTGGTCCAATCCAAAGCCCATCAAATCTATCCATTTTACTCCACTAGAAAAAAAAATAGAAGAGAGATATTTGGTTAGGTGTAATATGTGGACATTAGAGAATGTTGTATATTTGTGGTGCTCTCTTGTTCTTTTTGGGCTTTTTGTTGAATGAATTTAAAGTTTTGAAAACTTTATCCCAATGAAAATAAACAAAATAGGTAAATTGGTAATTGTTTATTTGAATGGTTTTGATTTTATCTTTATTTATTGGTATTTCCTTTTAAGGTTAGAAAATTATTTATTGCATCTTGTGTGGATTGTGCCCCAAAGTTATGTACTCAAATATGTGATACCTTTTTTTTTTTTCTAACAATCAAATATGCCATTATTTTGTTGTTAAATAATAGCTATTTTGTAATAAAATTAATGGTATTTATCAAACATGTCACTAATTTTTGAATTATTTAATAAATTTTTAATGATGTGTAACATATTACTAACAACAATATTTATCAACAACTATTAGTTATGGTGACTGCAAAATGTGAAGCAAAATTTAAACTTAGAGTATAACACCTTAATAACCCCATACTACATTTAAGTCGTATTACGATAATTTTTAGTTGTTTTGCTTTTCAAAAATATAACTCCTATATTAAAGTACTTTACGATAAAAATAGGGGTAATTTTTTTAATCTATTACCGAAATTAACTTTTCAAGAACATGAGCCATAAGTATGTAATAATCGTTATGTAATCGAACACATCTCATACATGGATATTCATGTCTCCGTAAAGATGTATATACGATCGCAATATAATAACACCATCATCATACATTATCATGGGCATAACATTATTCATAATATATATATATATATATATATATATATATATATATATATATATATATATATATATATATATATATAAAATAAAGCATGTAGCAATGGTAACAATCATCTAGCCATACTGAAGTTGGAAGTAGCACGAGAAGAGGGGTTGAATTATGCTTTTTAAAAATTTTTTAGTTTCTAAAACTTTAAACAACTTTCTCAAGTCTTTGGATTTGGAATACCAAAGTGTTTTGAGTTAGAAAAAGTTATTGTTTTCACAATAACTTTGTGGAGCAACAAACAAATAGGCTCATAGAATAATACACAAAATGCAAAAATTATAAATAGAGATAAGGATAGAAGATCATACAAAGAGGTTTTGTATACTGGTTCGGCCAAATCTACCTATGTCTAGTTCCTAACAAATTAGTTGAGATTTTATAAACTTGAGTATTCTTTATTCAAGCTTCTCCAAGCTTTTGCAACCGAGTAGTTCTTCCTCTCCAAGCTAACCAAACAAGTAGTCTTTACAAAGCTTCTCAAAGCTAACAATGAGTAGTTTTTACAAAGCCTCCCCAAGTTAACAATGAGTAGTATTTTATCCTAGCCTCTCTAAGCTCACAATGACCACCACCGGGTCAAGTTACAATAATGAGTTAAAAAGGTTTGTAATTGGATAACACTCACACTAAATCACTCAAAGGTGTATGGAACAGTCAAGTTTAGTATGCAATGACTTCTCAATAATTTCACTAAGAGAATATTGGCCATTACAAACCAATTGAGAACATTTTCTTTGCAAGAAGTTACAATGTGTAACTTTCTAGATTTAGAAGGTTGAGAAAGAAGAAAGCTTGATAGATATTCAAATGCATAGAGTTCTAACCACTTCTTTATTGTCTTCCAAGTTTATAAAGGCTTCAAAATCTAGCCATTGAGACTTTAGACATTGAGTCCAGAGCTTTTTGATCCATCGGTCTAAGACTAGAGAGAAAAGTAGGTTACTTTCTTTCTCAGCAAATAAGAACATCACCAAAGAAGAAAACTAGCCGTTTGGGTCCGCCAACTTTTTAGAGTTGTTAGCACTTCTTTTGGATCTTGTTTGATAGTTAGAAATAATCCATGAATCGTGCATAATAAGCTTTGAGGATGAGGTACTTCATGTGAATCAACTTTCTAGATGTCACCCTTCTGGTCAAAGCCTTTTGGACAATTCATCTTTTTAATGTGCTAGTGATCCTTATGATGGCTTGATATCTTTCTGATGACATAGATACATCCTTCCGATCCTTGTAATACACTTTCTTGTGAGAGAAAATTTTAGAACCATAGACTATCTTGAAAAAAGTTCTTTTCTTTGGATTATATATATGAGATATATAAGAACTTTTAAATTCATATGGTTCCAATCTCATCAGCATGCGTATGTTGCAATCTAGTACGAAAGACAACAAACACTTAAACAAATTAACTGTTAGTTCACACAAAAGATTTTATTAAGAATTGATTTGGTGTTCAATAAAACTCTTAGCTCGATATAGCTCAAACCACTTAGTGGCTTCTAAAGGGCATTGGAGCTAACAATCTCTCCTTTTTTGATAATGGCAAAGCAATACTTAAGAAAAGTTTTTGTTTTATAAGAAGAATTGTAAGCGCATAAGCATACTGCTTATTGTTAATTTCAATTTTTCTTATTTGAAAATATACTTTTTGAAGTTGATAACAAATAATCGTGTTAACTAGAAACTTCAAAAAACATGGCTAATCAGATCAATTGTACATTTGAACAAAATGATATATTAAAGCAAGATGAGTCAAATCATCACTTTGTAGTAGTTCAAAAAAGTTCATGATTGATCAGAGCAAAGAGTGAAGTACTAAGAGATTATAGCATATCAAAGCATGAAATATATATAATTAGAGCAATTGAAAACATTACAAATATGAGAATTATAACTTCACGAAGAGCATAATATGCATAATCAAAGTAATAAAGTGATCAACAAAAATTTGTGATAACTATTCGAGCAGAATACGCAAAAATAGACATCACAGATATCATATTAAATTATCAAAGCATAAATTATAGAGAATATTGTAAGATAAATATCATAGTAGAAAAAATAAAATATTCCAAGATAACTATCAAAGCATAAAAGTTCAAAGTAATAAATTGGTATAAATTATCAGAGCAGAATAATTATAATATCATAGCAAAATAATAATAAAGTATCATAATTTGAAATGTAATAATCCAAATGAAATTGTATGTAAAAAAATGAAAACTATGGTAAAAAAATAAATATGAGATGTAGTGTTACATAGCTCCTGTTCCCCTTAACTAAAGCTTTTTTTTTTCTTCTCCTTTTGACATCAGTAAAAGATGAGTAGGGATCATAGAAGATTGGAAATCACTAATTGCCTTTTTGGTTTCCTTTATGAAGAGCCTTTAATATTTGCAGCATTAGACTTTCCATCTTGTCCAGTCTTCTTTTAAATGCATGTTGATTGACCATAATAGTGTGTTGATTGGCCAGAATAAGGCCTATTTGAACTTCGGCAGCATTTGGGAGGACATTTGTAGTGGATGGGTGTTCAGAAGGCAGTTTTTCAATGTGTCTAGCTAAAGACATTACAGATTTAGAACTAGCTTCAGTTATTGTTCTGTTAAATCTTGGGCCTATAGTCAATAGCAAGAGAGTTTTGGCAGTAGATGGGTTGGTAGGACTGTCTTGAGATGTAGTAATAGTAGCAGGATTCGGCATTAGAGTAGAGATGAGGATAGCCTCAGATGATGGGACAACATCAGCTTAAGCTTTTGGTACCTACATTTGAATCTTTTCTATTTCAATTTTTCTGTTGCAAAAGCCTTAGTTGCAGTCTCAGTCTTTTCAACGATGGTTCCTTCTAAATAGTAAGGACCAATTGTTGTAAGTTTTAAGGCTAAATTTCAGCTCGTCCCGCTTATTCAGCTTGTTGCACAGAGGGCATAACTACCCTTCTCATCTCAAAAGGAGGGTTTACCTCGTCAATCACCACAAAATACTATTCTACCTCTTGAAAGATAGAAGAGCTTCTAAGTTTTGATGTTTTAACTCTAGTGGCTCTATTTCTTTGCCTCTGGAGCCATGCCTCTTCTCTTAGCTTATTCTCCTTTGCTTTTCTTCTTACTCTTCGGAAAGAAGAGTATGTGGAATCTCTAGAAGGAATAGTAGAAGCTTTCTTTATTTTCTTCTTCCCCTTTCCTTTTGGAACCTCTTCCTATGCAGGTTCTTCTTAAGATATGGGCTCCCTTATCACAACTCCTCTCAGAGCTAGTTTAGTAGCTTAAGAAGTACGTCTGGCAGTAGGCCTTGCAGTAGTGTCTACACCAACTGTAGAGGCTTCATCTTCAGCTCTTGAGGAGGAAGATGACTTCTCAGTAAGTCTCATTATTCTCCTCTTGCTTTTTCTTCTCTCCTTAGGAATTGGAGAGAGACTTCTTTCTCTTTTTTTCACCTTTCCTTACCTTCTTTAGAAGGCTTAGATTTTCCTTTTCTGATGCTGGCCTCCTTAGTAGCAGAATCTTTCTTATTCTTGTCCTTTTGCCCTTTCTCCTTCTCCTATTCTTAAGCTTGGGGTTTCAATCCCAAATCTGAGAAGGTTTTCATCGTTGTTTTAGGTCTCTTGCTATTAGCCTTTTGCCTATCTAATGGCAACTAAGCCCTGATAAAAACCTAGTAAGAAACATGCCATATGGTAGGGTGGCATGTCTTCTCCTCTCAGCATTAATAGCAGCAAGGATGAAGTCCAAAATCAACCTAACCAAGTTGATTCTTTTACTCATCATGAGGCAAAACATCACCATCTGGTCTACCTTAGTCATGACATCTGTGTTACCATTCCTAAGCAGCACAGTGTATTGGACCACAGAATATATAGCTGGAGCAGTAACTAGCAAATGAGAGGTGTGAATGTCTCTTACTCTCATATTGCGCTTCCCTATGAAAATCTCAGCGATTTCTTCCTCTATGGCACCATCACAAACTCTTCCCACCATCTATCTCCACCATAGCACAGGATACCATGGTTAGGCATGTTAGTAATCTATGTGATATTAGAGTGTAGGACATACAACTTGAAGCTTCCAATGATACTCCAAAGTAAGGTGTTGTGTTCATCAGAAGGTACAGGGGTATTATAGAAAGTAGGAATCACTCCTATGTAGATATCTTTTGCAATCCTGAAGAAGTCATTCCACCCTTGGAACTCGAAGACATTGAAGACTTCTAGAAGAGCAGTAAAGTTCTCTAAGTAGAAACTTCTCCCCTTGGCACTGGGCCTCCGAAAGAAGTTATTCTGAAAGTTGGTCTGCATCTTCTTTTTTTCAAAAATATATGGGATGCTTTAGTAACCCTTGTCAGCCATTTTTGAGAATGTGAAAGGTAGTAGCTTGATAAAATAAGGGTTGAAGTTGAGGGTGAAGGTAGAGAGTGATGAAAGTTTGAATCTTTATAGAGAAGATGAACAATGAAGGATTTTCAGTAACTTAGGAGAGAAAAAGATTTTCAAAGTGAGTAAATGGGTTCAGTGAAAAATGACCCGGGGTTAAGGTAATGTGAAAGGTTTCGTGGTTCAAACGATGACATTTTTTTATATGAGAATAGCTTTTGGCTTTCTTGCTTTACTGAGTCGTGGCAACATGGGATAGTGAGGAGTTACGAAATCGTCCTACATTCCAAAATTAGCCTTGATTCTTCATATTCAATTTTATGATCGGAAGCTTGAGCCATCTTTCTAATGGAAATCTTCTTTTTGAAGTCAAAACCTAAAGCACCCTTTTGAACTGACATTCTGAACACACTTGGTATACAATTATGGATGATCTCTCTAAATCATTTCTGTAATGTCTTCTTCAAAAAGGAAACACACTTGGATATAGCAATCTTAGCTTAAACTTTTTTATAAGCTTGGGGCAATAGGATCCATGTGTTATGAATGCATGCTCAGAAACTAATCATATTCAGAACGTTCTTATTGCAAGAAGATCGATCTTTAGCTAGACGTGTTGTAAATATATTAGCTAATTGATCTTATGATAGCTCAATATCTCCTTTCTAAACATGATCTCTTATGAAATGATGCTTAATGTCTACATGCTTTGATCTAGATTGCTGAATAGGACTTTTAGCAAGATTAATAGCACTGGTATTATCACACAGAATAGGGATTTTGGTATATCTCAAGTTGAAATCTTCCAGCTAGTGTGACCATAAAATTTGGGCACAAAAATTTGTTGCAGATACATATTTAGCTACAATAGTTGAAAGTAACCGTGTTTTGCTTCTTGTTTAGCCTAGTTATCAAGTATTTTCCAAGAAAGTAAAAATAGCCACTTGTGTTTTTTCTTCAACTTTGTTTCCAGCAAAGTCAGCATCACGATAACCTGCAACATCACAAAAAGTACCCTTTTTGTACCAAAGACCAAGATTAGTAGTACCTATTAAGTATCTCAGGATTCTTTTGACAACATTTAAGTGTGATTGCTTTTGGTTATATTGAAATCTAGCACTTACCCACACTTAATTATATGTCAATTCTACTAGCTAGAAGGTAAAGTAATGATCCTATCAAACCTTGATAAAGTTTGTCATAATCTTTATCTCCATCTTCATCAGCTTCCAGAACTTGAGGAAGATGCATGGGAGTACCAATGCTCTTGGCTTTGTCCATATCAAATCTTTTGAGCAGATCTTAGGCATATTTTTTTTTACTGAATAAGGATCCCATTTTTCTGTTGCTTTATTTGCTTGCCGAGAAAGTATTTGAGCTCTCCCATCATAGTCAATTCTTTCTTCCTAATTGCATCCTTGTGCCACTAGACTTGCTTTGTTTCCAATCACTTTTCTCCCATCATAGTCACCATGTTTCTCATTCTTAGGATGGACATTTTCCTTTACATTCTCCTTTTCTGAGTCCTTGTTAGCTGAACAGGCTGTGGCCCAGCTTGCTTTCCCTTGCAATACTTATTCACGAATCACTTTCCCTAGTTAGACTTAACTTTTAGCTTAATCATCCTTGCATCCCTAGCTAATTCATCATTTCTCACTATGATTCTAAGTGTAGACCTTCCTTGACTATAGTTTACTTCAATGGCTCGCTTGGAATCTCTAGGCACAAGATGATCTGAGATCTGTGGGACTTGTTTTTGCTCATACCGTTCTCTCCTCAGCTGGTCCCTTTGTTGAGAAAACTGTATTCTTTGGAATACACTCTGCCGAGGTTGTTCGTACTGGCCTCCAGTCTCTGTCTTGCCTTGGAGTTTAGGCATCCATTCTTTCCTTTCATCCTTCCTTGATGCATCATAACTCATGGCTCTGGTCTTTTCCTTGACCACCACCGAATTTGGTCTCCATACTTACTTAGAATGCTGGACAGGCTGAGAGGATGAGACCTCTTTCCTAGAACCATTTTCCTCTATTGTTATGGAAACCATATTGATAGTGGTTGAAGGAAACGGATTGGTATCAATAGTCATACCACCTCCCTTTTTATCTACAAGTTTGAACCTTCCTTCTTTTAAGCCCTTTTGAATCACATTACAAAAAACTGTACAATTATTTGTATAATGCGGGTATAAATTATGCCAATTGCAATATTTCAAATTTTGAATTTGATCCGTTAGCGGCAACTTATGTCCTTTTGGAAGCTTAATTTGTTTATCTTTGACTAAGTCAAAGATTTGATCTACTTTTGAAATGACAAACAAATATGCCTCCTTTTCCTCATTTTTGACCTTTTCTTTACCTTTTGACAGGAGTAAGATTAGGACAAATGTATGGCTTGCCTCCTAGCAATTTGGGTGTCATAATTTCTCCTTGTATTGTTCCTTCTTCATCATTTCCTTCCTTGTCAGCTAAGTCACAATTGACTACAACCACCAACTAGGAGCCTCTAGGCCCTGCTCTATTAGATCTTCTCTATTCTCTCTCTATTATGAACTATTCAACTTGAGTTGCTTTCCAAGAAAGCTGAGCCAAGTCGCAATATTCAGAAACAATGAGCTTTTCTCTCAACTGAGGGTTCATATTATTCATAACAATAGAGGCGCATTCAGCCTTTGGTAATTGCACGTTGTATTTCCCTTTAACCTTTCTAAATCTTTCCAAAAACTCTGACACAGGCTTATTCGCTTGTTGTTTAATTCCTAACAAATCTAACACAGAAGCCTCTGGTTGGGGCTTATAAAACCTGTCATGGAATAGTCGCTCCATATCGGCACATCTTTGTATTTAGAAAATCATTTTAACTAGCCTTAGCATATTGAGCTATAAATCAGCTGACATGCTCCATAGTTGATTTACCGTGCTCCCCAGAAAATGTTGTAAAGTTTAGAGTTCTGAAGCCTCTAGGAAATTGGACTCTATCCATCCACTCTGGATATGGTTTCCTGTAGACAGACCTCCTCAAAGGTCTCAATTTTACCCCAAAATGCCTTCTCATAGCCTCAGATATCATGTTTGGATCAATCAGCTGAGGCACAACTCCCCTCGGCTCAACACATAGCTGAGGCTGAATGGATGCTGCCTGCCGATTGACCCCTTGTTTGATTCCTTGAGGCATTCTATTCTAAGACTGCATATAGAGTGTAGGGTATATTGGCTGATAGGGTGTATTCATTGGCTGAGATGCATAATTTGGTCATTGCATGCATGTCGGTTGGAAAGATCCTCCAGCCTGAGCTGAGTATCCACCAATCGGTTGAGCATTTGGGCTTGGATTATATACTCCCTTGATTATCTCCCAGGGGCCAACTTGTTTGACCTACGGAATCAATCGTAGGCATGGGCTTGTGTAAATAGGCTGTTCTCAATTACTATTGGAACCATTCCAAGACCCTGTATTACCCAATGGCAATCCGAAATTCTCTAGTGCATTTGAGGGCCTTTTTATGAATTATATTTGGCCAAGTTGAGGCCCTTGATGCCCCCCAATGTAGCCATTGTTTCACTGATAGTCTCCTATGCATTCACATGTGTGGCCTCAACTGATTGACCATGAGTTTGCAACATTTCCCTTTGCTGCTGCTGAAATAGCTGCAATTCATTTCACACCATCGACTTTACTATCTCGACCAATTGCTTATATACTTCTTGGATCAGATCATTCACTCTTGCTTCGATCTGCTGTTGGATAAAGGAAGAGAGAGATTGTTTCCACAAAACTAATATATTTTATTTCCTTTCACATGCCTTTGGATCCTAATCCTAATGTAACACAAGCAAGATATGTTTCTATCCTTTAGAAGCCTTTGTTTCTCTACTCAACTAAATTCCAAGCACAAAATATGGACTAAAAAGTATAGATTATTTGTAGTTCAAAAGAAGAACAGCTTTATTATGAATGCAAAGTGAGTGAACTGCTCAAAGTTAAAACCATGCTATTTAAACTAATACAGAACAATGTCATATCCCACATTTCAAGGAGTTTGCAATTCATATATCCTTTTTTGATTATGTTTACTGGATAGTGGTTGTGTACTAAGCTAAATTTTAGCTCTCAATTGTATCATATTTGAGAGCATAGATGAAAGATATGGAAGATTTAGCAAGAACCCAAATTAAAAATAACCAAGTCAATAAGTGCATGAAGAAATCTAAGTACCTACCTGCAATCTCAGAGAGTAAGAAACATAAGTTGAAACCCCTGCAATCTCAGAGAGTAAGAAACATAAGTTGAAACCTGACAAACGCCACATATACCCAATTTAATGATTTGCATCTTCCTCTTTAAGCATTAGCAAAATTTGATTTTTGACCAATGCCACAATAGAAAAGGGTAAGATTTACATGACTTCTAAAAACTAAAAAGGAAAAATAACCGAACAAAATTATCGAGTACCATATGCTGCTCCTTCAATCGAGCAGCCAATACATCTGCATCTTCGCAAAAATGCCTTAATTACCAAAACATCATATCCTATAGGTACTCTAAATCAGATCTTTGATTTTACCAAAGATAAATATGTTTTTAAGTTTATGTTTCTGTTTCAACTGTAAACCATTTATTGAGGTCTAGGTCTTATAGTAGAAAATACTAAGTTCTCCTCGCTTACATAAGCTAGAAAGTATTTCCAGTGAATGAGTGATAGCAAAATATTACTTACACTTCCTCCAGTTGCAGCCTTGGTAGCTCTATCTCATTTTACTTGCTTGCAGTGTGTTGGTGTAAATCTCCATGTTACTCTTTTGCTTTTAGTCACTTGATCACTATTTCCTTCGTGCTAATTTCCAACTTACTTTCTTGCTTTCAATCACTTGATCACATTTAATTTGAAAAAAGAGAAATGAAATCACTTTGAACAACAATATAGGGTATTTTATTATTATAAACTCTTTTTTCATATAAACCTCAATACAGAAAGAAAATTATAAGTAAATATGAAGATATATCATAACTCATTAAATCCATGAGATATAGTGATCACTAAAAAATCAAGAGAAGAGACAAATATCTTATATTAGTTTCTTACTCAATTTGCTGGTGTAGATTATGGTTATCAAGAGCTGAAAGATCTTTACTCAAATCAACTTCCAAAATATAGTTCATAATCCGTATAACTTTAGATAAAGAAAGAACAAAAGACAAGAAAATAACGCAACCACATTTTTTGAAGACTTGAATGCAGTATATTGTAGAATAAGACCACTCAAGGCTCATGACCCCACCCAAGCTTAGAATCCCAGAAGGATCTTACCAGAAGGATCTTATTGGTAACAAGAACTTTTTTATGTCAGAATCAGACAAAAATAATTAATCTGAAATCATTGCACCAAGAAATTCTTGAATCACCAAGACATGAAAAAGAGAGAATCTTAAAGAGACCTAGTTTTGTATTGTGTCATTCTAATTCCCAAGCTAAAATTGGAGTGAATTGACTACAATAAAAAAAAGTGCTAAGCAAAGTAACTGCTCTTCATACTCTTTCAAGACACTCACAATTGTTGTTAATATAAAATATAAAGCCTTTGATGGATGTACCTTTGTAAGTAAATCAACATAATTGATATCATTATGAAGTGCCACATAATGATGATTATGCGAATAATATCTGGTTTCATTAATTTAATAACTTCATTTCCATTTCTACCAAAAATAAATCATGCAATGTACGCATTTTCCTTTCCTTGCATTGCATATAGCCTCATCAAATAAATAAACCACCAAAAAAACCCTAAATACACACAAACACAGGGTACAAACATAATGATTATGTAACCTCAAGTAAAACTCAATTCTGTTAATTACATTGCTTTGTTCACATGGTGTCAACATGTTACCTACATCGCCTGGATACCCAATTTAGGTGGGGCACCAAGTACGGGTTTGACCATGTTGGCACCCATATCCATAGCCTCTACAATGGATAACTATCTAACTATTACTCATCAAACAATTAGGAACAAGATTGTTATTTGCTACAAATAGGAGTAAAAACATCTAAAAATACACAGACAGATATTTTCCTGATGTGAAAAACTAGGGCCTTTTAGGCCAAGAGGGTCTCTAACAGTGTTGAGTGGGACTGAAATTGCATAAGCCAAAAACATCTTAAAGAAACTAGAAATTCAATATTTGGAAACCAAGATAGGTTCCATTAGTTTCATGTGTCTATTAATTCAAACACAACAATCAACTAAAAATCCCCCACAAACACCACTACCAGAAATAAAGAAATTTGCGGCGATTTTTTTGTCAATTTGCGGCAGTCTAGTCGTGGCGGTTCAGAAACCATCGCTATGACAAGCCTCGGGAGGTCCAGTAACTGCCACGAAAAGTCTTTAGGCAACGGCGGCAGTTTAAAAACCGCCGCAAAAAACCACGTTTAATTATGAGGGAAAACATAGTGGCAGTTACCCAACCGCCGCGAAAAACCGGGTTTAATATGAGTGGAAACATAGAGGCGGTTATAAACCGCCACTAAAAACCATTTTAAAATATATATATATATTATACGAGCAAATTAATTTTGAAATTAATTTTCTCAAAATTAATTTGCTCCTATGACAATTAATTCATACTTTTAGCCTCTATTTTTTATCTTAGTTTATCTAATAATTAAATGCATCAACAAAGAAGTTTAAGGGTATTTAAAATGTTAACTTGAAAAGAAAACCTATTATTGTAGTAGCAACTTAGATTCATTGAACTAAAACAAAGTAAGTTTGCAAAATTGGTCTGAAAGAGGTAAATTACAAGTAGTAAAATGAAAGCATAAAAGGTCATCATCCCTTTTAAGTTTTAGATACAACAAGAAATGATCAGGATCTCGAATAGCTTTGGCACCAGTAAATGAAGAAATCACTTTCAGGCCCCACTTTGCATCAGTTTAGCCACAGAAAACATAATGCTAATCTCCAAGATAGTGGTGCAAGCAATGGCACAGGCACAATCCCAGGATTCATTCTTTCCTAACATCTTTCATGTCCACTTTCGAAGCAGTTTTTACATTGATTCTCTCTGGAAAATAAAAAAAGAAAAAAGAAAAGCAAACTCATAAGTTATTGAACATTATTACAAAAAACATATATATAAAATTTGCACCTTCCAACCTAATTTTTCTCATCCCTCAACCTAATGATTCATGAGCCATGATCCTACTTACTCATATCATACTTCAGATGTAATTATGATAAATTTTTTTGTCAAGTTTTTAAGTTATGCCCTCTGTTTATAAAGGATTCACTATGTTCAATTTGTTGGCATAAAGTACTTGGGCTAAATTATACACCCTTCATATCTATATTTGTACAAGTTTTATCTTTCGTTTGGAAGTAGGCTATTTTCTATTTGCTTTTCCCCCTTTCTTATCTTGTCTACCAAAACAAAACTAACAAAAACAATTTATAGACAATAGTGATAATGACACAGGATATAATGAGTGCATGTTTATGCTTTGTGCACATGAACCCATGAATCAACACTTCAGATCAGGGCATTAGAAAGTTAAGAAAACAAAGCAAAAAACCATGCGGAAAACAAAGCAAAAAACCATGCCCGCTATCTCCCATAAGGAGGAGCCCAATCACCACACAACCATGAATCACACACTACTACATACGTTTCAACAAAATTGGAAAACATGACTTTTCCTCCTATGTGGTACAATTGAACTCTAAAGTCTGACAACTATCCAAAAATGACAAAGAATGAATGAATAAATGAACAATTGAACTTACCATATCTAAAAGAGCTTTGGACACCTCATCTGTAGTAAAATTTAGTGCCCTGTGTAGTAAAACTACATTTTGGGACTTCTTGGGGTCTAGTGCACTGTAGGACACTTCAAGCCAAAGGATTTCAAATCAAAAGAGGAAACCCAACGATAATACATTATTTCAAATTAGAAGGGAAAAATAAATGCCACCTATCTATCTAGTGAGACAAGTCAGTTTCAATTGAATATGCTATTTTAGAATAGATTATTTCTTGTTTTATCATAAAACAACACTAAAAGATACATTTAGACGTGATATATGAGAAATCAGAATATTGTGATTAAAAATGCTCTACAACTATTTGAACACAAATTGAATTATATCATATATTTATTTTCGAAAGTTACACATGCACATATATACTTGGTCAACACCTTCATATAAACCATCTTTTATAGATCATGCAACCTTAACTGAATGTATCTCAAACTTTTGAAAAATGGGATTCTTAAATAAATTAATTAATAATAAATGTTATATAAGTATTTTTTTTTTCAAAAGTTATCTAAATATAATTAATATCATCAAAGCAACTCACGTCAAACAAACTTGTCAACAAATATATTTTATTGGAGATGGATAGAAATTTAGTTTCTCAATGATTAAGAGTTAGTGATATTGAAAAGAACTCAATAATCAAATTAGAATTGGTCAAACTTAATAAAATTTGAACGATGATTATGATATTTAGATATTTTAAGTTTAATTCTTCATTAGGTCATATTTCTTTATTAAATTTTCTCAATTGGTTTTGACTCAAAAGCTACATTCTTTGCATTATAAGACAACTTAAAACTGCAATGAATTAACATATCATCACGACTGGTGGGCATAAAGGAAAGTAAGAATGACTAGATAAGTATTAGGATTTTCTTTTTACTCGATAAGTGCTACATTTTATATATAGCTCCCAATGAAGTATTGATTTGCAAGAGATATGCCTATAATTAGAACTACCCAGTCTTAATAATGTTTCAAGACTTTTTAAATAGAGAAATGTTGTAGATGGAGAACCAATTCTCCACTTTCTAGAAGAAGAAAATATAAAACCTCAACTTGATAGACGCAGAAAATACAAGCAAGTGCAATTGAATTCCCTATTCTTAAAGCCATTTAGTATATTGGAATTGAACACCCCTCTCCCTCCCCACAAAAAATCTACAATTAAAATAAGCTAAATAATTCAGAGATGCTAGCATTTCAACAGAGCATAACAGAGGAGTTTGTCAAATGGCACACAAGTAGGCAAACAAAGTCTGTAGGTTCTGAAATTCAAATTAAAAATGAAGTTTGTATGAAGCTGGATGG
The DNA here is from genome assembly GCA_031439585.1 of Pterocarpus macrocarpus. Taxonomy (NCBI): domain Eukaryota; kingdom Viridiplantae; phylum Streptophyta; class Magnoliopsida; order Fabales; family Fabaceae; genus Pterocarpus; species Pterocarpus macrocarpus. Next base: position 56,510,450 of record CM062522.1, read on the forward strand.
AGTCTTTAGGCTTCGGGCCTTAGTTATTTTTACAGCACCATGCAATACTTTACAGCTGGGTTGGTGGAGAATGTACTTGGGTGGAGGAATACAAGTGGATGACAACAACATCCCTGAACATGAAAATCCATTTACTATAGGAACCTTACATGTGTCCTAGAACTATGTACCCGCAATGGAAAGCATATCCTATTTGTAGAAATGTCCAACAATATCTACCCAAATATTTATCCAAATATCTTTCTAAATATCACCTCTCAATTTTTTTTTACATAATTTATAAGACTTGGTTCAAAATTGTGAAGATAAGCATAAAAAAAAAACCTCACATATAGGTCTCTATTTGGATAATTCAATCAAGGTTTCCCTGTCTTGTTCCTTGTAACATTTTCTGACAAGGAAGTAGGAAAAGCATAAAGATGAAGGTTACTACCAAGCAAATATAAAGGCAGTGAAAAAAGAGATGCTCATGCCTAGTGGTGTAAAAACAAATAGTTAATAGTAAATGTGCATATACTTTTCTGCCACAATGAACAATCCAAGTATGGGCATCTCTGATATAATGTTTCTCTTTTTTCACATTGGCATATTATAGAAACTTTTGAAAAAAAAATGGCTCAACAAGACCAGGGTTAACAGCACGGATATTAGGAAGTTCTCCACCAACATGTATAGCAGAAACAAAGTATATACATCATCCTCAAAACAAAGTTTGGAAGGCTTATTTACAGTTTGCATAATTACTAAGTTCGCTACACTCACAATATTAGTGCAAGATAACGACTGTTGAATTCCAATAGCCAATACCCAAGCCCAGATCTTATAAACTGGAATCGAGGTTGCATGTGTTGCTAAAAAATAAAACAAAAACCACAAAAAAGAATTCAGATCGTGGAGCTCATTAATTGTGCGATAGATATGAATGAAAAGAGCAATGACAGGAAAAAAAATTAACCACTTTACAACGAAAAGGATCCCTCGAAATTGTGCTTTGCTGCTCTAGATTCAGTAGGGAAGATGGTCACCGACACTGTGGGTCGTGGTGGAAGCTGTTGCCGGTGCTATGGGTCATGGGGGAAGCTGTCACCGGCACCGTGGATCTTGGTAGCTGTTGTGCTCACAAATAGGACTAGGGATTTGAGAGTAAAGATGAGAAAGAAAGAGGCAAGGGTTTCCTCTATTTTGTTTTCTTTTGACAATAAAAAAGTAAGAGGGTGCTCACAAATGGGAAGGGTTTTTTGGCGCGAAAGTGAAATATAGAATAAAGGTAAGACTGCGAGAGAGAGCCAAAATGAAAATGTAGAAGCGGGAAGGGGAAACCGCCCTTAAATGCCACAAAACCGCCCTCGTCTCGCGTCCACCTACAGCGGTTTTCCTAAACGTCGAAATATACTCTCATTATTCAAAACCGACGACGGTTTTCTCTAACCGCTGTGAATGAAACGCCGCTAGTGGCCACTTTTCTTGTAGTGCACAGAGCACTTTGCATACCTACCCACTATACACTTTTCAACCTCTCCAAAATCCCAATTAAAAAATTAAAAAAAAAAAAAAAAGACTTGAATATAACAGTTACAATTTAACAAAGAACACACCCAGATAGCCCAATGACTGATGAATCTCAGAGCAAAATTGAACCAAAGTTGATAGACTTCTGTATCACCAGTTGGTTGAGGCTCCACCAAGCCCTTGATCCACGTAACAGAGTCCTCGTTGGATTCAATTGAATAAACTGCAAATTCGTCCCTTACTTTGAAAAAAAAAAAAGAGTCGTCCCTATAAATGAAAAACCCCCTAAAAATTACAAATATTAATCACAGCAGTACTCTTATTAGACTAACGTGTTAAATCATTAAGGACTAAATACGATTAACAACACCAACAATTTTAATTCTTGTTGACGAATTGGATGGGGTTTAACTCAACTCAATTGTTGTCTCTGCGACACAACCCACTCTCCATTAACCCACTCATGGTGAACCCTGATCTTCGAAGAAGGATAAGCAATCTCCTCATTCGTGGTGTGGAAATACACGCAGTAGTGGTGTGGGCCCCTTCTCCCAGTGATCTCACCTACCCACCAGCCATCGTTGTCGAAAGCATCGACAATCTGGTAAGGGTTGAACTCGCCGCGAGCGTGAACTTTGGGAGGCGAAGGGCGAAGGTCCCTCGGGTAGAGGGTTTCGACGAGGGGCTTTGAAACGTCGTCGTCTTGGAGGAGGGTCTTGTATTGGACGACGTAGTGGCCGGTGTCGAGGTGGCAGAGGACGGTGGCTTCGTAGTAGGAGCCGAGAAAGCCTTCTTCCCTGCTGCACACTTCGACCTTGTCGCCTTCGCGGAAATCGACCCTCTTCAGTGGCGGACGCATCGTTTTGGATGGTAATGGAGATTGAAGACGGAAAAAAAGAATGTAATCTTTTGATGGTTTCTTAAAGAGAGAGATTGATGGATGGATGGATGGGTTTCTTTCTGTCTGACTTTCTGCGGAGGGAGTTAGTTGTTTTTGTGGGACGACGAGGCGGAGGTGGGGAAGCTCGAGACTTACTTATTTGACTTTGGACGTGGCGGTTTAGTTTGGGGAAACTGTGGGCAGTTAGTTGGGTTGGACTGTTGAATTTATATTTTGAGAAAAACTTGACTTTGCGAAGGAGGAGTTTAATTGGTATGCACTGATAAAAATAGAAAAAATAAAAAATTATGATTGATTTTTTATTATAATGAATAATTATTTATGTGATTTGGTATTTTCTATTATTTCTATTGGTTACACTGTCAATACATTTAAATTAAATTTATATTGAAAAATAAGAAATTATGATGATCTTCTTATTATAATGAGTAATTATTTATATAAATTAATATTTTTTATTATTTTTATTAATTAATAATATAAAAATATTTTATATTATCAAAATATTTAAATTAAATTCTTAAAATAAATAAATAAATAAATAAAAGGATTCCTTTCTGGATTTTGCTAGAAAGTGATTTATGATTAAAAGAAGAAAGTTTCACTTGAAATAGAAGGTTATTTTTATGTGATACTTTCCTTTTTTAAAAGATCGTTAATGAAGTACTTGGGATACTTATTGACAAAATACTTAACGTGAATCTTTTATTTTAACTTAAAAATTATGAATAATGTTATTAAAAATATTATCACATTTTTTTTATGGTTGTTAAATTTTTATATTGTCAATCAATCATATATCATCATATCATCAAAAATATTTAAGTCTTATTATAATTATTCCAAAAATTATATAAAAAATAAAATATAATTGATTATCAATATAAAATATTTTACGCTAAAATATATCAAAATTAATCTCAAATTTGATTTATTTTTTCATAACTTTTAAGTATCATTTAAAGTGGTTTTTAAAAGCATTTTAATTAAATGCTATGAAAAAAACTTTACAAAAAGTGAGTTCAAATGTATTTTAGTTAAATGCTATTATCACGACACCTAATCTAGGTCTATGAACTTAAATGCTATTATCACAACCTAATCGACAATCCTTTGTTACGTTCACTTGATTTCAACACAATTTGACACCACAATTAAAATCATTAGAAGTGATAACGTCCAGAATTCACTATTCGTTCCTTTTACAAGCAACATGAGATTGTTTGTCAAACTTCTTGTATTGATACTCTACAATAGAATGGAGTGATAGAGCACACAAACACCAACGTATCTTAGTTGTTGCATGTACTCTACTCTTCCAATCCAATTTACCAACAATTTTCCAGTCTTATGCCGTTGTACCCTGCTGTGCATTTAATAAAGGGATCCCCCCTCTCTCCCACCTTAAACAATCACTATTAGAAAAATCGGATTTAACGACAAAATTTTGAGACGGAATAATTTCCATCTCTAATAGAGATGGAATTACAGCTGGAGTATGCAAATTAGAGACCAAGTATTATATTGAAGATTTAGCAATGGAATTAATGACGGAATTATTCCGTCTCTAAAATATTCCATCTCTAAATCCATCTCTAAAAGGTTAAAGTGATTTAGTGATGGAAACTTTCGATCTCTAAATATTCCGTCTCTAAATTCATCTCTAATTAATCAAACATGAAGTCAACGCTTTTTCAGTGACAGATTGATTATCCGTCTCTAAATTTGTCTCTAATTAGTCAAATAAAGTCAATATCTTTTAGCAATAGATTTGTTATCCATCTCTAAATTTTCTGTCTATAAATCCATCTCTAATTAGTCAAATAATTGCTTATGTGAAATCAATGGTTTTTAGCGATGGACTGATAGTCTGTCTCTAAATATTTCGTCTCTAATTAGTCAAACATAAAGTCAATATCTTTTAGCAATGAATTTGTTGTCTGTCTCCAAATTTTTCACTTCTAAATCCATCTCTAATTAGTCAAATAATTACTTATGTGAAGTCAATAGCTTTTGGCGACGGAATTAGAGTCCGTCTCTAATTAGTCAAACATAAAATCAATATATTTTAGCAACGGATATGGTATCCGGCTCTAAATTTTCCATTTCTAAATCCATCTATAATTGATCAAATAATTGCTTATGTGAAGTCAATAGTTTTTAGCGACGGACTTAGAGTCCGTCTCTAAATATTCCGCCTCTGAATTCGTCTCTAATTAGTCAAACATAAAGTCAATATATTTTAGTGATTGATTTGGTATCCATCTCTAAATTTTCCGTCTCTAATTAGTCAAACAATAATATTTTTTGTGAAGTCAATACTTTTTTTATGTTTATTATATAAAATTATGTTTTATATTAAATATTACTTATTACTTCATATTCTTTATCATATATTAGTTATTTTCAATATTTTTTTTGATTTGTTATTTATTTTCAAGAATTATATTTTTGTGTATATTTTATATTAATTGTTCTATATATTTATTATTGTTTATTTTAAAGTATGTATTAATAAATTTTTAATTAAAGTAATTATTTAAAATTCTTTGTATAATTTTTAATTTTTTAAACAATAATTACTTTGTGTTTTAATAATATATAATATATAAGGGGGTTTATTATAAATAAGTTTACACAATATCTTACTTGCATCAAATAATGGATAAGGGTGCAATATATAATATCTACATATTCTATCATGCCTAATAGAGCATATCAAACACCCTCTAGGCAAATGATAAGACTATTATTTTACATGATTGGGTATTTGTGCTTACAAGAAGCTTGTTTATTTAAGGTTTAAGAGAATAAGATTATTCCTCAGGTGTAATATGAAGAATCCATTAGGGATTGTTTGGCTCATTGTACAAAGCATGATTGTATAAGCTAATATAGCATATTATGACATCATGAGTTGTTTGGCTTAACCAATATATTATATTACCCTTTTCATTAAAACTCTCCTATACATCAAAATAATGTACAACTTAATTAAATTGCAGGACATGGGATTGGGTATATATATATATATATATATAGAATTTTATATAATATATCGAATTTTTACTTATGTTTATATATTGTGTATAGTAGCTATATTTTAAATATATTAAATTTATTTACTATTTATTTTTATATTAAATTCGAATTGTATATATTAATATATTCAATATTCAATTTGTGTTAGTTGGTTTCTAATTTTTTTTTTTTAAATGTCACACACACTAACTAGACTTAAGTGACAATTAATGTGTTGAGTAAGGATATCAAAATTCCCCAACAAGCGAGGATCCCCGCAAAGACTACCCTATTTGGGGGCCCAAGACAGGGATGAAGAGAGAAAATTTATAAATGTTGCTTATTTAGGGTAAAATGAATACACTTATACTGATAATAGGTCACACTTATTAAGTGTGCCTAATATTTTTAATTTGGACTACACTTTAAAAACATACTCCATAGAACTCGTGCTATAATTTTGGGTTTCCACCAATTACTTAGTGAAAAAAAGTTTTAGAGGGAATAAAAAATTGATATATCCCGTTCCCACCAATAAAAACAAAAACAAATATACCTTTCTTTACCAAAAAAAAATAAAAACCTTTGATCCCTAATTCATCCCCATTGTGGGATTTGCCCATCCTCTAAGAATCATTCTCCCATCTCCGCGACGCTGAGCTCCACGATGTGCCTATGTGCTTCGTGTGTGCTGGCGACTCACAACATCCCCTGCATTATGTGCCCCCTCTGCCACCACCAAGAAAGACAAGAAGGTCGTCAATGTCGCTTGCCGTGTCGGCACTGATATGAAAACTATAAAAAAAAAATGTTCACTCCCTTTCCTCCTTCCTTTCTTTCTTTTTCAGTTGCACTTTCATCTATTGATTCATTGATTTAGATTTTGAAATCCCTAACCCTCGGATTACTCAAATCGTTTCTTTCCACGTGAAAAAATTTGTTATAGCACTTCATTGAACACTAGCCACACACATACACTGTGGGCAATGAGTTCTTGGGCGATTTTGGGGCCAAAGACCCTTTCCCAGCTAAGTTAGAGAGTGAGTTTGGAGAGAAAGTGCTTGGAACATTGACACTGAGCATAAAATCCTTATCCCCGATATCTCTATTGCCCTTTCCCAGCAAGCATGCACTCCCATTTCCCTTTTGCAATCCCCCATGTCATAAGGCAATGCTCAAAAGCTCATAAGAAAGGTACCATCTCAATGCCCCATTTGCTATATTTTCCTAGTTTTTTTTTTTTTTTGCAATGGTTGAACCTATCCCACCTTTACATATACCAAATTCTCATCCTTAGAGTGAAACCTACACTTAACCTATCTACTGATTCCCAAACTAGCCCTACAGTTATCCTATCCCCTCATTCTTATACTAGGCCTACATTTACTCTATCTCCTGATTCCCAAACTGCTTTTCCAATTACCCTATCTCCTTATTCTCAAGCTGGAACATCTGGAGACTTGTCAGGTAATCTTGTTGCTAGTGTATCGGTAGAGTCGCAAAGTGGGGCAAATTCCTTTGCATTAGCAAATATTAGGTGGGGGGGTAAAGGATGTAGATGGACTTACTTGGATCAAGCCAGACAGTCTTGCGTAAGCATTTCTAATTTTGAGATTTTATTAGTTACATGTATATATGAACTTATTAATTTATTTCTAATTGTATTTGTGCTTATTAATTTATTTTTCTATTTATATACAGCTTTTATCCTTCTCCGTCTCAAGTGGCACAAAGAATCACGAAGATCTTCAATAAAAAGTTTGATGGGCATTGGACAAGTTGGACAAAGGTGAATCCATTAGTGCGAAAGATGTGATTTATTGATTTTAAGGTAGTATAATTTTATCCTAATAACTATTTCTAAGAAATACATGTCAAATGCATATTCATAACTTCGATGCATATTTCATAGCTTTGATTCATGTATGCTGGACATGTGATGTATATTGGAATTACATGTATGGTTGGGAAGAATGGTTAACCTTTTCGATTTAATTGTTGAGTTATCTAGATACTGGCTACTCATACATACATAAGGAAGCTTGGTTGTTTTTAAGTTTCTTATTGATTATCCCTTCTTGATTTATATTTGCTTAGATAGTATGTTAATGCATTTATTGATTAGTTGATATTTTCTTTCATTCAGTCAATTTACAAGTGGTTGCCTGAGGATGAAGACGGCATTAAAAGGAGCTTTGAGAGTAAGGGATCATCAGCATTAAAGAATGCTTTGAGTATGGTGTGTGAAAATAAGGACAATGGCAATTGGCTTCATGTGTTCCACCTTGAGCAACTAAAGACTGAATGGGAAAGTCTTGATTGGCAACAGAAAGCTAGGAAAAATCGCCAAAACCAGCAATCTAAACAAGGGCTTAATCTACATGGTGGAGGATCCATATTTGCAAAAGAACATGCTAAGAGAATGGTTAGTTATTCTTGTTAAGTAATTGTTAGTTTATTTAGTTCTTACTCAACTGATAATTGTTTTTTATCCTTCTAGAGGGTAGAATTGAACAAGGAACCAATGTAACGCCCGAAAAATTTTAATCATTTTTAATCGAAGTGTTCGATTTTTAGTAAATAATTGTGATTAATTAGGATTGGATTTAGCATTCACTTAAATTTAATTAAGTGTGATTTAAAATGATTAGGTATAATGAAATTAGAATAGAACCATAGGAAACTTCATAGGATTCTTCTAAAACTGGTTTACCAATTTAAGAGAAATCGGTAAGATTTTGGTATTTAAGACTGTCGAAACCGGATCAATAAAAGTTATACTGTGAGAACCCTAGAATGGATGGCCAAGATTTAGCCAAGATACCCCCACATGTGGCGCCACTTTCAGCCATGTAGAGTGGGAAGCCAAGCCAAATTGGAAGGCAAGATGGGATCTACCAATCAACATGAAGCTTGCTACAAAAATTTTCACCTTTTATTTCCTTTTCTTCCTGCAACTTTCGGCCAGCATAATGAGCTGACAACTCTCTATTTCTCTTCCATACACACTCATCCTACTCCATCTTCATCTCCTTTTCAAGTTTCATCAAGAGTTGCTTCCATATAAGACCCAAATCAACAAGTTTTCAACTAGACAAGGTAGGAATCCTACTTCTCTTCTTATTTTTCTTAGTTTGGAGTTATGTATGGGTCTTGTATAACTTGTGATACTGATGTTATGTGAAGTGATGATGATGAATTATAGTTGATTATGCATGTATATTATGATTAGAATTAGAATTGGTATGAAAGAACTTGAAAGAAAGAGAAAAATCATGAAGCTAGTAGGGTTTTTCCTCGGCAGTCCGTATGGTGGAGTGTACGACTCCACCTATAGCTGTTTAAACTCCATGAATCTATTTTTATATGAAACTACACATCCATAGCTTTCCATACATATATAATATAAGGCCATTGGATTAGTGTAGAGGAAGTTATGAATTTTTGAAATTTGACCTAGAAATCAGGACTTTCATTCGAGCAGTATGAGTTGAAAAATGTGTAACTCACCCTATACAACTCCAAATTGAGTTAAACCAATTTTGTTAGAAAGTTTACACATAGAGGAATATTTCATAATGAAATTTCGAGTTTGTTATGATCTCATTTGTTCCCAGTGAGTCAAGAAAATTGTCCTATGTCCAATCCAGGCTAGAATAGGGTAGTCTAGTAGGGTCAAGTTTCAGAGCTTATATCTCGAGTTATACTCATTCAAATGATATGAAACTTGCTTCATTTGAAAGCTTGCTTTGTTAGCTTTACATTGATATAAATTTCGTATGATTCTACCCAGATTTCTATTTCTGGTGAATTTTCTCTTATAAGAGTGTAATTCAGGCTAGAGACATATATGAATACTAGATCAAGCTCCGTGATATCGGAAGTCGTGACTTAGCAAACGAAGAGCTAGATAGAGTGTACTTAAGTTTGAACTCGGAATGATATATTTAAGGTTGAAGTTGGAATAATATACTGAAGGTTGAAGTTGGAAGAGTGTACTTAAGGTTGAACTCGGAAGAGTGTACTTAACGTTGAACTCGGGATTTAGTAAATAGCAAACTCGATTAGGTATAGTCAATACCAAAACTCGGGACTTGGTAAATAGCAAACCCGATCAGGAATGGTTAATGTCGGAAACTCGCAACTTAGGAAACCTTCATAAAAGTGTTGAAAGATTGATTGAGGCTTAAGGTCGGATGTCAGAAATCACTTGAAATCTAGAGTCAAGGATGAGAATATAGAATCTAAGATACTTAAACTAAGAAGTCTAGAGTCTTCAATACAACCCCGGAAGTTAGGAATAAAACATGACCACAGAAGTCGGGAATCAAGACATTCACCTTATATATGATACTAATATTATCTCGGAAATCGGAAATCGGAAATCAGAAATCGGGAACATCAGTAGAAGTTAAAAGCTTGCGAGATAGATTAAGGCTTAAGACCCTAAAACTTGCACCTAATGAAATTGCTATATTCTTGGTATGATTGCAATGTTCTATCTTGGGTTTGCTGTTTGATTAAAATTTCTTAGTTGCTTGGCACTATTCATAGGGAAGTGGGCATGATCCGTTATACTGCCGAAATATTCGGTAAAAATGTAAGGAGGTTATCGATATTGATGTGTTAAGATTGATTTAAGTATGATAGGAAGTATAATAATGATATTATGATAGTTTCTGTTATGAATACTCATGATGTGAACATGAAAATTTGATAAGCAAGGATATACAAAAGTAAATGATGAAGCATATGTATGATTACATTCAGCATGTCTATGCTTGATTATGTATGAGAATGAAAGGATATGAATATATTAAATATGGGTCCCTTCACTTGGAGGCAGTTATTTGAGATCCCTCCTTGTGAAGGCAGTTAAAAGACAAAGATGTGGGTCCTTTCACTTGGAGGCAGTTGCATATTAGGTCCCTCTATATTGGAGGCAGATGGCCAACTGAGTCCTTCCGACCTAGAGGCACATGGGTCCCCTTGTGGGTTAGTCTGTGTGACGATGGTCACGAGTTGAGCTGACAAGCTCACTCCCATATCTGACTACCCAAGGCCAGTAAAGACTAAAGATTAAAACATATACAAGCACCCTAGGGATGGCGATACATAACGCCTAGGTGTGCCAAGTAAAGAAAGCAAAGAAAGTTAAAGAAAGATGCCAGTGCATTTGTATAAATTCAAGTATAAGTAAAGGCATGTGCAGATGTTATGTCTTCAGTATATTGATGCTATCATATTTTAATATATTGCAGTTATGGTTCATAGTATAGTTCATGAATTGACTTTGTATGGGCTCTCCCAAATACCAAGTGTATGAGTAAAATGAACTTTGCTTCAGATAATATATTTTCGAAACTATAAAATTAAACAGTTTACATAACATGTTCACCTTTTTCATAATAACTCAAGCAAACTGGAGATGACAATGATGATAATATGTATGATAGTTAAGGAATCCTACTAAGAATTCATAATTCTCACTCCTATTTCGTGATATCTCCAGATAGTTCAAGAAGTTCCAAAGACGGTTGAAGTTGCTATCAAATAAGGTCCACTCAGGTAACAGTAACAACTCCAGGGTGTGGTACTATGACTTAAGCATAGTACTGTACAAATGAGGATGTTACAACCAAACTATTACGAATTATATGTACAACTACATAGACCCAAAGGAAAGCAAAATGAGTTCTTGATAGAAGAACAAGCAAAGATTGGTGTAAGTACAACCTAATTAATGTTTAAGTTAAGTTACTTTGTAAATTATATCTTATCTTATAATTAAATCTTTGCAGGAAGAGTATGAAAAGCAAATAGTGTAACACCCTACTAATTTAGTATTATGCTTAAGTCATAACATGAAATTAGGTAGATTATGTTATCGTGTTAATATTCTACTTAAATTTTGTGATTAGTATTCCAAAACAGTCAAAACGGCGTGCTGCTATACTAAGAGCGAAACAAATTTAACAAAATATCACAAAAGATAAGAATAGTACAATAACATTAACTGTATATATATATATATAAATATATATATATATATATATATATATATATATATATATATAAGCCACTGTTTCAGTTTCTGTACAAAGTTTCCAAGTAGAATACATAAGTAGGCTGACGAACCAAAAAGACAATAACGCCCATGTCAGTCAAAAAGATCCTATGGTCCTCAGAGGACATTTCAGAACCTACTGCTAATCCTACTGTCAAGTCTATGACCTAGAGCTACGTACTGTCAAAAGAGGGTCATGCTGTACAACATCTCCTGCTAGTTGGTCTACTCTATCAGGTAGCTGTTGGCCAAGCTAGGCCCGGCGGGAGAGTACTCTACACTGGGTCCCGAAGAGGAAGAGGGCGATGAGCCGGTGGCCTCGGAAGGGTCACTCTCCGAGCTAAGTGGTATGTCTAGAACCACCTGCGAAGGTGACTGGGGTGTAGGGTCAACAGGAGCTGCGGGTGCTGTGGGTGCAGGAGGAGCTGGAGGTGGGTGCACCATGTGCAGTGGGACTGCAATGTAAAGAGTCACGAGGTCGAAAACAGGATGATGTAGAGGGACAGCAAAGTTCCTATTACTAAATAGATAAATACGGAAGTTACATGAACCGGCTATATACAAAGAATCCAGTTCTGGGTCGTGATAAAGCTGCAAATCTGGGATCTCAATGAAGAGGGTGGCCGTGGAGTCCATCACTAGAGTCTAAGAATGATGCGGAAAATACAGAACGAGGTAAAAATTTAAAGAAATTCTCAGTAGGGTTATGTTTAGTGGTTATCTGTCGTCACATGCATTCTCAGTTGCCTCGGGTTTTATTTAATTATAAAAATAGGTGTTCAAACTGAAATATCTATTTTAATGATTTCAAGAAAATATCTGGTCCGAGGCAAGGTTCAGTTTTACTTTAGACGGCACAAGAAACAGAACAGATTACTAATAATGATATATAGAATGATAAACAGAATAAATAAATAAACAGCAGTAAATAAACATAATAAACAACTGTAAACATCTTGATATAACTATATCGTGTATTCATGCATTCATGTAATCATGCAGACTCATTCTTGAACCTTCCCTCATAAACTCTTTCGTTACTTTTCATCATTTTTCCATCTCTTGGTCCTCTAGGAGTTCTTGGCCATTTAGACTCCTGGGTAATAGTCTGCTTTTCAGGATCGAGCTTGATCCTATACAGGAATGCCGGGTTCATTTTCCCTGACCTTTCCACCGATCTATTCCCCTTAACTTCTTATCTGGGGCTGGCCCAAGTAGCATGGAACTTTCATAGTAATATAATTCTTATCATAACTTTCATAGTTTTCTTGAAATTGCACATGCATTAATATGTAATTCATCACTTGTGCATGGATTCTGCCGAAATTTCGACAGCATAATAGAACGAGTCCGCTTCCCCATGAATAGTCCTAGCACATCAGAACATCAATTTATTAATAAGGTCATAACATTATACACATATTTCAATATGGAAATCATAATAGCATTAAACTCATCAAGGCAGAGTTTCTGCCCCAGCATAGTCAACCAACCCAATTTTTATAATTCAAGCCATTATTTCTATTTAACTCATTTGGATCTCAATTTTGGATATGTTAAATTGTTATGTGTTTAGTTTCTAACCTCTTTGGTCCCATCTAATTTCGATATCTATAGCTCAAGATATTTAGAGTTTATCCTGGCCTGCCCAGTGGCTAGCCAGAATCAGACACCTAAAAGTAAAAATCCACTAAAAATCGAAAACTGATTCAAATCATACAAAATTGATCTCATATTAAAGCTAACAGGGTAAAGTTTCATTTACAAAAAGTTCCATTCCATTTGACTTGGTAGGGCTCGAGTTATAAGCCCCGAATTCTGACCTTCCTAAACTGCCCTGTTCTGACCCGGTGGGGGCATAGGGTAACTTTCTTGGATCACTGGGAGCAACTGGGACCTTATCTAATTCTAAAATTTTTATGAGACATTCTTCTATGTGTAATATTTCTAAAAAAGTTAGTTTCACTCATTTTCAAGTAGTATAGAGCGAGTTCTACCCTGAACAACCCAGTCTGCCCAGAATCAGAGTCAAAACCCTAGGTCAAAATTCAAAAAATCATATCTCTCTCAATACTAATCCAAAAGCCTTATATGATATATGTATGGAAAGCCCTGGATGTCTAGTTTCATTTAAAATTGATTTCATCAAATTTAATTGGCTATAGGTGGAGCCGTACACTCCACCGTACGGACTACCGAGGGGTTTTGGGTTCTCCAGCTCTCCATCTCTTCCTATTTTCATTCTTTCTTGCTTCTAATTCGATTTTAACCAAACAAATAGCCAATAACCCATCATATATCATCATAATCATTCATTTAACACATCAAATATTATAAGAATAATCCAACCTCAGCCAGCCAAGACTATAGAATTGATGCAAGAACTAAACCTCTACCTTTGTTATAAGTGATTTTGCTGGATTTTTGAAGGCTTGGATGAGCAAAGCTTGATTAGGCTTGATGTTGGCTGGAGTTATGTGAGTGAAAAAGAGAAGAAGAGAGCTGAAAGGAGAGGAGAAAGTGGCGCAAGAAAAGTGGTCTGAATGGGTGATAAAGGGAGGAAAAATTCTGATCACATGAGTGGTGGTGATTGGCTTGCTTTGGCTTGTGATTGGCTAAAGCTTGTATAGCTGAAATTCAGCCAAGCTTGCCTCCTTTCTTATGGCCAAAGTGGCGCCATTTTGAGGGATTAAGTGGCTGAGTTATCAGCCACTCAAAGTAGGGTTGATGAGTTAAAATTGTATTGGTTCGGTTCCGACAGTTTAAAATACTGTAAACTTATCGATTTCCTTTAAATCGGTAAATCGGTTTCGTGAAAATTCTTATGAAATCTTCTATATTTCTAACCTAATTGACTTGTACCTAATCTCAATTAATTGCTAATCAATTGATCCTAAATAATTATTTAACCGAATTTTAATTAATTTCAATTATTCGATAAAAACCGAACAATTGAACAGAAAACGACAAAAGAATTTCGGTGGATGTTACAAATAGCTGAGCGAGAGTCTGAAAGTGGTGAAGGTAGTAATTCTCAACAATCTGATTACAACATCTTCTTAGATGTTGTTGGAGGCCCTAACAAAAAATGGCGCATTTATGGTTTAGGGTCACAGGTAGCTAGTATTGTAGCTTCTTCATCTAAAACATCTTTTGTTCCTATTGCAAGTGTTACATCAGAGGAGGTTGCTACAATAAAGGCTACAATTCAAGCCTTGAAAGATCAAATTCAACAAAAGGATCAAAAGTGACAGGAGTTACAAGATGAGTTATAGCAAAAAGATCAAAAGTTGTAGGAAAGCATACAAGATCAGCTCTAGAAAAGAGATCAAGAATGAGAGCAAAGGTTTCCAAGCATGATGGAAAAATATTGGTAGCAAAGATTTGCAAGATTGATGCTTGGTCCCACGCAGACATGTCCTTCACAACAAGGTGCTTTGTAGCTTCCACCCACATTGGCGGATAACCATGACAATGATAGTGATGGTGATGATTTTGATGAATAGATTATAGTTGATTTTGATAAATAGATTGTAGTTGATCCTGATGGTGTTGATTTTGATGGAGTTTATTTTGATGAACAAAATTGTAGTTGAACTCATGATAGAAGTTAGATTTAAGTACTTTGAATTTTGTTTATATTTCTATTAATGAATCATATTTTTAGTACTAAATTTGTATTATTGTTCTGGAATTATAATTTGTGATATTGTAGAATTTTTACAAGTTTAAATTAATATAAAATCATATATAAAATTAAAAAAAATTATTAAAATAGGTTTAGAAATTAGAGACAGAATATATTCTATCCCTAATTCAAGACAAAACAACTTTCGTCACTAATTAGAGATGGAACAACTTACCTCACTCATTAGTGACGGAATATATTCCATCATTGATTAAAGATGGAACTCCGTCACTAATTAGAGACGGAATATATTCCATCACTAATCAGTGACGGAATATATCTCGTCTCTAATTAGAGATGGAATATTTTCATTTAACGACAGAATTGTTCCATGTTTGATGCCTTTCTTGGTAGATGAAATGATCAAATTTGGTTATGTAACACCCTCCCAAGTACAGTACTATGCTTAAGTCATAGTACCACACCCCAGAGTTGTTATGGTTACCTAAACGGACCTATCTGACAGCAACTTCCGCTGCGCTACTCTGATACCTCTTGGAACTCTCTGGAGACAACACGGAAAATAGGAGTGAGAATTATAAATTCTCAGTAGGATTCTCTATAATACACATGTAATGTCATCGTTGTCATCTCCAGTTTGCTTCGGTTTATTATGAAAACGGTGAACATGCATGCATAAACTGTTTAATTTTACATTTCGGAAATATCTTATCCGAAGCAAAGTTCATTTTAATCATATGCTTAGCATTTGGGGAAAATCCATAAAATCCATTCAAATATAATACCATGAGTAATAACTGTGGCATATTAAACGCACACATAACATCTGCACCTAACTTTACTCATACTTAAATTTATGCCTATACATAAAACTTGCTTTTCTTTATGCATCTTTCTTTTTCTTTGTCATCATAAAATCTTTACATGCCACATTCCAGAGTATAATCGCCATGTCATACCCCATCAGAGCGTGATCGCCATGTCACGTTCCTTAGGAATGTGGGATCTTCCTTTGGTACTTACACTAGCTGGGTCAAGCCATGCCTCATGTAAGTTCTGTCCCCTATACTCACACTAGCTGGGTCGATGCCATGCCTCATGTGAGTGGGGTACCTGCATAAGCTTTAATCTTTAATCTTTAATCTTTAGCTTTTACTTGGCACACCTAGGCGTTACGTATCGCCGTCCCTAGGGTGCATTTACTGCCCTTGGGTAGCCTAGCCTTGGAGTGAGCTCGTCAGCTTCACCCGTGACCGTCGTCACACCGACTCACCCACAAGGGGACCCACGTGCCTCTAGGTTGGAGGGATCTCAATCTGGCCACGTGCCTCTAATATAGAGGGACCTCATCTGACCACGTGCCTCCAACATAGAGGGACCCAAATCTTAGCTGCCTTCACAAGGAGGGATTCAATGTGCAACTGCCTCCAGGTGAAGGGACCCATGTCTTTATCATTTAACTGCCTTCACAGGGAGGGATTTCAAATAACTGCCTCTGAGTGAAGGGACCCACATTTTATCTTATTAAGCTGCCTTCACAAGGAGGGACCTCAAGTAACTGCCTCCAAGTGAAGGGACTCACATTCAATATATTCACATTCTTTCATTCTCATGCTTATTCAAGCATAGTCATACTGAGTGTACTCATACATATACTTCATTTGTTTTCATATATCTCATCTTATACTTATGTCATTCTCAAATATAGGGTTTCTATATACTCATTCATACTCTAATTCTTTCTCATATCTAAGCATTCATAGCTTCTTAGACTTTTGCCGTAAATTCGGCAGCATAACGGATCAGGTCTGTTTCCCCATGAATAGTGCCAGCCCTCACAGATAGTTCAGTCATAGCAACATAAATTAATTTAACACATATATATCAATATCAAACTAGCCATCCTCAACTCAAACTTTATATGTTTCCCTAATACTTGTGAAATTTTCAATTGGGTCACTTTATGAAACTATCACTTTGGCCATTCTGCCACATTCTAGTCGGTTCTGCCCGAATTTCATATGAACCACCTTTATTTCTATTCAACTCATTTAAATCTGAAATTTGGGTATATCATAGCTCTATATGTCTATTTTCTAACCCCTTTGGTCCCATATCATTTTGATCCATATAACTCAAGATATTTAAATTTTGCCTCAACTCGTTCAATCACTAGCCCGAGTTACACTCCTGGAAGTATAAATTCACTAAAAATCGAAACTAAGCTCAAATCATGCGAAATCGGTCTCATATTGAAGCTAACAGGACAACCTTTCATTTGCCACAAGTTTCACTCCATTTGCTTAAGTATACCTTAAGTTATAAGTCCTGAAAGTCTACCTTTCTGAACTACTCTGTTTTGGCCTAGATTGGACATAGGACAACTTCCTCGAATCACTGGGAACAATTGGGACCATAACAAACTCGGAATCTTATATTGGGGTGTTCCCCTGTGTGTAAGCTTTCTAACAAAATTGGTTTCACTCGATTTGGAGTTGTATAGGGTGAGTTATACCCTTCTAAAGTCACTCTGCCCGGATGAAAGTCTTGAACCCTAGGTCAAACTTCAAAAATTCATATCTCCCTCAATACTAATTTAATAACCTTATATGATATATCCATGGAAAGTCCTGAATGTCTACTTTCATCTAAAAATGGTTTCATCCGATTTAACCGGCTGTAGACGGCGCCGTACACTCCGCCATACGAACTGTCGTGGAATTCTTCATCCAGACAGCATACTGATTCTTCTCTCCTTCTAATTTTCTCCTTCTAATCATAATTCTAACTCAAAATCTTCTATTAATTCAATCATAATTCATCATAATCCATCATAATACATCCAATAATTTATCAAATACATGAAGAAGAGTACAATCTCATGCAATCATAATGCAAGAAATTCAAGAATAGAAGTAGAATCCTACCTCTTTGGAGTATGACTTGAGCTAAGTGCTGAAACTTGAAGGCTGGATAGAGTGGGAGAGTTGAGAAG
Organism: Pterocarpus macrocarpus; assembly: GCA_031439585.1. Classification (NCBI taxonomy): domain Eukaryota; kingdom Viridiplantae; phylum Streptophyta; class Magnoliopsida; order Fabales; family Fabaceae; genus Pterocarpus; species Pterocarpus macrocarpus. Next base: position 56,528,592 of record CM062522.1, read on the forward strand.
AGGAAAGAGAGCTGAAGTGAGGAAGGGAAAGCAACATGAGAAATGAGCTGAAGAGGCAGGAGGAGGATATATATATATAAACAAAGCTTCGAAGTGGTAGTTAGAATGAGTGGCTTTGATTGGATGAAATTTTGTGGGCAAGGTTCAGCCATGTCTCCTTCTTTTGTGTCAAAATTGCTCTCCACGTCGCCAGAGAAGTGAAACTCGCTTCCAGTGTATCTGAACATGACATCGGAATTCGTGCATAGTTAAGTCGGAATTCGGAATAATCATCTTGTTTGTGACTTGAGGAAATCTTGTTTATGTTGAGACTTGGAATCAAGGTCGGAGGTCGGAAGACATACAGCTGACAATCAACTGATCTCGGAACTCCCAGTTCAAAGTCGGGACTCCTTGTAATAAGATCGGATATCGAAACTCGTGTGTTGTGGAAATCAGCTCAAGGATCCGAACTCGTGTCCATCCCAATGGAGTTCAACACTAAGGCCGGAACTCGTTACATTAAACTCGGAGTTCGGTTCTCGTACCATTGTGTTAATCTATAACTTCTGAGATCGGATGAAGCATGAGGTCTGAGGTCGGAATGAGGATGCTTAAGATCGGAACTCGGGTGATTCAATCACATTTCCAAACCAAGTACTTAAACCCGGAAATCGGTATCTTACATTTGATGAGATTGGAAACCGGGTATAATGTCTTTAAGACATGAAGTCGGAAGTCGTAGACATTGGAAATTAGAGAATATCATAAGATAAAGTCGGAAATCAGGAGTTTGAGACTAGATGAAGTCGGAAATCTGAGGTCATGAAGTCGGAATTAATGCTGAAAGTTGAACACGAACACACAAATCGGGAATAGTCAAACATAAACGAAATCGGAAGTCGTACCAATACATGAAGTCGGGAATTCAGCTATGCAAACTCGAAAATCGGGAATAATTATTCTAACTGATATCCCAAAATGAAGTCGGAAATCATGGGCTTAGAAGTGAAGTCGGAAATCGGAACTTGGATGTTACAGGTTACATATTAGAGATGGAGGGTTGAAATTTAGAGAATTAGAGACAAATTAACAAATTTCATTGCTAATAAATTAGCAACCCTATATTTAGCGACAGAAGCTGTTTTGTCGCAAAATCCGTCTCTAATTTGTTCAGTGACAGAATTTGCACAATTTGGCGACGAATTTTTTCCGTCTTTGAATCTAAAATTTCTAGTATTGAATCTCACACTTATACCAAATTGTTTAACTCTCCACTTGCTTATGATCACCTTCGTGTTTTTGGTTGTTTTGTGTCGTTTTGCTACTTTGAGTTATGCTAGGAAGAAATTTAAGTCTCAAGCCAACAAATGCATCTTTCTTGGTTTTCCTTCACACACTAAAGGATACATAGTCTATGATTTACATACTTGAGAGATTTTTATTCCTCGCAATGTTCACTTTTATGGATTCATATTTCCATTTCACAGTTCACACACTCACCTAAACAATCGTTCATCATAGCCTTCATAACCAATCATTACATTATAGTAACCTCACCAATTACCACCCTTCCTCAATAATGACCATCCCTCTTTGCCTAATTTCTCACATAATTTACCATAACTGAAAATGACATCTTCCCTTCCTACCACCCTTGCTTCACCACCCGAAACACAATCACCTAGCCATGCCAATCCCTCATCACCTATCCCTTTTAGATAGTTGACCAAAACCCATAAACAACCCACATACTTACAAGACTTCCACTACTCTCTCCTCACCTCTTTACCTCAGCCTTCAAGTCAGACTACTGGTAACGCTCCCTATCCTTTGTCATCTTAATTGTCATATTCTTAAATGTCTCTTTCAAATAAACATTTCAGTTTATCCATTTCTACATTAACCGAACCTAAATCTTATTCTAAGGCTTCCAAATCCAAATGTTATATAAGTTAAGTTTATATAAGATGAGATACATGCTTTGAAGGCAGACTAGACTTGAGCCATTACTGATCTACCTAGTGACAAGAATTGGATGCAAATGGGTCCACTACATTAAGTACAAAGCTGATGGCACAATAGTGTTACAAATTGGAAGGATTGGATTAATTGGACACATTCTCCCCAGATGCAAAGATGACCACTGTCCGACCCCTCTTGGCACTTGTACCAGTTTGATGTTAATAATGGTTTTCTTTATGGTCATTTGCATGAAGAGGTCTTTGTGGTTCTACCACCTAGCATCTCTTCTACCAAGCCTAATCAAGTATTCCATTTGTAATGCTCATTATATGGCCTAAAGCAAGCTAGTTGCCAATGGTTTTCTTGCTTGTCCTTTTTCCTCTTGTCCATTGGCTATATTCAATCAAATGCAACCCATTCTCTCTTTATTCTCAAGACCAATGACTCTTTCACCACTCTTCTTATCTATGTTGACAACATCATTATGGCAGGTAATGACTTGTTTGAAATTGATTGCATGAAGAAGAAGTTGGACAACACTTTAATGATCAAGGATGTGGGGATACTAAAATATTTTTCTTGTTCTTGAAATAGCTCATAGCTTTGTTGGTATTTGTATTTGTCAATGGAAGTATGCACTTGAAATCCTCTCTAACAGTGACCTACTTAGGTGCAAACTAGTTTCAAATACCATTGACAATATACATCACACCTTCAAGTAGATGGTGATCTACATCATGACATTTAAGAATATCATCACCTTGTTGGTTGTTTGCTCCATCTAACCACCACAAGGCTTGATATCTCCTTTGTTGTCTAGCAATTATATCAATACATAACCAATCACGCTACTTCTCACTAGTAAGCTGCTTTAAAGGGAGTTTGATATCTAAAAGGAGCACCAAGTCGTGGCTTATTTTTTCCTTTCTCCTCTACACTTTAGCTTTGTGGCTTCAGTGATTTTGATTGGCTAGGCTTCCCTAACTCTCCACTCAATAGGATATGCCATTTATTTAGGATCTTCTCTCATTTCTAGGAAATCCAAAAAGCAAGCTACTATATCATGAACCTCATCTAAAGATAAATATCGTTCCTTAACCATGACCACATGTGAAGTTCTATGACTATTTTTCCTCCTAAAAGATCTTGATGTCACATTTTCCTCCTGTCCTAGTATGTACTGTGACAATAGGTCCACTGTCCAAATAGCTATCAATCCCTTTTTTCACGAATGGATGAAGCACATCGAGATAAACTGCCACATTGTCCATGAAAAAGTTTAGCAAGGCCTTTTGAAGCTTCTTCTCATTTCTTCTGCCTTCCAATTAGCTAACATTTATACCAAGCCTTTGAGTCTTGCTGCCTTGTCATCACTCTTACCCGAGCTAAGAATGAAACTCTATGAACATTCTTCTAACAACTTTTTCATACTCGAACACCTTTACATAAGGGGGGCTAGGCTTTCTTAAGTAACTCTCAACATAATACTTTTGCTTCAAATACTCTTTTTGATTTGAGCTTTGGAATGTCATTGCAAGTACAAGTCCTTGTTATTACCAACATTTGTATTTGAAGACATCAAGCATTAAAGTCTTAAAGGTGTCATCCAATAACCCCCAAGTATCCAAAAAAAAAATACGTATTAGGAATGATTTATGCACATGCAACATTGGGGCTGAGACCAGAGAGAACAGAAGAGGAGAAAACTGAAGAATGAAGTTGTATCGAATTACTTAGGGAACAAGGATGTCGTTCCCTAGTTTATGTACACTGATGCTAACTAATAGGTGTTAACTAACTAGTAAATAAACAAACTAACATTCTAATTGACTTTGCAACTGGCAATAGATGTTCCAATGTTGCACATGCATAAATTACACCTAATACCCCCTCAAGTGAGAGCATAGATGTCTACCATGCCAAGCTTGCAGTGGAGTTGAGTGAATAGTGTTGGAGGTAAAGGTTTAGTGCATAAATCAGCAATATGGGATTAAGATAGGATAGGTAGCAGATGGAGCAAACTAGATCAAACCTTTTCTTAAACCACATGGTGGTCCAGCTCGACATGTTTAGTCGCTCGTGAAAGACTAGAGTGGCCACAAGGTTGAGAGCCGAGCGATTATCACAATATAGAATAGTTGGAGACTGGAAAGAAACCTTGAAGTCTTGACACAGGTAAGTGAGCCATTGTATTTCATATGTGGTTATTACTAAAGCACAATATTTGGCCTTAGATGAAGAGCGGGACATGGTTTGTTGCTTTTTAGACTTCCATGAAATGAGAGAGTTCCAAGGTAGATGCAAAACCTTGTGATTGATCTTTTGGTTTCTAGACAAGTGGCCCAATCAGAATCACTAAAGCCCTTGAGCTGAAGTGTATTGGAAGATGGTAAGAACACCCCTTTTGTAGTAGAGCCCTTCAAATATCTCAAGACATGCATGGCTGCCTAGTGGTGAGATTTCATGCGCTTGGAGAGGAACTGGCTCAAATGAGTGACCACAAAACTGATGTCAGGTCAAGTGTTACTTATTAGGAGTAATTTATGCATGTGCAATATTGACACACCTATTGCTAGCTATATAGTCAGTCAGAGTGTTAATTTGTTCAGTTACTAGTTAGTTAGCACCTATTAGTTAGCATCAGTGTATATAAACTATGGAGCGACTTCCTTGTTCCCTAAGTAATTCAATACAACTTCATTCTTCAGTTTTTCATTCTTCAATTTTTCCCCTTTTGTTCTCTTTGCTTTCACCCAACTTCGATGCATTTCTCTATTAATATGTTCCTTATTCAAATAGGCAAGGACAGTTATTTTTAGTATTTTATTTGTTAATTTTTTTTTTTCAAACTCTCACTATGTTTTGTTAAATGGTCATGTTAGGCCGTCAATAGCTAATATAAAATTTTTATCAAATCTTTATGATGTAGATAGTTGACCCCACTTAATGGGACAAAATTGGATTGCCGTTGTTGTTGTTTATTTGTTAAAGTTGATTGTGAGATTCCATCGATTTATTAGTAGCCTAAAATCAAATGAATTTAGTTTCGAAAACTTGAAATCTAGTATGATGCTTTTGAATAATGAACAAGTTATTGTTAAACACAATTTCTAATATGATGATTTGATAAGTAATTTCTAACTTGAAGATTTGATACAGTAAACGTAATAGCAAACTCTAGAATGACTAATTTAGATATATGTTTTCTTGTTTAATTTTCTAACTTCATCCGTCCGCATGAATGCGATCGATTGATTCTGAAAGGAGTCATGAGAGAAAGTAATTCTCAATCCTGTGAGATATTTAAAGACACTAATAAGTGTTCCCCGATATAACTCAAATTTAATATAAAAAGTCGTAAGATTAAATTTGATTGAATGCTTCTCTGATAAAAATAATCTATTATCTATTATTAGCGTAAAAAGAAAAATTAATCTATTATCAATGTAAAATTGTTTACGCTATTATCTAATGATATATTGGGACTTTAGAATTAGACTTTTTAGACAGTACTTGTGATAATTAACCTTAAATGTTTGATAATACATATTTGAATCATATTAAGAGGGAATTTCACATTAACAATAAACCAAATTAAATCAGAACAAGATCGCTAACAATATAAATTAAGAATTGGAAAATAAAAAAAACTACATCAATGCGCTCATTAAATGTTTTTCAATACTAAGCTTTAGATCTTAACCCAACAAATATGGGTCCAGAACAATATACCAACCTTGTTAAACGCCTAAGTTAAATACGAGTAAAGTGAAATTAGTTCCCCACCATATCATAAAATAATGATTTTTTCCTTAATTCACATATTAGGGACCGATAACTCTCTAGGTTACTTTTCTACTAATCCCGGTTTATAAGAAAGGAGAGCTACAACCTCCCACCTCTCCCCGCCTCATATACTTAAATCTTATCATGGAGCTTAAGCATAACCATAACCACAGTTGAGAGGCAACATTATGCACATGCTGTACAGTATTTATTGGTTATGATTTTAAGCTAAGTTTATGTTTTATCAGATTCTATTGTATCAGACACTATTGTAGTAACCGGTTTTGTCTTTAATTTTTAATCAATGAAATTATGTTGACCCCAAAAAAAAAAAAAAACAAACAAACAACCTTCATCTATTACTTTCTGTTCATTTAATGAAGAGATATCTAACACTGATGAAAGGAAGGGGGCTGGCGGAGGCCACTGTCCCCAACCATCAAGTTTTTGGTACACACATTTTAAATACACAAGAAATAAAAGACTCATAAAACTAATAGAAAAAAAATAGGATAGATGCTGGATTAGAAATCGATATTCCAAATATGGAATATATGAATGTAATCACGTCCCTTGATGTAATTAAACAAAAAGTCCTAATATGTGAGCACAAATAAAATTAATATGTTCAATGAACAAAGAAGGAAAACAATTTTTTTTTCATGATACTTAGGTCTTTTTCACAGGTACCGTAAGCGCATCTTCTATAGCTTGAACAAAGGTTGCAATCTTGTATGTGAAAAAACCCACTAGCATTGGTATCAATTCTAAGTGCATAGATCCAAATTCTGGAACAAGAATCCTGCAAAGAACAGCCTTGTCAGGCAGCGAAAACACAGAGCTCAACCAGTGTTTTAAAAAATTAGGATAGGTTCACGAACAAATACAAATGCCCTAGGGTTTAAATCTAGAATGCAGGATCTGAATTTCACCACATTCTTAAAGGAAAAAGAAGTGTCACTAGACCTATAAGTCATTGGCAAAGATGGCATCCAATCAAATACATAATCTAAATATCTAGACATTTAGATATTTTGTCTCAACACAAAATCAAAACAGCTTCATCAATAAGAGGCAAGATTACAAGAATATAAAGTAAGATAAGTGCTATACTTGGCATCCCTAAGAGGTATACAAAATTTGTTCGTGGATTAAATTAACTTCATCAACAAAATAATAATTGTTCCAATTGCATATCAGAAGAGGACTTACGCATTCCAGCGGTTATAAAGCATGACTAACAGAGCAGGAACCAATAATCTTGGCTGTCCAATTGCTCCCCTGCAAGTAACATTCAGTAATCATATGTTGTTAATATCAACAAATACAGTTTAAAAATAAAAACCAAATAGATCATGTCTACATTGTTTTCAATAAAAAAAGGAACATACTTATAAATACCAAATTTCCACTTATTTAGCATCATATGTGCAACTGTGGAAGACAAATTATACAGTAATTTTTTTAGAAAATTACTAAAGACATTAAAAAATTCAAACTTGATTAATCAAGTAGCCATGGTGGCAAAAAGAATCATCTTTATATACGGGAGAAATTAAGTTCTGCATAGGAAATCTTTCATCTATAGCTTACTTGACAAGGCTTTTTGCACCATCTGTTTTTAGTGAGTCCACGCTACTTCCCAGCATGCGAATATACACCAAAGAACCAAGCAAGCCAGCACCAAAGCTGAATACAAGAAAGGCAAGTACAGATTAATTTTTAAAAAAAAAAAGCCATGAGTAATCCTTAATAATATCAATTGACTAATACATTACTTTGCATTAGTTTGTTTTTTATGAATAATAATTGACAATTAGCAAAGCAGTGTGGATGCATCCAACATGCCACTCAATGGGAAATTGACATTAATTATTCCCCGGAAACTTTTAATTTTAACCATCTCAAAGTGAATTAGTGCCTATTCTAAGGGAGAAGCAGAGAGAAAACAAAAGGGTAAAGACCAGCAATGTGTCTAGGAGGATGACAAACAAATATCTTTTAAAGTAAACTTTTAGTTGGGAAGGGGAATGGACAGAACCTATTTGCTCAATTGCCCTCTTTCAACGTAAAACCTATTTCTTCTTAATTGGGGTGAAGTAAGGAAAAGAATAATTGTTGCTACAAAAGCAGTTTATTTTATTTCCTGTCGCCTCTCTTTAAATCCTAATAAAACACAAGAAAGATATGCTTCTATACGTTAGAAGCCTTAGTTTCTCCACTTAACCTAAATCCCAAACACATTATAAGGAATTCTTGAAAAGTATTGGCTATTTGTAGCTCAAAAGGAGAATTGCTTTATTATGAATACAAAGAAACTGTTCTGTTAAAATTTAAAAGACCTCTTTAGTTATCTAATCTAGAACAATGTCATATGCCACGTGTCAAGAAGTTTTCAATTCATATCTACTGTTTTGAGTATGTTTACTGGATGGTGGGTATTAAGCTGAATTTTAGCTCTCAATTGTACCATATTTGATAGCATAGGTGAAAGATAAGAAAGATTTAGGAAGATCCCAAATTCAGAATATCCCAAATATCTATGTCAATCATTGCATGAGAAATCTAAGTACCTAGCTGCAATCTCAGGAGAATAAGAAACATAAGCTGAAACCAGACCAATGCCACCGATACCCAATGTAAGGATTTGCAACTTCCTCTTTAACTGAAAACCAAAATAAGTTTAGTAACACAATTAACAAAATTTGATCTTTGATTGATGCCACACTGGAAGAGGATAAGATTTAGATGACTTCTAACAAAGAAAAACAACCGGACAATGTTATCATGTACCTTATCATACTGCTCCTTGGATTGAGCAGCCAATACTGCTGGATCTTCACGAGAACGACTTACTTCCCGAAACATTACATCCTATAGGCAGTCTATATCAGATCTTTGAATAGTAGAAACTAGAAAGCAACCTTTAAATATTACTGAAGATACATACGTTATTAAATTTCTGTTTCAGCTTCAAAAGTAAACCGATTATTGGACTCAATGTCTTACAGCAGAAAATATCAAGTTCTCCTCACTTACATAAGCTAGAAGGTATTTTCAGCTAATGAATAAAAGGTATGGGGTTAGATGACAGCATAACAATACTCACACTGCCTCCAGTTGCAGCCTTGGTAGCTTTATCCCATTTTTCTTGCTCACGGCGTGTTGGTACCAATTTCCATCTTACTCTCTTGCTTTCAATCACCTGATCACCATTTCATTTGAAAAAAAGAGAAATCAAATCACATTGAAAATCAATGTATAGCATTATATTATTATAAACTCCTTTCTTTTTTCTCAAATAGACCTCAATAGAGAAAGAAAATTATAAGTAAATACTGAAGATATATCATAACTCATTAAATCCTTGAGGTACAGTAATCAGGGAAAATTCAGGAGAAGAGACAAATATCTTACATCAGTTTCTGCCTCAATTTGCTGGTCTACATCATGATTTACAGGGGCTGTGAGTTCTTTGCTTAAATCAACTTCCAAACTACAGTTAAGAATCCAAAAAGACTATAGATAAAGAAAGAAAAAAGACAAGAGAATAGTGCAACCGCATTTGAAGAAATGAATTTACTATATTGCAGAACCACACCTGTCAAGGCTCATGACTCTATTTAAGCTTAGAAACCCAGAAGGCTCTTCCTGTTCACAGGAGCTTTATTTATGTCAGAATCAAACAAACATAATTAATCTGAAATCATTTCACCAAAAACTGCTAGAGTCATCAAGGAATGAAAAAAAGAGCATCTTAGATGCCTAATATAATTTTGTGCTGTGTTGTGTCATGCTGATTCCTAAGCTAAAATTGGAGTGAAGTAACTACAGTATAGAAAAATATAAAGCAAAGTAAGTGTCCTCCATACTATTCTAGAACACCCATAACTGTTATTAATATAAAATATAGTCTTTTATGGGCGTATCTGTTTTGAGTAAATCAACACATTTAACATCATTATGAAGTGCCAAACAGTGATGATTATGTGAATACAATGTGGTTTCGTTAATTTAATAACTTCATTTCCATTTCTATCAAAAACCAAATCGTGCAATATATGCATTTTCCTTTCCATGCAGTGTCTCATTAACTAAATAGACACAAAAGCTTTGGGGAGAAAAAAACCCAAAAAAAAAACATACTAAATACACACAGAAATGGGTCACAGTACATAATGATTATGAAAACACGAGTAAAACTTGGTTCTGTTAGTTTCATTGCTTTGTTCACATGGTCTCAATATGTTACATAGATGGGTTCGGTACGGAATAACCAAGTTAGGTAGGGCACCAAGGATTGGTTTCGTCATATCCATATATATATACACATACATAGCCTCCCCAATGGATAATTATCTAACTATTACACATCTAATAAATTGAGACAAAATTGTTATTGGTTACAAATAGGGGTTGCATAAGTAAAACCATCTTCACATAAACTCAAAACTCAATATTTGTATATTCAGATATGCACTATTAGTTTTCACCTACTGATTAATTCAAACACAACCATCAAGTAAAACACCCCAAAGCACAAAGCAATCAGCATACTTAGCCAGCACATATTTTCCACAATCAAAACTCACCAACCAATCCAAAAATC